>CM060925.1:388781813-390031813 GCA_030737875.1 Allium sativum
CACAACGGTAAATGTTTCCCTTCATTTATGCGTAAACTACTGTGAGCTAAACAAGGTGACAAGGAAGAACAAGCATCCTCTTCCGCGAATAGATGATTTGTTTGATCAGTTGAATGGTGCGTAGAGTTATCCCAGTTAGACCTTACAACAGGATTTCATCAGCTATGAGTAGCGAATGAGAGTGTGCTTAAAACGACATTTTGAACACTACCCGGTTTTTATGAATGGTTGGTTACACCGTTCGAGTTGAGCAATGCACCATCTTACTTAATGCATCTCGTGAATCATGTTTTTAGATATAAATTAATAAGTTTGTACTTGTTTTCGTCGATGATATTCTGTTCTACTTATGGAAAAAGGGAGAACAAAAGGAACATTTGAGGATTGTATTGGAGGCATTAATGAGAAACTTGCTTAAAGATAAATTTTCTAAATGTCACTTCTTAAGGGGAGAAGTGAGGTTCTTAGGCCATGTTTTTTAGAATATACTATTGTCGTGGACCTTGCAAAGTTAGAGACGGTACAAGATTGTTCTACGCCTAAAAATGCAACTAACATGAAAAGTTTCTTTGGGTTAGTTGGGCATTACCGTAATTTCATCTAGAATTTTTTCAAGATAGCAGCACTGTTAACTTAAATTGACTAAAATGAATCAGGATTTGTCTAGGATGCAAGATGCGAGCATGCATTTGTGAGTCTCAAGGAAAAGTTAATGTGTGCTCTAGTGTTGGTTATCCGGAAGGAAATGAAGAGATGACGGTACACTGATGCTTGTGGTATCGGGTTGGGTGCAGTGTTAAGGCAATGGGTAAGGTTGGCACTTATGCTAGTCGACAACAAAAATCTCACGAAAAGAAGTACCCTACTCATGATTTGGAATTGACAGTGATTATGTTTGTGTTGAATAGGTGGAGGCACTATCTTTTAGGAGAGAGGTTCGAGTTGTTCACTGATCATAAATAGTTGAAGTACCTCTTTTCGTTGAAGGATCTTAACCTTTGACAACAACGATGGTTTGAGTTCTTAGCCTCTTATGATTTTGATATTGCATACACCCCGTGAAAGGGTAATGCAGTTGCTGACGCTTTGAGTATAATACTTACCATCTTAGGGGCAATGTTATTAGAATGGAAGAAACTTGAGTACATCGTCGGTTATGACTTCTGACCCAAATGCAAGTTGGAATCGGAGATGTCCGCAAGCTTAACAATCAGACCTACCTTGATTGAGCGGATCGGTTCTAGTTAGAAGGGAAATCCGAGAATAGCGGAGATCATTACCAAAATAGAGGCTGATATTGATGTTGAGAATACATGGGTGTATGAACTCGACTGAGATGGTTGGCTTTTGAAGAATGGAAAATTGGTTGTACTCAATGTCGATGGGTTAAGTGATGAATTGATTCAAGAAGGTCATAACTAGAAGTTGACCATACATCCCGTTGGCAATAAGATGTATCGAGACATGAAGCAAACCTATTATTGGGAAGGTACAAAAATGGATATCAGTATATTCATCTCTAAGTATATGAATTGTCAATTGGTCAAGGATGAGCAAAAAAGCCAAGCAGTTTGCTACAACTTTGGAAGTTCCTAAGCGGAAATGGGAGCAAATCTCGATGGATTGTCAAGGACTCGGGCGGGACATGACAATGTTTATGTCATTATGGATCGGTTGACTAAAATTGCCAGATTTATACATGTCAAGTCGAGCAAAATGACAATCAAGTTAGGCGAATTGTATGTGAAGTAGGTTATGTGATTCCGTGGAGTACTAAAATGCATTGTGAGTGACCGAGACCCATTGTTTACAAGTGGGTTTTGGAAAAGCTTAGCTACACCTCAACTCAGGTTACTATCCACAAATTTATGATCATACCGAAAGAGAGAATTGTATATTGGAAGATTTCCTATGGGCTTTCGTCTTAGACTTTGGAGGTTCATGGGATGATTATTTTCATATTGAGGAGTTTTCATACAATGATTGCTATTAGTCTAGCATTGGCATGACACTGTATGAAGCTTTATATAGGAGACCATGCAATTCCCCTTCGTGTTGGCTGGAAACGGGTGAGAGACATATACTTAGGACATATATGGTTAGGGAGAGATCAGAGAAGGTTGAGATCAATTAGCAACAGATGAAAACTGCAAAAGACTGGTAGAAAAGCTACGCCGATAAGAGACATAGAGATCTAAAATTCTCCATTGGCTATTTCGTGTTTGCTAAGATTTATCCTTTGAAGAATATAACTCAATTTGGTAGAAAGGGAAAGTTAGCACCAAGGTTTCTCGGTCCTTTTCGGATTCTTGAGCGAGTTGGAATTTTGGCCTATAGGGTTGATCTACCCTAAAATAGGGCTAGAATGAATAATGTGCTTCATGTTTCTCATTTGAGTAAATTCTTACATTATTTCCGTGCGACTATCACACCGGATCAATAGGATGATATCGAGGTGGAACCGGAAGCTATTAGAGTTCATACTGGATTCCGATGATAGTTTTCCATTCTGTAGAGTGGTCACATTAAGCAAACAAACTTACCATTTTGGTGGAAGGGATGAAATAAGATTTGGAGAGGATTAGACAGCTTAAACGGGCTTAAATGGGTCATTAGGAGGTGAGCCCATGATCCATTTCGAGATTGGAAATGGATTGCAGAATCATCTCCCACTCATTACACAACTCCCAGAATAATTCCCTACCCATTTAATGGCATCCACCTTCTAAAACCACTATAATCTTTGCTTAAATTATCCAAATAATCATATGAAGGGAAGATTAGGTCAAATTAACATCAAATCAAGTCAAGAGTTGCTTCAACACCTAGGAATCCAAGCTAAATATTCTTCATCTAGGATTTAACACTTTTTGGATGATTAAGGTGAGTGATTGTATCTTTGCTCATTAATTTGGGTATATTAACTTCTAAACACCTTGTAAAAATATAGAAAACTGTTCATAAATTGTTATCAATCCTATAATCACACATATGAAAGTTTGGGTTGATTTGGTAATGTATGTGAAAACCTGAATTTAAGGAAGGGTTAGGTATTACCATATGAACATAGGTTTTGGGTGATTTATTGTGGTTTTTGGTCTAAATATTGCTTAAATATGTTTTACTTGTTAGAATATTGTCTAGGAATGCTAAATTGGATGCAGTCGCTGGCGAATGGCGAAATAGGATGTACAAAACAAGTAGCAAAGTATGGCTCGGCTAAGTCCGGTTAGGTCATGGTGCCAGATCGACGTGGGTTGGTTCGACATACTAATTTGTGGGGATGACAAAGAAGGCCCTAGGAAGCCTTATGCTAAGTTTCAAGTCATTTGGAGTTCCACAAACCATGTTACAGTGCTTACAAATCCGGTTCGACTAAGGAAGATGGCTTCAGTTCGGCTAGGAAGACGTTGGGATAGGGTAAGGAGTGCTGGGGAAAGGAACCGGAGGTTCGTTGGTCGAATCAGATCTTGGTTCAACCAAGTAGCCAAGTCTGGATTGACCATGTCAACCCAGAACCGTGTCGGCCAAGTGGCCAAGTCTGAATCGACTAGGTCGATTCAGATCTTGGTGCTAGGTGACCAAGTCCGGTTTGACTACGTTCACTTGGATCCAGTTCGATTAGGTCAAACCAGAGTTTGGTCGACCCAGTAAAAGACAGTGTAATTGTGGTCTAAGTAGTGTAGCATGTATGACGTAGCGCTTTTCATAACGATGGTTTCATTCTTTGGATAAAGAACTCCAATACAGCTAACCTAAAACCGAGATGCAACGAAAGTCTAAGTGGATAGTTATCACCAAGGCTCCAGATGCAAACCATCGGGGTGACTTCCAAGTTAGACTTCAATGTGGGTATGTATGTAAAGGAGTTATTGGCATTCACGACTTGGGTATTCCTTTGAGAGAGTAGCACGAGGACTGTAACACCTCAGAATTTAATACACCATAACCGTAAAGTAAAGGTAATAAAATGAATATTACATAATTAAATATTCAGAATTAAGTAAAATTGACTTTACCGTTGCGTTCGTCTCAGAAATATGGTTCAAATAGACCCCGAGTTTACGTAAATCGGATAACGTATGAAATGGTTACGGAAATAAGAAGATGGTGTATATATATATATATACGAAGATCATAAATTAATTCAAATTCAAATAGAATAATTAGCGGTAGGAACGAACGGTCATGGTACGACCCATACCACGCCCGGGTCGACCTATTGGTCGACCCATGCTTAAGGGGGTCGACCCAGTGGGTGGGGATCGACCCACTATGTGATGATCGACCCAGTAGGTGGGGATCGACCCACCAGCATGTAGACCCAATTTTGAGTAGTTTGTTTGGACTATTTATATGCTAGGTTCGTTGGATGACTTGTATGGCTAGATTTGAAACCCTAAAATCTAACGGTTAAGAATCAGTAAATCTATAAATAGAGTAGGCTCTCTCTCATTTTATCTACACATAACTATTCTTCGTTACCTCTTCATCATGGCTCTATTCTAAATTAATAAAATGGTGAGACACTGCTGAAATTTAGATCTACAGGGATAATTCAAGATCTGCAATCAACATACAACCTCTTTCAAGAACTATTTATGAACCTAATACCTAGTGCTGTGAGTTCAAGTTATTTTCAGAACTGATATTTAGAAAAGTATTATGATAGTAAATAAATTTTTGATTTAGAACATACAGTACTTATAAGTTATTTTCTATAATATTGTTTTAATGTTATTCATTTATGTAGTTGTTACAGTAATATATGTTCTTTTACTATCAATTTGGTTATCAGTTCATACATATTTATCTTCCTTACCCCTATTATGCTGTTTAATTCATATACAGTCTTGTTTATATACCTATTTTATATAGTTGATTTGATTCTGTTCTTCTCCTTCTATTTTTCCCTTTTATTTACGCTGAGCCTATGCCATTTTCAATTTAAGATTGCGTATAATTGAATTTGGGATAATATGAAATGATAGTGAAAAAGGAGAATTTGGGGCATATTATAAATTGAGGACCTTTGACTGTAATTTGGGAATATAATCAAAAGGAATAATATGCAAATATGTAAACATGTTAGATTAGACTTAATACAAAAATTAAGTAAAGAACATGTTATGAAAATGTAGGTGCTAGATGTAAGTTAAGTAAACCGAATTACTATATTATATATGTACATCTGGGAAGGTGAATGTTTCGAGGAAAGGGTTGTACACATATTAACATCTACAGAAAAATGTCATATTACAACCATGCTTATTAATGAACTTAAACCTGCTAAGTTAAAACCTAATTATTAATAAGCTAAGATGTCCCTCGTTCTGCAGTTGTATCGGGTTTTAGGGACTCTTAAATCCTAGTTACTTAGGGGCACAAGCTTAGGGGGTTTGGCTTATGTCAATCTTGCTGTGTGGAACTCATATCAGTTAGTATCCCTGTTGGTATTTTGTTAGGGGCCCTTACACTAGGTAGGGGCCATGACATGCTAAACTAAACTAGATAGTAAGAGGTTCAAACGAGGAAGGTGGGTATGGGCGCGTTCCGACGGAGTCATGAGCGTGCAAGAGTACGATTAGGGAAACTAAGATGCTGTAATACTATTAAATAGGTCTGTGTTCTATAAGTTATGTTAGGGAGTGATACACCATACTGCCAGTGCTGACACAGGGCATTGACATAGTAGGAAGTTGATCGCATGAGTAGTAATTATGGTAACACCTAATCTTATTCCTGTTATGTAATTAGGGTAACACCTAATCCAGTTCCTACTATGTAATTAGAGTAACACCTAATTCTGTTCCTGTTATGTAATTAGGTAACACCTAATCATGTTCCTATTAATTAATTAGGTTAACACCTAATCTTGTTCCTGTTCCTGTTATGTAATTAAGTTAACACCTAATCTTGTTCCTGTTCCTGTTATGTAATTAAGGTAGCACCTAAACCTGATATACTAGTATTGATACAGAGAGAACTTGTTCTTCGGATATAAATGAGAAGCTTCACTCGATCTTTGTTTTATCGTGTTATCTTACCTGTTATCTTATATGCTACAGTACTTTCTTATCTAGTCTTATTTATCTGTCTTGGTACCTCTATTTTACGCATATACTGAAAATCACTGGAACTCACTAGGCTTTATGTCTGACCTATTTTGTTTCGGTTCTTTCTCTTCCTTTCCCCTTCAGGTCCTTAGAGTGGTAGTACTCCTCAGTGATTAGAATTTTTCAGATTTCTTCCGATTTGATGTACCGCTTTGATAATCTTTCTACTTTGCTTTGGCTTGTTAGATGGGATATGGTTTCGTATTTTTGTACTCTGAGTTTGTCATTATAAGACAAATGATTTTATTGGTAGTACTTGGTATTTGATGATGTAACTGGTTTGGAATGATGTTTTGCTTTTAAAAATAAAATTTGATTTCATGCTTCTTATTTATATATGTCTTGTGAATTTCTATTACTGTTTACCTATTGCGCTTCACGAAACTTAATGCGTTCTCTTATGAGTGACATTAACGGACGTAGGGTGTCACAAAGACGGATCAGAGCCAATGCAGGGTGGACTGATCGGTCCAGACCCCAGAGCCAATGCAGTGAGGACTTGTTAGGGTTACTGGCTATAGTCCATGTAGTGCGACATAGCAGTAGTTTAATGGAGCTCATGAACTGGGGCTTAACTGTACCTCGATGGATTTGGCGACCGACGTATCAAATATCACCTGCTTAATCCTCTGAGTGAGAGAACGTGAGGATGAATGTAACAACCCGTATTTCGATAGACCGATTTTTTTTCAAAATTCTAATCCATCGAAACTCGTGCTGGTTTACTCTGGTATCCTGCAAAAAAGACAGAGACATAAAATATGACATAGCTCAGAAAATATCTCACAGTAGAATGGATAAAATATAATATAATCAAAGTATAGCCTTAGAGTATTAATAATAATGCCTAACCAGTATCCAAAGCTATCATGTCTCTGGCACAAATCTAACCTACGAGTATGTTATGAGGAGTGAGTCAGAACACAAGTTCTGGTGATTGGATTTAAATTATACACTTTGGATAATCCTGCATATACCGTTCAATAACATTTTCTTCTTTATTAGGTTACTTGGGTTAACAACACTCAAGGCTTACACATACGTCGTACCCATTTACTTCCCAGTGGATTAACCTAATACAATATATATGTAGCTACTCAATATTGAGTACACACCATGGTACCCCACTCGCACGGTCTCCACCGTAATGCCATAGAAATGAACGTAGTCCCTCATCATACGCCGGAGTGACGTACGGATCTCCACATAACAATGTTACGTTCCATATATATCTGTCATTACTATGCTACGTGAGCGTACGGACTGCCACCGTCGATCGTATTAGATTTCATATCGGAGTAATGCTCTCAAGTCAACGATACATCACCCAGAGCCGACATGCATGTATCTAGACCGTCCCATGTACGTATCTTCAATCGTATTCGATGCCTTAACCGCACATAATGTGCATCGAGTTCCGTGGCAGGGCTAAACAAGAAACACAGAACTTGGTTGGGAGCTTTTCCATATCTATACAGGCCCGTCTTTAAGTGCCTCCAAATACAGATATTCCTAGGGTCTATTTTTCATGGTGGCTATGGCCCTACCTCAGCCCCTCCCTCAACTAGTAAAACTACAAGAGCTAAATGACTTGCCCCTACCAAACAATCTAAACATCCAGTTGCGTCTTCCCTCAACCACCGTACCTAGATAGTGAAAGGTGAATGGTCTATTGGTTTTAACTCTAGTCTTTCTGCATTCCACTGGCTGCCAATGACGGGTACCCGACGATCTACTATCTCTGTTGGTCCTAACCTCTGCCACCCTATTGAGGCAATCGCCAAATCACTCTAGTGTCACCTCGTCACAGCATTCTGACCGCAAATCTACTTTTGTAGTCAAGGCCCACCCACCTAGTAGTTACGCGCATACCCAACCTCTGCTAGCACAGCCTAAACATCTGCCACCACACAGAGGACTACCAGGAACACCTTACGTATCTCAGGAAGCCGTGTGCTCCCCTTCTAGTCCTTCGGAGCCGACATAATAATTAGATGAACGTGCGCTCCCCACGTGCCTCATGACACCATGATGATCTACCCTGTTGGGTTATTCACTCTCAAGCATACGGACCGGTCCAAGCGCCTCATTTTAATGTGTCATTAGACCCTATGTCTAAACATTCTTTTACGCGCTTGCTTTACCTTACCAGGTTTCCATTTAACTTGGTTATCCCTATTCACATTGACTTCTTATTCAAGTTACCAAGTTCCTCTTGCTTATTAATTTCAGTCATATAACTTAACATATTTAAGTTTATTAATAAGCCCACAACATGTTATTCTCTAGATTGTGACCCAAGGTCTATAATCCACAATCCCTTTTGTATTCTTGTTTGATTTCATTGTTACAATAACATGTTCTACTTAATATGTATTAAGTATGTTTTCTTTTTAACATGTCAGTCATTTTTTATGATTAAATATTACTTATTTCATTTCCAAAGTTTTCCTCATTCTTTCTCATTTAATCATAATTCCATTTTACACCGTCATTACAACTTATCGTTGTTTACTTATTAATTTAGTTCTCTTAACTTAGGTCCACTAATAAGTTTCTCTTCCTATAAATATAACTTATGTTGTCCTCATCCATAGATTTCAGATTCATGTTCTTGTAAATAACTTAATTTACCATTAAGTACAACTTATCCCCTTACATAAGTTATTCAATTCCCTTTATCGTTTATTATAACCTAAGTTATAATTTCCACTTGTCCCTAAGACAACCCTAAACATGTTATTCTTATTAGCATATTTCAAACTTCCAAGTTTGCAGCTTACTTAATTTATAATTAAGTACAATTTCTTACATTTCATAAACTTTCCCCCTTTCTCTACTTATTACAAACAACTGGTTTCAGTTTCCTTATTTACTGATTACTTAATTTTACAATTAAGTGTCACTTATCCCATTTCACCGGTTATTTTATTTCTTTACTAGTTTATTATAACCTAACTTATAATCTTCACTTGTCCCTAGGACAAGTCTACCTATTATACAACATTCTCATTAATGTAATTTATTTATACTAGGTTGTCATCATTCCCATTTTATTTCAATCTTTTTACTATTGTATCTTTCTTTCAATTCCACTTATTTCCATTAATAATTAATGATATTTATCAGTCCTGCCATTTACATATATTTATATATATGTTTATGTGCTAGACCTCTCACATTAAGCCTACACTTGTGGATGCTGGATTTGCCGGGCGGTTCCGGGCAGACTTCTTCCACAAGTTTACTTAACCTCGTGTCTTAGCACCGTTACATGTTTTATTTATGCACTTAGACCCCTCACATTAGATTTACCACTTGTGGATGCTGGATGTACCGGGAGGTTCCGGGCAGACTTCTACCACAAGTGTAATCTAACCTCGTGTCTAAGCGCGGTTATAGTTTCTTATTTACTGTAAATCTTCTATATAATCTAGGCAAGTCTATTCTTTCAAATTTCCATTGTAATTTATATTTTGCATGTCATCATATTATGCCTATTTTATTTCATACATTCCTTCTAACATATAATCTATTCTATTCCATCATGTAATCAATTAATCAGATAATTGTTTGAATTTAACAATAATATGCGATTGCCGAATCATGTAATTTTTATCAATTTCTACCGTTAATGGTCCAGGTACATAAATGTCACAAGTTAACATGGAATTGAAACAACAATAATCGCTACGCATAATTTGGCAAATTTTCCAACATATTAATTTCTTAGCATATTAATATTCCAACATGTCATATTCATCACTTTAATCCTTTTAACATATGTTTAAACATTTCAACATATCATATTTAAACATTTCATCATAACATTTCAATACTTTTAATTATTCTAGCCAATTCACATTGTACAATAACAGGGAATGTTAAACGATAATATATCATTATCTAAAATGATATAACTTAAATCCAATCGCCTCACATGCTTTCCAAATCCTGGATCAGGTCCAGATCTATCATTCCATGGTTTTCCCCTAATTGGATTCAAAACCTAACAACCATGGATTCATATTTTTTACTAAAAGAAAGAAAAAAGAAAGAAAGAGAAGAGAATTGGAAATAGACCAGATCTAGGAATTACCTCACTTCGATAAGCAATCTGAACACCCATTTACAAGCACACGTTCCTTTCCTTCAGATCGGGATTCAGAATTTTTCCTAAAGTAGTAATCTTAATTTTCTGAATAGATTTGAGGAGGTAGAGAAATGGCAGAGCTTCTGCGTTGTCTCAGAAATATAAGACTTAGGGTAGGCTCTATAGGCTTATTTATAGGTGTTCAACAATGTATTTGGTAAAAGAAATAGTTCACTTTCGCGTAGAAATAATCTTCCCAGATCTACCGTATGGGGGTCGACCCCCCCTTTATGGGGTCGACCCATGGGTCGACACCCCCCTTATGGGGTCGACCCAGGGGTCGACACCCCTTCGATGGGGTTGACACCCCTAGGCGGGAATTTTCCCGCTCTTTTTTCCGCATGAATTTGAACTATTTTGAATTTCTGGACCTATTTTATTCATATATACTCTTCTTATGTGTATACAAACTTCAAACCTTAATAACTTCTTCATACGGTGTCCGTTTTACACAAACCAAGCATCTATTTTGACCAGAATTCTGAGATGAACGAAATGGCGTAGTCCCTTTCACTTAATTTTGAATATTTAATTAAGTTATTCTTATTTTATTATATTGAGTTAAAAATGAGGGGTGTTACAATGAATGTTATGTTTGGATGTTTTCTTTCACCTTATCACGCACACTTCCATTTACACTTAGTATTGTGATTACCTTAGAGTATAGTACATTATCACATGTCCTAAATCTTTTGGATTTAGATATAGTTCTGGTATGATTCTTCATACCTATAGTATTACCCAACTTAGTAGTAGATATTACTATCGTTCACACTAGACTTTGTCTAACTTGGTGTTTTATGCATTGATTCTTATTACTCTGCATGTTATTAAATGAGTAGACTAGAGACAGTTTGTCGTGTTCGGGTAGTTGACCAAAGACAAGCTGGAGGCTTCCACATATTATATATATATGCACACACATACACACACACACAACCTTATCCTTGTTTTACTTCTGTTGTTCACTACGTTGGGCATAACAGTGTTTTGTGTGGAGATAGTATTTTGGAGATGTATCTATGCTTGACTCATTAGATATCATGTTGTGATATGGATATAAATTACTCTGGTTCTTATATTTATGTTTCAGCTTATGCTGTCTTGCTTGTTTTATATCACTTTATGTTATTATTATATTTTATTCCCTGTGATGTGAGATATACTATAGGTTATTTAGGTTACTTTTCTTATTTCAACCTTGATGATTGTCTTGCATTGGTCAAATGCCATTACGGTGCACTATTTGGCTATTGATAGTGAGGGGCGGTCATCATGCTAACGATCCCTTTGCATAAATATCTCCAGTTTAGAGCTTATTGAGAACTTTCTTCCTACTTCGTCGTAAGTTCTCTTGTAACAACCCAGGTTTTTGGGGACCTAGGCTAATCAGATTACAATATGTTTTGTTTATTTTAAATCTAAGAAGGTTATAAATACGAGTTTAAATACTGACTCATGTTATAATTTAAGTTTCAGAATAAAGAATTTGTGATTTACTGAGGTATGTGCATTGGAATAAATTATATTACTTGGAGATAATAAGGAAATTTTCCATTATGTATTTGTAAATTGTATTTTGATGATTAAAGTGAATATTGAAAATATGTAAAAAGTTAATTAGCAATTAATATTAAAGTGAAAAATATATTATTGTATATGAAGTGTTAATTTGTTTTAACTACACAATTAATTTTTTTTGAATTTGTGTATGGAAATGTAAGTTGTATTTCCTGATAAAATAAAATAGAAGTTGTGTTAAAACTATATGTGGAATCTTATTAATATATATGTGTGTGTGTGTATATATATATATTTGTGTGGAAATCTTATGTTATAATATTTTAATATGTGTAGACATTATAATTAGTGAATTAATGTGAATAATAGATTATGATTGAAAATATGCCTTTAAATTTTAGTATGTTGTAAATATAAATACAAAAAGATAAATATTGATTGGAAATCAATATTTAAGTATATTGGAATATTTTTTTAAGGCTGTTTTGTCAAAAAACTGAGATTCTTATGAATATAATTTAAGAAATGAATGCTTGGATAAATTAGGAGCATAAATTATGTGTTTTGTGTAAATGTAAAGTTTTTGCCAAAGGTTGCGTTTAAAACTATGCATATGAAATGTTTAGATACATGTGTATATATGTGTTTGTAATTAAAATGAAACATAGCTTAGCATAATTAAGTTGTGAATATGTGTTCTAAATACTTAACATTGTGTATTTATAATACTAAGCTTAATAACTCTTCCATTTATGGGTACCAGGTAGGCTTAATTCTGGCCTAAGCCCAAAGGGGGAAAATCCTGAGTAAAAAAGATGTGTATTCTCCTTCCGCAATATTCATTTTCCTTCCTGAAGCTTTTCATGAGAAAAAAACTGGATGCCTCCGTATTTATCCTCAAATCTAAAATCCAAATTCTAGTTGAAAAAGAGATGATGCAAATCTCTAGCCTAGCAACAAGAATCAAGTATCAATTAGTAGCCTAATAAATTAATCTCTAGAAAATCAAGAGAAGAGAGGTTATTGTATGTGCTTGAGGCTCTATATGTCAGTATTTTCACTTCTACAACCCCATCATGTTCAAATTAATTAACTTGACAACCTTAAATCAATGGAAATTTGCTGTGAATCCAACATCGTTGAGTTGTTCCACTCACACTTCCTGGTTTACAATGTTTTTGAGTTTATCTGTGCTGAGTTTGTGAAAATATGTAGAAATCTTTAAGTTTTGTTTCTGTTTGTTCTCTGTTGTGTAAAACAGCCTTGGATGTTACTTTGGGCTATTAAATCTTGTTCAATACTTCATGGATTTGAGCCATTCCATTTTTTATTCGTAGTAGAGTTTTTTTTTCATTATGTATGTCTCATTTCAGGTTGATCCGACCTCCCTTGCTTGTCTAAAAATTACATCGAAGTTGCAAATGAAACAAGATCAAAGCCTATAGCTTCTACATGCCTAGGGTCGACATCCAGGCGGACCCTAGTTCGACCTTATGGTCGACCACCCTGAAGGCAAGGTCAAGCCCTAGGTTGACCTATTGCTTGGAGTTGCACAAACAACTCCAAGTGCTTGCTGGGATATTGTACTAGATGATTTTGGTGGTTGCTTCTTGGTTTGTTGATGAATTTCTATGTTTTTTTGGTGATGAAATTCTATGGCTTTAATCATATTGATATAAGCCTATATTATCATCGAATTCGTGTTTCAAATTCAAAGCTTCTATTATCATCGAATACATGTTTCGAATTCATAGCTTCACATTGATTTTTGGACTAAGTTCCATGTTTAATTTTGGTGAATTTGTGATGCATGCACATATTTATAAAATGAGCATTAATTAACTATATGTAAATAGATTTTGTATCATCTTGAGGCAAATGGTTTTATAGTTTTGTTTTAAAGATATAAAATCTTCTCAAGTTAATATTTTTCAAATTATAAAAGATTTTAAAGTAGTAATTAAAATGTTCTAGAAATCGTTTTATAAACTTATTGTAACACCTTGTAATTTTGAAGAACATTAATAAACTATAGTTGTTACTTAATTAAATGTTGAGAATTAAGTAAAATGGACTATACCATTGTGTTCGTCTCGGAATTCTGGTTTTGATAGATTCCGAGTTTGCGTAAAACGAATATCGTATTAGAAAGATATAAAGATTAGAAGTTTGTATACATATAAGAAATATATATATACACACATATATATATATATATATAATTCAAACCAAAATCCAAATCAGTTCGAAAAACAAGTGAGAGAAGTAGGTGAGATCCAGATCGGGATGGGATGACCCATGCCTGGGTGGGGTCGACTTATGGGTCGACCGAAGGAGTAGGTGGGTTGATCCCTCCCCGATCTAGCACAGTGCATTTTTCTGTTCCTGGACTTGTTTGTATGCTGGGTTCATTGGATATAGTCTATATAAAGGCTAGCATTTCTATTATTTTCCTACACATAAAACAATGGAGATAATGAGATGCTGCCTCACCTTGGATTGAATCAAACTATCTTCTACAACATAAGCCTATACATATATCTAAGACATTTCTTGTACACCGATCCGATCCCTGAGAGTTCATGTTACTTTTAGATATAAAGTTTAATAGTAATCCTAACCTGTTAATAAACCTAGAACTGAACCTATGCCTGTTAAGAAACTGATTCATATCTAAACAGTTCTGCTATAATTACATGTATTTTTGCATACACCTATTCTATTTTTCAGTTGTTATTATATGCCTATTTTTGTTGTTATTATGCCTATTTCTGTTCTTCTCCCTCTCTTATTTCCTTTTTAATTTATAAGCCCAAGCTACCTTCGAGCCTAGGCCAATCTCGTAAGAGATCTACGTATGAATGAAATTGGGACATTTGGGGAATGTTTGTGAGTGAAAATTTGGGGCATATCTTATACTGCGAAACATGAATGAAATTTGGGGTGTATGAAGATGTAAATCTGTAAGCTTACTTCAAGGATTAAGTGGAACATGTTAATGAAACGGTAAGCAACCTGTGGAACCTGTTTAATCTGTTAAGGTTATATGAACATGTTGCCTATTTAATCTTTTGGGGTTAAGTAAACATGTTTAATCTGTTGGGGTTAAGTAACTTGTTTAATCTGTTGTGTTAAGTAAACTTGTTTAATCTATTAGGGTTAAGTGAACCTGTTTAATCTTTGGGGTTATAAAAACCTGTTAACATGTAATACATAACCTATTTAAATCTGTTGGGACTATACGAACCCGTTAACCTGTAAAACTTAACCTGTTAATCTATGGGGGTTAGGAGAACCTGTTAATCTGTAAGGCTTAACCTGTTAAAAAGCCTAGTTAATTGGGGAACACAAGTTTAGGGGTTTGACCTGTGTCATCTGCTGTGTGGGGCCCATATCAGTCAGTAACCCATTATGGTACTAAAAGGGGACCCCGCAGTAGGTAGGGGTCAGGGCATGCATATTGAACTGATTGTAAGAGGTTCATCTTAAGGGGGGTGTATACGGGTGCGTTCCAACGGGGTCATGAGCGTGCATGGGTCCGGTCTATGCGGAAACTAAGCCGCTGTAGCACCAGTAAATAGGTCTGTGTCCTTTTGTAGGTTGCCGCTTTAAGGAGTAATACATCCTAATGTGGGGCCGACACAAAGTATTTACAAATTAGGAAGCCGATCACTTGAGGTAGTAATTAGGGTACGTCTAGTCCTGCCTGTTTTTTGTTTAGGTACCCGCTATTTCTATTTAGATGACACCCGTCATTTCTACTGAGGTACTTATTATTTCTGTTTGGGTAGAACTGGTTATGTAACTAGAAGTACACCTAATCCTACCATTATATTTCTGTTAGGATCATTCTGTTTTTGTTATATTAGGGAAAACTTAATCCTATCACACATATGTTATACTAGTATTGGTGCAGAGAAAAGTAATTGAGAAGCATAGTTTACTCTGTTTATCCTGCTTATCCGGTTCATCCTGTTTATACCTATTGTATGTTACTGTTATCTCTTATCTAGTTTATTTACATGTCTTAATACTTTTACTTCTTTATATGCTAAAAGTCAATAGACTCGCTATACTTTATGTCTGACCCTTTTTGTTTCCCTTTCTCCTTTTCCTTTCCTCCCCAGGCTCTCAGGGTGGGAAAGCTCAGGCGTGATTAGGACTTTCTCTCTCATCTGTTTCTGCTTGGATCTAGATCTGCTTTGATGCATCGCTTCGACTACTTATCTACTTTATTATGGCTATTATTGGGGATTATGATTTTACATTTCTGTACTCCGATGGTTTTTAGCGCAAGATAGATGCTTTGGTTTAATGTACTTGGTTTCAGTATTTTAACCTGATGTTGTAACTGGTTTTAAGACTATGATGTTTTATGCTGAATAATGAAGTTTTAAATTTTCTGGTGCTATTTTTATATCTGTCTTATGATATTCTGTTTTTGTTTATCTACAATGCTTCACGGAACTTAATGCATTCTAATAAAGAGTGACATTAATGTATGTGGGGTGTCACATTTGGTTTCAAAGCTTAAGGTTACAAGATCAGATAAAAGTTTTGAAAAATTGTTTTCAAAAGCAAAGTATTTTCAAATAAAATCCTGTTTTTGAAAAAGGTATTCCCCAAAGCCATATAATATAACTTTCCGATTTTCTGTTTGAATCCCTTTTCCTTTTTCAGCATGTTTGGGGAACCGAATCTTCCCAAGGGCATTCAGATACCGGCTTGGTCCATAGATATTTAGAGGCTACGGCTCCTGCCGAAGGCCAAGGAGATGCCCCTCCCCCAGCTGTAATCGTTGTTCCTCCACCTCCATGAGTAGATAATTTCTCTAAGATATGCGGGGACTTCTATGCTATGGGAGGAAAACCATTCCATGGAACTGAAAGCTTTGTGGAAGCACGGAATTGGCCGTAAGAGACAGAGAATTTATTTGGACTTTTTAAGGTCGACGACCGTAGGAAGATACAGTTGGCCACATGGTAGCTTAAGGATGAGGCTTTGCTTTGGTGGGAGGTGACAAAAGCAGGGCGTCAAGTTTATACTTGGGCTGATTTCCGACAGAGATTCAAGACAAAGTTTCTTTCTCAAGCAGAAGAGAGTATGCAGATGGAGAGATTCTTGGAATTTAAGAAAGGAAGTATGTCTGTTAAAGAGTATGTCAATAAGTTCAATCAGTTGGCGAGGTTTGGGCTAGAATTAGTGAATACCCCACACAAGAAAGCTTTAAGGTTCGCGAGAGGATTAAATCAACCTCTCCAAGCATTGGCATTGTCTCATATACCGATGTGGGTAACTTTTGAGAGGTTTATTGACATGGCATTGATGCACGAAGATGGTAAAGATTAAAATAAAGAGGTTAAGATTGATGAGGCTCAAAACAAGAAAGTGTGGACCAAGAAAGAAACACAAAATAAAGGTAGAAAGAACGACAAAGCTAAGAACAAAAAGAAATTTCATGGTTGTCGTAGATTGGGTCATATGGTCAAGGATTGCAGAAAAAGGAACAATGCTTGTTTCAACTGTGGTGAAGTTGGACACTATACTAGGGAATGCCTGAAGAAGCAAGGACCGTGGCAAAGGGCAAGACCTTCTGGAGGGCAGGTGCATGCTCTCAAGGCTAGTGGACAGGACAGAGGTAGGAAAGTTTCTGTTGAAGGTTTGATACATGATTCTATGGTTGAGTCTCTACACCTTAGCACTAGTATTGTTTCTGACCCTATTATCATCTCAAACTCCATTGGGGGCATGGATCATCTGTCTATGATATGTCGGGGTTTGAGGATATCTGTGTTGGGCGTCGAGTTTGAGTGCGATGCGTATGTGCTTGATTTTATGGGCTATGTTCTAATTCTAGGGATGGATTGGCTAGCCATGTATGGTGCCATCCTAGACTGTGAGAGAAGGTTCATTTGACTTTCCCAGGGAGGACTCCCGAGATTTCCTATGACTCAAAAGGGTCTGTCATGCTTAGTTTCCTTGAATCACTTGATGCTTCTGTCGATGATTTGCGATCTGGACCTGTAGTCTATGAGTATCTGGATGTTTTTGACAAGGTTCGGGGGTTGTCTCCAAGGGGTGAGATTGATTTCCGAATATGCTAGGTGGATAATGCGAAGCCAGTCACATTGCTATGCGCTACATGGCTCCTAGGGAGAGGAAAGAGCTTGGCAAGCAAGTAGGAGCTACTTGAAAAGGGGTTTATTAGGCGAAGTATGTCAGAATGGGGCGCTTCAGTCGTCTTCGGAACCAAGGCAGATGGCTCACTTCGTCTATGTGTGGATTACAGGGAGTTGAATAAGCTCGACAAGAAGAATAAGTGCCCACTCCCGAGGATTGTTGATCTGTTTTACCAGCTTGTTGGCGCATCTGTCTTTTCGCAATTAGATTTGGCCACGGGATTTCATCAGTTGAGGGTGGCCGAGGACAGTATAGACAAGATCGCTTTTAGAGCTCCAGATGGCTTCTTTGAGTGGCTAGTCATGCCTTTTGGGTTGACAAATGCACCCGCATATTTTGTGGATCGGTCGAGTAGGAAGTTTAGAGAGTTTATGAATAAGTTCGTGGTGGTCTTTGTGGATGACATCCTGATTTTCTCGAAGAGCGAGGAAGAGCATGCACAACATTTAGGAGATGTTTTGAGGACTCTCTGAGCACATCAGCTTAAGGAGAAATTCTCCAAGTGTCACTTTTGGAGAAATGAGGTAAGATTTCTTGGGCATGTGGTCTCCAAGGATGGGATATCGGTGTGTAATGTCCCGTATTTTGAACGATTTAAATAATTAATTTATTAGATTATCTGAATAGTAATTTGGAAATTTAATGAATTGAATTAAATTAAGTGGAATGTTTAACTAATATAAATAATAGGATAATAATTTTAATTCCGGAATGGTCGGAATTAGATGATTGTGCAATGCTGTGTAAATTAGATAGTATAAGATATTTAATTCAGTTTAGAATTGAATCAGAATAACGAATATATTTATATAAACGACAATTGAACTTATTAATTATAATATAAATTATAATCGAGCTCGTAACGTCGCAGCAGTTCGTAATTTGATGATTTGAACTTCAACTGAGTATACAGGATTCGTTATAAGTCGGATTTCTTCGAAACAAGAAATGTTCAAATCTGTTAAGTTATATTTTTCTAATGGAAGTGAAAATTTGAGATTTCGTCTTATAGATTGTAAGTTATGTCCAAATCAAATTTTCAAATAGTCGCTATGGAATCGTTTATAAACCATAATGATAATTTAGTTATTATAAAATATTTATTTCGAATTTGGACAAGATATTTGAGACGTAGTTATAGTTTAATTTTTAGAATTTTATTGTAATTTTTAATTTGGAAAATAAATCACTTTTTATTTGGAGTGTTTAACACCCTATATCAGCATTTCAGGATATCACAGAAAAAGTTAACTTGTTTATTTTATAATATTTTTTGGATCATGGCACATTGGTGAATATAACAGCATTTTTATTTTTGTCCATAGGGGGTTAGTAAACAAATGGAGTTACATGTAACCGGTACATTAAAAAAATATAATATATATATTTATATATTCGTTTCTTAAATGCTAAGCCCTGTACCCCATCAAATCCTACCATATGTAATTTATTTAGACCTCAGACTACTGACTTATAAACTTTATGGCAAAGTAAAATCCCATCAAGCACACCTAATAATCTTCACGTCAAAGTAAAGTCTACAAACCAACAATGAATGGCATAAATCCTCAAATAAAATCTTAATGCCAAGCAATACCCAGATGATCGATGTTGCAAGGAAAGCATGCAGTGGGAACACAAGTCCTGTCACTCCTCTTAACCGCAATAAACATGGACGTTGGAGATTGAAATGGTCAGTAATTTAACTTCCCTTATCACAATATTAAACAATCGTGACCATAAACTGAATTAGAGAAACACTCGATTTGAATGAAATTGTTGTGTATTTAAATAAATATACTTCGAACCTAAGCAAACTTAGAAAAAAAAAGTCTACCACTCTGAAATATCTACGCACACATAAGATCAGCAGCCTGATGTTCCATCACGCAGATATGTGTTTTCATATCAACACCGTCCTACCATAGAACGTTATAGACTACTGTACAATGCTTAATGGTTAAGAATTTACACATTATAAATACCCTCATGCCTTACTGCTAATGGTTCCTTCCTGAAAGTCATTCGTTCCATCTTCGGAAATAATTCCAGTAAAGGAATATGGAAGCTGGATCTTCCTAAAATCAGTTAAAATCCGTATCTTCCTAAAATCAGTTAAAATCTGTGCACCTTCTGAAATATGAAACTGGAATGTTTTGGACTCCTTAACAAATTCTCGTCAACCTTGTATAATCTCTAAAGTGCGCTATTACATTCTTCCAGTCTTTGAAATATATATACAGTAAATATGGGTTTGGAAATGCTTTGAGCTTAAAGCTTTGACGTGAAGATTAGATGTTACCATTGCATTTGCAGTTGGTTGTAGCAGATCGTGGCAAAATTTTGAAACATTTGGTGGAAAAAAAATTCATGGGTACTGTTGAACTGAACAGGAGTTTCTGGCCGACGTGACGCTCAGCGGTGTTGCGGGCTTGATCTCGTTAGGTGGAGAAGAGGGAGGACATGAAGAGGAAAGGAGTGGTGGTAGTGGTTCATCTAATGGTAGAGAAAAAGCAGGGGATGGAGGACGTGAATGGCATGAAATGGTGGCTGAAGTATTTACTGGGAGCTTTTCTTTTTTAGTATGGGAATAGGAAGATGGCAGTACAACTAATATAGCCAACAGGTTAAGTCGTTTGGGCCAGTGTCAGCGTGTTGTGGTGTGAGTGTATAAGTGTGGAAGGCATGGTTTTTTTATAGGTTAAAGACGTTAGTGCATGAGATTGGATAGTGTGCATATAGATTATATATATTGGAAGACAAGGAAACATGAAGTTAAGGTAGTGAGCATGGGAGGGGATCCAAAGTGTTCGGCAGATGGATAAATCAAGTACAGGCGCAAAAATAGGAAATTGGTAGTGATGTGAACTGGTGTTAGATAGTATGAGGGGAGGGCAGATTGAGGATCGGTGTTGGCTTGATAAAAGTATATGGAGGGGGAAGAACGCGCAAGTATATTTCAGCATAGAAAAAAGAAAAAAATGTTTTCGAATGGTGAAATTGTGAAGGAGGCGTTGTATCAGAGAAAAATGGGAGGAGCTAAATCGAAAGAAGGATCTGTTGGGTACCGGTGGGTTAAACGTGATAATGGGCTGAAATGGTGGGTTAAACGTGGTAATGGGATGAAATGAAATGTAAGGCTCAAAATTTTGTACCTTTTTATAAGTTAAAATTTTAATTTAATAACGTATAGTTGGTAAACAAAATAACTTATACATATGTTATCGGAATTGAACATAACAAGATCTGTTAGGATCGTAGAGTCGCAAGCTACGTAACAGAACTAGTCTGGAGAGATTTGGAGATCGTTTCAATTTAATGGCAGAATTAAACACCTGATATGATCAACCGAACGTTAACCGTTATTTAATGATTAACGAACAAGGTAAGTAAACAAACTATCTCTGTCCAATTTTATAATTTTATAAACGTTAATTAATATTGTTAAAAATGATTGAATGTTGTGTGTGATGATTGTTTGGATGATTTGCTCATAAATTGGTTGAACAATATATATAGTTATACATATATGTTGTTAATTTAATATAGATTAATTTATTATTTTATTTCAGATTTAATCTGAATCTGGTATTATTCATGTTGATTAACATCTGTTGATGCAGGAAAAAGGTTGGAGGAATCCGACTGGATTCCTCAAAAGTTGTTGTTGTTTTTCATATATTGTATTATATGATGTGATAAGCAATCTGTTGATTATTGTGAGATAGGGATGTTTGATTAACATTGACCTGAAATAGTTGGTATTTAAATACCGTAAGTCATATTCAAATATATTGGAAAAGAATTCGAATTTAAAAAGGGAAATCTGTTATTTATTATTTTAAATAATAGAAATTAAATCTTGGCAGGGCGAGAATACAATAACTTGTTTTAATTTTATTAAACCAAGTACTTTGATTTCTAAACGATTTTTATAAACGAAGCAAAATAATTATTATTAAATAATTTTAAAAATATAAATTCAAGAAAATAATTTATTCAAAAAGGAAACTGGAATCATTGAAAAGGAAACAATGAAATCATTTCGATGTTCGAAATATAAATATAATTGAAATAAACATGTAAGAAATTATAATTTGGTTTCGACTGTGTCGAATATTATAAAAATAATTTATTTTAGAAATTTTAGATTATAAAACTTATAAATTAACGAGATAGTTAATATTTGGTTTTAAAACCAATAGTTTATAATCGAATGTGTAATCGAGACTTAGTTATAAGCTTGACATATAATTAACAAGAAACTGAATTATAAATGGAGTTTATAAAGTGAAATACGAATATGAATTTATAAAAGAACTAAAGATATGGGATTTTAAACTGTAAATGATAATATTTATTTAAATCAAGATTTGATTTAATAAACTAAGATCAGATTTCTATAGAAGAATAATATTCACGTTATAAAGTGAATAATGATTTTAGAGCAAACGTTTTGCAAATTTAAATGGAGTTAAGGAAATTAGGAACTGAATGGAGACTAGTTAAGTTGAACGGCTTCTTGGTGTTGATCTGATGTTGGTTTCGGCCTTCGGGGTTAATACTTAAGGAGTCGTTCTCTTACTGGTTTACGGTTAGGGACTGATGGATAGTGATGCGTGAATAAGGTATGGAAATGTTTTCCAGTGTTAATAGAGTGTATTTTCGAAATAGGGGAATAAAGAGTTGTGAATATATGCAAATATTTTCCAAGAAAATCGTGAGAAGTAAAATGGGCTTTAAGAAATAAATGGGAAATCGGGAAATGAAATGATGATTGATCGGTAAGATTTCCATTTGGGAATATGATCGTTGTTTGTACACATGTTTTCCTTTGATAGTTGAATAACCGACTATCAAAGTTTTTGATCATTTCCGTTGTCAATACGGAGAGACCGGGATCATGTTTATTATCCGAAAACCACTACGTATGGCATTAGCATTGCAAATCAATATGATTGAAGACGTAGAGTATGCAAGGGTTGTTCTGTAAATCCTAGGTAGAAATTGCCTAAGATGGATTTACAGAATAGTGTCTTCGGGTTTTCCAGTCCCAGGATAACGTGTTTGGATGAATGTCTGACAAAGTATATCTAATAGATCGCGTAATTTGATCTCTTCAAATGTATTCACGTTTGGTGGCGGAGAAACTCGTTTCTCTTAGCTTCATACTCGCGATATTTTCGGAGAAATCAATATGTGATTTGGTGGGTATGATGATGTGGCATTCAAAGTAGATGAAGCGTAAAAAGATACATTATAACCTCAAGCCTCAACAACCGGTAAATGAAAAAAATCGGGCTGGCAACATGGCTAAGTGGGTCGCACCCAATTAGGGTATATTGTCACCATCTAGATAATATTCATATTTGTTATATCTTTTTATTTCTGTATCTCCCGAGAACGGTTATGTTGGTATACCAACCGTAAGGTGACAATATATTCGGAACATTCAAGCGAAATGAATGGCCGGTCATGTGTGGCCGAGTTACAAGATGTTCTTGTTGAACTTCAGTGTATCGCTTCTAGAGTACACTGATCTGAAGGTGGTTCCATACCTTATCATAGTTGGAAATATATTACCCAATAAGAGCCCTCGGTTTTTGATTGTATATTATATATGTAGAGCGTGAGATGAAAGCGTTCTGCTAAATTGTTATTTAACTAATTTAGAAATTATTATAATATCAGAAAAGTATTATTTTAAAAAAGAATGTTTTGGGTTATCGTAAGGTAAAAACCATCCGTGTTAATTTGTGGATCGGTCTTACGATTATCATTCCTTTGAAAAGGATTTTGAAAAGTTAAACCGAAATGATTTGAGTTTACTCACACCAGTCACATGACTGACCCAGAGTTTATTTTGTTTTGATTTCCCTAAAATCTTGGGTGCCCAAATTTGTAGAGCAGTCAAGTAGTCGGGATTTTTCAAATATACTTGGAGGAGCTCCGAGTAGGAGGCTTCAGAGTTAGATATATATAGAGAGTTTATTTCAGCTGTGATATACACGTGATGTACCTTGATAATGTGTGTAAGTATAAATATAGTTTTGTATTTCAAAGTTATGCTATATAATATGTTTTATTCGTTCTGCTGTGAGATTCGTGTTACTTTGATTTTGTTCTGTGGTGATATCCCTCTTCTTCTATTCTAATTTTATTTCTTTCTATTTCTCACCCTCTAACTTCTTTCTATTAATGATCTGGTATTTACGATGCTTGGATAGTCAACATGTGTTTTGTGTTGGTTTTCAGGGTCGAAAAATCCCTGGGTCGTTACAGTGGTATCAGAGCAGAAGGTTAAGTGATTACCTTAGCTCTGTGGCGTAACTTGATAGAGATGGGATTAGTAATATCCTTTATTGAGTTTGAGTGTATATATATGAGCGTGTATTTTTAAATTGATATAAAAACTATTTTATATTGTGATGATTGGTTTGTCGAGCAGTTTATGAATTATGGTTGATACGGTAATGCAAACTGTATCGATAAGTATTTCTAAACTCTTGAACAGAGTAATTTGACGCAATATTGTTTTAAAAGAGCGTAAATGAATATAATTTTACCCAAAATATATTTTGATATAAAGAAAATATATATCTTGGAATTATTAATGTATATTGGATGTGTTGGTTGTGATTATAATCAAATAAGATTATAATTGAGATTGGTTATAAATAACCAATCAGAATTCGTACAAATGTAATATATATCATCAGATGAATTAAATCTGGAATTGAACCAGAATTAGAATTTAAAACTCTGGAAATTTGCAAAATGTTGTAAATAGATTTTTTGATTTAAAATAAATGGAAAATTTAAAATCCTGGGAGATTTGAAAAATGTTTCCAAGCATTATGAAAGGTATTTTTCAAAATGGAAGTGTTTGAAATTGAATTCTGAAACCGATATAGTATTGAACTCACTTTGATCGCTGGAAAATAATTCTGATGATGATGGCCGCATAATCAGTGTTCATTTTCGAGATTCTAAGTGATGAATTACTGCCAAAGATTTTTTTTTATTTTTTTTAAGAAAATAAGTTGTTTTGAATTGTTATTATTATTATTATATATATATGATTTCAAACTGATTTGAAATAAAACCAGGGAATATGAATTATGAAATTTAGATTTAACTTGTGAAGTTAAATAGGTTGAACTGGAAAAAGTGAATAAATGAATTAGAAATTAATTTAAGTAGGTTAAACAAAAATTGGATTGGATTAGAGATAGTTTACAATGAGATGGGACTATTGAGTAAGAATTTGAATCTGGGATTGAAACTGGAATTTGAGATGAATTTTGGCTTGAGTATAAGCTGATGATTGGATTGGTGGATAAGTCGATTGGTGATCAATTTGGAATACATGAGTATATGCTAATTGGGCAGCAAATGAAAGAGATAGAGTTTGATGCCCGAGAAAAAGGTATGAGTTTAAATTATATATGAGTTTGAGATTTATGAGCCAATTTGGCAAGCCACTTAGCTGTTTGATTTTCTTTTGGATTGGGGAAGGCCAAGAGAGGCGAGTTGTAGTTGTACAGATTTAGCCGTACAAATGAGACGCTGGCAAATTTTTTCCAGAATTTAATGTGTTAGAAAAATTTCAGAATTTTTGAAAATATTCGTTAACATGAATAAATTATTATTTTAATTAAAATAATTTTGGTTCAGTTGAAACTGAAAGTTAGAAGTAAAATAAAAGATTTTTACCAAGTAGTTAATAGAGTTTTAACATTTTTCTAGCTTAGTAATTTTAGGGATGAAATTCTTTTATGGGGGAAAGAATGTAATGTCCCATATTTTGAACGATTTAAATAATTAATTTATTAAATTATTTGAATAGTAATTTGGAAATCTAATGATTTGAATTAATATAAGTGAAATATTTAATTAATATAAATAATGGGATAACAATTTTAATTCTGAAATGGTCGGAATTAGTTTATTGTGCAATACTGTGTAAACTAGATAGTATAAGATATTTTAATTCAGTTTAAAATTGAATCAGAATAACGAATATAATTATAAAAATGATAGTTGAACGTATTGATTATAATATAAATTATAATCGAGCTCGTAACATCGCAGCAATTCGTAATTCGACAATTTGAACTTCAACCGATATACAGGATTCGTTATAAGTCATATTTCTTCGAAACAAGAAACGTTCAAATATGTTAAACTATATTTTTCTTATGGAAGTGAAAAATCGAAATTTCGTCTTACAGATTGTAAGTTATGTCCAAATCAAATTTTCAAATGGTCGCTACGGAATCGTTTATAAACCATAACGATAATATAATTATTATAAAATATTTATTTCGAATTTTGGACAAGATATTTGAGACATAGTTATAGTTTAATTTTTAAAATTTTACAGTAATTTTTAATTTGGAAAATAAGTCACTTTTTATTTGGAGTGTTTTACACCCTATATCAACATTTCAGGATATCACAGAATAAAATAACTTGTCTATTTTAATATATTTTTTGGATCAATGCACATTGGTGAATATAACAGCATTTTTATTTTTGTCTATAGGGGATCGGTAAACAAATGGAGTTACATGTAACTGGTACGCTAAACAAATATATATATATATATATATATTCGTTTCTTAAACGCTAAGCCCCGTACCCCATCAAATCCTACCATATGTAATTTATTTAGACCTCAGACTAACCTCCTATAAACTTCATGGCAAAGTAAAATCCCATTAAGCACACCTAATAATCTTCACGTCAAAGTAAAGTCTGCAAACCAACAATGAATCCCATAAATCTTCAAATCAAATCTTAATGCCAAGCAATATCCAGATGATCGATTTTGCAAGGCAAGCATGCAGTGGGAACACAAGTTCTATCGCACCTCTCAACCGCAATAAACATGGACGTTGGGGATTGGAAGGGTCGGTAATTTCACTTCCCTTACCACAATATTAAACAATCGTGACCATAAACTGAATTAGAGAAACACTCAATTTGATTGTAATTGTTGTGTATTTAAATAAACATACTTCGAACCTAAGCAAACTTAGAAACAAATTCTACCACTCTGAAATATCTACGCACACATAAGATCAGCAGCCTTATGTTCCATCATGCAGATATGTGTTTTCATATCAACATCGTCCTACCCTAGAACATTATAGCCTACCGTACAATGCTTAATGGTTAAGCATTTACACATTATAAATACCCTCATGCCTTACTTCTAATGGTTCCTTCCCGAAATCCATTCGTTCCATCTCCTGAAATAATTCCAGTAAAGGAATATGGAAACTGGATCTACCTAAAATCATTAAAATCTGTGCACCTTCTGAAATATGAAATTGGAATGTTTTAGACTCCTTAACAAATTCTCCTCAACCTCGTATAATCTCTAAAGTGTGCGATTACATTCTTCCAGTCTTCAAAATATATATATATATATATATATATAGTAAATATGGGTTTCTAAATGCTTTGAGCTTTAAGCCTTGACGTGGAGATCAGATGTTACCAGTGCATTTGCAGTTGGTTGTAGCAGCTCGTGGCAAAATTTTGAAACATTTGGTGATAAATAATTTCATGGGTACTGTAGATATGAATAGGAGTTTCCGGCGGACGTGAAGCTCAGCGGTGTTGCGAGCTTGATCTCGTTGGGTGGAGAAGAGGGAAGATGTGAAGTGGAAAGGAGTGGTGGTGGTGGTTCGTCTAATGGTATAGAAATAGCAGGGGATGGAGGACATGAATGGCATGAAATGGTGGCTGAAGTATTTACTGGGAGCGTTTCTTTTTGAGTTTGGGAATAGGAAGATGGCGCTACAGCTAATAAAGCCAGCAGGTTAAGTCGATTAGGCCAGTGTCAGCGTGTTGTGGTGTGAATGTATAGATGTGGACGGCATGGGTTTTTTTTATAGGAGAAATACTTTAGTGCATGAGATTTGATGGTGTACATATAGATTATATATATTGGAAGACAAGGAAAAATGAAGTTAAGGTAGTGAGCCTGGGAGGGGATCCAAAGTGTTCGGCAGATGGATTAGGTACAAGCGCGAGCAAAGGAAATAGGTAGTGATGTGAACTGGTGTTAGATAGTATGAGGGGAGGAAAGCTTGAGGATCGGTGTTGGCTTGATAAAAGTATATGGAGGGGGAAGAACGCGCAAGTATATTTCAGCGTAAAAAAAAAATGTTTTCGAATGGTGAAATTGTGCAGGAGGTGTTGTATCAGAGAAAAATGGGAGGAGCTAAATCGAAAGAAGGACCTGTTGGGTACAGGTGGGTTAAACGTGATAATGGGCTGAAATAGTGGGTTAACCGTGGTAATGGGATGAAATGAAATGTAAGGCTCAAAATTTTATACCTTTTTATAAGTTAAGTTTTTAATTTAATAACGTATAGTTGGTAAACAACGTAACTTATGTTATCGGAATTGAACAGAACAGAATCCGTTAGGATCGTAGAGTCGCAAGCTACGTAACAGAACTAGTCTGGAGGGATTTGGAGATCGTTTCAATTTATGGCAGAATTAAAAACCTGATATGATCAACTGAACGTTAACCGTTATTTAACGATTGACGAACAAGGTAAGTAAACTAACTAACTCTGTCCAATTTTATAATTTTATAAACGTTATTTAATATTGTTAAAAATGATTGAATGTTGTGTGTGATGATTGTTTAGATGATTTACTCATAAATTGATTGAATAATATATATATATATATATATATATAGTTTTACATATATGTCGTTAATTTAATACAGATTAATTTATTATTTTATTTCAGATTTGATCTGAAACTGGTATTATTCATGTTGATTAACATTTGTTGATGCAGGGAAACAGGTTGGAGGAATCTGAATGGATTCCTCAACAATTATTGTTGATTTTCATATATTGTATTATATGATGTGATAAGAAATCTGTGATTAATTATTGTGAGATTGGGATAATTGAATAACATTGACCTGAATAATTAGTATTTAAATATTGTAAGTCATATTCAAATATATTGGAAAAGAATTCGAGTTTAAAAGGGAAATCAATTATTTATTATTTTTAAATAATAGAAATTAAATCTTGAAAGGGAGAGAATACAATAACTTGCTTTAATTTTATTAAACCAAGTACTTTGATTTATAAACGATATTTATAAACGAAGCAAAATAATTATTAAATAATTTTAAAAATATAAATTCAAGAAAAGAATTTATTTAAAAAGGAAATTGGAATCATTGAAAAGGAAACAATGAAATTATTTTGATGTTCAAAATATAATTATAATTGAAATAAACACATAAGGAATTATAATTTGATTTCAACTATGTCGAATATTATAAAGATAATTTATTTTAGAAATTTTAGATTATAAAACTTAGAAATTAACGAGATAGTTAATATTTGGTTTTAAAACCAATAGTTTATAATCGAATGTGTAATCAAGATTCAGTTATTAACATATAATTAACAAGAAACTGAATTATAAATGGAGTATATAAAGTGAAATACAAATATGAATTTATAGAAGAACTAGAGAGACGGGATTTTAAACTGTAAATGATAATATTTATTAAATCAAGATTTGGTTTAATAAACTAAGACCAGATTTCTATAGAAGAATAATATTCACGTTATAAAGTGAATAATGATTTTAGAGCAAACGTTTTGCAAATTTAAATGGAGTTAAGGAAATTAGGAACTGATCGGAGACTAGTTAAGTTGAACGGCTTCTGGGTATTGATCTGATGTTGGTTTCGGCCTTCGGGGTTAATACTTAAGGTGTAACGACCCGGATTTTTGGTCGATTTATTTTAAATATTTAGTAGGGTTTTTAAATATTGAATTTATAATATAAATGGTATTTTATTGGGTTATCGATTAAATAATCGAAATACGATTTATTTTGATAATTATCGAAATACGAGAAGTTTGAAATAATTCTATTCGAAGATAAAACTGAATCGAAACAGTTCAGATGATCAATATATATACTATTTAAATATGAATGATGATAATAGAAATTCATTTTTGAAGAATTTATTTGTTTTGAATTTAAAATGATTTAATATGGCTATTTTAAATATACGTTCAAATTAAATTGTATAATCTATTTCGTTGAATTCAGAATAGTGAATAATGTTGGGAACATCAGTTGTTTTGCTCAAATTGTGGTTCGGGGTTTTAATTAAAGGACCACGATATAGTTTAGTTTTTAATTAAAGATAAAAATTCAAATCAATGTCTTTTCAGCCGACCTCTAAATTTTTACATCGCAGACCTATCCATTTTGAGCCAACAACTTGTCTCTAAGCTTCAGTATCAGGGAAACATGAATTTAATGGTGCTGTACATTTTGTTTCCCCTTCGCATTCTATATAAACGAGCCGAGCCTCGTGTACTCCATTCAAAAACAATCCAGTCCCTCTCGTCCTCTGTTGTTCTTCTTTTTCCTAATCAATGAAAACCCTATTTCCTAAATCAAATCAAAATTGGGTATCACGATTGGAATTTGCGAAGGGTTCGAAGCTCGAGATCGAGTTTGAATCGCTCGATAATCATGAAAGGGTGAATTCGCGATTTGAAACGAGTGGGTATTTTTCTGGAACTCGACGAAGGAACTCGCGATGTCTTCGATCTCGGAATTGTCGAGATTAAGGAATCATGGACTGTAGGCTCGATCCAATATTGAGTTGACTGTCGCGTTTAAGGGAGGTGCGATGGAGGTTTCAGGAGTGATCGAGTGTGGCTTTTACAGTGAGCATTTTCGTGAATGAAAGAGTTTGGGAGGGCGAAGTGGCTATCATCCGTGGTTGATGGTTAGCAGGGGATGAGCGGAAACCGAAAAGTGGAAGAAGATGTTGAGGTGGGAAGATGGAACTGATGGCAGTGGATTGAAATGGATGATGGGGACGCTGGAAATTTAATGGTGGCAGTTAGAAGTGAAGGACAACATCATTTTTGGTTTGAAGCAGAATTAGAATTTAAAAGGTAATTATTTGTTAAATCCTTGTAAAGAAAACATTAAATATTTTTTTTGGGTAAATATTTAAAATATATTGTTTGTTGTCATACGAGGTCCGCCTGGGACAAACGAGTCACGATGGATTTGTTCGAAGCTTATGGAGTGAATCGAAATCGGATTGGGATTTGTTTCTAAACAAAATCAGGAATTTAAAATGGAATCAGAGCAAATCGTGATAAAAATCATCTGTGAGTAAATCTCACTCACCTTTAGAATTTTTTTATTTCATTAAAAATAATTGTCTGTTGCTTGTGTGAATGTTTTATGGTTGTTTTATATATATTAGTTATTTAGGCTATATATATATATATTGGGTTGATTGGTTGGTTGGATTCCCGCAGTCTCATTAGCGGATGCCCGCAGTTTCATAGCGGATGATTACCCTATACGCCCCACGCTATGATTAGTGGATGACCTTCTATACCGCGATATTCTGCCACGAAGCAGAATGGGTATTATTTATGTGCTAACCTCTGTGGATGCAGGAAAACAGGTTGGAGGAATCCAACTGGATTCCTCAAAAATATATTATCTGTTTGTTTATTTGTTTGCATATATATTGTTATATATGATGTGTTAGGAAAATAAATAATTGGTTGCTTTGTGTGTTTTATCACTGGGCTTAAGTAATGATATTTAAAAATATCGTAGAAAGGATATTGGAGATTTAAAAAGGAAAATTCTATTTTTAAATAGAATTAGAGTTTTAAATGGAAATAAAAATATAAACTTATTTGAAAAATAAAACAAGTAGTTTCTTTATAAATGAAGTTATAAATAGTTCTTTTATAACGAAGTTATAAATGAAGTGAAAAGAATTATCATTTGATAATTCAGAAATAGAAATACCAGTATGAAATTGGAATTTGAAATGAAATTTCAAAATAGAATTTGAAATGAAATTTTAAATATATAACTCAAATGAAATTTGAGTATAACATTTGAATAGTAGAATTAGAAAAGGAGTTTAAATATTTGAATTTTAAAAAGGGAATTGAATATTAGAAATCCAAATAGAAGTTCAAATAGAATTTGAATAGATGGAATTAGAATCAAAAATATAATTTGAATTCAAGGAATTAAAATAAAATTTGAATTCAAAGGAATTCGAATAAAGAAATTCAAATAGAGATTTGAATGTAGAATTTCAAAATAGAATTTGAAATATAGAATTTCAAAGAAAAATTGAATAGAATTTGAAATATAGTATTTTAAAGAAGAATTCAAATGTGAAATTTGAATAGAGATTTGAATGGAATTTAAATATGAAATTTGAATAGAGATTTGAAATAGAAATTCAAGTATTGAATTTGAACATGAAATTGAATACAGAAAATTCAAATAGAAATTTGAATATGAGATTTCAAAATAGAATTTGAAATAAACTTTGAAATAGAATTTTCAAAGTAGAATTGGAAATAGAATTTCAAATAGGATTTCAAAATAGGAAATCCAAATGGTTTTGAAATGGAATTTGAATTCAAGGGAATTCAAATGGATTTGAGTGAAGAAATTCAAATGGTATTAAAAATGAGTGTGAATATTAGAATTCAAATGGGGCTGGAAATGAATTTGAATATTAGAATTCAAATGGAAAATGAAATTTGAATATAAAAGATTCAAATTGAATTCAAATAGGATTTGATCTATGGGAGTTGAATATGAAATTCAAATGGGTTTTAAACTATGGAATTTTGAATCTAGAATTTAAAAGGGAGTTTGAATATTTGAATTTCAATAGAATTCAAATATAGAAATTGGAATATAGAAGTTTCAATGGAATTTAATATAGAGTTTGAATAAGAGAATTCAAATAAATTCAAACATCGTATTCGAATATAGGGAATTCAAATAGAAATTCAAGTATTGAATTTGAATATCCAATAGAAAAGGAATTGGGATTTGAAATATAGAATTCAAAAGTGAGATTGGGATTTGAATCAAGGAATTCAAATGGAGTTAAAAATGGAATTGGATTCGTTTTAAGAAGTTAAAAAGTTTATATATATAAATATAATTAAAACGAACTCGCCGCAGCGCTGCAGTTCGTAAATTGGCGATTCAAACTTCAATTGAGTATACAGAGCGCAATTGAAGTCGGAATTCTTCGAAACAAGAAACGTCCGGATCGGTTTGATAATAGTTTTCTAATGAAAGAGAAAAATATGAATTTCGTCGTATATATTTTGAGTTATATCAAAATCAAATTTTCAGAAAAACAGCGCCAGAACCGTTTTAAAACCATAATGGGTTATTTAATATTATAAAAGGATTTTAAGCAAATAAAATCCGAATTTCTATTTAGAAAATTTCAGAGTTGAGTTGTAAAATATATGCGAATTCAAGTTGTGTAAATGAATATGATTTTTGAAACAGAAACCAGATTTTGATTTATTAACTAAATTGAATAGAAATTAGTTAAGGCGATTTCGAATGGATATTGGGGTTTGAATAAGTAAATTCGATTTAAAAATTTATATTCGAAATCAAAAAGGAAACTAGAATTGAAATTGAAATTCAATTTGGTTATGAGCGAGTTAAATATTTTGTTCGAACATGTTATGTTCAACAAAGAAGTGAAATAGGCAAAATGGCCGATTTAAAGAATAAATGGGCGAAACTGAATTCAAACGATTAGATAGTGTTGAATTGAATTAAAAACAGGTGAACATGTGTAAGCAGGTGTGATATGAAGTATATGAAGATTTAAATTTATGTGCTCGACAAAAAGGTACCTGTTTAAATTCATATATGAGATTTATGCGCCGTATCGGCAAGCCGCTTGGCTTTTCCTTTTTCTTTTTGATTGGAGAAGATACCGGGAAGCTATTTTAAATTTCCCGATGCTCCCGATACAGGGGAGGTTATGGCGAAATTTTCCGGAAATTTAAGGAGTTAGAATATTTTTAAGAAATTTTGATAATTTGAAATCATGGTATCGACGTATTGAATTCGATAGGTAAGTAAACATAAAAATCGAATATTGTAAACAAAAGGGGATAGAGATAAGGGATTGAAATTGTTTTCAATTGCAAATAGAGATATTTTCTAATATATAGAAAATAAAAGAAGTTAATATTTGGAAACGTTTTCCAAATGGCATAAGAGGCAAGATGATTATTGAAATATTTGGTTAACAAATATTGATAAGGAAATGTAGAAGAGATTTAATTAATGAATATTAATTAAAGAGCCCAGTGATTTGTTTGATATGTTGGATGAACACTTGTTTTTATTCGATAGTTAAATCACCGACTATCGAAGTTTTTGACCATCGTTGTCAATATGGAGAGACCGGTTGGATTATTATCCGAAGAACCACTCCGTATCGGCATAAGCGTTGCGAACCAAGTATGCTGAATATATTGAAGACGGAGTAAAGTGCAAGGGCTTTTTCTATTTATAGAAATAGTGCCTTCGGTTTCGTTCAATCCCAGAACGAACGTAAATGGACGAATGTCTGACAGAGTATTTCCAATGATCAAATGGGTTGGTCTGTATGAATGTATATGGTTGCAACGGATTTATCCCTTAGCATAATATCCAGAATATTTGTGCAAACTCAACTAGTGATTAACGGATCTGACGATGTGGCATTCAAAGTGATTGTGTTATCAATGAATGGTAAGTAATCGTAGCCTCAGGCCTCAACAACCGGGAAAGGACAAAAATCGGGCAGGCAGCATGGCTATGTGGGTCGCACCCATTAGGGTGTATAATCACCTATCTAGAGAAATTCCTTTTGTTTCTAAATCTATCGATTCTGCCCATTCGGGAAACGGTGGTTTGAGTCCAACCGTTGGTGATATACATTCGATACACTCAAGCGAAATGAGTGGTCGGTCATGTGTGGGCCGGGTTGCAAGACGTTCTTGTTGAACCCAGGTGTATTTGCCTCTAGAGATACATCATCGGAAGGTGGTTCCATACCTTGTCATGTTGGAAATCCAATCTCCAATAAGCGCCATGCGGTTTTTGATTTTATATGATATATGTGGAGCGTGAGATGCAAGCGTTCTGCTATTTGGTTATTTACTTGATGTAGACATTATTATAATATCGCTGGATTTTCGTATCAAAGTGTTTTGGGTTATAGTAAGGTAAAAGCCGTCCATGTTTATGTGTGGGCTGGTCTTACTATTATCTTTTCTTTCGAAAAGGGTTTTGAAAGCTAAACAAGTGGTTGGAGTTTACTCACACCAGTCCCATGACTGACCCAGAGTTTTGTTTTGTTTTGTTTTCCCCTAAACTCTTGGGTGCCCAAATTTGTACGGGCAGTCAAGTGTTTCAGGCTTTTACAGATACACTTGGAGGAGCTTGAAGCAGGAGGCTTCAACGTTAGTTATTTAGAGTTACTTCCGCTGGATCAAATGTTATGTGTACTCTGATGATGGTATGTATTTATGTACAAAACAGATTTGTATTTCGAAGCTTATGTTATATAATATATTTTATTCGTTCCGCTGTGAGTTGGTGATCTTTGATTTCTTCTATTCTAATATTTCTTTCTTTCTATTTCTCATCCTCTAACTTCTTTCTAATAATGAGTCGTATTTCTGTGTTATTTGAGTTGGACGTGTGGTGTTTTAGTCAACTCAGATAGCACGGATTTGCGGGTCGCTACAGGTGGTATCAGAGCTTAGGTTGAGCGAACACCTAGGCTTGTGTGGCATGTGCTCATTAGAGATAGGGTCAGTAGTACCCTAGAATGAGTTGAGTGTATAGATACGAGAGAGCGTATTTGTTAGTTGATATAAAAATTGTTTTATATTGTGTTGGCTAGTCTGTGAGTGGTTTATGAATTCTGGTCGAATCGTGGGACGCCACGAAGTCGATAGGAATTTCTAAACACTTGAACAGAAGATTGAACATGATATTGTTTTAAAGTGGGTGAAATTATTTTACCCAAAATTATATTTTGATATAGAAAGAATAATTTTTGAAATTATATGGATGTGTTGATTGATATCATTATAATCAGATAAGATTATAAAAAATTGAAATGGTTATTTATAACCAAACTGAAATTTGTATATGAATGAAATATATACAAATGAGATAAATTAGAATTGAATTCAAACCAGAATTAAGAATTCAAAATCCTGAGAAGTTGAAATTTATTTTTCAAATTATATTAAATAATATAGCTTTGTTTGGAAGGATTTTTGATTTAAAATCATTTTAGATTGGGTTTAAAATTTTTAAAGCACTGAACTCACTTCAGTCGCTGGGAAATAATTCTGATGATGACTGCAGCCTCATCAGGGTTCATTTTCGAGTTTCTAAGTGATGGATTGCTACCTTAGAAAAGTTTTGATGGAAATTTGTTTTGAATGAAAACAAGTAGGTTGAAAATTCAAATGTTTTGAATTGAGATGAAAATAAATATAAGTATACGTTTATGTATTTCAAAGGATTTGAAATAAAAACCCTAGGATTTGGATTCTGGAATTAAAATTTAACTTAAGCAAGTTAAATGGTTCGAGGTGAGTAAATTGATTAGAATCAATTTGAATAGGTTTATTGGAATATAGATTGGATATAAATGGATTGATCGTAGATCATTCGAATCAAATGTGTGAAGACCAAAAGTTTTGGTTGAAATTAATTTATTGAAATATGAGGAGTTGAGTTTCAATATAAAGAAGTTTTGAAAAGTAATGAGTTTGTACCATTTTCCTACCTTAGCAATTTCGAGGACGAAATTATTTTAAGGGGGGAAGAATGTAACGACCCGGATTTTTGGTCGATTTATTTTAAATATTTAGTAGGGTTTTTAAATATTGAATTTATAATATAAATGGTATTTTATTGGGTTATCGATTAAATAATCGAAATACGATTTATTTTGATAATTATCGAAATACGAGAAGTTTGAAATAATTCTATTCGAAGATAAAACTGAATCGAAACAGTTCAGATGATCAATATATATACTATTTAAATATGAACGATGATAATAGAAATTCATTTTTGAAGAATTTATTTGTTTTGAATTTAAAATGATTTAATATGGCTATTTTAAATATACGTTCAAATTAAATTGTATAATCTATTTCGTTGAATTCAGAATAGTGAATAATGTTGGGAACATCAGTTGTTTTGCTCAAATTGTGGTTCGGGGTTTTAATTAAAGGACCACGATATAGTTTAGTTTTTAATTAAAGATAAAAATTCAAATCAATGTCTTTTCAGCCGACCTCTAAATTTTTACATCGCAGACCTATCCATTTTGAGCCAACAACTTGTCTCTAAGCTTCAGTATCAGGGAAACATGAATTTAATGGTGCTGTACATTTTGTTTCCCCTTCGCATTCTATATAAACGAGCCGAGCCTCGTGTACTCCATTCAAAAACAATCCAGTCCCTCTCGTCCTCTGTTGTTCTTCTTTTTCCTAATCAATGAAAACCCTATTTCCTAAATCAAATCAAAATTGGGTATCACGATTGGAATTTGCGAAGGGTTCGAAGCTCGAGATCGAGTTTGAATCGCTCGATAATCATGAAAGGGTGAATTCGCGATTTGAAACGAGTGGGTATTTTTCTGGAACTCGACGAAGGAACTCGCGATGTCTTCGATCTCGGAATTGTCGAGATTAAGGAATCATGGACTGTAGGCTCGATCCAATATTGAGTTGACTGTCGCGTTTAAGGGAGGTGCGATGGAGGTTTCAGGAGTGATCGAGTGTGGCTTTTACAGTGAGCATTTTCGTGAATGAAAGAGTTTGGGAGGGCGAAGTGGCTATCATCCGTGGTTGATGGTTAGCAGGGGATGAGCGGAAACCGAAAAGTGGAAGAAGATGTTGAGGTGGGAAGATGGAACTGATGGCAGTGGATTGAAATGGATGATGGGGACGCTGGAAATTTAATGGTGGCAGTTAGAAGTGAAGGACAACATCATTTTTGGTTTGAAGCATAATTAGAATTTAAAAGGTAATTATTTGTTAAATCCTTGTAAAGAAAACATTAAATATTTTTTTTGGGTAAATATTTAAAATATATTGTTTGTTGTCATACGAGGTCCGCCTGGGACAAACGAGTCACGATGGATTTGTTCGAAGCTTATGGAGTGAATCGAAATCGGATTGGGATTTGTTTCTAAACAAAATCAGGAATTTAAAATGGAATCAGAGCAAATCGTGATAAAAATCATCTGTGAGTAAATCTCACTCACCTTTAGAATTTTTTTATTTCATTAAAAATAATTGTCTGTTGCTTGTGTGAATGTTTTATGGTTGTTTTATATATATTAGTTATTTAGGCTATATATATATATATATTGGGTTGATTGGTTGGTTGGATTCCCGCAGTCTCATTAGCGGATGCCCGCAGTTTCATAGCGGATGATTACCCTATACGCCCCACGCTATGATTAGTGGATGACCTTCTATACCGCGATATTCTGCCACGAAGCAGAATGGGTATTATTTATGTGCTAACCTCTGTGGATGCAGGAAAACAGGTTGGAGGAATCCAACTGGATTCCTCAAAAATATATTATCTGTTTGTTTATTTGTTTGCATATATATTGTTATATATGATGTGTTAGGAAAATAAATAATTGGTTGCTTTGTGTGTTTTATCACTGGGCTTAAGTAATGATATTTAAAAATATCGTAGAAAGGATATTGGAGATTTAAAAAGGAAAATTCTATTTTTAAATAGAATTAGAGTTTTAAATGGAAATAAAAATATAAACTTATTTGAAAAATAAAACAAGTAGTTTCTTTATAAATGAAGTTATAAATAGTTCTTTTATAACGAAGTTATAAATGAAGTGAAAAGAATTATCATTTGATAATTCAGAAATAGAAATACCAGTATGAAATTGGAATTTGAAATGAAATTTCAAAATAGAATTTGAAATGAAATTTTAAATATATAACTCAAATGAAATTTGAGTATAACATTTGAATAGTAGAATTAGAAAAGGAGTTTAAATATTTGAATTTTAAAAAGGGAATTGAATATTAGAAATCCAAATAGAAGTTCAAATAGAATTTGAATAGATGGAATTAGAATCAAAAATATAATTTGAATTCAAGGAATTAAAATAAAATTTGAATTCAAAGGAATTCGAATAAAGAAATTCAAATAGAGATTTGAATGTAGAATTTCAAAATAGAATTTGAAATATAGAATTTCAAAGAAAAATTGAATAGAATTTGAAATATAGTATTTCAAAGAAGAATTCAAATGTGAAATTTGAATAGAGATTTGAATGGAATTTAAATATGAAATTTGAATAGAGATTTGAAATAGAAATTCAAGTATTGAATTTGAACATGAAATTGAATACAGAAAATTCAAATAGAAATTTGAATATGAGATTTCAAAATAGAATTTGAAATAAACTTTGAAATAGAATTTTCAAAGTAGAATTGGAAATAGAATTTCAAATAGGATTTCAAAATAGGAAATCCAAATGGTTTTGAAATGGAATTTGAATTCAAGGGAATTCAAATGGATTTGAGTGAAGAAATTCAAATGGTATTAAAAATGAGTGTGAATATTAGAATTCAAATGGGGCTGGAAATGAATTTGAATATTAGAATTCAAATGGAAAATGAAATTTGAATATAAAAGATTCAAATTGAATTCAAATAGGATTTGATCTATGGGAGTTGAATATAAAATTCAAATGGGTTTTAAACTATGGAATTTTGAATCTAGAATTTAAAAGGGAGTTTGAATATTTGAATTTCAATAGAATTCAAATATAGAAATTGGAATATAGAAGTTTCAATGGAATTTAATATAGAGTTTGAATAAGAGAATTCAAATAAATTCAAACATCGTATTCGAATATAGGGAATTCAAATAGAAATTCAAGTATTGAATTTGAATATCCAATAGAAAAGGAATTGGGATTTGAAATATAGAATTCAAAAGTGAGATTGGGATTTGAATCAAGGAATTCAAATGGAGTTAAAAATGGAATTGGATTCGTTTTAAGAAGTTAAAAAGTTTATATATATAAATATAATTAAAACGAACTCGCCGCAGCGCTGCAGTTCGTAAATTGGCGATTCAAACTTCAATTGAGTATACAGAGCGCAATTGAAGTCGGAATTCTTCGAAACAAGAAACGTCCGGATCGGTTTGATAATAGTTTTCTAATGAAAGAGAAAAATATGAATTTCGTCGTATATATTTTGAGTTATATCAAAATCAAATTTTCAGAAAAACAGCGCCAGAACCGTTTTAAAACCATAATGGGTTATTTAATATTATAAAAGGATTTTAAGCAAATAAAATCCGAATTTCTATTTAGAAAATTTCAGAGTTGAGTTGTAAAATATATGCGAATTCAAGTTGTGTAAATGAATATGATTTTTGAAACAGAAACCAGATTTTGATTTATTAACTAAATTGAATAGAAATTAGTTAAGGCGATTTCGAATGGATATTGGGGTTTGAATAAGTAAATTCGATTTAAAAATTTATATTCGAAATCAAAAAGGAAACTAGAATTGAAATTGAAATTCAATTTGGTTATGAGCGAGTTAAATATTTTGTTCGAACATGTTATGTTCAACAAAGAAGTGAAATAGGCAAAATGGCCGATTTAAAGAATAAATGGGCGAAACTGAATTCAAACGATTAGATAGTGTTGAATTGAAATAAAAACAGGTGAACATGTGTAAGCAGGTGTGATATGAAGTATATGAAGATTTAAATTTATGTGCTCGACAAAAAGGTACCTGTTTAAATTCATATATGAGATTTATGCGCCGTATCGGCAAGCCGCTTGGCTTTTCCTTTTTCATTTTGATTGGAGAAGATACCGGGAAGCTATTTGAAATTTCCCGATGCTCCCGATACAGGGGAGGTTATGGCGAAATTTTCCGGAAATTTAAGGAGTTAGAATATTTTTAAGAAATTTTGATAATTTGAAATCATGGTATCGACGTATTGAATTCGATAGGTAAGTAAACATAAAAATCGAATATTGTAAACAAAAGGGGATAGAGATAAGGGATTGAAATTGTTTTCAATTGCAAATAGAGATATTTTCTAATATATAGAAAATAAAAGAAGTTAATATTTGGAAACGTTTTCCAAATGGCATAAGAGGCAAGATGATTATTGAAATATTTGGTTAACAAATATTGATAAGGAAATGTAGAAGAGATTTAATTAATGAATATTAATTAAAGAGCCCAGTGATTTGTTTGATATGTTGGATGAACACTTGTTTTTATTCGATAGTTAAATCACCGACTATCGAAGTTTTTGACCATCGTTGTCAATATGGAGAGACCGGTTGGATTATTATCCGAAGAACCACTCCGTATCGGCATAAGCGTTGCGAACCAAGTATGCTGAATATATTGAAGACGGAGTAAAGTGCAAGGGCTTTTTCTATTTATAGAAATAGTGCCTTCGGTTTCGTTCAATCCCAGAACGAACGTAAATGGACGAATGTCTGACAGAGTATTTCCAATGATCAAATGGGTTGGTCTGTATGAATGTATATGGTTGCAACGGATTTATCCCTTAGCATAATATCCAGAATATTTATGCAAACTCAACTAGTGATTAACGGATCTGACGATGTGGCATTCAAAGTGATTGTGTTATCAATGAATGGTAAGTAATCGTAGCCTCAGGCCTCAACAACCGGGAAAGGACAAAAATCGGGCAGGCAGCATGGCTATGTGGGTCGCACCCATTAGGGTGTATAATCACCTATCTAGAGAAATTCCTTTTGTTTCTAAATCTATCGATTCTGCCCATTCGGGAAACGGTGGTTTGAGTCCAACCGTTGGTGATATACATTCGATACACTCAAGCGAAATGAGTGGTCGGTCATGTGTGGGCCGGGTTGCAAGACGTTCTTGTTGAACCCAGGTGTATTTGCCTCTAGAGATACATCATCGGAAGGTGGTTCCATACCTTGTCATGTTGGAAATCCAATCTCCAATAAGCGCCATGCGGTTTTTAATTTTATATGATATATGTGGAGCGTGAGATGCAAGCGTTCTGCTATTTGGTTATTTACTTGATGTAGACATTATTATAATATCGCTGGATTTTCGTATCAAAGTGTTTTGGGTTATAGTAAGGTAAAAGCCGTCCATGTTTATGTGTGGGCTGGTCTTACTATTATCTTTTCTTTCGAAAAGGGTTTTGAAAGCTAAACAAGTGGTTGGAGTTTACTCACACCAGTCCCATGACTGACCCAGAGTTTTGTTTTGTTTTGTTTTCCCCTAAACTCTTGGGTGCCCAAATTTGTACGGGCAGTCAAGTGTTTCAGGCTTTTACAGATACACTTGGAGGAGCTTGAAGCAGGAGGCTTCAACGTTAGTTATTTAGAGTTACTTCCGCTGGATCAAATGTTTTGTGTACTCTGATGATGGTATGTATGTATGTACAAAACAGATTTGTATTTCGAAGCTTATGTTATATAATATATTTTATTCGTTCCGCTGTGAGTTGGTGATCTTTGTTTTCTTCTATTCTAATATTTCTTTCTTTCTATTTCTCATCCTCTAACTTCTTTCTAATAATGAGTCGTATTTCTGTGTTATTTGAGTTGGACGTGTGGTGTTTTATTCAACTCAGATAGCACGGATTTGCGGGTCGCTACATAAGGAGTTGTTCTCTTATTGGTTTACGGTTAGGGACTAATGGATAGTGATTCGAAAGTAAGGTATGGAAATGTTTTCCAGTGTTAATAGTGTGTATTTTTGAAATAGGAGAATAAAGAGTTGTGAATAAATAGTACTTTGATTTCTATATCTCCTGGGAATGGTTAATTATGTTGGTATACCAACCGTAATGTGACAATATATTCGGAACATTCAAGCGAAATGAATGGCCAGTCATGTGTGGCCGAGTTACAAGATGTTCTTGTTGAACTCCAGTGTATCGCTTCTAGAGTACACTGATCAGAAGGTGGTTCCATACCTTATCATAGTTGGAAATCCATTACACAATAAGAGCCCGCGGTTTTTAATTGTATATTATATATGTGGAGCGTGAGATGAAAGAGTTCTGCTAGATTGTTATTCACTTGATTTAGACATTATTATAATATCAGAAAAGTGTTTAGAAATGAATGTTTTGGGTTATCGTAGGGTAAAAATCATATGTGTTTATGTGCGGATTGGTCTTACGATTATCATTCCTCTAAAAAGGATTTTGGAAAGTTAAACCGAAATGATTTGAGTTTACTCACACTAGTCACATAACTGACCCAGAGTTTATTTTGTTTTGTTTTCCCAAAACTCTTTGGTGCCCAAATTTATACGGGCATTCAAGTAGTCCGGATTTTTCAGATATGCTTAGAGGAGCTCGGAGCAAGAGGCTTCGGAGTTAGATATATAAAGAGAGTTTATTTTTGCTGTGATATACATGTGACGTACCATGATAATGTGTGTAAGTATAAATACAGTTTTGTATTTCAAAGTTATGCTATATGATATATTTTATTCGTTCCATTGTGAGATTCGTCTTACTCTGATTTTTTCTATAGTGATCTTCGTCTATTCTAATTTTCTTTCTTTTTATTTCTCACCCTCTAACTTCTTTCTATTTTTGATCTAGTATTTACGATGCTTGGATAGTCAACATGGGTTTTGTTCTGGTTTTCAGGGTCGAAAAATCCCTGGGTTGTTACACAGTGGATCCCACCAAAGTAGTTGCAGTTCAATATTGGAAGGTTAAAAAGAATGCAACGGAGGTGAGATGTTTTCTTGGTTTGGTAAGCTATTATAGGAAGTTCATCAAGGACTTCGCAAAGATATTAGCCCCACTCACCAGACTAACGAAGAATAATCTGACCTTTTCTTGGAGTATTGATTGTAAGAATGCTTTTCAACGATTGAAGTGGGCTCTGACAATACCCCCCCCCCCCCCCCAGTTTTGACTTTGCCCGATGGCAACAAAATGGTCACAGTGTACACTGATGCATGTGGTACAATGCTTGGTGCCATCTTAATGCAAAAAAGGAAGGGTAATATGCTACGGTAGTAGACAGTTGAGAGTTCATGAGAGGAACTACCCTACCCATGATTTGGATTTGTCTGCTATAGTGTTCGCGCTTAAGACTTGGCGGCATTATCTGCTTGGAGAAAGGTTCGAGTTATACATGGACCACAATTTGCTCAAGTATATGTTCTCGTAGAAGGATCTAAATTTGAGACACAACAGAGATAGATGGAGTTCCTAGCGTCCTATGATTTTGAGATTGCTTATACTCCTGGCAAGGGTAATGTAGTGACGAACGCGTTGAGTAGGCAGAGGATGACCAAGAGTCCTCTATTCATAAAGAGGCAGAGTTTGGAGTACATATCGACCTTCGATTTTAGGCCATCTACGGATCTTACACCTGGTTTGTTGGCATCTTTAGAGTTGTGACATACTTTTATGGATCGGAGAGGATCTTCGCAGCGAGAGGACCCTCATATAGCATACATCTTGGATAGGCTCAGTAGAGGGGAGGTTTCTAGTCACCTTAGTAGATATTGCACCGATGACAGAGGGTGGCTACGGCGAGATGGGAGACTTTGAATTCCTTGAGTTAGAGGTTTGTTGAGGACAGTCCTCGAGGAAGCCCATCATTCTAGGATGACTATCCATCCGGGCGGCGATAAGATGTACTGAGACATGAAGAGGATTTTCTTTTGGTCCGGGATAAAGAAAGATGTAACAAAGTTTGTTGCTCGATGTTTTTTTTCCAACGAGTAACAGCTGAACAGAAGAAGCCTGGTGGTTTGCTTAATGCGTTGAAGGTCCTATAATGGAAGTGGGAGAGCGTCTCTATGGATTTCATCAATGGTTTTCCTAGATCGAGGAGAGGCATCACCAGTATCTGGATTACAGTTAATAGGCTTACTAAGAGCGCTCATTTCATTCCTGTTAAGTGCAAGAGAACGACAACGTGGTTGGCATCAGTTTATCTTCGTGGGATAGTCCGCCTACATGGAGTACCTTCTATCATAGTGAGTGATCGTGATCCCATATTCACTAGTGAGTTCTAGAAGAGCCTGCAAGAAGCATTAGGTGCATAGTTATGTTTGAGCACCGCATATCACCCTCAAACAGATGGACAGACTGAGAGGGTGAATATAGTTCTTGAGGATCTTTTGAGGCTATGTATCCTAGACTTCAGAGGGACATGGGAGGAGCACCTCCCATTGGTGGAGTTCACCTACAACAACAGCTATCATACTAGTATATGCATGGTACCCTTCGAGGCACTATACGGACGACCTTGCAGATCATCGACTTGTTGGTGGGAGGCTACGGGTAGGCTTCTACTTGGACCTGATATGATTAGAGGGACTTCAGAAAAGATTGATCTTATCCGCAGATGTATGAAGACAGTTCAAGATAGGAAGAAATCCTACGCAGATAAAAGAAATCCTGACATTGAATTTAATGTAAGAGACATGGTTTTCATCAAAGTATCACCTCTGAGGAATGTGGTTTGCTTTGGATCTGTAGGAAAATTGGTGCTGAGGTTTGTAGGACCATTTCCCATAGTGGAGGGGATATGCCAAATGGCCAATAGGGTGAAATTACCAGAGAGATTGGCGGGTGTTCATGATGTTTTCCACATTTCCCATTTACAGAAACGTCTTCAAGATACAACAAAGGTGGTGGAGCCGAGCATACTTGAGGAAGTAGAGGTAGAAAAGGAGGCAATAGTTAGACGAGTTCCTACCCGTATACTTGGATCAGAGGTTAAAAAACAGCGCAACAGAGAGGTTTAGTTGATGAAAGTGCAACGGGGAGAAGACCATGAGGATGAAACTTGGGAGATTGAAGATAAAATTCGCGCAACATACCTTTTTCTTTTCAAGGGTATGTTCTTAACTTCTTTTTTCAAGCTTTTATTCATACTTGCTTCTATCATTCGAGTATATCCTATCGATTGAATCCTCGCCGTTTAGGTAGAAAACCAATGGATGTAAACATGTGTTTGAGACATGTTATGTTTGATGGATGCAAGTGTTTGCTAGTGGTTTATCGTGGATGCATATACACACACTAAGCAATAGATCGGCTCAAACACTCTCAAATTGCATACAGATGTGTGTGCATTTTATTTTTATGGGTGAAAATGGATGTATCATCATATGGATGTTGACTTCGACGAATGATTTTGCACACATGTAGAGTTTACATGATATGCTAGGACTATTTGCATACATTTGGGATCCACGACACAAACATAAATTGCATTAAGGAGGTCAACTGAATCGGTAGACCGCCTGATTTTCACATTAGCATAGGAACTTATACGCACACCTTTACATATGTTCATACAAGCATTATAAATTCCTAAGGAAAATGGATGCCTATGTATAATGGATAAGTAGATGATTGCAGGTGGATGTTTGGATAGTAACGTTCTCGTAAACTTGGAGATTTCGGGGACGAAATCCATTAAGCAAGGGAGAATGTAACACCCCATAATTTTAAAGAACATTAATAAACTAAAGGTGATGTTAGGGATTGCGGAAAGGATCTTTAAGACAAAACAAACACTAGGGGGTGAATAGTGTTTTTGAGAATTTAAAATAAATCTAAAACTTATGTGATAAACTATATGAATCAAACACCGCAGAAATAATCACAGACACAGAATCAATAACAGATGCAAAAGAAACAGAAATAAAAAATGCAGAAAAGGAAAGAACACACTGGATTTTATACTGGTTTAGATTGCTCCTACGTCCAGTCCCGCACATGACTGGATTGCACAGAGTTTTATTACTATATCAATATCCAATTACACCCCTTGATTTCACAGCTACAAGGTTAACACCGCTCCCATTCCCTGATTTCACGGCAATAAGGAAAACACCAATTCTGTTCCTTGATTTCACGGCTACAAGGAAAACACCGATTCCCAAATACTTCCTAAACAATTACAATAGCCCTATAACTCTTCAATAGCACTTGATTCAGAGAGTAATGAGTAGAGAGTGTAGAGAGAAGATTAATGAAAACAGAATTGAATTCGGTAGAGTATAGGTGTAGGAATCATAAAAATGATAAGAAATAATGGTGTAATGAAAGAGAGTGAAAGTGGAGAAGGAGTGATTAAAAATTCGAAATCAATCCCTTTTTATCGTGTGTGAAAGGTTGCAGCATTCAAAAACCGTCACAAATAGTGAAAAGTCACTTCCTTTCAAATTTGAAAAAATGACAGATATATGTCGACATGGTGTTTTCTATATGTCGACATATACTTAGTACAAAATTTTTTTTTGAGCATTTTTCAAGTGTTTTGATATAAATATAATTCTGGAAATTGTTGAATTAAAATATAGTGTTATAAATTAATATTATAAAGTAAGAAATCATATGAAAACATAAATATAAACTATATAAACATATTTATAAAATTATAAAATTTAAAACTATATAAATATAAAGTATAAATATATAAAACTTATAAAACTTGAGTTTGAAAACAAAAGTAAAGTAAGAAAGAAAAATAGAAAAGATAGAAAATAAAATAGAGAGGATTGTTGATAGAATTTAAAATTTGAAAACAAAATTTGAAAAACAGAATTTGAATTTGGACCTGGAGTGCTATTTAGTGTCTTACATAATCTAGACTATAACTATATTAATCTTGAACTCGTGAAATCTTGAATACTCATGAGTCTAGAAATAGCTCTGAATCTCTTATATCTTTAAACTGTACAGTCTTCAGCAATATTTCCTATACATAAATCATGTATATGTATGTGTATATATATATATATATATATATATATTCTAGACAAAAGTGTTAGTATATATTTTATAATCAATTAATATTGAAATAAGGTTGTTGTCATCAAAACTCCATTCTCCAACAATCTCCCCCTTTTTTTATCATGGCAACCTTAGTTTATAAAATATCACACCTGTATATACCTGTTGATGATGATCCTTCAAATACTCCCCTTGTCTATATGAATCCTATAAACTATATCTTTATTCTATAATTTCTCTCCCTTTGGCATTATCAAAAAGAAATTCTTAAATAACTCCTCCTAAGTTGTATAACTATCTAAATAAAACCAATAAGAAATTAAGTAACTAATCCTATTATGATATTCTCCCTTTATCAATAACTAATTCAAAGTAAAATACTTCCCCTTTATCAATAACTAATTCAAAGTAGAATACTCCCCCCTTAATTTATACAATCCTATAATTGTAATTCCCAACAATATGATGACTAAATACAAACCAATCCAAGTATTATAATTACATATGTTTGTTTGTTATATATATACCAACCAAATCAAATCATTTCAAATCACATCACACCATATGTCTTAATATATATATACAAGTTTCAAATCATTGAATCCAAATAAAATTCAAACAAATCAATCAAATCGTACCTAATAATTAAACCTTTCTGGGAACTTTAACCCATTCATCTTGTCCAGTGATTGGTTTCTTCTTGATGTCCTTTCACTCTTCTTCAGTGTTATGTGATGTGTGATTGTTTTCATCTATGAAATGAGAAGAGATTCCCCAACGAATTACATCAAAATGTTTTTCTTGATATTTAACCATTCTCATTTGAATTAACCTTAGTTTGCACTAATTACGTAGCACTATGGAGAGAATTTTCTTGAAAGAATTCAAAGAGTCATCAAGATTTTCACTTATATTAGGTATAGGATTTGCCATGGATTTGATAAGAAATGAATAAAGAAGAAGGAATGAATTTTTCTGGAAGAAATAGACTTAAACAGGGTTTGGAATTCGTTGGATTTTGAACGGACATGAATATTTGTTTAATTTTAAAATTTGAAACAATTTGAAAATATGGCACTTATATGTCGACATATACTTAATTGTATGTCGACATATCATAGTGAAAAATTTCAAAATTTTGAATCTTCTGATCTCTATTATATTATAATTACTTATAAAAATTTTACAGAGACATAAAGATGATTTTAACATAAATAAAACTCCATTCATTACTTAATAGAAAGCAAATACATCCAACTTATCAAGTCACACTTAAGTACGAGATTCGAAAGAAAATACAAGGAAACATAAGCGAATACATAAAGATAGATTAAACAAGATAGACTAGTTTTCAGATCATGATGAGGAAGATGAAATTCCAAGCTTTCTTCCTATCTTGACCATGAATGGTGATATTTTGGAAAGTTTCTTGTTGAGCTTCTTTTGATTGTTGACAATTTTCACTTGATTTTGAACAATCGTCTCTTTGTAAATGCGTTTAGTGTTGGTTGGATACTCAATACTTTCTATAGAAGCCTCTTCTTCTTCGACCTCCATTGGCTCTTATTCATGTTGCGTTCGAGCTTGTTTGGCTTCAAATATCTCATACGGTTTGAAATTGAGAGGAATTTGCATGGGATGAATGTTTGATGAGTCACACTTTTCTAGGCACAAATTCTTCTCCGTGAAGATCAACATTAAAGTATTTGAAAATACGAGTGAGATAAACACCATAGTATAGAGTGTTTTCTCTTGACGATAATTCTATGGGCTTAATTTCATTTAAGATCATTTCGGCCCAATTGATCGTATAACCACCCATAATAGCGAAGAGAGCCTTTTGGAATTTGAGAGCTGGATTGTTGAAATTTTCGGAACGGGGAGTGATGGTACGTTGGAGAAGAAAGTTGGCAATTCTTGTTTTTGGACGAAAGAAGCGATTTTGAACTCTATTGGAGCACCATCTTCAAATATGTAGTGATAGGTTTCCAAATCGGTTTTGTCGATAACAAAATCCAAAAAAATCCGAGCCTGTGCTTCTATAATTTAGAATAGTGTCTAAGTTTTCGGCATCAAGAACAATTTGAGTGCCTTTGACACAACTCCAAATTTGGTCTTCGTTTCCTTCGTAAAATCAGCGATTGAGATTCGCATAGAACATCTTGACGAGTTTGGGATAACACACTTCGTCGTTATCACGAGAGTTAATTAGACTCGAGACTTCGTTGTGTTCGAAAAGAGAGACGAGATAACAAGAGGGAAAATCGCTAAAGAAAGAAAAAGCACCCGTGTTAACTTTAGCATTTGTTAAGTAGCTAGCATAGGTTTTGATAGCTTCTTTGTCATTATAAAGATAACCTTAGATGATTTTGGTTATTTTCAGTTTTTTAGATGAACTTGATGAAGACATTGAATTGATAATTTTGAAGAGAATGTATATGAAGAATATTGTTTTGAGTTGTGAATGAAAGGTAAAGAGAATAGATGTATATATAGAAATTGAATGGATATGAATTGAATAGGCACAACTTTTCAGACTTAAATGACACCTTTTCAAACCTTGGGAGTTGGTGAAAAGTTGGAGGGAATTTTGAAAGTTAAAACTTTTGAAATTCAAAATTTGAATTTCAAAATACTGGTCAGATATGTCGACATATACATATATGTATGTCGACATATATGTCTATTTTCAAAGAGAATTAAATTTTTGTGAAATTGAAATTTATATTATCGATTTTATATTTTAGGTTTAACAATTTCCTGAAATAATTCTAATCCTAATAAACACACAAACAATTTATTTTATTATTTTATTTGTTATTTATTATTTTGAATTTAAAATTCAACTTTTAATTTTTAAAGTTTTTAAATTCAAATCCAAGCAAACAACCAAAGCTACCATTCAACCAAATAAAATTTAAAATTAATTAATGCGTACCCGGTTTTTAGATTCTTTTCTTTGAAATTTTTTGAACTCTGAATTGCCATAAAGAATATATTCGTATTTCCGGTTTCTGGTTCTTCATCACTTGATGATGAATCTGAATCATCTGATGTTGCTGCGTATGCTTTCTTTTCTCTTTTTCGACAAATTGTTGTTGTCTGTTTGTTGAGTCGATCTATCTGGATATGGACATATTCTCTTTATATGGTCTGGTTTGTTGCAATTATAACATTGACCATCTTTACTTTTTGAACTTCCTTGGTTATAATTTTTCTTTCTATATTTCAGAAATCTTCTAAAATGATTTGTCATAAGAGCTGTTTCTTCACCGTCTTCGTTGCTTAAGTCTAAATTATTTGCTGTTGCTTTTAATGTAATAGATTTCTTCTCTGTTGACCTGTTTTCTTTTCTTTTCTGTAATTGGACTTCATATGACATCAGATTTCCAATTAACCCTTCAATCTTCATTTCATTGACATCATTGGCTTCTTCAATTGCAAAAGTTTTCTGATCCCATTCTGGATTCAATGAACTCAATATTTTTCTGACTTGATCTTCTTCAGAGTATGTTTTGCCAAGTGTTGTTAATGAATGCACTATCTCTTGAAATCTGCAATACATATCTGAAATAGACACATTCTCATTCATTTTGAATAACTCAGACTGATTAACTAGCATTGCTATTTTAGTTTGTTTAACTTTACTAGTTCCTTCATGAGTAACTTGTAAAGTTCTCCAAATTTCATAAGCAATTTTACATACTGATACTCTATTAAACTCATTCCTGTCTAATGAACAAAATAACATATTCATGGCTTTAAAATTGCTTTGTACAGCAGCCTTTTGTTCATTCATCCATTGTCCAAAAGCAGTTGTGGGTTTAACAAATTCATTTTGTGTACTATTCCATTTGTCTAATTCTACTGATTATAAATATATTTTCATTCTACATACCCAATATGAATAATTACTATCATTAAACAGTGGTGGTCTAATAATGGACTGACCCTCTATAAAAGAACTATTATTGCTACTAGTGTTGGTTGCCATTATCACTATTTTCAAAAATCAGAATATGAACTTTTTTAAAGACCTTGCTCTGATACCAATTGTTAGGGATTGCGGAAAGGATTGTTAAGGCAAAACAAACACTCAAGGGGGGGGGGTGAATAGTGTTTTTGAGAATTTGAACAAAATCTAAAACTTATGTGATAAACTATATGAATCAAACACCATAGAAACAATCACAGACACAGAATCAACACAGATGCAAAATAAACAGAAATAAAAAATGCATAAAAGGAAAGAACACACCAGACTTTATACTGGTTTAGATTGCTCCTATGTTTAGTCTCGCACAACACTGGATTGTGCAGAGTTTTATTACTATATCAATATCCAATTACACCCCTTGATTTCACATCTATAAGGTTAAAACCACTCCCATTCCTTGATTTCACGGCAACAAGGAAAACACCAATTTCGTTCCTTGATTTCATGGCTACAAGGAAAACACCGATTCCCAAATACTTCCCAAACAATTACAATAGCCCTATAAATCTTCAACAGAACTTGATTCAGAGAGTAACGAGTAGAGAGTGTAGAGAGAAAAAGATTAGTGAAAATATAATTGAATTCTGTAGAGTATGAGTGTAGGAATCATAAAAATGATAAGAAATAATGGTGTAATGAAAGAGAGTGAAAGTGGAGAAGGAGTGATTAAAAATTCGAAATCAAGCCCTTTTCATAGTGTGTGAGAGGTTGCAACGCTCCAGAACAGTCACAAATAGTGAAAAGACACTTCGTTTCAAATTTGAAAAATTGACATTTATATGTCGACATGGTGTTTTCTATATGTCAACATATACTTAGTACAAAATTAATTTTTGAGCATGTTTCAAGTGTTTTGGAATAAATATAATTCTGGAAATTCTTGAATTAAAATATCATGTTATAAATTAATAATATAAAGTAGGAAATCATACGAAAACATAAATATAAACTATATAAACATATTTATAAAATTATAAAGTTTAAAACTATATAAATATAAAGTATAAATATATAAGTATATAAAACTTATAAAACTTGAGTTTGAAAACAAAGGTAAAGTAATAAAGAAAAATAGAAAAGATAGAAAATAAAATAGAGAGGATTGAAGATAGAATTTGAATTTGAATTTGAATCTGGAGTGTTATTTAAAGTCTTACATAATCTAGACTCTATAACTATATTAATCCTGAACTCTTGAAATCTTGAATACTCATGAGTCTTGAAATATCTCTAAATTCTGAATCTCTAATATCTTTAAACTGTACAGTCTTCAGTAATATTTCCAGTATATAAATCATGCATATGTGTGTATATACGTATTCTAGACAAAAGTGTTAGTATATATTTTATAACCAATTAATATTGAAATGAGGTTGTTATCATCAAAACTCCATTCTCTAACAGGGATAATTAATTAAATATTGGGAATTAAGTAAAACAGAATGTACCATTGTGTTCGTCTCAGAATTCTGGTTCAGATAGACTCCGAGTTTGCGTAAAACGGATATCGTATGAGAAAGATAAAAAGATTAGAAGTTTGTAAAAATATAAGCAAGATATATATATATATATATGTATATAAAATTCAAACCAAAATTCAAATCATTTCGAGAAACAAGTGGGAGAAGTAGGTGAGATCCAGACCGAGATGGGACGACCCATGCCAGGTGGGTCGACCCCTCCTCGATTTGGCACGGTGCATTTTTCTGTTCCTGGGCTTGTTTGCGTGCTGGATTCGTTGGAGATAGTCTATATAAAGGCTAGCATATCTATTGTTTTCCTACACATAAAACAATGGAGATAATGAGATGCTGCCTCACCTTCGATCGAATCAGACTATCTTCTACAACGTCAGCCTATACATATATCTGAGACATTTCTTGTACACCGTTCCAATCTCTGTGAGTTCATTTTACTTTTAGATATAAAGTTTAACATAATCCTGGCATGTTAATAAACCTGGATCTGAACCTATGCCTGTTAAGAAACTGATTCATATCTAATCAGTTCTGCTATAATTACATGTATTTTTCCATACACCTATTCTCCTGTTCAGTTGTTATTATATGCCTATTTCTGTTGTTATTATGCCTATTTCTATTCTTCTCCCTCTCTTACTACCTTTTTAATTTATAAGCCTAGGCTGCCTTGGAGCCTTAGCCAATCTCGTAAGAGATCTACGTATGAACGAAATTGGGACAATTGAGGAATGTCTGGGAGTGAAAAATTGGGGCATATTTGTACTGCGAAACATGACTGAAATTTAGGGTGTATGAGCATGTAAATATGTAAGCTTAATTCAAGGATTAAGTGGAACATGTTAACGAAACTGCAAGCAACCGGTGGAACCTGTTTAATCTGTTAGGGTTAATGAACCTGTTAACCTATTTAATCTATTGGGGTTAAGTAAACCTGTTTAATCTGTTGGGGTTTAGCGAACCTGTTTGATATGTTGGGGTTATATAAACCTGTTAACCTGTAATACTTAACCTATCTAAATCTGTTGGGGTTATACGAACCCGTTAACCTGTAAAACTTAACCTGTTAATCTGTGGGGGTTAGGTGAACTTGTTAATCTGTAAGGCTTAACCTGTTAGAAAACCTAGTTAATTGGGGGTCAAAAGTTTAGGGGTTTGACTTGTGTCATATGTTGTGTGGGGCCCATATCAGTCAGTAACCCATTCTAGTATTAAAAGGGATTCCCGCACTAGGTAGGGGTTAGGGCACGCATACTGAACTAATTGTAAGAGGTTCATCTGAAAGGGGGGGTGTATACGGGAGCATTCCAATGGAGTCATAAGCGTGCATGGGTCTGGTCTTTGGGGGAAAATAAGTCGTTGTAGCACTAATAAATAGGTCTATGTCCTTCTGTAGGTCACCACTTTAGGAAGTAATATACCCTACTATGGGGACGACACAGGGTATTTACACATTAGGGAGCTGATCGCTTGAGGTAGTAACTAGGGTACATCTAGTCCTGCCTGTTTTCTATTTAGGTACCCTTTTTTTGCTTGGGTAACACCCGTTATTTCTATTGAGGTGCCTGTTATTTCTGTTTGGGTAGGACCCGTTATGTAACTAGAAGTACACCTAATCCTACCATTATATTTCTGTTGGGATCATTTTGTTTCTATTGTATTAGGGAACACCTGATCCTGTCACACATCTGTTATACTAGCATTGGTGGAGAGAAAAGTAATTGAGAAGCATAGTTTACTCTGTTTATCCTGCTTATCCCGTTTATACCTGTTGTATGTTACTGTTATCTCTTATCCAGTTTATTTACCATTCTTGATACTTTTACTTCTTTATATGCTAAAAGTCACTGGACTCGCCAGACTTTATGTCTGACTCTTTTTGTTTCCCTTTCTCTCTTTCCTTTCTCTCTTTCCTTTCCCCCAGGTTCTCAAGGTGGGAACGCTCAAGCGTGATTCAGACTTTCTCTCTCTCTCTTTTGTTTCTGCTTGGATCTGGATCTGCTTTGATGTATCGACTACTTGTCTACTTTATTATGGCTATTATTGGGGAATATGATTTTACATTTCTGTACTCTGATGGTTTTTAGCGCAATACATATGCTTTGGTTTAATGTACTTACTTTCAGTATTTTAGCCTGATGTTTTAACTGGTTTTGAGACTACAAAGTTTTTCTATTGAATAATGAAGTTCTAAATTTTCCGCTACTATTTTTATATCTTTCTTGTGATATTCTGTTTTCATTTACCTACAATGCTTCACAAAACTTAATGCATTCTGATAAAGAGTGACATTAACGAACATGGGGCGTCACACTTATTTTCTCAAATCAAGTATTTTCACTATATAAACCCATACATTCTGCTTCCTCCAAGAAAGCGTGATTGTAATTAATTGTAAACCTCGTTGTATGTGATATGAAGGTATATAAGATCGGTTAATTCCAAACTCATTGATCAAAATAATTTGTTGATTTCCCATGTGAAGTAAACTAATTTGTGGTAAACCGATTAGTGAAATGTACAGTATAGGACATATTGCTTTAGCTTTTCAAGTTATTGTTTAGAAGTCTGTGTCACATTCTTTTAGTGCCAGTACTTGCTTTGAATTGAAGCTAGGCTGGGTGGAGTCTTATATTTGTATATATACATATTCACTTTACCGAAGTGATCAAGTATACCTGACTGAGGCGGGTCGTTGTGAAGTCACACTCAACCGAGACGGGTCGTGGTAAAGACATTAGACGGAGATGGTCATACAGATATTATACTAGACTGAGACAGGTTGTAGTAATATTACACTCAATCGAAGAAGGTGGTAGTGAAGCTATACTCGACCGAGACAGGTTGAAGTAAAGCACACTCGATCGGGGTGGATCGTAGTATAGTTATATTTGATCGAGATGTGCCATATTGGTGTTATGCTCGACCAAGACGTGTTGTAGTAATGGATGCTTAGATACATATATATTACTAAGAAAAATATCTTTCTTTCGTTGATACTTGAGCAGTTTGGTGTTTTATATCCATTTTATGATGTTTTGTGTTTTAATGTTTATTTAATGTTTTGGATCCAATTTTATGATGGATTGTGGTTTTATAGCCTTAGATCTACATTGATACTTATTTAAAATAGTGAACATTTTGAGTTGTATAAACTCGTATACTAGTTTATATGTTGCATTTTGATGGAAATGAATTATTTCTTTGTGATTAAATGTGTTTTCCTTGAGATCTCATAAATTGGTTGACCTTGATTATCTCATGAATTAACCATTGCCATGGTTTTATATAATCCCTTTTGTCTCAAAAGGAATTCTTATCATTATCACTTCATATTTCACATGCTGTATTATAATTGATATGTAAGCTATACAGATCTATATATGTAATACTCAGGTCAGACCGAGTTGTTTCAGGTCCTTGCAGCTGTTGGTTCAAGGTCAGCTGATCTGTCTTGGACTATGCAACTCGAAGCCATTACCTTAGTTTTGTATTCATGTAGTTGTGTCATTTGTATATTTATTCTGTTGGATCTTGTTGAGTTTTATATGGTTGGCGTATAACCATTCGAGTTTGTAGCACTTGTATATGTTCTATCCTACTATTGTACCTATATCTGATATGTTCTATGATCTATGATATGTTGTAATTTTCTCTGAATACGATCCTCACCGTTGTTGTTTTATATTAGATGAATTGAGTATGTCGATCCATCTAAGTTTGGAAAAAAATATTATGCACCCATCCTACGTATTCGACACTTGTCTAATACACGATTACGAATTGTCGCTCCTAACTAGCCCTATTCTCCGCTATAACAGACAATATTACTCTGTATTGCTCTTTATTAAGGTGGGTTTCGGGGTGGGCCATTATGTAACAACCCAAATTTTGAGCCTAATTTAAATTAATTCAAAAGATTTTAATATTTGATACGATTCCGTAGATATGATAAACTAAATTTAAAATTATGAATTAGTTTAGTCAAATTTATAAACGATTGATAATTTTGTCAATAAAAGGAACTTCTGTCAAAATAAGAAATTTGTAGTTTGTCAAATTCATTTAATGTAACCATATGAGAATCTAGATTAAATTGAATTTGAAATAAAGTATGAATGATTAAATAACTTGTTTAAAGTAATGGAATTCGACGGCAAATTATATTGACAAAATATGACAACTTTTGTCAAAACCGGGTTCTGTCAAATATTAAAATTTTGTCAAAACCGAGATTTTAAAACTTGACAGATCTAAGTTGATTTAAACATTTAAAAATGTTAATTTAATGATGTTAAGTTGGATTTTAAACTCGGTTTACTATTTGTTCAAAACAATAAAATATAGCGGTGAAAAATATCGACAAAAATGTATCATCTTTTATCAAAATGAATTGTTTAAATTCATACTGACAAAACCATTTGAAGTATGATCATTTTAATATAAATTAGTGAGTAAAAGAAATTTTATTTGAGTTCTTAAGTAACTCAAGATCGTCGATTGTTGCTAATAAAAATCGTCGAATTCAATCAGTTCTGTCGTCGGTTGTTAGGACCGTGGATCGGTTGAGTAGAAGTTGAAATTTAGCAACGTAACAACTTGAAATGCTTAAGAAATGTGACAAAGTGTCACAAATGTTTAGGAAGAAACCATACCTTCCTAAGGCACATGGCTTTTTGTCTTATTCACAAAATCACCTACCCCTTTTCACAAAACCATGTGCTAAAGCCCATGGTTTTATTGTACGCTTTGCTCTTTACTGCCTTGTCATTTTGCACTTAGCTCCCTCCTCTCTTCCTATAAAAGGCACCTGAATCCCTTTCCTTTTCATTCACCTTCTTCTTCCTTTTCTAAGCTCTCTCCTCTCTTCTCTAATAGCTTCAAAAGCCACCTTCTTCCTTCTTCTTCCTCCTTCTCCTCCCTCCCCTCCCCCTCCATCGCTGTGCGCTACCACCCTCTCCCTCCTCATCCTTGCACCATTAATAAAAGAAGAAAAAGAAAGAGAGATATATGTATGTATATATTATATATATTAGTAGAGAGATAAAATATTTCGAGACGCGATTATGATGTTCGACGTTTCTGTAAAGTATGGTGGAGTTGAACCCAAATATGAGACACTTGATTTAATGAATATAGTTTGGAGAAACACTATTTATATATTGGTTGTCAAATATATATAGTCGTTGTATATGCTTGTGATCGGTTGTTAATGAATGGTTAATAAGCTATTAATTATAGTATAAACGTTTATTAATAAAACACTTATATATATACATGTATTATTGTGAAATATATGTGTGATGGATGAATGAATGTTTTGAATAAGGGTATGGATGTTGATATGGCTATTAGTAGTGGTAAGATGTACACTACACAAGTTGTACCCACATATATGGAAATATATGGGTATTGAATGTTCTCTAATAAAAAAATGAATGTTTTATCCATTTAAATAATAGGTAAAAATAAATTTTGGATTTTTGAATCCGAAATGGTTTGGAAATGAAATTGCAGTGATTACGAATAACTTTCGTAAACGTGGAAATTAAATTGAAAAAGATTTCAAGTATTTATGGTTTGTTCAAATTTAAAAAAAATTTATGAATAGTAACTGTTGACACACTTTTTGGTAAAAGCTGTCACACATGGAATTCCTAGATAGTAATGTGTTCAAGCGGTGATAGCAACGTTAGAAGACACAGAGCGATTTGGTCGAAATCGCAACATCAACATAAACAGACCCAAAACTCCTATCAGATGACCTCTTTTGGGCCCGAAAATAGTGATTACGGTGCAACGCAAATTAAACCTTGAAGTCCTCTGAATTATCTTCAAGTAGAGCTGTCGTTTGGCCCAATCGGACTTACGGTTTGGAAGTTACGCCCGTTTCCGTGAACGGGTGTAATTTGGCATCGATCGGCAATTGCTTGGACGAAGCATTGGAGACTTGGATTCCTGGGACTTGGACCGGCTCGCCCCCTAGGGCTCCCCCCACTAAGCTCATGGGGCCACCACCCGCTCGCCCCCTAGATCACGACCCGCCTGGCACCATTCCAACAAAACACCCTAGCTCATGAGCACCATATCGACTCGTCTCGCCCTATGTGACCGCAACCCGACCCCTAGACCTGCTCATGCATGTGTGGATCTTGACCTATTCTCAAGGCTAATTTCACTCCTATCAACCCGGTTCTCATTACACATGGCATGGCATGACTTGGAGAGGATATCTCAGCGTTTTCCACCTCATTTCGAGATTTTTGGGATGTTTGCCACGTGGCTCACGAACCGCCTGCTGTAGATGGCTATAAATACACCATTTAAGGGAAATGAAAGGACTTTTGGCCATTCTTCTTCACGGTTTCCATCATTATCAACGCAACGACTTTGCGTGCTTAACAAGGCCAATTCAACTCAGTCTAACACGAGGATTTCGTGTATAAAATCACTCTCTTTTCTCCACTTCTTCATAAAAATACAAGGATTTTGTATGTAAATGGATCTTACGGATTGTAAGACGAGATTTGTAATTTCTTAGGATTTAAGGAATTATAAAGTGGAGGTAGGCTTTGTTTGAGCCGAATCACTATAAAAACCTCGTGTGTCCTCTGTGATTTTCTATTTTTCTACATTTTGTGATCTATGATTTGTGATTGTGATGACTTCACACTGCATTTGGGTGTTTGTACCAAATTTTGATCTAACATTTTGGCACTCCAGGTAGGTGGCACACGACATAACTTATATATCTAGCTTGAAAGGAATCGGATTGCTTGGCTATTGGATCAATTGCTAAACGAAAACTCCCCCGTCCTGAGGATGAAGGCACAACGAACGTGACGAGCAAGGAGGCTTCCTCTCATGGAAATCCATCAGCTTACTTGACCAAAGAAGAGATGGACGACGTTCTCACTGAGCTAAGAGCTCAAATGGCAAGGCAAGATGTTCTACTCTGAAAACAACAGGAGATGATGGATGGGCTCTTCGCTCAGATGGATGGAAGGCCGAGCAACGCTCAACGCACTGGAAATGAAGCTACTGAAGCGGCTCATACATCACATGGACTCGGGGAAACCCCCTCGCTCTTGGAAATGGTCAGGCTCGACCTTCTTCAACTCCAGATCGGATGGATACCAGAATGCAAGCTCCCACTCAGCAACATGAACGGGCTCGCGATGGAGAGACAGGATCGGCTCGTGATGGGGACTCACGACCTGGCTGAGTCGCCCCCTCGAACCGCGACCCGTGACCCCCATGGTCCACGAACCGGTCCCCACGACCCGCTCCTAGCAACTCACCAGCAGCTCCGTTCTTCTCTTGCATTTAACCCTGGGGCACCAGCACTAATTTAGGTAATCTGCAACAACTTTTTGAAGGAAATAGGCTAGTAGATCTGATTGAACACCTCTCGAGAGGCCACACTTATCAGAATAACGTGGATGATGTCAATCACAATTCGTTCACATAAGAAATCAGGAATTCCCACAATCCCCCGGATTTCAAACTTCCACAACTGGAGCCATATAACGGCATGACAGATCCTACCGTGCACTTGGTGTGCTACAAATGGCATATGGAAGTTCAATCGGCGTCGGAAAACATCATGAAAAAATGCTTACCCCTCTCTTTGACTGATATAGCCGCTATGTGGATTCGGCAGCTAGAAACAGAATCAATCAACAGCTGGAACATGTTGGTCACATGCTTTATTGAACAATTCGGGTTCACATCGCATGACCCAAGAACGTCATATCACTCACTACAATCAAGAAGAGGCCCAGAGAAACTCTGCATTCATTCCTGGAAAGATTCAAAGTTGCAACAACATCAGTTGACTGACCTGAACCATCCATGGTATTGATGGCAGCAGTATCCGGAGTTCTAGATAACTCGGAGTTCAAAAAGTGTTTGTACCGAGACCCACCATTAAATCTTGGCGAATTGTACCTCAAAGCAGATAGATTTCTAAGGGAAGATGATGCAACTTCTAAGAAATGCATTCTCGATGTCAACATGCTTAAAGACGGAGGATCGTCTCATTCTGGAAAAAGCAAAGAAAAATCTGCCATCAAGAATGACCGCAACATCAGCCCCGGAGAGGGCCTAGATATGAAAAATACACCAAACTCAGTGCTTCATTGATCAACATTTATATGGACAATAACTATGCCATCTCCTTTGCAAAGCCTCCCAGAAGGGAACCATTGCAAAGAGAGCGTGCTTCTGGAAAACACTGCATATTCCATGATATGGATGGTCTTGACACAAATGACCACAGGCACCTGCGTGATTTGATTGAAGAAGGGTTAGACGTGGAGAGCTACCCGAGTATGTGAAACAACCTGCAGAGCCTGCGCACGCGCTACCACCTCCTGCTCCAAGGAGTGGAAATGGTCTTGGATCGAGTTCTTATGGGATCATCATCAACTGATCTAGATAATATCCTCTTTCATTTTCTGCATTTCTTAGGCTTCAAGATTTTTTTTTCTTTCATTAGGTTTTTGATAGGTTGAATCGAGTACACACATATGGGGTTAGAACGTAGCCCCAGAGCGTGCTCTGGACTTGATGTCAAACCAATCAGGATTTGCTTTGGTTTTGCATTTCAAATTGAATAAGCAAGGATTTTTCAAGCATGGCTTGTGTTTGGAAAATTCAAGTGTCTTGTTAGGTTGTGACAAGATTCTTGATCTCAGAAAGGTATGGCTTATAATTATTATGGAACTCTAGGAATGGATTATGCCTAACGATGGACTATCTTGTCAGGATGTGGCAAGCGTAGCTCAACTTCAAGTCTGAGGTTTATACTCACTTTGGAATCTTAAGTATGGATTATACTTAAGGAACTGTAAATGGTCTTGTCAGGATATGACAAAAGAAATCGGATATGGATTATACTCGATTTGAACTTCTTGGTATGGATTATAGTAGAAGGTTTGGCTCTTGCCAAGATGTGGCACATTTGTTTTTTCTCTATCTCTGTACAGATATGGATTTCTCGGATTGTCCAGAACACATCTTCCTTCAACTAGCAAGATATGTTCTGGGGGCAAACTTGTTGACACACTTTTTGGTAAAAGCTTTCACACATGGAATTCCAGGATAGTAACGCATTCAAGTGGTGATAGCAATGTCAGAAGACATAGAGCGATTTGGTCGAAATCGCAACATCAACATAAACTAGTCCAAAACTCTTATCAGACAACCTCTTTTAGGCCCAAAACAGTGATTACGGTGCTTTGCACGTAAACCTTGTAGCCCTCTGAATTAGCTTCAAGTAGAGCTTTCGTTTGGCCCAATCGGACTTACAGTTTGGAAGTTACGCCCGTTTCCGGGAACGGGTGAAATTTGGCATCGATCGGCAATCGCTTAGTCGAAGAATTGGAGACTTGGATTCCTGGGTCTTGGACCGACTCGCCCCCTAGGGCTCTCCCCCCCACTCGGCTCGTAGAGCCACCACCGGCTCGTCCCCTTAGATCACGACCTGCTTGGCTCCATTCCACCAAAACACCCTGGCTTGTGAGCACCATATCGGCTCGGCTTGCCCCATGTGACCACGACCCGACCCCTGGAGCTGCCCGTGCATGTGTGGATCTTGACCTATTCTCAAGGCTAATTTCACTCCTATCAACCCAGATCTCATTACACATGGCATGGCACGACTGGAGAGGATATCTCAGGGTTTTCCACCTCATTTCGAGATTTTTGGGATGCGTGCCACGTGGCTCACGAACCGCCTGTTGTATATGGCTATAAATACACCATTTAAGGGAAAATGAAAGGACTTTTGGCCATTCTTCTTCATGGCTTCCACCATTATCAACGCAAGGACTTTGTGTGCTTAACAAGGCCAATTCAGCTCAGTCTAACATGAGGATTTCGTGTATAAAATCACTATCTTTTCTCCACTTCTTCATAAAAATACAAAGATGTTATATGTAAATGGATCTTACGGATTGTAAGACGAGATTTGTAATCGTATTTTCTTACGATTTAAGGAATTATAAAGTAGACGTAGGCTTGGTTTTAGCCAAACCACTATAAAAACCTCGTGTGTCCTCTGTGATATACTGTTTTTCTACATTTTGTGATCTGATATTTGTGATTGTGACGACTTCACACTGCATTTAGGTGTTCGTACAAAATTTTGGTCTAAAAGTAACTTTAAAAAGTGAAGTTTAGTTTGATATATAATTGAAGTTAAAAACTCGATTTTATTAGTCCAGTTGCCTTACTTTACATTTTAATGGATTCCAGGAAAGTTCGGGTTCAAAAGGATAATTTTTGAAAAATAATATTACTTTAATAATAAAATATTCATTTAATATGAATATTTGAATTTTAAAGTTAAATTTTGAAAAAAAAAAGTTTTTAGACAAGTTTAAATATATTTTAAAATCATAATTGAAGTAAATTTAATGGGTTTTGAATTTAAATTAAAATATAGCCAGAATAGGACTAGTGGTGGTACAATAGTTCACGAATTTCCACTATAAACTTCAAATGCTCGTAACAGGAACAAATTTAATTAGATTTCTTCGAAATGAAAAATGTTTGGTTTCTAATGATGATAGTTTTCAAATAGAAGAGGAAAAATCAAAATTAAATATGTAGATTTCATGTTATGTGAAAAACCATTTTGAAAGGGTTGCTATAAGTGCAATTCGTTGACTATGACGGTAAATGACTATTTTAAAACATATAATATTTGGATTTTAGAAAAAATCATTAATAATCATATAAAAGTGATTAGAATTGATTAAAATGAAGTTTTGGACAATATAAAAGTCATTTTGACTAAACTAGCTAATATAAGCCTATAATAACACTTTTTGTAACGTTTTTACAACAATTTCCGATAATGGTTTAATTAAAGGTTTTAAACTCATCTGTTGTCATATATAACTTAAATAATTATTTTAGAATGATAATAAAATGCTTTAGATAGTTTTAAATATTTAAATAAAAATTACCTTAAGCAATTTAAGCTTATTTAAGAATGAGATAGGGTTTTTCCAAAACTATAAAACTGAACTTAAATAGAGATAATCTTCGAATACTGATGTTAAATTACATAGAAGAGAACTTATAATATTTGAGGAAACTGAAAGGTAATTATACCATTATTCCGCTTATAGTCTTTAATGAATATGGAAATAATAATAATAATAGATATAAGTTGATATGGTTTCTATACAAATCTTATATATTAATATCAATTGGTGTTTGAGTTTTGTTGTGAATAATGTTTTAAAATGACATCTTTCTTGAAACCCAAGATCGAGTATGATTTGGAATTTAAGGATAAGAGATATATCTTAATAAATATTTTGGTTAAGATTTAGTTTTTTAAATTTAAATAAATTGGATTTGGATGGAAACAACCCTTTGATATTTGGTATTGAATTCCGTTGTTCAGACATATACCATTTGATGAATTTGGAAGATATTTATATCGTTATTCCACTTATAATATTAGTTGGTTACGGGAATTGGTATCAAATATTAGTGGATACAATTTTTCTTTAAAATCTTATATTAATATCAATTGGTTTTTGCTTTATTGTGAGTGGTGCCTTAAATAACATTATTCTTTACCCCACTAAGATTAAGTTATGAATTGGTTTTGAGTTTGTTGTGAATGGTATCTTGAATAACATTATTCTTTAACCCACTAAGATTAGGTTATTATAACAACCCCGAATTTCAGAACCAATTTAAAAATTTTATTTTAGCTATTTTTATGGATTTGAATATTTAAAATGGTTTATTTTAAATAATAACGATTTAAAATTTATTTAAATCGAAGTTAGAATGAATAAATTTATTTTAATTATAAAACGAGCTTGAAATGGCGCGGTAGTATGAAAATTTGATTTCAAATTTCAAATGAATGTACAAGATTCAAAATAAATCGGATTTTAGTAAAACAAGAAACGTTGGACTCTATTTAACTATATCTTTCTAATGAGTGTAAGAAACTGAGATTACATAATATAAATTGAAATTTATGTTCGGTTTAAAATTCATAATAGTCGCTATGGAATTTATATATATTTTAATATAATATATAGCCCTTAAAAATAGCAATTTTGCAAACGGCCTCCGTTTTCGATGAAACCACTTTTTTTGGATCCGGAATGTCAAATTATTGCTAGATTCCAATTTTCATAATTTTTGGAATTAATATGTGAGCGTGGTGAATTTAAACGTGTTTGCTACTTTAAGTTTGAATTTAATCGACTGGAAAGTGACCATTTGTCAAACGGTCTCCAAATTTGACAAAATTAGTTTTGTTAGGACTACGTCATCAAAATATAGCTAGATTTATTTTTCTGGAATTTTTGGAGTCATTATGTGGCCCCGGTAAATTAAAATGTACGTTGAATTCAATTTTGAACGTTATATTAATTTATATTTTAATTTAAAAGAAAACTAGTCGAAATAGTAGAACTAGATTACACGACATATCCCATTGTGTTCGGAATGGGGGTATTTAGCATAGGGAGACAGTCGTTGGGTTCGATTTGGAGTTCAAATTTAAAAGCAACTTTTTAGAATTAAATATATATTTTTACATAAAAGTCAACCCCCCTTTCCTACTCTCTTTCCACGTTCACATTTGAGAAAACAAAAAACCACTTCCCACCGTCCCCTCCCCCCCGGTCGCAACTAGACCCGCCGCCGACCGCCTCCCCCTGAGCCGCTGCACCCCCTTCTTCATCCTTTTCCTCCTCCTTCTCTATCTCTTTCCCCAATTCCATGAACCCTAACCCCCAAATCAACATCGCCCGCCTCCACGCGCCCCTCCACCGCCACCACCACCTTGCCGCAGCCTCCCCACTCCCAGTCAGCCCCGCCGCCACCTCTGACCACCACCCCTGGTCGTGGGTCCCCCAATCTTCAAAAACCCAATTTTCATAAATTTCAGTATTTGCAAATAAGACCTTGACCTGTTTTAGCCAATATCTTCCAATCCGAGCACTTCTGGCCAAAATTCCGCAGTACCCAAATCGAAGAGCATGATTTTCTCTTCGATTTGAGTATATGGAAGTCATGTTTTGGATTGCGGAGCCGTCCGAAAAATGCGTCCAAAGTCTGCTGTCCAAATACTGTCTTTTCGCAAATTCTGGCGAAATGATGCATTTTCGGAAGAAAAGCTACTAGGCAAAAGTTGTCCGGAATGGCGCGTTTAAGCTAAAAAATAAGACGGTTCATGAAGATTGGAGCGCGTTTGCAAATTATGGAACCAGAATGGCAAATCAGAGCGTTAGAAAATAACGGCAGAGTGGATCCCAAGGTGAGAACATCTTCTCACTCAAATTAATTTACTGTTAAATATATCCTCGGTTGCAGACGGGGCTTAGTAGCCCTCGACACTATTTATTGTTCAAACCATGTATGTTGTTTGGATTGAATTAGGGTGAAATTGACTGTACTGTGGTTAATGATTGTATTGGGGTTTTGTTGTTTTGATTGATTATTGTGTATGGCGTGAGCCAGTATCAAGAGCGAGGTAATGCTAGACATTACTCCGATTTTAATATCCCGCCGTTATAATGCCAAAAAAATTTGAAATAAATATTTACTCATTAAAAATCTCATTTTAATGTGTATATGAACCGTATAAAATATTCATGTGTTTAATAAAATGTTTGAACAATAAAAATATAAACTTTACTGAATGTGTGAACTATATAAAATAGTCAAGTGTTGAAATAAATATTTTATCGTTAAAAATATAATTTTTAACGTATATATGAACGACATAAAATTCTCCTGAAATGAAAATAAATGTTCATTTAAAAATCAGACGATTTGTTTATCTACACCCATTTGACTGATATTGATTGGGACGATAAATTTTACACATCGCCCAACTGCACAAATAATATTCAGTATTTGTTGGTCGAAATCCCACACGGGTATTTGGATGATATTTGACATACACTAATCCCAACTATTTAGTTGTATGTCAATCGATTGGTTGACAGACTGTTGTAAGCGTTAATTATTTATATTTAATGATTATGCAGTTGTGTAATGCACTCTAGATGATGGTTGATTGTGTATCATTATTGTTGTGTACATGTGATGTATGAAATCCATATAAATAAATTATATGGTTAATTGATTGGGTCTGATTCCAATTCAGAAAGAACGAATATTTTTAAATAATATTCCAAAAAGGATTAAAACGTGAATTTGATTTCCGATTTTGGATAGACATGAACATATTGAAATGTGTGAAGCCATGTTGATTAGTTATATGCCATTTTAACGTAAGCAATATTTATATCGATTTTATTCATTGTTATAATGAACATCGAAAAGGAAATTATTTCAAAATCTGATATTTTGAAAATATTATCATTTAAATATTATAATGATAAGGAGTATTCAATTTTGGTTTAAAATTGAAATGAAAGTAGGAATCATTTTAAAACGAAATTATAAAATAGGCTTTGAATGAAATATATATTATATATATTAATGGCTTGAATAGAATGCGCCGCGCTACGACTGTTCGCGAATTTTGACCATTAATTTCGAATTGACATTACGGGAGATCCGACCGTCGGATTCTCCTAAAACTAGAACCGTTGGGTTCGTATCGAAAAGATCTTTCCAACGAATATAAGGAATTTTAATTTGAATGGATGGATTTGGAATTATGTCCAAATCAAATTTGGAAAAGGTCGCTACGGATGCAGTTCGATGGCCGTTATTGGAAACCGACTGTACGGGCCTTCATAAAATTATTAAAAATATTAATAATTTGTGTAAAATCATAATAAATGATTTAGAAAGGATTTGGATGAAAAATTTCAATTTTGTAAAGATAAAATTATATTTTTATCAAAATGAACTAGTTATTAACTAGAAAAATAATCCAATGTTTTTAAATAAATAAATTGGGTTTGAGAATGGTTTTAATCTAACTAGAATTTTTCAATATATGAATTGGAATGGATTTGAATAGAAATCATCTCCGAAATATTTCGATATTGGATTCCGTGACTATACGGATATTGTGGAGGAATTTGGAAGATCGATATATATCGTTATTCCCCATACAATATGTGTTGGTTTCAGAATTTGATATTGAATATAAGCCAATATAATTCCTATTCAGAGCCTTATATTTAATATTAAATTGGATTTTGGGTTAGTCGTGAATGGTGTCTTTAGTAACACTGTTCTTAAACCCCATGTGAAAAGAATAAATCTTTTAATTAAGATTATTATAGTTTCCAATTATATTTAGTAATTGGAATAAAATGGAATGTGAATTGGGTTTATTGTTGAACTGCGTTTTTAACGACATTCATTCTTTAACCCGATTGACAGTGAAATGTGATTTGGAATATATAAATCTTTTATTAAGATTTAATGAATTGTTTTCCAAAGTAAAGTTTTCCAATTTATATACTAAATTGGGATTGAATGGAATTTGATTTAGTGATAATCGAACTGAGCTTCTATGGAGGAAGACTGATACTATATATGGAATTTAAAAGGCTTACCCGTTAATCCATTTATGTTACTAGTCGGATATGGAAATTGATATGATTATATATTGATCTGTTTTCCGTGAAGATTCCATGGTTAATGGAATGTGATTTTGGGTTTATCGTGAACTGTGTTTTAAATGACATTGGTTCTTAAACCCAGTTAAAGACAGGATTACATGTCTAACATTGTATTTCGGACTGTATTGTTGATCTCTGCTAAATATATATCTGTTTGGTGGTAGAGAATTTATTCTTTTGCTTAACACCCTTCTCTAAGACGTATGAGCTTAGAGGTTATATATTGGAAGAAATCAATGGTACGATGTAGATTGTCGATGCGGCATGTTTGTTTTCCCAAAGTTAATTAATCATTAGTAGTGATTTTTGGGAAGATTAAAACTAAGTGGAGTTTTAATGAATGTTTAATTAGATTGAAATGTGAATAGGATAATTTAAATTATCAAATTTGGGAAATGATCGAGAATGGAGTACCACCAGTTTTACTCCAGGCAATAGTTAAATCTTTTATTAGATTTGAACGGGAAATGGTAATTACTTTTACGGATAACACCATGGTGTTAGATATGAAGTATTACAAGTTTTGTTCCATGGGATGAATAGGTTGGGATTGGAAAATATAACAAGTGATTACTTCGGTAAGGTGCGCTAATCCAGACTAGTTTGGAAAACCTTAATTTGGTTTAAATTGTGAAAAGAATATTTGAATAAAAGTATATTCTAGATTAGATTGAGGCGTATGTTGTGTTTGAGTAGCAATTGTTTATGAGATACGCGATTTATTCGAAAAGACCGGTTTAACCCATTCTGAATAATGAATACGACGAGACGATGAAGTCGGTGGTTGAAGACCTGAGTTCTTCACATCGTTTGGATGATTAATGATGTCTTGATTGGGATGTATACCCAAGACAAGGTAATAAGTGGTGATTGTCCAGACTTACATGGAGATCGACCGGATATGCGAGGGCCTCTCTTCCGTATTGGACATATGGAATGAGGAATAAGGCGCCTCCGGTTTCGTTCAGGCCCAGAACGGACTAGTAAATGGATGTTTGTCTAACATTGGATTTCGTTCTATGTTGATTCATCTCTATTAAATATATATCTATTTGGTGGCAAAGATTTTATTCTCTTTCTTAACATCCTTCTCTGAGACATACAAGCTTAGAGGTTATATATCGATAGACATCAGTCACATGGTGCGGATTGTCAGTGTGGCATGCTGAGATGCAAATGATCAAGGCTTAAAGCAGAGTCTTGTGGTTGATGTTCAAAGCACGGCTTTAAATAGCATAGCTTTATGTATAACGTTAATTCGCTAGCCTCACACCCGGTATGAGTCAAAAACGGGATCGTGACTACAGGGAGTGCATGACGTTTCTTTCTAGCTGTGGATGGTGTTATGGTATGCAGACCAAACATTTATATTTTTACCTATGTGGATGATGGAATGCGAGGCGCCTCAGATATTGATCCCTAGTGGCCAGGTGATAGGTCTGATAGGACCGAGAAACGTGTGTTCAGGAATAATTAATCCTCAAAAGTAAGAGAGGACCGTCCCTGAAGATCCAAGGGTTTGCCAGCATCCGTGCCCTGAGGCATTTGCTAGAGTGTCTCGAATCGTTGAGGAGCCATCCCTTGCCTAGACTCATAGATGGAATCCAATTTCCAATACATGATTTTTCGATTTTAGTTGTAGAACTAGTATGGCGACATAGTATATGGTAGTTATGCCGTCTGTAATTGATACATTTATATTTGAAGTGATTTTGACACTATACACCTATAGTAATATCAAAAAGATTTGTTTTGAACGTATCAAGCATGTTTGGCTATTATAAGGGAAAACTCTATCTTCCGGCTTGCGTTGCACTATGTAATGGGGGCCTGAGTCTTATAATAGCTTCATTTTTTCCAAAAAGCATTGTGTTGTATTATTTTAAACTGAGATTCATGTGGAGTAAACACGTTCCGTTTTGTTATACGGCGTGGTACCATGATTTCCCAACTTTTAAAGTAAAGATGTGATAACTGTTTTATTTCTCACACCAGTCCTTGTTGCTGGCTGAAGGGCTGGGTACGCATGATAGGGGGTTCTCACCATATGTGTTGGTGGTGAACAGTGGAATCTTACGCCTACATATCCCTTTTGAAGGTTGGAGAAGATTCGAGAGGCTCGCCATAAAACAAGGTGTCTGGGGGATCAATGTAGGCCACGGTGGGAGAGTAGCCTGCTACCTTGGGGGATGAAGGGATGGTTGCAAAGCCTACTGGATTTCATCGGGTCACTACATATGGTATCATAGCTTTGGTTAGCTCAAATCTTTGGGGTACAACTCGTTAGAACAGAATAAAAGACTCGTCAGAGGTAGGATTAGTAACATCCTATAAGAAAAACTCATTAGAGATGGGGTTAGTAATGCCCGAGGATGAGTTTAGAGTGAAAAGTTTATTAATAACGTATTTGTGATTATATATATAATCTGGTTTTAAAAATATGATTTTTGGGTATACAAAAGTTATATATTTGAAAAATCTTTTCAACTAATTGATTGCTGGTTGTGCTGGATGATTATTAGTTTAACTAATTAATAATATTGGAGTAATCAAACCAATAACAAAATGAAAGCTAATTAAGCCAAATTGAGTCAAAATATTGAACTGGATTGAAAATTGATTGAAATTGCATATATGTACATGTGTATATAATGAACAGTTCATAGCATGGAAGCTAAGAAGAGGAATAATATTGTATGCCCGACAAATAGGTACATATTTACTATATTTATTGGGTTTGATGATTTTATGAGTCGATTGGCAAGCCGCTTGGATTTTTCTTTTGGATTGATAAGGGCCCTACGAGGCAAGTTGCGGCTATAAATATCAACCCGTACAAAGGAGGTTATGGCGAAATTTTTCGAAAATTTAGGGTGTTAGCAAAATTTTTGAGAAACTAGAAAATTCTTAGAAACTGAAAAGTTGAAGAATGAAAGCCAGAATGAAAGTTGAGTTTGTTAATTAAACCACTTTCAGCTTCATTCCTTTTCGAGGACGAAAAGATTTTAAGTGGGGGAGATTGTAACAACCCAGAATTTCAGAACCAATTTAGAATTTTTATTTTAGCTATTTTTATGGATTTTGAATATTTAAAATGGATTATTTTAAATAGTAATGATTTAAAATTTATTTAAATCGAAGTTAGAACGAATAATTTTATTTTAATCATAGAACGAGCTTGAAATGGCGCGGTAGTTCGAAAATCCGATTTCAAATTTCAAATGAATGTACGTGATTCAAAATAAATCGGGTTTCAGTAAAACAAGAAACGTTGGACTCTATTTAACTATATCTTTCTAACGAGTGTAAGAAATTGAGATTTCAAAATATAAATTGAAAGTTATGTCCAGTTTAAAATTCAGAATAATCGCTATGGAATTTATATACATTTCAATATAATATATAGCCCTTAAAAATAGCCATCTTGCAAACGACCTCCGTTTTCAATGAAACCACTTTTGTTGGATCCGGAATGTCAAATTATTGCTAGATTCCAATTTTCATAATTTTTGGAACTAATATGTGAGCGTGGTGAATTTAAATGTGTTTGATACTTTCAGTCTGAATTTAATCGACTGGAAAGTGACCATTTTTCAAACGTTCTCCAAATTCGACGAAATTAGTTTTGTTAGGACCGTATCGTCAAAACATAGCTAGATTTAATTTTCTGGAATTTTGGAGTCAGTATGTGGCCCTGGTAAATTAAAATGTACGTTGAATTCAATTTTGAACGTTATATTAATTTATATTTTAATTTAAAAGAAAACTGATCGAAACAGTAGAATTGGCTTATGGGACATATCCCATTGTATTTGAAATGGTGGTATTTAGATAGGATCAACAGTCATTGGGTTCGATTTGGAGTTCGAATTTAAAAGCAACTTTTTAGAATTAAATATATATATTTTTACACAAAAGTCAACCCCCCTTTCCTTCTCTCTTTCCACATTCAAATTTGAGAAAATAAAATAAAAAAACACTTCCCACTGTTGCCCCCTTCGCCACCAGACCCGCCGTCGACCGCCTCCCCATGAGTCGCCACACCCCCTTCTTCCTCCTCTTCCTCCTTCTCTCTCTCTCTCTTCAATTCCATGAACCCTAACCTCCAAATCAACATCACCCGCCTCCACGTGCCCCTCCACCGCCGCCACCACCTTGCCGTAGCCTCCCCCACCCCAGTCAGGCCCGCCTCTGACCACCACCCCCTTGGCCGTGGGTCCCCCAACATAAACTCAATTTCCATAAATTTCAGTATTTGGAAATAAGACCCTGACCTGTTTTAGCCAATATCTTCCAATCCGAGCACTTCTTGCCAAAATTCCATAGTACCAAAATCAAAGAGCATGATTTTCTCTTCAATTTGAGTATATGGAAGTCATGTTTTGGATTGCGGAGCCATCCGAAAAACGGGTCCAAAATCTGCTGTCCAAATACTGTCTTTTCCCAAATTTTGGTGAAATGAAGCATTTTCATTAGAAAAGCCACTAGGCAAAAGTTGTCCGGAATGGCGCGTTTAAGCAAAAAAATAACACGGCGTGAAGATTGGAGCTTGTTTGCAAATTCTAGAACTAGAACAGCAAATTAGAGCGTTAGAAAATAACGGCGGAGTGGATCCCAAGGTGAGAACACCTTCTCACTCAAATTAATTTACAATTAAATATATCCTAGGTTGCAAATGGGGCTTAGTAGCTCCCGACACTATTTATTGTACAAACCATGTATGTTGTTTGGATTGAGTTGCGGTGAAAATGGCTTGCATAGAATGCGTCGCGCTGCGACCGTTCGCGAATTTCAACCATTAACTTCGAATTGACATGATGGGAGATCCAACCGTCAGATTCTCCTAAAACAGGAACCGTTGGGTTCGTATCGAAAAGAGATTTCCAGTGAATATAAGGGATTTAAATTTTAATGGCTTGATTTGGAATTATATCCAAATCAAATTTGGAAAAGGTCCTATGGATGTAGTTCGGTGGCCGTTAATGGAAATCGACTGTACGGGCTTTGATATAATTATTAAAAATATTAATAATATGTGGAAAATCATAATAAATGATTTTGAAAGGATTTGGATGAAAAATTCCAATCTTGTAAAGATAAAAATATATTTTTATCAAAATGAACTAGTTATTAACGAGAAAAATAATCCAACATTTTTAAATAAATAAATTGGGTTTGAGAATCGTTTTAATCTAACTAGAATTTTTCAATATATGAATTGGAATGGATTTAAATAGAAATCATCTTCGGAGTATTTCGATATTGGATTCCGTGACTATATGGATATTGTGGAGGAATTTGGAAGATAAATATATATCGTTGTTCCCCATACAATATGTGTTGGTTTCAGAATTTGATATTGAATATAAGCCAATATAATTCCTATTCAGAGCCTTATATTTAATATCAAATTGGATTTTGGGTTTGTCGTGAATGGTGTCTTCAGTAACACTGTTCTTAAGCCCCGTGTGAAAAGAATAAATCTTTTAATTATGATTATTAGAGTTTCCAGTTATAATTAGGAATTGGAATAAAATGGAACGTGAATTGGGTTTATTATGAACTGTGTTTTTAATGAAATTCATTCTTTAACCCGATTAACAGTGAAATGTGATTTGGAATATATAAATCTTTTATTAAGATTTAATGAAATTTTTTCCAAAGTAAGGTTTTCCAATTTAATATATTAAATTGGGATTGAATGGATTACGATTTAGTGATAATTGAAGTGAGCTTCTGTGGAGGAAGACTGGTGCTATATATGGAATTTAAAAGGCTTAGCCGTTATTCCATTTACATTACTAATCAGATATGGAAATTGATATCGATTATATATTGATCTGTTTTCCATGAAGATTCCATGGTTAATGGAATGTGATTTTGGGTTTATCGTGAACTGTGTTTTAAATGACATTGGTTCTTTAACCCAGTTAATGACAGGATTACATGTCTAACATTGTATTTCGAACTTTGTTGATCTCTGCTAAATATGTATCTGTTTGGTGGCAGAGAATTTATTCTCTTGCTTAACACCCTTCTCTGAGACGTATGAGCCTAGAGGTTATATATTGGCAGAAATCAATGGTACGGTGTAGATTGTCGATGCGGCATGTTTGTTTTCCCAAAGTTAAATAATCATTAATAGTGGTTTTTGGGAAGATTAAAACTAAGTGGAGTTGTAATGAATCTTTAATTAGATTGAAATGTGAATAGGATAATTTATATTATCAAATTTGGGAAATGATCAAGAATGGAGTACCACCTGTTTTACTCCAGGCAATAGTTAAATGTTTAATTAGATTTGAATGGGAAATGGTAATTAATTTTACCGATAACACCGTGATGTTAGATATGGAGTATTACCAGTTTTGCTCCATGGGATGAATAGGTTAGGATTGGGAAATATAATAAGTGATTACTTCGATACGGTGCGCTAATCCCGACTAGTTTGGAAAACCTTAATTTGGTTTAAATTGTGAAAAGAATATTTGAGTAAAAGAATATTCTGGATTGGAGTGAGGCGTATGTTGTGTTTGTGTAGCACTTGTTTATGAGATACACGAGTTATTTGAAAATAACAGGTTTAACCCATTCTGAATAATGAATACGACGACTAAAAGTCGACGATGAAGATGGTGGTTAAAGACCGGAGTTCTTCACATTGTTTGGATGATTACTGATGTCTTGATTGGGCTGTACACCCAAGACTAGGTAATAAGTGGTGATCGTCCAGACGTACGTGGAGATCGACTGGGTATGCGAGGGCCTCTCTTCCATATTGAATATATGGAATGAGGAATAAGGCGCCTCCGATTTCGTTCAGACCTAGAACGGACTAGTAAATGGATGTGTGTCAGACATTGGATTTCGTTCTATGTTGATTGATCTCTATTAAATATATATTTGTTTGGTGGCGGAGAATTTTTTCTCTTGCTTAATGTGACAACCCCCAAACCCCGTACTGACGGTGGCAAGGGTAATCTTTGGAATATAACACATAAATAGATAACAGTAGAACAGAAGTAAATAAATACACTAGATAATGTACAACAGAATGTACTGGATAAATATAATCATCAGAGTTACACAGTATACAGGATCATACTTAGTACAAATATAGTTCAGCTATACATAAATGTCTACAGTGGAAAACAAACATGATAAGTACAATAGGAGCTGAACAGCATAAACAGAGATAAATGATAGAATCCATCTTCAGCTCCAGCTATCCATAGAGAGCCTGCTAACCTGAACACAAGGCTGCCCATATAGAAAAAGGGGCACCCGAGTTTGCAAGTGAAACAAATACGAGTCAGTCATGGGACTGGTATGAGAAATCTACTTAACACATTTTATAATATGGCCAATCACAGGACCACGCCACTTTCGCAGAACTGGTTTACTCCATTGGATTGCCAGTGCTTTAAAACAAGTAATTCTTTTAAACATCGCAATGCTTTTTATAAAAATGAAGCCATTATAAGACTCAGTTCCCATCACACAATGCAACGCAAATCGGAGGATAGAGTTTTTACCTTATAACGGCCAAAATATGCTTGATACGAATAAAACAAAAGCATTTGATATTATTACTAGTGTTTATAGGTTTCAAAAACTATTTCAAATCATAAGTATCAATCATAGACGGCATTAATGCCCCATACCACTATGTCGCCATATATAGGTATACAATCAAAACCGCACAGTCACGTATTTGGGAATTGGATTCCCGTCATGAACCAAGGCAAAAGATAGTCCTTACCGAATTCGAGACGCTCTAGCCCGCCCCTCAGGACCCAGACTCAGGTGGGCCCTTGGAGCGACAGGGTCGGTCCACCGATGTGGATTAAAATTCCTGAACATTGCGTTTCCCCGCCCTTTGGGGCGTAAATGAGCCAACGAATGACTCTATCGGCTTCACATAGTCACCGATAAATCCGAGGCGCCTCGCAACAGCAACAACCACATAGGTGAAAAATAGTATAAATGTCAGCCAGTTTAAGCACTGACACCACCTCTAGCTAGAAAGAAATGCATGTCCTCCCTGAGGTCCTCTCCCGTTTCTGGTTCATACCGGGGTGTGAGGCTCGCGAATTCACGTTATACACAAAGCTACGCCACACAGGCGGTGCTTTGATCATCAACCAAAAGAGTTTGCTTTTCAACAGAAGCCTTGATCACTGCATCTTAGCATGCCACACAGGCAATTCACACCATGCAGCTGATGGCTATCAATCACACAGAATGAATTCCAATGTCAGACGCACAGTCCATTCTGGGTCTGAACGAAACCGGAGGCACTATATACCTCGCATACCCATCGATCTCCACGTACGTCTGGACGATCACCACTCATTATCCATATTTCGGGATGCCTCCCAATCAGGACATCAGTTACCATCCAAACGAGGTGAAGATCTCCGGTCTTCAACCACCGTCTTCATCATCGACTTCTTATCGTCGATTCAGTTATTCAGAATGGGATAAACCCGGTCTTTCTGAGCAACTCGCGTATATAATAAACAAGTGCTACACAAACACAACATACGCCTTATTTCAATTCATCAGCCACTAACCGTAAATTAGTAAGAGAACGATTTCCCAAATATTAACCCCGAAGGCCGAAACCAACATCAGATAAAAACCCAGGAAACCATTCGACTTAGCTAACCTTCAGTTAGTTTCTAAATTTCACATTCCATATCGTTTATAATATTTTATAATGATTTATCGCTATTTTTATTTATTTAAAAATAGCCAATTTATTCAAACGACGCTTCAGGACATAATGCGGCCGTGGCGCTGTTTTTCTTCAGATTTGATTTACACATATCTGAAAATCTAACCGTTGGATCTTCACAAAATTTATATCATTAGAAAGATCTTTTCAAAACGAATCCAACGGTTCCAGTTTTGGGAAAATCCAACAGTCGGATCTCCCGGTATACTCGTTTGAAGTTTCGATTTCAAAATACGAACTGCAGCGTCGTTAATCGATTTAATTTAATTATATATATATAATCGATTCTGGCGCTGTTTTTCTTCAGATTTGAATTAAACATTCCAGACAATCCAACCGTTGGATCTTTACAAAGTTGGTGTCTTTGGAAAGATATTTCCAAAGCGAACCCAACGGTTTCGGTTTCGGGAAAATCCGATGGTCGGATCTCCCGTACTAATCGTTTGAAATTACGGTTTCAAAATACGAACTACAGCTTCGTTATTCGATTAATTTTAATTATATTTATTTATATATATATAATCTATTCTTCGATTTCAAAACCATATTCTTTTCATACATTTGATAAAAATGATATTTTTATCCAACAGACATTTATTTCGACACTTCACTATTTTTAACAATTCATGTATATAATAAAAATGTGATTTTTATTGTAAAACAATTTATTTCAAAACACGACTATTTTATATAGTTCATATAGATGATAAAAATATGATTTTAATTATAAAACAATTTATTTCAAAACACGACTACTTTATATAGTTCATATAGATGATAAAAATATGATTTTTATTATAAAACATTTTATTTCAAACACGAATATTTTATATAGTTCATATAGATGATAAAAATATGATTTTTATTATATAACAATTTTTTCAAACAAGAATACCATTCAACACATGAATTTCTATTCAACGAATGCATTTCTATTCAACACATGAATGGTTTCTATAGTTCGTACATATATAAAATAAAAATGTGATTTTTATTGTTAAAACAATTTATTTAAAACATGAATACCATTCAACACATGAATTTCTATTCAATGAATGAATTTCTATTCAACACATGAATGTTTTCTATAGTTCGTATATATAAAATATAAATGTGATTTTTATATTTAAAACAATTTATTTAAAACACGAATACCATTCAACACATGAATTTCTATTCAACGAATGAATTTCTATTCAACACATGATTGTTTTCTATAGTTCGTATATATAAAATAAAAATGTGATTTTTATTGTTAAAACCATTTATTTAAACATGAACGTCGTTCAACACATGAATTCCTATTCAACACATGAATATAGTTTCAACACATGAAATTAATTCTAACACATGAATATTATTCAAAATTTCGGCAGCATAACGGCAGGGTAGTTAAAACCGGGGCCGTCCCTAGTACGGCTCCTCGCTCTACCTTAAAGCCTCGTAGCTTTTGGCAATGGGGATTTCATGCATCTAGTTCGCACGTAGGCAACATGTATATTTTTTTTCGTTCTTTTCCACAAACAAATCCTATGTGGTTTAAACCAAATAATTCTTAATCACAAACGGGTATTTTTCAACCACAATCAATCAATTTCAACCACAAACAATTCTAATCAACCATTCACTATCAACCAATTTTCACACCAATCACAACCAATAAATATCGTCCATGGTTTGTGGACGAGGGGCGTATATATATATATATATATATATATATATATATATATATATATATTATGTAGGTATATTTCACTTCCATTTCAACACATATATAATTTTTACAACGCATATATAACTTATACATCGAACGTACAACTTATACAACGCTTATACATGAGGTGTACAACGCTCATATAACTCATACATCGACTATATAATTTATACATCGTCATTTTCCATATTGTTTATAATTCAGAAATCTCACATTGGGTTCCACTCCACCAAAAATAGCAGAAGGCTCAGAAAAATATGCGGTCTCTTCTAGAATGTAGAAGACGTCCTCACGGTCCCGGTGTCTCTTGTTTCACTGAATTTCGACCACAAACGAAAAAGATATGATTTTTACAGTGAAATCAAAAACCGTAGCGGTTTAAAGTGCTATTAAATAGTTTAAAATTAAATCAGCCGTACCTTAGCTGAATTGTTCAAAACTAGGTCTTCTATTTGCGATCAAACGGTGTAGCGTTGCATCGATCGGAGCACGCCACCAGGTGGAGCTAGGAAGGGCGCCTGTTCGCCGGAAGTGGGGCCCACTTCGGTGGCCCCTGGCATCCACGGCGGCGCTCGAAATGGCTGGACTTTGGAGGCTTCAAACGAACGAAATACTCAATGAAAAATTCGAACCCTGGTATGGATTTAAAGCTCGTCTCGAGCTCTTCAAAATCTTCAACTGGATCGAAGGCTATTGATGCGTGTAGGAGGAGAAAACGAGGAGAGAAGGGATCGAACATTTTCCGCCTTCGTCGAGCTGATACGGGGAGAGAAAACGTTGATTTGTCGCGATATGATTGGGCCAGGGATTTTTTTTATATTTATAAATTTTAAAAAAACAAAAATACCCCTTATCTCATACGAACTCCAATCCAAACCTAACGACTGTCGTCCCTAGCTAAATACCCCCACTTCGAACACAATGGGATATGTTTCGTAGGCCCATTCGACTATTTCAGTCAGTTTCTCTTCAAATTAAAATATAAAACATTCAATATTTTATTTGAACGTACATTTCAATTTGCCGGGGCCACATACTAATTCTAAAAATTCCAGAAAATTAAATCTAGCTATGTTTTCAAGATACGATCCCAACAAAACTTGTTTCGTCGAATTCTGAGACCGTTTGAAAAATGGCCCTTTTCTGGTCGATCCAATTTAATAGAAATCGACCAAACACATTTTCCTTTTCCACGCTCACATACTAGCTTCAAAAATTATGAAATTTGAAACCTAGCAATAATTTGACATCCCGGATCCAACAAAAGTGGTTTCGTCGAATTCTGAGGTCGTTTGCAAAATGGCCATTTTCACGGGCTATATAAACTCTATAGCGACCTTTCTGAACAATCATTTGGCCATAACTTTTGCTTCCCACTATGAAACTTCGATTTTTCAGATTCGTTAGAAATATATTCACTAACAGATTTAAATATTTTTGGTTTCACTCAAATCGGTTTTGTTTTGCACCCGGTACAGTCAGTCAAAGTTTGAATTCAATTTTTGAAACTACCGCGCCATTTCAGGCCTTGTTTATAATTAGAATTAATTATATTTATTTTCGAACATCGATTCAAACACACTTATCGTCGTTATTGTTTAAAATAATTTATTTTAAATATTTAAAATCCACCAAAATAGCCAATTTAAAATTTCAAACTGGTTCAGATTTTCCTGGTTGTTACAATCTCCCCCACTTAAAACTTTTCGTCCCCGAAAAGGAACAAAGTCGAAAGTGGTTTAATTTACTAACTCAACTTTCAATCGGGCTTCCATTCTTCAACTTTTCAGTTTCTAAGAATTTCCAAATTCTTCAAAAATTTGGCTAACACCCTAAATTTTCAAAAAAATTCGCCATAACCTCCTTTGTACGGGGAGGGGTTTGGAAATTTATTGGGCCGTATTAGGTACCCAATAAATCCTAATAAGAATACAAATATTTATAGTGATATATTCTAGTGTCCACGGGGGAGTGTGTATAGATAATAACTCCAGAGAATAAATTCTCGTCACCCCATAAATAGTTTTTGTGCCTTATAAGACTAGAGAGACGTGTTTATTGTCATCTATAAACCCATGTGGGGTTTTTATTAATCTGGCAATTTATCGTTACAATTTTATATGGTCCATATCAGTCATCAGTTCAACCTGTAATATATAGTCCATATCTGTCATCAGTTCAACTTGTAATATATAGTCTATATTAGTCATCAGTTCAACCTGTAATAAATATAGTCATCGCCATACATGCCTCTCGCTCGTATGGTAAATCTCCAACCTCGTCACACAAACTCCAAATGCTTGTGTGGTATATGATGAAGTATGTTATCTTCAAGAAGTATGCCATCTTCAAGAAGTATGCCATGCAGTGTAGTTCAAAATTAATTGTTACTATCCTATGGCGACATTTATTATTACACACAGAATAACAAGCACTTCGCATCCAATGGCACTCACAGGAGTTGATATAATAATAAAATTGCGCATCCAACTCATTAAGGTTTACCTATTTGTCGGGCACACAAATAAATTCTTTACTCAACAGCTAATCCATTTACCTGTTCAAACATATATAATGCGCATGTATATATTTCTAATCAATTCTCTAATCAGTTCAATGTGTGATTTAATCAAATAAATTTACAATCCATTCTCTTATTGATTAAATTAACTATCATTCCAATAATTTAATTAATCAATTCCACTATCACACAACACAAACAACAATCAATTTGTTGATTAACTTTTCAAATATACATCTTTTATATATCCAAAAATCATATTTCTAAAACCAGACTATATATATAATCACAAATACGTTATTTATAAACATATAACTCTCAACTCGTTCTGGGGCATTTCTGACCCCATCTCTAACGAGTTATTCTGATTCTGCTTTACTCACACTAGGATATTACTGATCCTATCTATAATGAGTCACTCGCCCTAGAACACTACTGGTTCTATCTCTGACGAGTTCTTTAATATGTTATATTCCAAAACTAAGCTTAACCAAAGCTCCGATACCACGCTGGGACGACCCCAAAACCCCGTACCACGGTGTTAAGGGTGATCTTTGGAATACAACACATAAATAGATAACAGCAGAATAGAAATAAATAAATACACCAGATAATGTACAACATAATGTACTGCATAAATATAATCATCAGAGTTACATAGTATACAGGATCATACTTAGTACAAATATAGTTCAGCTGTACATAAATGTCTACAGCGGAAAACAAACATGATATGTACAATAGGAGCTGAACAACATAAAAAGAGATATATGATAGAATCCATCTTCAGCTTCAACTATCCATAGAGAGCCTGCTAACCTGAACACAAGGCTTCCCGTGTAGAAAAAGGGGCACCCGAGTTTGCAAGTGAAACAAACTACGAGTCAGTCATGGGACTGGTACGAGAAATCTACTTAAAACATTTTATAATATGGCCAATCATAGGATCACGCCATTTTCGCGGAACGGGTTTACTCCATTGGAATTCCAGTGCTTTAAAATAAGTAATTCTTTTAAACATCGCAATGCTTTTTATAAAAATGAAGCCATTATAAGACTCAGTTCCCATCACACAATGCAACGCAAACCGGAGGATAGAGTTTTTACCTTATAACGGCCAAAATATGCTTGATACAAATAAAACAAAAGCATTTGATATTATTACTAGTGTTTATAGGTTTCAAAAACTATTTCAAATCATAAGTATCAATCATAGATGGCATTAATGCCCCATACCACTATGTCGACATATATAGGTATACAATCAAAACCGCACAGTCACGTATTTGGAAATTGGATTCCCATCATGAACCAAGGCAAAAGATAGTCCTTACCGAATTCAAGACGCTCTAGCCCGCCCCTTAGGACCCAGACTCAGGTGGGCCCTTGGAGCGATAGGGTCGGTCCACCGATGTGGATTAAAATTCCTGAACACTGTTTTTCCCCGCCCTTTGGGGCGTAAATGAGCCAACGAATGACTCCATTGGCTTCACATAGTCACCGATAAATCCGAGGCGCCTCGCAACAGCAACAACAACATAGGTGAAAAATAGTATAAATGTCAGCCAGTTTAAGCACTGACACCACCTCTAGCTAGAAAGAAACGCATGTCCTCCCTGAGGTCCTCTCCCGTTTCTGGTTCATACCGGGGTGTGAGGCTCGCGAATTCACGTTATACACAAAGCTACGCCACACAGGCGGTGCTTTGATCATCAACCACAAGACTTTGCTTTTCAACAGAAGCCTTGATCACTGCATCTTAGCATGCCACACAGGCAATTCACACCATGCAACTGATGGCTATCAATCACACAGAATGAATTCCAATGTCAGACACACAGTCCATTTACAAGTCCGTTCTAGGTCTGAACGAAACCGGAGGCACTATATACCTCGCATACCCATCGATCTCCACGTACGTCTGGACGATCACCACTCATTATTCATATTTCGGGATGCCTCCCAATCAGGACATCAGTTACCATCCAAACGAGGTGAAGATCTCCGGTCTTCAACCACCGTCTTCATCATCGACTTCTTATCGTCGATTCAGTTATTCAGAATGGGATAAACCCGGTCTTTCTAAGCAACTCGCGTATATAATAAACAAGTACTACACAAACACAACATACGCCTTATTCCAATTCATCAGTCACTAACCGTAAATTAGTAAGACAACGATTTCCCAAATATTAACCCCGAAGGCCGAAACCAACATCAGATCAAAACCCAGGAAACCATTCGACTTAGCTAACCTTCAGTTAGTTTCTAAATTTCACATTCCATATCATTTATAATATTTTATAACGATTTATCGCTATTTTTGTTTATTTAAAAATAGCCAATTTATTCAAACGACACTTCAGGCCATAACGCGGCCGTGGCGCTGTTTTTCTTCAGATTTGACTTACACATATCTGAAAATCTAACCATTGGATCTTCACAAAATTTATATCATTAGAAAGATCTTTTCAAAACGAATCCAACGGTTCTAGTTTTGGGAAAATCCGACGGTCGGATCACCCGGTATACTCGTTTAAAGTTTCGATTTCAAAATACGAACTGCAGCGTCGTTATTCGATTTAATTTAATTATATATATATATATAATCGATTCTGGTGCTGTTCTTCTTCAGATTTGAATTAAACATTCCAAACAATCCAACCGTTGGATCTTTACAAAGTTGGTGTCGTTGGAAAGATATTTCCAAAGCGAACCCAACGGTTTCGGTTTCGGGAAAATCCGATTGTCGGATCTCCCGCACTAATCATTTGAAATTACGGTTTCAAAACATGAACTACAGCTTCGTTATTGATTAATTTTAATTATATATATATAATCTATTCTTCGATTTCAAAAACATATTCTTTTCATTCATTTGATAAAAATGATATTTTTATCCAACAGACATTTATTTCGGCAGCATAACGGCAGGGTAGTTAAAACCGGGGCCGTCCCTAGTACGGCTCCTCGCTCTACCTTAAAGCCTCGTAGCTTTTGACAATGGGGATTTCATGCATCTAGTTCGCACGCAGGTGGCATGTATATTTTTTTTCTTTCTTTTCTACAAACTAATCCTATGTGGTTTCAACCAAATAATTCTTAACCACAAACGGGTATTTTTCAACCACAATCAATCAATTTCAACCACAAACAATACTAATCAACCATTCGCTATCAACCAATTTTCACACCAATCACAACCAATAAATATCGTCCATGGTTTGTGGACGAGGGGCGTATATAAATATATATATTATATAAGTATATTTCACTTCCATTTCAACACATATATAATTTTTACAATGCATATATAACTTATACATCGAATGTACAACTTATACAATGCTTATACATGAGGTGTACAATGCTCATATAACTCATACATCGACTATATAATTTATACATCGTCGTTTTCCATATCGTTTATAATTCAGAAATCTCACATTGGGTTCCACTCCACCAAAAATAGCAGAAGGCTCAGAAAAATATGCAGTCTCTTCTATAATGTAGAAGGCGTCCTCACGGTCCCGGTGTCTCTTGTTTCACTGAATTTCGACCACAAACGAAAAAGATATGATTTTTACAGTGAAATCAAAAACCGTAGCGCTTTAAAGTGCTATTAAATAGTTTAAAATTAAATCAGCCGTACCTTAGTTGAATTGTTCAAAACTAGGTCTTCTATTTGCGATCAAACGGTGTAGCGTTGCATCGATCAGAGCACGCCACCAGGTGGAGCTAGGAAGGGCGCCTGTTCGCCGGAAGTGGGGCCCACTTCGGTGGCCCCTGGCGTCCACGGCGTTGCTCGAAATGGCTGGACTTTGGAGGCTTCAAACGAACGAAATACTCAATGAAAAATTCGAACCCTGGTATGGATTTAAAGCTCGTCTCGAGCTCTTCAAAATCTTCAACTGGATCGAAGGCTATTGATGCGTATAGGAGGAGAAAACGAGGAGAGAAGGGATCGAACGTTTTCCTCCTTCATCGAGCTGATGCGGGGAGAGAGAACGTTGATTCGTCGAGATATGATTGGGCCAGGGATTTTTTTAATATTTATAAATTTTAAAAAACCAAAAATACCCCTTATCTCATACGAACTCCAATCCAAACCTAACGACTGTCATCCCTAGCTAAATACCCCCATTTCGAACACAATGGGATATGTTTCGTAGGCCCATTTGACTGTTTCATTCAGTTTCTCTTCAAATTAAAATATAAAACATTCAATATTTTATATGAACGTACATTTCAATTTGCCGGGGCCACATACTGATTCCAAAAATTCCAGAAAAATAAAGCTAGCTATGTTTTGACGATACGGTCCCAACAAAAATAGTATCGTCGAGTTCTGAGACCGTTTGAAAAATGGCCCTTTTCTGGTCGATCCAATTTAATAGAAATCGACCAAACACATTTTCCTTTTCCACGCTCACATACTAGCTTCAAAAATTATGAAATTTGAAACCTAGCAATAATTTGACATCCCGGATCCAACAAAAGTGGTTTCGTCGAATCCCGAGGTCGTTTGCAAAATGGCCATTTTCACGGGCTATATAAACTCTATAGCGTTCTGAAAATTCATTTGGCCATAACTTTTGCTTCCCGCTATGAAACTTCGATTTTTCAGATTCGTTAGAAATATATTCACTAACAGATTTAAATATTTTTGGTTTCACTCAAATCCATTTTGTTTTGGCCCCGGTACAATCAGTCAAAGTTTGAATTCAATTTTTGAAACTACTGCGCCATTTCAGGCCTTGTTTATAATTAGAATTAATTATATTTATTTTCAAACGTCGATTCAAACACACTTTTCATCGTTATTATTTAAAATAATTTATTTTAAATATTTAAAATCCACCAAAATAGCCAATTTAAAATTTCAAACTGGTTCAGATTTTCCGGGTTGTTACACTTAACACCCTTCTCTGAGACGTACGAGCTTTGAGGTTATATATCGATAAACATCAGTCGCATGGCGCGGATTATCAGTGTAGCATGCTAAGATGCAAATTATCAAGGCTTTTGTTGAAAAGCAGAGTCTTGTGGTTGACGATCAAAGCACGACTTTAAATAGCATAGCTTTGTGTATAGCGTTAATTCACGAGCCTCACACCCGGTATGAGTCAAAAATGGGATCGTGACTGCAGGGAGTGCACGACGTTTCTTTCTAGCTATAGGTGGTGTCATGGTATGGAGACCAGACATTTATATTTTTACCTATGTGGATGATGGAATGCGAGGCGCCTCGGATATTGATCCCTAGTGGCCAAGTGATAGGTCCGATAGGACCGGGAAACATGTGTTCAAGAATAATTAATCCTCAAATAAGAGAGGACCGGCCCTGAAGATCCAAGGGTTCGCCAGCATCCGAGCCCCTAGGCATTTGCTAGAGTGTCTCGAATCAGTGAGGAGCCATTCATTGCCTCGACTAATAGATGGAATGCAATTTCCAATACGTGATTTTTCGATTTTAGTTGTAGAACTAGTATGGCGATATAGTATATGGTAGCTATGTCGTCTATGATTGATACATTTATATTTGAAGTGTTTTGACACTATACACTTATAGTAATATCAAAAAGATTTGTTTTAAACATATCAAGCATGTTTTGCTATTATAAGGGAAAACTTTATCCTCCGGCTTGCGTTGCATTGTGTGATGGGACCTGAGTCTTATAATAGCTTCATTTTTTCCAAAAAAGCATTGCGTTGTTTTATTAAACTGAGATTCATGTGGAGTAAACACGTTTCGTGTTATACGGCGTGGTCCCAAGTTTTCCCAAGTTTTAAAGTAAAGATTTGATAACTGTTTTAGTTCTCACACCCGTCCCATAACTGACCTGGAGTTTATTGTTTTAACTTAAACTCTGGGTGCCCCTATTTTTCTACACGGGCAGCTAGTAGTTTTGGTTTTTTGCAGATTTCTTCTTATGGGATCTTGGATTTACAGCTGGAGCTATATTCGGAAAGCTTTGCATTCGTATATCTCTTTCAGTTGTGTCAGTTGTTATTTTCCGCTGCTATGTAATTCTAGTCTCTGATATTATTCTGATGTATATTATTTACTCATACTTATATTCTTGTACTCTGATGTAATTATTATAATAGCAATGAAATGTTCTTCTATTTGCGTTCTGATTTGTCGTTTTCTCAACTCAATCCGGGCTTTCCCGTAAGGGCGAGTTTGGGTCATTTCAATGAATTGGTTTTGGGTTTGTTGTAAATGGTGTCTTAGATAACATTATTCTTTAACCCATTAAGATTAAGTTATGAATTGGTTTTTGGTTTATTGTGAGTGGTTCTTAAATAACATTATTCTTTATCCCACTAAGATTAAGTTATGAATTGTTTTGGGTTTCTTGTGAATGGTGTCTTAAATAACATTATTCTTGAACCCACTAAGATTAAGTTATGAATTGGTTTTGGGTTTGTTGTGATTGGTGTCTTAAATAGCATTATTCTTTAACCCACTAAGATTAAGTTATGAATTTGTTTTGGGTTTTTGTGAGTGGTGTCTTAAATAACATTATTCTTTAACCCATTAAGATTAATTTATGAATTCGTTTTGTGTTTATTGTGAGTGTTGTCTTAAATAACATTATTCTTTAACCTGCTAAGATTGTCTTAAATAGCATTATTCTTTAACCCACTAACATTAAGTTATGAATTTGTTTTGGGTTTTTGTGAGTGGTGTCTTAAATAACATTATTCTTTAACCCATTAAGATTAATTTATGAATTGGTTTTGTTTTTATTGTGAGTGTTGTCTTAAATAACATTATTCTTTAACCTGCTAAGATTAAGTTATGATTTGGAATATAAAGAGGATTAAGATTTTTGTAAAGGCTATTTGAAATGATATTTAATGATCTTGATTTAGAGATGTGTTTAAAAAGGAAAGCAAAGGAATAAATAGTTAATGAATCTTGATATAAAGTAGATAATTAAATATTTTAATTATCTTTGATTTAAAAAGATAGGTCTTATAGAGAAGTTTATGAAATGGATAAAGATTTTTTAGAAAGCTAATGGAGAAATGCTTAACAATCTTGTTTTGGAAATAAAAATGAATTGAAGAACTAATGAATCTTAATTAAAGATTTTAGTTGTCTTTGATATAAAAGATATGTTTTGAAGAAGAATTTATGAAATAAATGATTTCCATGACATGGTTTTAATTAACTCATCGAAGTGGAATAGAGACTTAGTGAATCCTATATTTCCATATAGCTCTAAAAGAGTGATTGTTATTTGAAAAGTCCAGGATCAGGATTATGTCCGAAGACCATTCCAAATAAGAATAAGATGTAATGGAAGATATTTGAAGATAGTGTTGAAGATGAGAATCTTCACATCGAAAGGATTGGCCCGCTGATTTTCTCTTCACTGTTTGCTTCGGTATTGAGATGCTTATTGTGGCGGCACGTCCGGACATATTTGGAAAATTTCCAAATTGTAAGGACTTATCTCCTTTATTAGACGAGAAATAAGGTGCCTTCAGTTTTGTTCAGACCCAGAACGTACTTGTATGGATGTGTGTCTGACATTATGTTTTGTAATATGTGATTGATTTTTACTAAACATGTTTCTGTTGGTAGCAGAGAATTTTTTCTCTTAGCTTAACACCCTAATTTGAGAAGTACAAGTGCATGATGTGGTTAGTGCTCATCAATTATATGTTCTGAAATGGAAATATGGCGTACTAAGTGATAAGCTATTGATGATCAAAACATGGCTTAGACAGCGTATCTTTGTGTAATAAGACTTCGACAAGCCTCATACCTCGGAAATGACCAAAACAGGAAAGATGTGGCTGGGATATGGTTTGTCATCATCTCCTTCTAGATAAGAAATGTACCATGATATAGAGCCTAGGTATCACTTATGCAGAGACTTCAAATTTTTATGGTTGTTGGTGTTGCGAGCGACCTAACGACCAGGACATGACATACTTAGGAGTGATCGAATTCATCCAGAAAAGGGTGGACCGGCCTTGTGTTGGCAGAGAACTATGTGATTGTTCTCAATGCATCTGTAACAACCCCAAAATCAGAACCAATTTAAATTTTTTATTTTTATTGGAAATTCTGCCCAAATTTAAAATTTCCATTTTTGAATAATATTTTAATGATGGAAAAATAGACATTTTGCAAACGAACTCCGTTTTCGACGAAACCACTTTTGTTGGATGCGGAATATCATAATATTGCTAGGTTTCAAATTTCATAATTTTTGGAATCAGTATGTGAGCGTGGCAGAAGAAACTGTGTTTGGTCAAATACAGTCAAATTTGGACGACTTAAAAATGACCATTTTTCAAACAGTCTCAGAATTCAACAATAATAATTTTGTTGGATTCGTATCGTCAAAACATAGCCAAAAATATTTTTTTGGATTTTTCGGAGTCTGTATGTGGCTCCGGTGGATTTTTGAATGTGTCAGAATATTAAAATAAAAGAATAATTTTAAATCTGAAAAACGGAGGCTGAGATGACCTTTTGGGCCTACGGGACATAGTTAGATGGATCCGGAATATGGGTTATTAGCTAGAAAACACAGTCGTTGGGCTGAAAACGGAGCAAGTAGGTAAACAGACCTTTATTGGATAATTGGTTAATAACATAATTAAATAATAATATAAATAATAGGACAAAGTACGGTCCTCTTTCTTCCCCATCGCTCTAACAACGCACGCACGCAAGGAGCAAACCATGGCTGAAAATTCCCATAAAAAATCCTCCCAATCCACAAAGAATTAGATGAAGCCGTAGTGCAATCTTTTGAAGCTCTTCTCACTCTCTTCAATCTCCAACAAGTTTCATCCATTTTCATCGACCGTAGGCGAAGTTCTAGCCTCTCCAACCCGCGGCCTTTCAACCAAAACCGCATCTTCCATGTGCTGCCACCCATCACCCTATTTTCTGAGCTTGTAGATCTCTCGTAGCCGGTCGTTTTGCCGCAAACTGTTCGCAAAACCATCAACTATAGAGAGAGAAATCTTGATCCAAAATTTTGGATCTAAATTTATTCGAGGTGAGAAATCATGTCTATTTTATAAATAATTATATTTTAAATATTGATCTCGCCTTTGAATTTTTATACGTATATTGTTCTGCGCTATGGTAATTTAAGATTTCTTTTGTTCATGTCCCTCTGTTGTGTTTGTCATATTCGCTCGGTTGATACGTTCAAATCTCATAGTATTGGGATTCATAAAGATTATATACATTCCGAATTTGATTGTAGATTTGTTAAATGTGATCAAAATCTCATTTTATTGAGATTTATATATATATATACGCAACTGATAACTTAGGATTTATTTTATTTTGTTTTATTTCAAGCGTGAGATGTCAAAATCTCATCTTGAATTTTATTTTTGTTTTATTTCAAGCGTGAGATGTCAAAATCTCATCTTGAATTTTATTTTTGTTTTATTTCAAGCGTGAGATGTCAAAATCTCATCTTGAATTTTATTTTTGTTTTATTTCAAGCATGAGATGTCAAATTCTCATCTTGAATTTTATTTTTGTTTTATTTCCAGCGTGAGATGTCAAAATCTCATCTTGAATTTTATTTTTGTTTTATTTCAAGCGTGAGATGTCAAAATCTCATCTTGAATTTTGTCAAAATCTCATCTTGAATATTTTTTTTGTTGTTTTATTTCAAGCGTGAGATGTCAAAATCTCATCTTGATTTTATTTATTTATTTATTTTCAAGAGTGGGATAACACTAATCTCCTCTTTGCGGCTCATGTTCGAGTGTGAGATGTAAAAATCTCATCTTGTTTACATGTTATAAAAAGAGAGATGTAAAAGTTCCATCTTGAATTTATTTTATTTTATTTGTCCAAGTGTGAGATGTTAAAATCTCATCTTGAGTTTATTTCTGTTAATGCGATCAAAATCTCATTTTATTGAGATTTACGTATATATACGCGATTGGTAACTTAGGATTTATTTTATTTTATTTATCCAAGTGTGAGATGCTAAAATCTCATCTTGAGTTTATTTCTGTTAATGCGATCAAAATCTCATTTTATTGAGATTTACATATATATACGTGATTGGTAATTTAGGATTTATCTTATTTATCCAAGTGTGAGATGTTAAAATCTCATCTTGAGTTTATTTCTGTTAATGCGATCAAAATCTCATTTTACTGAGATTTATATATATATACGCGATTGGTAACTTTGGATTTATTTTATTTTATTTGTCCAAGTGTGAGATGTTAAAATCTCATCTTGAGTTTATTTCTGTTAATGCGATCAAAATCTCATTTTATTGAGATTTACATATATATATATATATATACGCGATTGGTAACTTAGGATTTATTTTATTTATCCAAGTGTGAGATGTTAAAATCTCATCTTGAGTTTATTTCTGTTAATGCGATCGAAATCTCATTTTACTGAGATTTATATATATATACGCGATTGGTAACTTAGGATTTATTTTACTTTATTTTCAAGTGTGGGATGTAAGAATCTCATCTTGAGATTTAGTTTATTTTATTTAATCCATATTCAAATTGGTACATCGCATTGCTGTTATTCTGTTCATTTAAAAATGTCATGGATTGTTCACCTATAGACAATATGATTATTTGTTCATTTAAATTGTCATGAGTTGTTCACCTTTAAATAACATGTTGTTTGTTCATTTATTACGACATCGATTGTTCACATTTAGAGATACATGTTATTTTTGAAATAAAAGATGTAAAGTGAAAACACATATGTATTGACATCATTTTGTTAATAAAGAGGTCAAAATGGAAATTACATTTTTAAATTAACTTTTTATTTGTTAATTTAAAAAGGCATGTTAAGAATTGCATTTTAATCAACTTCTTATTAGTTAATTCATTATAACATGAAAGAGTTAACATTCCAATTAACATTTTATGTGTTACTTCGAAATGACAAGAAAAATTAACATTTTAGTTAACATTTTATTTGTTAAGTTAAAATGACATAAAAAGTTTTTACCTTTAATTAACATTATATTTGTTATTTAAAAGGGTAGGATAGGATCACAAAGTCATAAATTACATTTTATATGTATTTTATATGCAAATAAAAGGCAAAGGCATAAAGTACATTTTTGTAAGTATTTTGTGTACAAGTTAGAAGATAAGATTATTAAACTTGTTTTTATTTATACTTTTTGTGTAAATAAAAGAGAAGAATTAAGAACCGTATTTTTGTTTACATTGTACATGTATATAGAAGTTCATTTTTCACTGTTAGATTTAAAATAATAATTTTATCATCAGTTGAGATGCAATAGAATTTGTAGATTTCAAATTTATATTTTTATCGTCATTTGAGATGCGGTAAAAAGATCGTATTAAAATTTACAATTTTGTTTTATATTTTTATATTAAACAAGAAGGTAGATTTTAAGAAGAGATTTTCATCGACATGTTAAATGTGATATAAGAGACAAATTTACAAAGAATATTTTATTTACATTTTTGTTGTAAATAAAATGTTAGAAAAGGATATTTCATTTGTATTGTCAAAATATAGTGGAAACAAAAGAGCAGAAAGTATATTACACTTTTTATTTCGTTTTTATGAAAATAATAAGTTGAACTTTAAATTATATTTCTATTGTCACAATAGCGACAAATGAAAAGTAGATTTTAAATTATATTTTATTGTCAACATAAAAAGTCAATAAAAAGGATTACATCTGAAATTGTCATTTTTATCAAAATCTAAATATGATAAAAGAAGGGACAAAACCATGATAAGATTGACTACACTGGTTTGTTGTGTGTTGATTGACTTGTTTGAATCGCCAACGAATTTATATTTATATATAAATATAAATATTAATTAAATTTAAGTGAATCATGCATGGTAGTTCGCGTTTCGGAATCGTAACTTTAAACGGTTATACAGAAAGATCCAACCATCGGATTTCCCAAAACCGGACCCGTTAGGACCGTCTTGGGAAAATCTTTCCAACGGTAGAAATTTCGTCAAAATCCAATGGTTAGATTTTGAGATAAGTGTAAATTAAATTTTGGGAAAAACAGCGCCATGGCCACTATTGACCTGAAGCGTCGTTAATTAAATTAAGGCTATTTTTGATTAATTAAAAATAGTGAAAACCATTATAATATATTCTTAGCGATATAAACTGGTTTTGCAATTTATACAACCTCGAGAATTATTTGAAAAGACCGAGGTAAACTCATTTCAAATGATTATAAGGCGATATCCAAATTGAAGAGTTGAAGACGACGGTCGAAGACCGACGATCTTCAAGACGGATGGTTGTATTGCTATTGTTGGCCTTGATGGGAGTAGCTACCTTGATGGGTTGATGGTAGTGATCGTCCGAACGTTCTTGTTGATTGTTCGGATTTGCGAGTGTCTTAATTTCCCACGAAATAAGACAACTCCGGTTTCGTTCAGACCCAGAACGGACTTGTAAATGGATAGCATGCCTGACATTGAAATTTGTGTCATGTAATCAAATTGGTTTTTATTTAATGTAAGAATGCATGGTGGTGGAGAATTTATTCTCCTTCTTAACACCCTTTTGTATATTAATTGATTATCAATCGCATGATATGAGTTGTTGATGTGACATGCCAAGTTGCAATGGAACAAGGCTTATTGTTGCAAAGCAGGGCCTTGTATGAGGATCAAAGCATAGTCTAGTATGGACATAGCTTTGTGTATACGTTACTTCGCGAGCCTCACACCCCGGTGGAGTCTAAAACGGAGCAAGGGAACGCAGGGAGTGCGCACGTTTCTTTCTAGCTAGAAAGTGGTGTCAGTGGCCTACCAGCACTGATAGTTACTATGTGGTTGTTGGATTTGAGGTACCTCGGTTATATTGGTCGCTACTGGCCAATTTATAGATCCGTTGGGATCGGGAAACGTGTGTTCAGGAATTTCCAATCCATTAAGCGTTAACGTATGGACCGACCCTGCAGGATCCAAGGGTTGGACAGAGTACCAATCCTGGGGCATTGCTAGAGTATCTCGAATCGGTAGGGATCTCGCTCCTAGCCTTGACTCAGTATGGAAACCCAACTTTCCAATACGAGATGACGGACTTGATTGTATACTTATTATGGCGACATAGTAGGATGGGGGTACTATGCTGTCTAGGATTAATACATTTAGTTTGAAGAATTTTAAATCATATTATACACTTATGATATTAAAATATTATTTGACTCATACTCTGCATTTTTTGATCATTATAAGGAAAAACTCTATCCTCTGGTGTGCGTTGCATTGTGTGATGGGACCTGAGTCTTATAATGATTTCATTTTTTACAAAAAGCATTGCGTTGTTCTTTTTATTTAATAAATATATGCATAGACAATCTATTGGAGTATACCGGTTCCACGAAAGTGGCGTGGTCCTTAGATTTGTCATATTCAGTAGTTAATATAGATTTCTCATACCAGTCCCATGACTGACTCGTAGTTTGTTTCACTTTGCAAACTCGGGTGCCCTCTCTCCACACAGGCAGCCAATTGACAGGTTTGGTTTAGCTTTGCTTGGAGTTCTTCTTTCTCGCTTTGAGGAACTTTCTTCATTATTTTGGAGTTCTATTTGAGGATTTGGTGGAAGAGTTTCTAGCTTGGAGTTTCAGAGATTTGCTGTTGTAAGGTGTGACTTGAAGCATGGAGACCTATCATCTTTTTTTCTTTCATCTTTTTCCTTCATTTGGATATTTCTGGATCTTTAAACATTGAATCTTATTTCGGTTCTATTTCTGTACTTGGGAGTTGTTTGGGACATGTTTATCGTATTTGGTTCTTGATGTAATAATTTTTGACTTCTGTGACTGTGGGACTCTATATTTTGATGACATCTATTTCCGCTGCCATGATGTTGTTATGATGTAGTTTTCTTATACTTATGTTGTTATCTGTGTTATGTATTGCCATATTTATGTTGTATTCCAAATGATCGTCCTTATTTTCGTTATGCGGAAGTTTGGGGTTATCACAGTTGGTATCAGAGCTTTGGTTTAAACCTTAGTTTTGGAATATAACATATTTATAGCAATACGCCTCATTAGAGATGGGATTATTTAGTCCTAGAATGAGTATGACAGTTTAGCACATATTTTACAGTCATTTATCCATTTCCATCTTTTTCATCTCTTCCTTTGAATTTTCATTTCACTTGGTCCGACTCTTTTCTTGATCGTACAGACTAAGTAAAATGACAACTCGAGCCAGAGCTAGGGCTAGAGGTGGAGCAGCTAGAGTGAGGAGAAATACCGCTCCAGTGGCCCCCAACCAACCAAATAATGATGAGGAAATGTTGCCACCACCACCACCTCCACCTGCTTTCGATCTTGATAAAGTTGCAAAGAAAATAAAGAATTTAGGGGGAGTACATTTCACGGGCCAAGAATCTGTTACAGAGGACCAGGCTTGGTTGAAGACGATTGAGAGGATTCTAGATGGCTTGGAGCTAGAGGATCACTGCAAGCGGTTCATGGCGGTGTGGTTCTTGCAAGGTCAGGCTCAGACTTGGTGGGAGCTAGCTATGATAGATAAGGTTGAAGCTGAAGTCACGTGGACCAGATTTAAAGAATTATTCAATGCCAAATATGTCCCACCTCATGAAGTGGAAAGATTACATGAAGAGTTTGCCAACCTCCAGCAAGGAGGAATGACAGTTTCTGAATATGTAAGGAAATTTGATGAGCTCTCAAGGTATGCTCCAGAGTTGGTGCAGGATGCAACTCATAAAAATAAAAGGTTTATTAATGTCTTGGCAAGGAAGTATCACAACCGTGTCACTAACCATATAGAGCGTCCCTTTGCCAAGATTATTGAGATGGCTTGCCGCTTTGAGGAGATTGACTAGAAAGCAGCCCAACAGGATAAAGATAAAAAGCAAGTCACTGCAAAGAAGAAGGAGGCAGAGAAGAAGCCTGATTCAGTGAGTTCCTCTTCATCAAAGCCACAGGGGCGAAAAAGGGATAAGGCAAAGATCAAGTGCCGTAACTGTGGGAAGATGGGCCATTATGATAGGGAGTGCTGGGCCAACAAGACGCCAAAGAGAAACGAATTCGTCCTAGCAATAGTTCGCATCAAGCAAAGGAGTGTTACAACTGTCACAAGCTAGGGCACATTGCCAGAGATTGCCCATTGCTCAAGAAATCAGAGGTGGCTCATGTTTATAGTGAACCTGCTGCACCAGCTTCTACTTCTGGAGGTGCAGGTAAACCTGATGTTCTCAGTGGTACCATTAATATTAAGAATATCCCCATTACTGAAAGGATTGACGCACTTGCTTACAGACTACAGTTGCCCGATTGACTGCCAGGCGTACACGACGTCTTTCATGTATCCCAACTGCATAGACATGTCCATGATCCAGATCTTGTTGTAGAGGAAGCTGCACAGCAGGATTTGGAAATTACACTGACCTTACAAGTGAGAAGGGAACCAATAAAAATAGTGGGTAGAGAAACTCGTGAGCTAAGAAATAAAAGGATCAATATTGTGAAGGTGCAATAGAGTGGAGACCCTAGAGACTGCACTTGGGAGACAGAGGATAGTATTAAACAAGCCTACCCCATGTGCAGAGTGGACATCTCCGAATAATGCTTATGTTGAGGTATGTTTCAATACTTCACATTTTTCCATTTTGCTTCCTACTTGACTTTTTCCTTTTCGAGGACGAAAAGCTTTTAAGTGGGGGCGATTGTAACAACCCCAAAATCAGAACCAATTTAAAATTTTTATTTTTATTGGAAATTCTATCCAAATTTAAAATTTCCATTTTTGAATAATATTTTAATGATGGAAAAAAAGACATTTTGCAAACAAACTCCGTTTTCGACGAAACCACTTTTGTTGGATCCAGAATATCATAATATATCTAGGTTTCAAATTTCATAATTTTTGGAATCAGTATGTGAGCGTGGCAGAAGAAACTGTGTTTGGTCAAATACAGTCAAATTTGGACGACTTAAAAATGGCCGTTTTTCAAACAGTCTCCGAATTCAACGAAAATAATTTTGTTGGATTCGTATCGTCAAAATATAGCCAAAAATATCCTTTTTGGATTTTTCGGAGTCCGTATGTGGCTCCGGTGGATTTTTGAATGTGTCATAATATTAAAATAAAAGAATAATTTTAAATCTGAAAAATGGAGGTTGAGATGACCTTTTGGGCCTGCTGGACATAGTTAGATGGATCCGGAATAGGGGTTATTAGCTAGGAAACACAGTCGTTGGGCTGAAAACGGAGCAAGTAGGTAAACGGACCTTTATTGGATAATTGGTTAATAACATAATTAAATAATAATATAAATAATAGGACAAAGTACGGTCCTCTTTCTTCCCCATCGCTCTAACAACGCACGCACGCAAGGAGCAAACCCATGGCTGAAAATTCCCATCAAAAATCCTCCCAATCCACAAAGAATTAGATGAAGCCGTAGTGCAATCTTTTGAAGCTCTTCTCACTCTCTTCAATCTCCAACAAGTTTCATCCATTTTCATTGACCATAGGCGAAGTTCTAGCCTCTCCAACCCGCGGCCTTTCAACCAAAACTGCATCTTCCATGTGCCACCACCCATCACCCTATTATCTGAGCTTGTAGATCTCTCGTAGCCGGTCGTTTTGCCGCAAACCGTTCGCAAAACCATCAACTACAGAGAGAGAAATCTTGATCCAAAATTTTGGATCTAAATTTATTCGAGGTGAGAAATCATGTCTATTTTATAAATAATTATATTTTAAATATTGATATCGCCTTTGAATTGCTATACGTATATTGTTCTGCACTATGGTAATTTAAGATTTCTTTTGTTCAGGTCCCTCTATTGTGTTTGTCATATTCGCTTGGTTGATACGTTCAAATCTCATAGTATTGAGATTCATAAAGATTGTATACGTTCCGAATTTGATTGTAGATTTGTTAAATGCGATCAAAATCTCATTTTATTGATATATATATATATATATATATGTATACGCGACTGGTAACTTAGGATTTATTTTATTTTGTTTTATTTCAAGCATGAGATGTCAAAATCTCATCTTGAATTTTATTTTTGTTTTATTTCAAGCGTGAGATGTCAAAATCTCATCTTGAATTTTATTTTTGTATTATTTCAAGCGTGAGATGTCAAAATCTCATGATCTTGAATTTTATTTTATTTTATTTCAAGCGTGAGATGTCAAAATCTCATCTTGATTTTTTTTTCAAGAGTGGGATAACACTAATCTCATCTTTGCGGCTCATGTTCGAGTGTGAGATGTAAAAATCTCATCTTGTTTACATGTTATAAAAAGAGAGATGTAAAAGTTCCATCTTGGATTTATTTTATTTTATTTGTCCAAGTGTGAGATGTTAAAATCTCATCTTGAGTTTATTTCTGTTAATGCGATCAAAATCTCATTTTATTGAGATTTACGTATATATACGCGATTGGTAACTTAGGATTTATTTTATTTTATTTATCCAAGTGTGAGATGTTAAAATCTCATCTTGAGTTTATTTCTGTTAATGCGATCAAAATCTCATTTTATTGAGATTTACATATATATACGTGATTGGTAATTTAGGATTTATCTTATTTATCCAAGTGTGAGATGTTAAAATCTCATCTTGAGTTTATTTCTGTTAATGCGATCAAAATCTCATTTTACTGAGATTTATATATATATACGCGATTGGTAACTTTGGATTTATTTTATTTTATTTGTCCAAGTGTGAGATGTTAAAATCTCATCTTGAGTTTATTTCTGTTAATGCGATCAAAATCTCATTTTATTGAGATTAACATATATATATATAAATATATATATACGCGATTGGTAACTTAGGATTTATTTTATTTTATTTATCCAAGTGTGAGATGTTAAAATCTCATCTTGAGTTTATTTCTGTTAATGCGATCAAAATCTCATTTTACTGAGATTTATATATATATACGCGATTGGTAACTTAGGATTTGTTTTACTTTATTTTCAAGTGTGGGATGTAAGAATCTCATCTTGAGATTTAGTTTATTTTATTTAATCCATATTCAAATTGGTACATCGCGTTGCTGTTATTCTGTTCATTTAAAAATGTCATGGATTGTTCACCTATAGACAATATGATTATTTGTTCATTTAAATTGTCATGAGTTGTTCACCTTTAGATAACATGTTGTTTGTTCATTTATTACGACATCGATTGTTCACATTTAGAGATACATGTTATTTTTGAAATAAAAGATGTAAAGTGAAAACACATGTGTATTGACATCATTTTGTTAATAAAGAGGTCAAAATGGAAATTACATTTTTAAATTAACTTTTTATTTGCTAATTTAAAAAGGCATGTTAAGAATTGCATTTTAATCAACTTCTTATTAGTTAATTCATTATAACAAGAAAGAGTTAACATTCCAATTAACATTTTATGTGTTACTACGAAATGACAAGAAAAATTAACATTTAAGTTAACCTTTTATTTGTTAAGTTAAAATGACATAAAAAGTTTTTACCTTTAATTAACATTATATTTGTTATTTAAAAGGGTAGGATAGGATCACAAAGTCATAAATTACATTTTATATGTATTTTATATGCAAATAAAAGGCAAAGGCATAAAGTACATTTTTGTAAGTATTTTGTGTACAAGTTAAAAGATAAGATTATTAAACTTGTTTTTATTTATACTTTTTGTGTAAATAAAAGAGAAGAATTAAGAACCGTATTTTTGTTTACATTGTACACGTATATAGAGGTTCATTTTTCACTGTTAGATTTAAAATAATAATTTTATCATCAGTTGAGATGCAATAGAATTTGTAGATTTCAAATTTATATTTTTATCGTCATTTGAGATGCGGTAAAAAGATTGTATTAAAATTTACAATTTTGTTTTATATTTTTATATTAAACAAGAAGGTAGATTTTAAGAAGAGATTTTCATCGACATGTTAAATGTGATATAAGAGACAAATTTACAAAGAATATTTTATTTACATTTTTGTTGTAAATAAAATGGTAGAAAAGGAGATTTCATTTGTATTGTCAAAATATAGTGGAAACAAAAGAGCAGAAAGTATATTACACTTTTTATTTCGTTTTATGAAAATAAAATGTTGAACTTTAAATTATATTTCTATTGTCACAATAGCGACAAATGAAAAGTAGATTTTAAATTATATTTTATTGTCAACATAAAAAGTCAATAAAAAGGATTACATCTGAAATTGTCATTTTTATCAAAATCTAAATATGATAAAAGAAGGGACAAAACCATGATAAGATTGACTACACTGGTTTGTTGTGTGTTGACTGACTTGTTTGAATCGCCAACGAATTTATATTTATATATAAATATAAATATTAATTAAATTTAAGCGAATCACGCGTGGTAGTTCGCATTTTGGAATCGTAACATTAAACGGTTATACAGAAAGATCCAACCGTCGGATTTCCCAAAACCGGACCCGTTAGGACCGTCTTTGGAAAATCTTTCCAATGGTAGAAATTTCGTCAAAATCCAACGGTCAGATTTTGAGATAAGTGTAAATTAAATTTTGGGAAAAACAGCGCCATGGCCACTATTGACCTGAAGCGTCGTTAACTAAATTAAGGCTATTTTTGATTAATTAAAAATAGTGAAAACCGTTATAATATATTCTTAGCGATATAAACTGGTTTTGCAATTTATACAACCTCGAGAATTATTTGAAAAGACCGAGGTAAACTCATTTCAAATGATTATACGACGATATCCAAATTGAAGAGTTGAAGACGACGGTCGAAGACCGACGATCTTCAAGACGGATGGTTGTATTGCTATTGTTGACCTTGATGGGAGTAGCTACCTTGATGGGTTGATGGTAGTGATCGTCCGGACGTTCTTGTTGATTGTTCGGATTTGCGAGTGTCTTTATTTCCCACGAAATAAGACGACTCCAGTTTCGTTCAGACCCAAAACGGACTTGTAAATGGATAGCATGCCTGACATTGAAATTTGTGTCATGTAATTAAATTGGTTTTTATTTAATGTATGAATGCATGGTGGCAGAGAATTTATTCTCCTGCTTAACACCCTTTTGTATATTAATTGATTATCAATCGCATGATATGAGTTGTTGATGTGACATGCCAAGTTGCAATGGAACAAGGCTTATTGTTGCAAAGCAGGGCCTTGTATGAGGATCAAAGCATAGTCTAGTATGGACATAGCTTTTTGTATACGTTACTTCGCGAGCCTCACACCCCGGTGGAGTCTAAAATGGAGCAAGGGAACGCAGGGAGTGCGCACGTTTCTTTCTAGCTAGAAAGTGGTGTCAGTGGCCTACCAGCACTGATAGTTACTATGTGGTTGTTGGATTTGAGGTACCTCAGTTATATTGGTCGCTACTGGCCAATTTATAGATCCGTTCGGATCGGGAAACGTGTGTTCAGGAATTGCCAATCCATTAAGCGTTAACGTATGGACCGGCCCTGCAGGATCCAAGGGTTGGACAGAGTACCAATCCTGGGGCATTGCTAGAGTGTCTCGAATCGGTAAGGATCTCGCTCCTAGCCTTGACTCAGTATGGAAACCCAACTTTCCAATACGAGATGACGGACTTGATTGTATACTTATTATGGCGACATAGTAGGATGGGGTACTATGCTGTCTAGGATTAATACATTTACTTTGAAGTATTTTAAATCATATTATACACTTATTATATTAAAATAGTATTTGACTCGTACTCTGCATTTTTTGATCATTATAAGGAAAAACTCTATCCTCTTGTGTGCGTTGCATTGTGTGATGGGACCTGAGTCTTATAATGATTTCATTTTTTACAAAAAAGCATTGCGTTGTTCTTTTTATTTAATAAATATATGCACAGACAATCTATTGGAGTATACCTATTCCACGAAAGTGGCGTGGTCCTTAGATTTGTCATATTCAGTAGTTAATATAGATTTCTCATACCAGTCTCATGACTGACTCGTAGTTTGTTTCACTTTGCAAACTCGGGTTCCCTCTCTCCATACGGGTAGCCAATTGACAGGTTTGGTTTAGCTTTGCTTGGAGTTCTTCTTTCTCGCTTTGAGGAGCTTTCTTCATTCTTTTGGAGTTCTATTTGAGGATTTGGTGGAAGAGTTGCTAGCTTGGAGTTTTAGAGATTTGCTGTTGTAAGGTGTGACTTGAAGCATGGAGACCTATCATCTTTCTTTCTTTCATCTTTTTCCTTCATTTGGATATTTCTGGATCTTTAAACATTGAAACTTATTTCGTTTCTATTTCTGTACTTGGGAGTTGTTTAGGACATGTTTATCGTATTCGGTTCTTGATGTAATAATTTTTGACTTCTGTGACTGTGGGACTCTATATTTTGATGACATCTATTTCCGCTGCCATGATGTTGTTATGCTGTAGTTTTCTTATACTTATGTTGTTATCTGTGTTATGTATTGCCATATTTATGTTGTATTCCAAATTATCATCCTTATTTTCATTATGCGGAAGTTTGGGGTTATCACAGCATCCCTTTAGAGACGTACCCATCAGTAAGGAAGTTTCTTAGCCTGGTCATTTGTTGAAAATACATTCTCCACTACGAGTTTGTACGCCTTTAGTTGTAAACCTATATGCCAACATAATGGTATTGGACATTATGCTGGGTATGATTGATACATTTATTTGTGAAAGTGATTTCCACATTTGGACACTAAAAATAATATCAAATGAGTTTCGCGTATCAAGCACGTTTGGCTATCATAAAGAGAAACCTCTCCTAATCTGCGTTTGCATGGTGTGTATGATGAGAGACCTTATGGTAACTTCATTTTTAAAAAAGCAATGCGAGTTTTATAAATGGTGTAACACCCCACGCCCGCTATGGTCACTCTCAAAGGGAATGCCATAGCATCGGTGGAGTATTTTAGTGAATATAGAACAGAAAAATTACAACAAGACAGATATAAATAGTACTTGAAATTTAAAACATCATCTCATAACAGCGGAAGTAAACATGTCTGGTTACATCATAAAACCACAATAAAAGTCAAGTACAATATCCATCAAAATAAAGAAGTACATAATCCCACTCTCTCATACAATAGCCAAGACAAAAGAAAAGATAACTGGGTAACTGGAGCTTTACATCTATCCAAGCTCCTAAAGACTGGAACAGCAATCTGATCAAGCTCCACTACTGCTAGGATCCACCGTAGGACCTGAGGGTTGGGAAAAAAGATAAAAACAACGGGGTCAGACATAAGTCTGAGCGAGTCCTATAACTTTAACAATACAATCATTAAAGTAACCAGAGAAGACATAAACTTGACCTACGGTAATGTCTGGGGATGAATGGCTACACTAAGCAGCTTGGTAGACTTAGGATAAACTAAGATAACTGTAAAGATGTATCTACCCACCCAAAGATAATTACTAACTGCACCACACCAGTCATTCCTACTTAAAGGTTGATCCCACCCAAGGACTTAAAAGAAAGATATAACTAGTAGTTTCATGTACCCCTAGCTGACCACATAGGTGCCGTCTGCCCCTATCTCCACTAGGTGTACCCCACTACTCCCCAAGCGATCGGCTCCCTACCGTAGATACCCGTGCTGGTCCCACAGTGGGGTGTATCACTCCCCTAAAGTGGCAACCCAATACTATCAACGGTGCACGGCTTATACCTACACGATGCAACAACGGCTTATCTACCAGCCCGGGCCCACACACGCATATGAAACCCGTTGGACTTGCGTTGCCACCGCTAACCCGTTTTGGCCTCTTATAGTCAAGCCCAGTACGCGTGTCCCGTCCTCGACATGGGTCGAGCCCAATAAGATACATATGGGTTACTGGTTGAAATGGGCCCCCACAAGCTACCCACCTAAGCTTGTCCCTTTTTTTCTAGTGTATCCCACTTAACCCTTTAATCATGTTTAATTACATGTTTCCACTTGGTTAAGTACTCTAATCGTATTTTCTATTGCCACCCAAGGCAACCACTAGATTTCCACATGCCACCCAAGGCACCCACTTAACCCCTCATGTCCCACTACATGCTAATATGGTTAAGTGTTTCTTAATTAATTAATTAAGATCATGACCTCATAAAGACCTCCCACATTAGACCGTCTTTTATGACTGCTGGATATGCCGGTTGGTTCCGGGCAGACTTCTGTCATCAAAAGGGTCTAACCTCGTGTCTTTACTTTAATCACGTATTTAATTTATGACTAAGACCTCTCACATTGGGCCAATCATTTGTAGCCGCTGGATGGCCGGTCGGTTCCGGGCAGACTTCCGCTACAAAAGGGTCCAACCTCGTGTCTTAGTTGATTAATTACACCTAATTAATCACCCCCATAATTAATTATCCCTAATTAATTACACATTTTTCATAACATGGGTAGACCTAACTCAATAGGTAATTTCCCATGGGGTAGACCTAACTCAATAGGTAAATTCCCACTTATGTTAATTTATTTTTATGGTATGCCTAATCATACCCAATCATACTTTTATTAACATATTTATTAACCCCATCGTTCCCCACGTAAATCGTTCTCATTTCATAATAAAGGGAAGATCCATCACAAATATCATGGGTTTAACCAAATCTTAACATATAACTTTGTCATGGGTTAAGAGGATGTCAACTTTCATATATGAGCATATATTAACCCAACTACATTTAAACAAAACTTGCATATTATCATACACATGATTTGCACAACATGTTACATATGAACTTGCATATTATCATACACATATCTTGCATAACATGTTGAACTTGCATATAAGCATTCTCATAACTTGCATAACATGTTAAACATGCATTTAAGCATACACATAACTTGCATAAGCATTCACATACTTGCATAAGCATTCACATACTTGCATAAGCATGCATAACTTGCATATCATGTTAAACTTGCATTTAAGCATATACATAACTTGCATAAGCATTCACATACTTGCATAAGCATTCACATACTTGCATAAGCATGCATAACTTGCATATCATGTTAAACTTGCATTTAAGCATATACATAACTTGCATATGAACTTGCATAGCAACCTACACATAACTTACATAACATCATACACATAACTTGCATATGAACTTGCATAACTCACTTGTTAAACATGCATAAACCCACTTATTAGATATGCATAAACCCACTTATTAAACATGCATAAACCCACTTGTTAAACATGCATAAACCAACTTATTAAACATGCATAAACCCACTTATTAAACATGCATAAACCCACATATTAAATATGCATAAACATAGGAAAACATAGAGTAGCATATCATTACAAATGATTCAAACTCACTAATCCGCATTTAAGACCACAAGTCTCATTACACCCAATCTACTTACTTTAGCAATTGATGTTAAAGTGATAGAAACTCACCAAAACCAAGATTAGCAAACTTATGAAGTAGAACTAGTTGCTAAATATGAAGAAGATGATGATTAGAGGTTGATTAGCTTGCAACTTCCTTCATAAATTAGTGGATGCTCCCTCTAAGATTTAATTTGGCGGCATGAGGCCATCATTTCTATTTTTAGTATGGATTAGGGTAGGTTTAGGGTGTATTTATAGATTAGGTGAGTATTTTAGGCCCTTAGATTAACCCTAAATTAGATTAGGACCCTTAGATTTCGGCACCTTCGAGAAACCAGCCCTAAGACCAAGCCCAAACCCCAAACTGGTGCACCCAACCACAGAACTCTCTAGAAACTGTGCAGGTTTCTTGGCTCGGCACGGGCGCACTTCCCAAGTGCGCCAGTGTATCTTTGTACTGGCGCACTTCATAAGTGTGCCAGTGCATTTTTGTTCTGGCGCACTTCACAAGTGCGCCAGTGCATTTCTGGCCTGTTTCTGGTTTTTCTGCTTAACTTCGTTCGTCCATATCTCTTTCATACGGTACCCGTTTTACGCAAACTCGGACTCTATTTCGCGTATTTTTCCGAGACGAACGCAATGACGCAGCCCGTTTCCCCTAATTCCCACATCTGGGATTAGTTATTCTTTAATTTGTGAATTTTAACATTAACCGAAATTCGGGGTGTTACATTCTCCCCTCCTTAAAGGATTTCGTCCCCGAAATCTCTAAGCTAAGGAGAATGCATATCCTACCATCCAAACAACCATCTACTCAATCCATCAAACACGGGCATCCATTGTCCTTAAAACAGTTTCTAATGATGTATGAGCATATGCAAAAGTGTGTGTATATGTTCCCTATCTAATGTATGATCATATGCAAACCATGATAGTGCCATGCATCCATTATGTATGCGAGAGAACCCTATCGACACATACAATATCTACATGAGTGCACAATCATTCACCAAAATGCATCATCCATATGATAACACAATCATTATACATCCATAAATATAGCTTCCTACACACAATTTTATGCAATATGCAGTATGAAGTGATTGAGCCGATCTAGTGCCTAGAGTGTGTGTACATGCATCCACGAGCAACCACTAGCAACCACTTGCATCCACTTGCATCCATCAACCATAACATGTCTCAAACACATGTTTCAACCATAGGTTTACCCTATCTAAAGGTCAAAGGTACATACTAAAGATAAGATGAGTACTAGACAAACGATAAAGGAGAAGTTAAAAGACATACCCTCAAAAAGGAACGGGTACAATGAACGCATCTTTGTTTCCGTTTCCCAAGTTGCTTTGCTCTCGTCTTCTCCCCATTGTACTTTGACTAGTTGAACCTCTCGATTCCTCAATTTCCTAGTCTCTGACCCTAGGATGCGGGTAGGAGCTCGTCGAATCGTTGCTTCACGCTCTACTTCCACTTCTTTAAGCAAGCTCGGCTCTACCACCTCTGCGGTCTCATGTAAGCACTTCCTCAAATGGGACACATGGAATACATCATGTACACCACTAAGTCTGTCGGGCAACTCCACTCTATACGCCATCCGTCCAATCCTTTCCTTAATAGGAAATGGCCCTACGAATCTTGGTGCTAACTTCCCAACAGATCCAAAGCGAATCACATTTCGTAACGGAGACACTTTGATAAAGACCATGTCCCCAACTTCAAACTCAAGATCCGTCCTTCTCTTGTCCGCATAAGATTTTTGCCTATCCTGCGCTGCTTTCATCCTTCTTCGAATCAAGTCAATCTTCTCAGAAGTCTCCCTAACCATATCAGGCCCAAGCAAGATCTTATCCGTAGATTCCCACCAACACGTAGGTGATCGACAAGGCCTTCCATAGAGAGCTTCGAAAGGAGCCATACCAATACTGGACTGAAAGCTGTTATTATATGCGAACTCCACCAATGGAAGATGCTCTTCCCATGTACCTCCAAAATCTAAGATACAAAGCCTCAAAAGGTCTTCTAGAACACGATTCACCCTCTCAGTCTGGCCGTCCGTCTGAGGATGATATGCGGTGCTCAGACACAATTGAGTCCCCACTGCTTCTTGCAAACTTCTCCAGAACTCACTAGTGAAGATAGGGTCTCGATCACTCACTATGCTAGAGGGTACCCCATGCAATCGAACTATCTCTCGAAGATATACTGAAGCTAGCCATGGAGCAGTCCTCTTGCTCTTCACAGGTATGAAATGGGCGCTCTTAGTAAGTCTGTCTACCACCACCCAAATTCCCGTATTACCCTTTCTCGATCTGGGTAACCCGTCAATAAAATCCATCGAGACACTGTCCCACTTCCATTGCGGAACTTCCAATGGGTGAAGCAACCCACCTGGTTTCCTTTGCTCCGCCTTCACTTGCTGGCACACCAAGCATCGAGCGACATACTCGGCCACATCTTTCTTCATACCGGCCCAGAAGAAAACCCTCTTCATGTCTTGGTACATCTTGTCCCCACCGGGATGAATGGTCATCCTAGAACGGTGTGCATCATCAAGAATAGCCTTCCTCAAACCCTCGTCTTGCGGTACACAAAGTCTACCGTCTCTACGCAAGCACCCCCTATCGTCTAGGGTGTACCTACTCAAATGGCTGGACGACTCCCCCCTTATGAGCTTCCCCACCAACTCAATCAACTGTGGGTCGTCCCTCTGTGCTTCTCCAACCCGCCCCAAAAGAGTAGGTCTAACTTCCAAGGAAGCTAGCAAACCGGGTACATAATCAATGGAAGGTCTGAAATCAAACATCGAGATAAATTCCAAGCTTCGTTGTTCCATGAACAATGGACTCAAGGACAACCTTTTTCTGCTCAAGGCGTCCGCCACCACGTTACCCTTGCCAGGGGTATACGCTATCTCGAAATCATAGGATGCTAAGAACTCCATCCACCTTTGTTGCCTCAAATTCAAATCCTTCTGAGAAAACAAGTACTTCAATGATTTGTGGTCAGTGAACAATTCAAATCTCTCACCAAGAAGATAATGGCGCCAAATCTTAAGCGCAAAAACAATAGCGGCCAACTCTAAATCATGGGTAGGGTAATTTTTCTCATGTGCCCTCAACTGCCTTCCACCATAGGCTATCACCCTTCCCTCTTGCATTAAGACTGCGCCCAGCCCTGTCCCACAAGCATCAGTATAGACAACAAATGGCTTGCTCCCATATGGCAACACTAAAACTGGAGCAGTGGTTAAAGCTCTCTTTAACCGTCGGAACGCATCATCACAGTCTACGTCCCATGCGAAAACAAGGTTCTTCTTCGTTAAGCGGGTTAATGGGGCTGATATCTTCGCGAAGTCTTTGATAAACTTCCTATAGTAACCCGCCAACCCCAAGAAACTTCTTACTTCGGTAGCATTCTTCGGGACCTTCCAATCCTGAATTGATACTACCTTCGCGGGATCCACAGCTATCCCTTCCTTGGAGACCACGTGCCCCAAGAACCGCACCTCCTTCCTCCAGAAGTGACATTTAGAGAATTTAGCCTTAAGGCTATGTGCTCGAAGAGTCTTCAATACCTCCCCAAGATGTAGGGCATGCTCTTCTTCACTCTTAGAAAATACTAAGATATCATCCACAAAGACCACCACGAATTTATTAAGAAACTCCCTGAACACCCTACTCATCAAATCAACAAAGTATGCAGGGGCGTTCGTCAACCCAAATGGCATCACCAGCCACTCATAGAAACCATCCGGAGTTCTAAAGGCAGTCTTGTCTATGCTATCCTCAGCCACTCTCAACTGATGAAACCCCGTGGCTAAGTCCAACTGAGAAAATACTGAAGCGCCAACCAACTGATCGAAAAGATCATCAATCCTCGGCAATGGGTGTCTATTCTTCTTTGTGAGCTTGTTGAGTTCTCTATAGTCTACACAAAGTCTGAGGGACCCATCCGCCTTCGTAGCAAAAACTACTGGAGCACCCCACTCTGATATACTTCGTCTTATGAACCCCTTCTCAAGCAACTCCCCTACTTGCTTATGGAGTTCCCTCCTCTCACGAGGAGCCATGTGGCGCACTGGTAAAGATACAGGTTTAGCATTATCCACCAGATATATTCGGAAGTCAATCTCCCGCTTCGGAGGTAAGCCCTTCACCTCCTCAAACACATCCGGATATTCCCGGACCACTTTAACAGATTGTAAACTCTCGACCGAAGCGTCAAGCGATTCAAGATAACTTAGCATAACAGAATCCATGGGATTACAAGAAATCTCGAGAGTGTTACCCAAGCGGGTCATGAGCCTAACAACTCTCCTTTCGCAATCAAGAACGGCACCATTACTGGATAACCAGTCCATGCCCAAAATCAACCCATAGCCCGTGAAGCCCAACACAAAAGCATCACATCTAAACTCAATGCTAAGTATAGAAATCTTCAAACCCAAACATATCATGGACAAATAAGTGGAGCCCCCAATTGGGTTTGAAACAACCAAAGGATCATCTACCAGACTGGTGTCTAAGTGCAGTGACTCAACTAATGATGATGAGATAAACGAATGCGATGCGCCTGAATCAAACAATGTACGGACAGGATGATCAAATAGAAAAACCAGACTTTCAACGGAGATAGTTCTACCTCTTTCCTGAATCGGTGGAACCGCGAGAGCCTGTACTTGCCCCCTAGCCTGACTCGGTGCCATAAGAGCTTGCACCTGTCCTCCTGAGGTAAATCCCGTCCTTTGCCCTTTCTTAGGACAGTCTTTCACTAGATGCCCTGCTTCGCCATAGTGGAAGCAGCCAGTCTTCTTCTTCTTGCGACAATCCTTTCTTAGGTGGCCAGGTGTCCCACAATTGAAACACTTCTTCTTCTTGCCCTTGCCACCGTTGCCTTTCCCACCTTTATTTTGCTGTTGTTGCTGAGGTCTCTTTTGATCTCCCTTCTTCTCGGGTGCCTTATTAGCATTGGGACCCTTCTCTTCTTCATGCATGAGTGCCATGTCAACTAGCTTCTCGAAGGTGGCCCCCATAGGGATATGAGTCATAGCCAAACCATGCATCGGTTCATTCAAGCCTTTCACGAACCTCAAAGCCTTCTTCTCCGGTGTATTCACCATGTCTAGGCCAAACCTTGCCAATTGATTAAACTTGTTGACATATTCCTTCACTGAGAGATTTCCTTGCTTTAGAGTCAAGAATCTTTCCATATACAAGTTTTCCTCCGCCCTTGAGAGAAACTTTGCCACAAATCTTTGCCTAAAATCCGCCCAAGAGTCAACGGGGCGTTCTCCATTAGTGACCTCCCACCAGAATGAGGCCTCTCCCTTCATTAACCAAGCAGCTAACTTGACTCTCTTCCCTTCTTCCATCTCAAAGATATCTATCAACTCTTCCACCTCCTTAAGCCAATCTCTAGCCTCCACAAAAGTTTCAGATCCTTGAAAAGGTTTCCCTCCCATAGCTTTAAATTCCTTGCAAGTCTTAGCAAAAGTATCCGTGCGAGGGGGAGGGGGAGGAGGAAGATCGGGTGCTACGGTTGGTGGAGGAACATTTGCTGGACCCGCAGTGGTGGCCCTAGCCTCCATCAATCTCCTATACCATACTGGTACCGTCACACCCTCCGGAAAGTTAAGATCCTCAGCCATGCTGAAACGAAAAAGGAAAGATTCAAAACGGAGAATTCGAAGGATATAGATATGGCTATTGGGGATTATGCTTTTCTTTCAAAAACTTTTCTCTTAAAAGACATGTCTTTGAAAATATTTCTTCCAAAAATGTTTTAGAAAAATAGTTTTCTAAAAATTTTATCTGTTCCGGTAACCTTTGCTCTGATACCACGTGTAACACCCCACGCCCGCTATGGTCACTCTCAAAGGGAATGCCATAGCATCGGTGGAGTATTTTAGTGAATATAGAACAGAAAAATTACAACAAGACAGATATAAATAGTACTTGAAATTTAAAACATCATCTCATAACAGCGGAAGTAAACATGTCTGGTTACATCATAAAACCACAATAAAAGTCAAGTACAATATCCATCAAAATAAAGAAGTACATAATCCCACTCTCTCATACAATAGCCAAGACAAAAGAAAAGATAACTGGGTAACTGGAGCTTTACATCTATCCAAGCTCCTAAAGACTGGAACAGCAATCCGATCAAGCTCCACTACTGCTAGGATCCACCGTAGGACCTGAGGGTTGGGAAAAAAGATAAAAACAACGGGGTCAGACATAAGTCTGAGCGAGTCCTATAACTTTAACAATACAATCATTAAAGTAACCAGAGAAGACATAAACTTGACCTACGGTAATGTCTGGGGATGAATGGCTACACTAAGCAGCTTGGTAGACTTAGGATAAACTAAGATAACTGTAAAGACGTATCTACCCACCCAAAGATAATTACTAACTGCACCACACCAGTCATTCCTACTTAAAGGTTGATCCCACCCAAGGACTTAAAAGAAAGATATAACTAGTAGTTTCATGTACCCCTAGCTGACCACATAGGTGCCGTCTGCCCCTATCTCCACTAGGTGTACCCCACTACTCCCCAAGCGATCGGCTCCCTACCGTAGATACCCGTGCTGGTCCCACAGTGGGGTGTATCACTCCCCTAAAGTGGCAACCCAATACTATCAACGGTGCACGGCTTATACCTACACGATGCAACAACGGCTTATCTACCAGCCCGGGCCCACACACGCATATGAAACCCGTTGGACTTGCGTTGCCACCGCTAACCCGTTTTGGCCTCTTATAGTCAAGCCCAGTATGCGTGTCCCGTCCTCGACATGGGTCGAGCCCAATAAGATACATATGGGTTACTGGTTGAAATGGGCCCCCACAAGCTACCCACCTAAGCTTGTCCCTTTTTTTCTAGTGTATCCCACTTAACCCTTTAATCATGTTTAATTACATGTTTCCACTTGGTTAAGTACTCTAATCGTATTTTCTATTGCCACCCAAGGCAACCACTAGATTTCCACATGCCACCCAAGGCACCCACTTAACCCCTCATGTCCCACTACATGCTAATATGGTTAAGTGTTTCTTAATTAATTAATTAAGATCATGACCTCATAAAGACCTCCCACATTAGACCGTCTTTTATGACTGCTGGATATGCCGGTTGGTTCCGGGCAGACTTCTGTCATCAAAAGGGTCTAACCTCGTGTCTTTACTTTAATCACGTATTTAATTTATGACTAAGACCTCTCACATTGGGCCAATCATTTGTAGCCGCTGGATGGCCGGTCGGTTCCGGGCAGACTTCCGCTACAAAAGGGTCCAACCTCGTGTCTTAGTTGGTTAATTACACCTAATTAATCACCCCCATAATTAATTATCCCTAATTAATTACACATTTTTCATAACATGGGTAGACCTAACTCAATAGGTAATTTCCCATGGGGTAGACCTAACTCAATAGGTAAATTCCCACTTATGTTAATTTATTTTTATGGTATGCCTAATCATACCCAATCATACTTTTATTAACATATTTATTAACCCCATCGTTCCCCACGTAAATCGTTCTCATTTCATAATAAAGGGAAGATCCATCACAAATATCATGGGTTTAACCAAATCTTAACATATAACTTTGTCATGGGTTAAGAGGATGTCAACTTGCATATATGAGCATATATTAACCCAACTACATTTAAACAAAACTTGCATATTATCATACACATGATTTGCATAACATGTTACATATGAACTTGCATATTATCATACACATATCTTGCATAACATGTTGAACTTGCATATAAGCATTCTCATAACTTGCATAACATGTTAAACATGCATTTAAGCATACACATAACTTGCATAAGCATTCACATACTTGCATAAGCATTCACATACTTGCATAAGCATTCACATACTTGCATAAGCATGCATAACTTGCATATCATGTTAAACTTGCATTTAAGCATATACATAACTTGCATAAGCATTCACATACTTGCATAAGCATTCACATACTTGCATAAGCATGCATAACTTGCATATCATGTTAAACTTGCATTTAAGCATATACATAACTTGCATATGAACTTGCATAGCAACCTACACATAACTTACATAACATCATACACATAACTTGCATATGAACTTGCATAACTCACTTGTTAAACATGCATAAACCCACTTATTAGATATGCATAAACCCACTTATTAAACATGCATAAACCCACTTGTTAAACATGCATAAACCAACTTATTAAACATGCATAAACCCACTTATTAAACATGCATAAACCCACATATTAAATATGCATAAACATAGGAAAACATAGAGTAGCATATCATTACAAATGATTCAAACTCACTAATCCGCATTTAAGACCACAAGTCTCATTACACCCAATCTACTTACTTTAGCAATTGATGTTAAAGTGATAGAAACTCACCAAAACCAAGATTAGCAAACTTATGAAGTAGAACTAGTTGCTAAATATGAAGAAGATGATGATTAGAGGTTGATTAGCTTGCAACTTCCTTCATAAATTAGTGGAGGCTCCCTCTAAGATTTAATTTGGCGGCATGAGGCCATCATTTCTATTTTTAGTATGGATTAGGGTAGGTTTAGGGTGTATTTATAGATTAGGTGAGTGTTTTAGGCCCTTAGATTAACCCTAAATTAGATTAGGACCCTTAGATTTCGGCACCTTCCAGAAACCAGCCCTAAGACCAAGCCCAAACCCCAAACTGGTGCACCCAACCACAGAACTCTCTAGAAACTGTGCAGGTTTCTTGGCTCGGCACGGGCGCACTTCCCAAGTGCGCCAGTGTATCTTTGTACTGGCGCACTTCATAAGTGCGCCAGTGCATTTTTGTTCTGGCGCACTTCACAAGTGCGCCAGTGCATTTCTGGCCTGTTTCTGGTTTTTCTGCCTAACTTCGTTCGTCCATATCTCTTTCATACGTTACCCATTTTACGCAAACTCGGACTCTATTTCGCGTATTTTTCCGAGACGAACGCATTGACGCATCCCGTTTCCCCTAATTCCCACATCTGGGATTAGTTATTCTTTAATTTGTTAATTTTAACATTAACCGAAATTCGGGGTGTTACAAATGGTATTCATAAGAATACAATTCCATTTTTATACGGCATGGTCTTATGAGTTACTCTACTTTTTAAAGTTATAGCTATTTTAGTTCTCATGCTAGTCCCATGACTAATCCGGAGTTTATTGTTCTTCCACCTAAACTCTAGGTGCCCATATTTTCCACACGGGCATCCTGGTAGTTTAGGTTTTGCAGATTTTGCCTTGGAATCATTTTAGAGCAGGATTCTAGATTATGGAAGGAGCTATACTCTGGATAATTTCTTAGTCTTCCGCTGAGAGTTTTACATTTTCAATTGTACCCTGATAAATGTTGTACTTTGATATTTTCTTGTACTCTTATGTAATATTATGATGACATTAATGAAAAGTTATTTTGTTTAGCTCTGATGTGTAAGTACCCCTAACCATCCGTCTTTGATCGTCTCTGGTAGGTTTTATTACCGATTAGAGGCGAGCTAAAGGCGGGTCATTACAAAAGTGGTATCAGAGCTTTGGTTTATTCAAAGCTTTAATATAACGACCTGACTTTTTGACCGGTTCGCACCGGTAACTAAAACAACTTAAACTGTTCATAAAGGCGGATAGTTATGGGTACTTACATATTTGCACAAAAATAACAGAACTTTTCATTTCATTACCATAATATAACATCAGAATTACAAGGAATACATCAGAGTACATTGATTTCACAGCGGAAGAAATACTAATTCAGGGGAAGAATGTGAATGCTCCAAAACATAATAGCTCCAGCTAAAACCAGAGTCCTGCTCCAACCAACTCCAAGGCTAACTCTGCAAACAAAACTACTAGTTGCCCGTGTCAAAATGATGGGCGCCCAGAGTTTAGGTGAGGGAACAATAAACTCCAGGTCAGTCATGGGACTGGTATGAGAACTCAAAAAAGTTGTTACTTAGGATTCATTTTAAAGTTGGGTAATTCAACGGACCACGCTGCTAACGCGGAACGGGTTTACTCCATATGAATTCCCATGCATAGAAATTTGCAATGACTTTTGAAAATGAAACTACCATATGGTCTCGCGGCACACACATAATCAAACGCACACATAGGCGAGGTTTCTCCTGATGATAGTCAAAAATGCTTGATACGTGAAAATCCTTTGATATTATTATTAGTGCACAACAATTTCGCAAATAAATGTATAATAGCCAGCATAATGACCCATCCCATTATACTGACATTCCTGTTGGTAGCAGGCTATACAACTAAAATCGTACGGGCTCGTAGTGGAAATTGGATTTCCAACAAATGAGCAGACAAAGGAACTTCCTTACCGAACCGACGGTTACGCCTCTAGATGGACGCCCCGAGAACCAAATCGGGCTCTCTGCCAACACGAGGTCGGGTTACCCCTTAACTGGGTAACTTAGAACCGAGGCCTCGCAAAATCAACCTTTAAAACCGATGCCTCGTAAAATGTATATCATTTCTCGGTCGTTACCAACCTTTAAAACCGAGGCCTCGCAAAATCAACATCCATATAAATAAAAGTTATCCACATAGGTTAATACCTGGGCTCCATACCATAATACACCTTTTATCTAGAAGGAAATAACCAACCTTAACCTCACTGCATCTTTCCCGTTTTAGCCATTTACCGGGTTGTGGAGCTTGTCGAGGTCACGATATACACAAAGCTACGCTTAAATAAGCCATGCTTTGATCATCCATTGCTCATCACATAACTTAAGTATGCCACATTGTCCATTCACAACGCATCACTGATTTCTGTCAATATATAACCTCTAAGCTCATACGTCTTAGAGAAGGGTGTTAAGCAAGAGAATGAATTCTCCACCACCAAACAGATATATATTTAACAGAGATCAGTACTACACAGTCAATTACAATGCCAGACACACAATCCATACAAGTTCTTCTGGGTCTGAACAAAACATCAATCCGAAAATCTCCAAATATATTTAAACCTCATGCCACTTATAACCTCGTATTGGGGGATCCGCCCAACCAAGATATTAGCAATCGATCCAAACAATTCAAAGAATCCCGGTCTTCATTCGTCTTTTTTCCAAGTCTTGAATTGCTCCATAACGTCGTATTATTACTTGGAATGGGTTTCAAACATATATTCGATCCCGGTCTTTCCAAGTAATAAGCGTACTTTTAAAAACAATAGTTACGGGTTACACAGGCTTTTCCATCCAAATCTCCTTCCAAATAGTTGTGAATTCATTTAAAATTCAAAGTTGAATTTACTCTAAATTCCATAAATCCATTTACATCTTAACTCTTCTTGGAAATCAAATATACATCTTAGATCCTTATATTTCAAAAGCATAATTCTTCGTTCCCTTTATGTTATTCCTTTACTTTGAATTAAGGTTGGATTTTTTTTCAATTCCTGTAAACCCGTTATAAATCTTAGCCCTTTCCTTGAAATTCAATATTCATTTCCAACCTTATATTTCTAAAACCAAATCCATTTATTCGTCATTATCTCTTTCCATAAGCTTCAAAACCACCAAATCATAATTTGGATTTACATCTCCATTTATGGTAATTCAAATGATTGACATTTCAAATATAAGTTTAAACAGAATTTAGTAGACTTATATTTGATATCGATTCACAAACTCGGGCAAACACCATCAAAATTTGGATATGAATATGGTTTACTATTTCTGATAGTATTCGTCCAATCCTGGGATTCCATATCGAATATCCGACGACTAACATTATTCAAAACTCATTTCCCTTTTTATTCAAATTTCCCAAACCTTACTTACCATAAATTTCATACTATACATTTTAAAATCTTTTAACGTATAAACAAATCCTTTTCCCATAATTTAAACAATGGTTCATGGTTTAAAATCTGCAATTTCATTTATTTCAAAGAAATGGTATAACAACGTTAAAAGTGCTATGGAAAGCGCTGAGAAATGATGATTTAACCATATTGATCTAAAATATAAATTCATCGTTTTTCGTTTCAAGTCAATTCGATTTAAAATGTTCAAGTTATAATCATTTGAAATTTATAATCGATATTAATGAACTGTCGTTGCGCGACACGTTCGATTCAAGCAACATAACATCTTTAAATATAAATTGCCAAATTCCTCTTTCCAGAATAGATTAGATTCCATAACTTAGATTCAAAACCATATTCTGGATTTCCTTTTTCCAAAATAATATTATCTTTCCATTCCAATTTCAAAATAACTTTATTTCAAAACCCATTATTTGAAATTTAAATATGAATGGTCACTATGCGATATTTATTAATTTAAATTCCAATTTATTTATAAGTTCAAATTTAAATTTCAAATTATATTTTGAATTAACTGTCCCGTCCGTCGGATCAATTAGGGATAGCTAGGGAGTGCAGGAAACTATATTTCCAAACCCAAACCTAGACACTATCCTCTTTGTCATCCTAGAACGTTCTGGTGTATGTTAAATAAAACATTGAAAATATATATTTAAAATCATTTTCTAATTCTCATTTCGAACATAATAATAATATTTTAATATTTGAAAATCAATCTTTATTTATATGGAAGGGAGATAAAATCGATCACCTATATAATCCCATAACTACATTGTGTGTGAATTCATGCAATCATAAATCAACCAAATAAATAAGATGAACATGAATTATAATCACAACGAACAAACATTTTAGCTGTGCACAAGCGTTACGATAAATAACGCTAATCAGTGTTCAATGTGCTATCTACACATCCATTCAGACAATAACATCCATATCAAACAAAATATAATTTATCATGGCCAATTTTTCAACTGCTATCAATTTAAATAAATAATTTAAATTAGGAGTTCTCACCATCAAAGCTCCAATATCTTCATTACTAAGACGAACAGACCAACGAACACTTCCACTGCTACTCGTACTGCTTTCAATCCACATATATTAGCAGTTAGGAATTTTTTTGCTAATTATTATATATTGAAATTATATTGATAACGATATTCGTTATATATATTCATATTTAAAGACATTTTATTTTATTTTATTATTATAATTAATACTTAACAAAAATTACCAATATTATATACCACTGTGTTCTATTTTTCGATACGGTTCTAACGGACCCAACGGTGAGTAAATCGGATTTAAAACGAACGAGATACAAGTGTTTAAAGGTTAAACTAATTTAAACTTAAAAATCAAAATAAATAAAAATCATACCCAATTTCTAGTCGGCCCAAAGCCCATTCGAACCCGGCCCGAACTCTCTACTTCATCTTCCTCCTCCCCGCGCTTCTCTCTCTTGCCTGGAAACCCATTTCACTGTGCACCCCTTGCACATGCACACCCAAATACTCCACCAAATTCAAATTCAAAACCATCGGCACACTCGCCATTGACTCCTCTTCGAACTGCACACTACCACCCAAACTCCGGTCCCCTCTAGAGAAATCCGACCATTAAGGCCGAAACCTGGAACATCAAAACTCGTACGAACCCAACATGTCGCACCTTCCATTTTTTCACAAAACTCCACCAATTTTCATGAAGACGAAGCTCTTTGCATCCTCATCACAACACCACTCTCCATTTCGCCAATCACTGCTTCCTCCATAAACGAACTCCAGCCCTAGATTCGAGCTTTTCTAATCAACAATATGGAATCGCAGAATTTTCGCATGAAAAATACTACATTCTTCGCTGATCTCAACGGCGCAGACGACGCGATCTAATTCTCTCAGGATTGAGAGATACGATTTTTTGAAGTTTACAACACATTTCTTACATTCTCTGTAAATTAGAGAATTCTCTCTCGTTTTTCAATAAAATCTGGATCCGTCAATTTCTAAAAATCAGAAATGACGATCCGAACAAAATTCGTGCAGATCATTTCAGCTAAAGATCAATAGTTTGAGAGTTGTGGATTTTTGAATGAGTGGAATTATGATTTTCTATTTACAGGAAGTTGAAAATTATAAAGGAGATGTTCCGGACGTGATATACAGAACTGAACTATGGTTTAAAGATGAGGAGTAATGTGTTTATATAGGCTTCAAAAAGGATATTATTGTCATTTTAATCATGGGACACATGCTTCCTCCATGAAGCTTATGACATGCATATCTTCCACATACATGGCTACTTGTCTTTAGATTATGCATTGCTCTGTGCATGAGTAATAGGTGGACAACTCATATTCAAACTTATCCTAAGGATATTTTTAATTTATTTAGATTAGCAACCCTTTTGCAATACTTATAAATGTGTCCAATGTTCAACACTTATAAGTGTAGCTAATATATTACTTAAGGTTCAAAAATATTTATAACTTATTAATATTAGAACAATATTTATCTATATTATTAATCAAACATATTCACATATAATTTACCAAAATTTATACTAACAAACGGATAAAAATAAATACTTATCAATCCTTATACAATTTTATAAGAAAAATATCTTACTTGTTGATATTCAAAATAAAAAATCATTCTTGTAAAATCCTAAAATATATTATCCTTTATTAATATCAAAATCGGATAATCATTACTTATTAATACTGAAATATTCATAAAACCATACAAATTAAATATAACTTCTTAAATAAGTTTTCTTGTAAAAAAATCCTATTTATAAAATAAACAAGTTACTTATTCAATATTAAAATATATATTTAAACCTTATTTAAATCAATGTATATTAATAAAAACTAAATTATATAATAAAAATCCAAATTAAACTTAGTAAAAAATTCTGGGATATTACATTCATCCCCCCTTAAGACTTTTCGCCCTCGAATAGGAAGACGAGTAAATTTAAACTCCTTTACCAAATTTAAATCCCCATTTTTCTCTTAACATCGGGAATGCAATGGTCAGAATCAAGGCCCATATCATCTCAGGATACTCTATCTGTAACACCCCACGTCCATTAATGTCACTCACAAAGGGAATGCATTAACTTTCATGGAGCATTATAAGTGTATAGAACAGAATATTACAAGATAGATTTATAAAATGGTACTTCAAATTTCAAAATAACTTCATTGCCGCGAAAACTGAGTATAGTTTGGTTACAACATCAAAACCAAATAATAAAGGCAAGTACACGAATATCCATCTTGGACAATTTATTTTCAAAATACATAAAAACAAAAGCATAATCCCACTCCAACTAGCCATAATGGAAAGAGATAAAACTGAACATTACTTCAACGCTTCCAAGCACTTCAAGAAGAAAGAAAGCTGAGTCAAGCTCCACTAATCCCACCTTGAGTACCTGGGGGAAAGAAGATAAAAGAGACGAAACAAAATGGGTTAGACATAAAGTCTGGCGAGTCCAGCGACTTTAACATATAATCAGTAAAGTAACAAGATAAGAACATAAACTGGATATAAGAAATGACTGTAACATGAATAGATATGACAAGGTAACAAGATGGATAAGATAAGCAAGATATAACGTTGATTGCTCTTCTAATCACTATAAGATAATTCCCACACCGCACCAATGCTAATTACACTGCACCATTACTAGTCCCATACTGGAAGTTGATCCCTCTTACTAATCATAATAATGGTAGTTTCGTGTACTTCTAGCTGCTATCCTAGGTGCCGCCTGCTCCTACCTCCACTAGTTGTACCCACTACCCTTCCCATTCTAATTACAACATTTGTTCATAGTATGGTAGTTGTACTCCTAGCTGCTGTCATAGGTGCCGCCTGCTCCTATCTCAACTAGTTGTACACACTACCCTCCCCATTCGATCGGCTCCCTAACTCGTAGATACCTGTGCTGGTCCCACATCAGGATGCATCACTCCCTAAATTGACAACCCGATACTACTAAAAATGCACGGATTAAACCTACACGATGCAACATCGTCTTACCTACCAGCCCGGACCCACGCACGCACATGACTCCGTTGGACTTGCACTGCCACCGCTAACTCTTTATTGACTTCTTACAATCAAACCCAGTAAGCATGTCCCATCCTCGACCTAGTTCGAGCTCACATAGATACTAAAATGGGTTACTAGTTGAAAAGAGTCCCCACAGTTGACACAAGCTTCCCACCTACGCTTGGTCCCTACTAGGATTTCCCACTTAACCCTCTTATTAAAATTCCCATGTTTTCCCACATATCTCACCTTGGTTAAGTGCTTCTAATTATATTTAACATGTCACCCATGTTACCTACTTAACCCTTTTATTATACCCATGTCTTCTTACATGCACCTTGGTTAAGTGCTTCTAATTCTATTTCACATGTCACCCATGTTACCCACTTAACCCTTTATTATTCTCATGTCTCACCACATGTCTTGTCTTGGTTAAGTCTTGTCTACCCATCCAGTTGACTTAACCTCATCCACTTATCAAATCAATATGTTTTATTGTTTAAGCTTGCCTTAACCCTATCCACTTTGTTCATGTAATATTGGTTAAGTTGTCATCTTACACAGGTTAACTTAACCCCACCCACCTAACATGTTTTAAGTATTATATTCATCTTTGATCAGCATTAATTAGTTATTAATGCATAGACCTCTCACATTAAGTCGATTGCTTGTGGCCGCTGGATATGTCAGGCGGTTCCGGGCAAACTTCCACCACAATCCAGACTTAACCTCGTGTCTAAGCATCTTTTAGTTATGCCTGCGACCTCTCACATTAGACTAACTATTTGCGTTTGTTGGTTAGGCCGGTTGGTTTCGGGCAGGCTTCTACCGCAAACGGAGTCTAACCTCGTATCTTAGTATGCTTATCTTAGCCAATTTATTTATTTGCAGTTTATGCCAATTTCAGGCTAATTATGTCAATTACCCAAAATCCCTCATTAAAATTATGATTATAATTTTAATCCAAATTAGGTCTATAATCTTACATATACATGTCATGCCAAATTATGCCCAAATTACTTTGCGTTCATTGTTATTAACAATCTATGCCAAACCCCATGTATACAAATTGTACCAATTCATGCCACAAATCAATTACATGATTTCAAACCAATTTATGCCAATTACATATTATTCAATAATTTCCCTAATCTTTTCCCACAACGTTCCCACGTTATTCGTACGTATAATTCAACGTAATATGTTAGGCTCACAGTTAGCCTAATCTCATAAAAAGGAAAAGAAAAGAAGGGAAGAGAATTAAAGCACCAAAACTGGCATAACACATAAAATAGATCCAATAACATATGGAATATAGACGTTGGGTATGAATAACAAAATAGATCCAATAAGCATATGGAACATAAACTGACATAGAACAATAATATAGATCTAATAAGCATATATGAACTGGCATAGAACAATAGATCCAATAAGCATATATGAACTGACATATTAAAATAGATCTCATAAAATAGATCTAATAAGCGTATGAAATGGCATAGATCTAATAAGCATGTAAACTGACATAATAAAATAGATCTAACAAGCATATGATCTTGGCATAATAAAATAGATCTAATTAAGCTTATGAACTAGCATCATAAAATAGATCTAATTAAACATATGAACTTGCATCATAAAGTAGATCTAATTAAACATATGAACCGGCATCATAAAATAGATCTAATTAAACATATGAAATTGCATCATAAAATAGATATAATTAAACACATGAACTTGCATCATAAAAAAGATCTAATTAAACATATGAACTGGCATCATAAAATAGATCTAATTAAACATATGAACTTGCATCATAAAACAAATCTAATTAAACATATGAACTGGCATCATAAAATAGATCTAATTAAACATATGAACTTGCATCATAAAATAGATCTAATTAAACATATGATTCATCTCATAGTCATATTCATAAAATCCAATCCACAAACTTATCACAATTACTTTTAATTAATTATTTGTAAAAGCAACGTGGACTCACAGTGGAAGAAGAGAAAGTAGATCTGAATTCTGTATTCTGAATTTGATTAGCTAAACCGTTGTTGTAGAATTCTATTCTTATCTTCCAATATGAATTACTCCTATTTAGACTTGCTTTAGTGTAGAAGAAAGACTAGCTTAGGTTGCGGCAACATGGAGGCGTATGAATTAGTGTATTGTGAATTAGGTTTAGGTCTAGGTATGTTTACATAGTTGTAGTGAGTGAATTAGGGCCTTTAGATCTGACTAGGATTCATCTAAACCATTCAGATTAATAAGGCACATCATTCAGCCAACCAGAAGAGGCAACGTCAGCCCTAAAACTCAAAAATCATCATTAACCAATAAAAATGCGCCATGTGTGCAACATGATGCACAGCAGCAGGGGTGTTGACACCTACATGTCATATATATATATATATATATATATATATATATATATATATATATATATATATATATATATATGGGGCCGGCTATTTGGACACAGAATTAAACACAAAGAATGCGACACAAAGCCTCCACCGTTGGATTTGTTTGTCTTTATGTGGAGAGCGTAATTCATGGGAGGATCCAATGGTTGAGATTTATTGTGTGCAATTTTGTGTCCTCATTCTGTATCTAAATAGAGTTTCCCTATATATATATATATATATATATATATATATATATCTTTTTAACTATCTTTCCAATTAACCCTTTTCACACTAAACCTCTTTTTTAATTGAGCTCGTTCACACTAGGCCACTTTTTGGCCATTCCCCTAAAAAAAAAATATGGCGCTGGCAAGGATTGAACTCAGAACCTCTTGTATACAAGTCACATGTTCTAACCAAATGAGCCACTAAGTCTTTTGTTTACAAGACTTAGAATAATGCTAAACATTATTCTTTTCTCATTCCTCTTTTTCATGTTTTGTTGCAATATTTAATTTTAAAGACATCCTCTTCATTTTAAATCAGTTTTCTACAAACTATAGGTCTAAATTGACTAGAAAATCGCCATGAACACAATGACGCTAATTTCGTGACCAAATTCCTTAAGCTTATCAAATTTTCCTTTTTATTTCTATTTAATTCTTCGCATGCATTTCTTCGCATTTCATGTATTGCATTTAATTTCTTTTATTAATCTTTTTCCTTAATTTCACTGCATGAACTTACTACATGCAATTTTATTGTCATTATTTTATTTTTCTCTTAAATATATCTATGTATATAATATATATACATATTTCCACATTTTTAATTTCATTAAAAATACGGGGTGTTACATTCTCCCCTACTCAAAGGATTTCGTCCTCGAAATCTTCAAGTTAAGAAGAATATATCCTACCATCCATCATCCATCTACTCATCCATCATCCACAAGCATCCATTGTCCTTAAAAGATTTTTAATGCTATATGAACATATGCAAAGGTGTGTGTATATGTTCCTTATCTAATGCAAAGATCAGGCGGTCTACTGATTTAGTTGACCTCCTCAATGCAAATTATATCAGTGCCATGAGTCCAACATGTATGCAAAGGAATCCTAATGATACATATCACTTCTATATGAGTGCACAACCATTCATTCAAATGCAACATCCATATGATAACGCATTCAATATAAATCCATTAATTTAGATATGCACACTCATTCATATGCAATATGAGAGTGATTGAGCCGATCTAGTGCCTAATGTGTGTGCAAATGCATCCACGAGCAACCACTAGCAAACACTTGCATCCACCAAACATAACATGTCTCAAACACATGTTTACAACCATAGGATTTTCTTACCTAAAGATCGAAGATACAATCGAGAGGATATACTAAACGATAGAACAAGTAGTAACAAAGCGGTAGAAAAAGGAGAAGTTAAGATCATACCCTCAAAAAGGAAAGGGTATAACGCACGTATCTTGTCTTTCGTTTCCCAAGTCTGTCTCCTTGATCATCTCCCTATTGGACTTCAACCAACTTGACCTCTCGGTTGCGTAACTTCTTGACCTCCGATCCAAGGATGCATGTAGAAGCTCGTCTAATCGTGGCATCTCGCTCCACTTCCACTTCCCTAAGCATGCTCGGCTCCACTACTTCCGTGGTATCATGTAAACACTTCCGCAAATGCGACACGTGAAATACGTCATGAACACCACTAAGCTTCTCCGACAACTTCACTTTGTACTCCATCTGTCCAATCCTCTCTGTAATGGGGAATGGACCTACGAACCTCGGTGCGAACTTCCCTACAGATCTAAAACGAACTACATTCCTCAACGATGATAATAAAAACCATGTCCCCAACACCGAACTCAAGATCGGTCCTTCTCTTATCAGCATATGACTTTTGCCGGCCCTGTGCCATCTTCAAGAATTGTCTTTCTCAAGCTCTTGTCTCGTGAAACGCAAAGTCTTTAATGAACTTCCAATAATAGCCCGCCAACCCTAGAAAACTTCTTACTTCCGTTCCGTTTCTAGGAACTTTCCAATCATGGATTGTCGCCACCTTCTCGGGATCCACTGCTATTCCCTCCTTTGAGACCACGTGTCCTAAGAACCTCACTTCCTTCCTCCAAAAATGGCATTTGGAGAACTTAGCCTTGAGTTGATGTGCTCGAAGGGTCTCTAAGACTTCCCTATGATGTAGGGTATGTTCTTCCTCGCTTCTAGAAAATATCAAAATGTCATCCACAAAGACTACTACGAACTTGTTTAGAAACTCCCTAAACACCCTACTCATCAAGTCTATGAAATATGCAGGTGCATTCGTCAAACAAAAAGGCATGACGAGCCATTCGAAGAAACCGTCGGGAGTCCTAAAAGCAGTCTTATCTATACTCTCCTCGGCTACCCTCAACTGATGAAATCCTGTAGCTAAGTCGAACTGCGAGAAAACCGAAGCGCCAACCAACTGATCGAACAAATCATCTATCCTCAGTAATGGATGTCTATTTTTCTTTGTGAGTTTATTTAGCTCCCTATAGTCCACACACAATCTAAGTGAACCATCAGCCTTTGTGGCAAAAACAACAGGAGCACCCCACTCCGAGATACTTCTTCTTATGAACCCTCTCTCAAGCAACTCTTTCACTTGTTTACTAAGCTCCCTCCTTTCTCTTGGAGCCATGTGGCGCACAGGCAATGCAACTGGCTTTACATTGTCTACCAAGTATATACGGAAATCTATCTCGCGTTTTGGAGGTAAGCCTCTAACCTCCTCGAAGACATATGCATTCTCACGGACTACTCAAACAGATTGCAAATCATCAATAGATGTGTCAAGAGATTCTAGGCAGCTAAGCATAAAAGAACCCTTAGGGACGCATGAGATATCGAGAGTATTACCCAAACTAGTCAACAGTCTAACTACCCTCTTTTCACAGTCGAGAATGGCACCATACCTGGCTAGCCAATCCATTCCTAGAATCAACCCATAGCCCGTGAAACAAAGTACATAAGCATTGCATTCAAACTCAACGCCATACCCAAATATTCTCAAATCCCGACATAACATAGAAAGATGGGCCGTACCCCTAATAGGATTTGAGACTACAATGGGATCCATAACTAGACTAGTATCTAGGTGCAGAGATTCAACAACAGAAGCAGATATAAACGAATGTGAAGCGCCAGAATCAAACAATTTTCGAACAGGATGATCGAAGTGGAAAATCAAACTTTCAACAGAAATGTTTCTACCACTCTCTTGCGTAGGTGCCATGAGAGCATGAACTTGCCCTCCAGAAGTTCCTGCCCTCTATCCTTGTCCTTTCTTCACCATACTGGAAACAACCACCTGTCTTCCTCTTGTCACGGAGTTTATTATTCTTTCCACCCTTCTTAGGTTCTACTTTCTTGTTCTGTGATTCTCCCACTTTCACCTCTTTCTTTTCACCTTTACCTTCTTCGTGGATTAAAGTCATATCAACAAGTTTCTCATCCTTGGGCTGTGCTCCTTAGCCTAAAATCCCTCATTCTCATTTTTCCCATCCTTGTGTAACATGTAAACAAGTCTCTGGAAAGTTGCCTCCATCGCCCGGAAAACCCTACGAAGCTTGAAAAGAAGATTAGCCGCAGGTGAAACTACTGCGGCTACGGATGGAGGTTGGGCATTTCTTTGCCTTCCGACATGTGCCATAGTTTTAACATGCATACGGAACTATGGAGGAAAGAAAGGAAAAAAAGATTCAAGTAGAGAATCGAAGAAAGAAAGATATATGGCTTTTGGGGATTATGTTTTTCATAATAAACTTTTCTTTTTTAAATACTTTCTTTAAAACATTTTTTTAAAAATACTTCTTTTAAAAATGCTTTTGAAAGTGGTTTTTCAAAATCTTTTATCTGTTCTGGTAACCTTCAGCTCTGATACCACGTGTAACACCCCACGTCCATTAATGTCACTCACAAAGGGAATGCATTAACTTTCATGGAGCATTATAAGTGTATAGAACAGAATATTACAAGATAGATATATAAAATGGTACTTCAAATTTCAAAATAACTTCATTGCAGCGAAAACTAAGTATAGTTTGGTTACAACATAAAACCAAATAATAAAGCCAAGTACATGAATATCCATCTTGGACAATTTATTTTCAAAGTTCATAAAAACTGTTAGCTTATTTTGTGAACTAGGCTACACAAAGATTAAAAGATCAAAAGAATGAAGAATGTTTTTTAGTCAAGTCGGATCAGATCGGATTTCCTTGGTCAAGGCAGAACATCGTAGAACAGAGAAGGAAGGAGCGCAGGCCAAATCGGATTGGTTGGGGTAAACTTAATCCGTTCCCGTAACTTATAGTACTTCCGATCCATTCCCCTAACTTATAGTACTTTCGATCCGAACCCAGACAATTGAAGTAGCAGCGGTTACAGCCTGTATTCCCTTAAGATCCGGAGCGGTTATACCCACGTTCTACCCATGTTTGCCACTAAACTGATGTGTTGTCACTCCCATATCCCATCCGAACCCGAAAGTGATGGGATGGAGGCCACGTGGATCCGAACCGAAGCTATCCCAGGAGCAGTTTTCACCTGTAAATACACCATCAAGAGACATCTGGAAGAATCTTTTAGCATTTTCAGATCTCAAACTCTGTTGCTATCTGAATTTCATCAACTTATTCAGATTACAATCATCCTTAGAAACATATTGCGAAGGAGATTGAGTGAATCAATACATTGTATGAGTGAAAATTGAGTGAGAATTACTATTGTACTTGCATTCAAATCATCAATCAAACGAGTAGAAAGTGGACGTAGGCTATTTAACGCCGAACCACTATAAATTGTGTGTTTTTGTCGTTTTTTGACTTCATTTTAGTAGAATCATTACTAGTTTGGATGTTAGAGCGAATTTTGGATCTAACATTTTGGTGCTTTCACTGAGAATTCTTTGAATTCTTCGCTTTTTAGGATTATCGTTCTACTATTTGGACCTTCAAGTTCAAAGAAGTTAATCCTCCATTTTCGACATCTTTAAGTACCTGTTGGTTAACCACTGAAGAATTGGATATTATGGCCAAAGGAAAAGGCAAATAAATCCAAAGTAATCGAGAGAATGAAGTTAATGAAGATCAGCAAACAATGGTCGTGACGAAGTCGCATGGTCAAGATTCTGGAGCAGGCTGCTCCGGTCAAGAAGGTCCGATCCGAGCAGGTGACTCCGATCCGATCAGGTGACATTGAGGTCACTCTCTCCCCCCATCCGAACCGGTCTGGTCCTACTACTTTGCTCCGATCCGATCCGAACCAGAATGAAGCTGGAACTTCTACTCGAGCTCCCACCAATGCTCTGATTCCAGCCGCTATGACCAATGATCAGCCTGACAAATCTACACCCGTCACACAAGGATATTTTTCAAGCTTTCTTGACATGCTCCAGAGTACTAAGGAGGCATTGGAAGCCTATAAGCGTGACAGTCTTCGCATGCAAGAGAACATGATCACCATGAGTAGGAAACTCAAGGAGCTCCGGAGGCAAAAGACACCATCCTCAACACGTCGCCTTGCTATAGATTATTCATCTTCTTTTGATGAGGGACGTCCTCATGAAAGAAGGCCACTTGAACGACCTCAGAACCTTGATCAGCTAACTTTTGGATCTTTAGGATCCCGAGAAGACGCCGCTCGTGTGTTAGGACTTGATGACCCGAGCTTGAGAGAGCCTATGCTGTTGCCCATGCGTGGATCCCACGTTCTACCCAGGGATCCTAACATTACTAATCCTACGCAGCAACAACTTCTCCAACCCCTTCCTCCTGAGATCGACCGGGAGCATAGGGAGCAGTGTTGGGCAGCCGCCGCAAGAAACAGGAGGTTATCCCCTAATCAGGAACCCAGGGATAATCCAAATATCAGAACTAGAGAACCTGTGCAGACATTAACGAATGCCGACGTATGGGCAATGGTGCGTCAGATTATGTCTGAAAGCCGACGATACACTAATGAGAACTGGGGCATTGAGCGAAGTCATACCCCCTTCACAGATGATAAATTGGATTTCCAGTTCCCTCGACGGTTCAACTTGCCTCAGATGGATCGGTATTCAGGAAGAACGGACCCAGGGTAGCATCTGATGAGGTATGCATGGTTCATGAATGCCGCAGTAGCTCCAGATGCTGTAAAATGCAAGGCCTTCCCGATTTATTTAGAAGACGTGGCGTTAATGTGGTTCACCCGACTCCCTCCCCGGTCGATATCAAATTTCACAGAATTGAGTGAGCGCTTTATGAACCAGTTTCGACTTCACGCCCGAAAATCCAGGAGCATCACAGAGTTGTCACGGATTAAACAGGCCCCAGGAGAATCTTTGAAGTCATATTTAGACCGCTTCAACCTGGTTGTCACCGAAGTTAGTGACCCTCATGAACCCACTATTCTGATGGCCTTGATAGAAGTAGTTGACCCTGACACGGAATTCGGGGATTACTTGTCTGGGAAACCACCTCCTACCAGAGAATTGTTTTACGAAAAGGCTAATATTCGCTTGAGGCGAGAAGAAGCTCATGCAAATAGATAGAGAAAGTCCGAAGGGGCCTCGAGGGAAGGTGTCCAAAGTAACGTTGCTGTGAAGCAATCCGGTGATAGTTCGGGGAAGGTTGAGGTAAACGTCGGCAACCAGAACGGAGGTAATAACAATAGGAATGGGAACGGAAATAGGAGGAACAGGAACCGAGGGAATAACTCTAGTAAAAGACCCAGATTCCAGACTTTTGAAAACTGTACACCGTTAAGTGATACGTTGGAGAATATTTAATTGGATACATACAACATATTGCAATATAAAAAGCCACCGCCTAGAGACTCCACCGAAAAAGAGATCGCAACGGGAAAATTTTGTATGTTCCATGGAACCCACGACCATTCCACCAATGAATGTCGTCATTTGAGAGATGTAGTTGAAAAGTTGATGCGGGAAGGGAAGTTAGACGAGTACAAGGTTTCCCTAAGGGACAGGGGGCAAGGAGGGCAAGCCCCGAACCAAAGTCAGCCCACTTCCAAACCTACAATACTGTAGAAAGATAAAGGGATTGTCATTAATACCATTATAGGCGGACCCCATCTAGCTAGCCGAAGTTTCAAAGCAATGGATCAGTACGTTAATGCCGCCAAGAACTTTGAGGTAGGAGAATGCAGTAACCTCGAAGACATTACTCCAGTAAAACAACAAAAGACGATGTCAAACAAAGTCATATTCCGTAATAGAGATGATTCTGGAATTCAATCACCAACTGAAGACCCACTGGTAATTACCATGGCCATCGGCCCCACTTTAGTCCATAAAGTATTGGTGGACAACGGGAGTTCAGTCAATATCCTCTTCAAGAAAGCTTTTGAACAAATGAGACTCGAAGCAAAAGATCTAAAGCCCTGCGAAGGATGGATACGGGGCTTTAATGGGGCGTCAACTACTCCGATGGGCTACGTAGAATTACCAGTGACATTAGGAAAGGGAGATTGCCAGAGAGTGAGGATCCTGCCATTTGTAGTTTTGGATGTTGAGTCACCCAACAATGCTTTCCTAGGCTGACCGGCCCTTGCCGGATTTAAGGCATGTATTGCACCTTGGTGCCTACCGCTTAAATTCCCAACTGATGCAGGAATAAGGGCGATGAGAGGCGACCAAGCTAGGAGAAGAGCTTGTTATATGACGGAGTTGAAGATGCTAATGAAGGGGTTGAATATAGAGTCTAAGGACGATTCTCCCCCTTCGAAGGAAAACTCAGCATAGCAATTAAGGGGTCCAACCCCAAGAGAGTCGCCCTTAGATGTGCTCGAGGATATAGATCCCAGAGAGGATAGGGAACTCGAGGACAGAAAGGAGACTCCCAATGATACGACAATAGATATATCTATTGATGAGTCAGATTCAACAAAAGTACTAAAAATCAGATCGTAGCTAGATCCAATTCGAGCGAGAGAGTTGGCTGATTTCTTAAAGGCGAATTTAGATCTGTTTGCCTGGACTCACGCTGACATGTGTGGGATTTCGCCTGCTATTATGAGCCACTCTTTAAGCATCAACCCAAAACACTCGCCGGTCAAGCGGAAAAGACGGATGTTAGGCCCAGAGCGGTCAGCAGCTTTGAAAGAAGAGGTAGAGAAATCAAAGGATAATGGATTTATTAAGCATTCGAAATATCCCGACTGGATATCAAATCCTGTACTGGTCAAAAAATTTAACGGGAAGTGGTGTACATGTATTGACTTCTCTAACTTGAACAAGGCTTGTTCAAAGGGTAGCTTTCCTCTTCCCAGGATTGATCAACTAGTAGACTCGATGGCTGGACACGAGCTTTTATCCTTTATGGATGCTTTTTCGGGTACAATCAAATTCCCATGCACATACCAGATCAGGAGCACACAAGTTTCATCACAGACTTGGGGTTATATTGTTATGTAGTAAGGCCGTTTGGATTAAAGAATGTAGGAGCCACATATCAGCGTTTGGTTAATCGCATGTTCTATAATCAAATCAGAAAAACCATGGAGGTCTATGTGGACGACATGCTTGTGAAGTCTAGACAATCTTCTGACCATACAAAGGACTTAGCCGAAATGCTCGGCATTCTTCAGAGGTATGGGATGAAGTTAAACCCCCTAAAATGCTCATTTGGGGTCGCGTCTGGAAAATTCCTTGGGTTTATCGTGAGTTCTCGAGGGATTGAGATAAATCCTAGTCAAATCGCAGCATTAAGGGATATTGAAGAACCATGAAAGATTAAGGATGTTCAAAGCCTGGCCGGAAAGGATGCTGCATTGAGCAGGTTTATCTCCAAAGCCACAGATAAGTGCGTACCCTTCTTCAATTTGATAAAACGAGGGAAGAAAAATTCTGAGTGGACTCCTAATTGTGTGGAGGCTTTCCAGAATCTATTAGACTTATTAGAAAAGCCCCCAATATTATCAAAACCTGTGGAACATGAGGATTTGTTTGTCTGCCTAGCAGTATCATCTCATGTCGTCAGTACAACATTGGTATGTGAAGAAGATAAAGTCCAGAGGCCTGTATACTACGTAAGCAAGAAGCTAGCCGCCGTGGAACATAATTATCCAAAAATAGAAAAACTTACTTATAGCCTCTTTCTTGCTTCCCGCAAACTTCGTCATTACTTTCAGGATCACTCGATAGTTGTATACACCGATCAACCTTTAAGGAAAGTGTTGCAAAAACCCGAAGCGTCAGGACGGTTACTTAAATGGAACATCGAGCTGAGTCAATTCGATTTGAATTTTCAGCCACGGAGGTCAATAAGGGGGCAGGCATTGGCCGACTTTATAGCCGAGTTTACAATTCCCGAAGAGGAAACAGTGGGTGACAAGGTGGTTACTTTAGACTAAGAGCTAGAGCTTAGTCCGTGGAAGCTATATATGGACGGAGCCAAAAATGATCGAAGGTCCGGCGCCAGAGTTGTTTTAATCACTCCTGAAGGACGATCTATTTACTATGCATTGCGGTTAGAATTTGTTGCTACCAATAACGACTCCGAGTATGAAGCCCTGATTGCCGGGCTGAAGCTCGCCAAAGAACTAGGAGTGAAGTCACTGGATATATACTGCGACTCCAAGATAGTCGTATGCCAGGTAAGAGAGGAGTTTGTTACCAAAGGACCTCGACTAGTTACTTATCTCAAAAAAGTAAAGGAGTTGTTGGACAATTTGGAGCATTACAGCATAATGCATATCCCAAGAACAGAGAATCAGAAAGCAGATCGGTTGGCAAAGCTAGCAAGTTCTGATAGCCCCGAAGAAACGGAAATGGTTCCGATAGAGATTTTGGAATCACCGAGTTTCGACCTGATGGAGGTGGAACTAGCCTTAGAAGTTAATCCAGAGAGAGAATCATGGATGACACTGATCAAGAACTTTCTCAAGAGTGGAATCCTCCCATTGAAGAAAAGCGAAAGGCGAGCTGTAACACGTAAGGCTGCAAGATACGTGTTACAGGACGACGTCCTTTATTGCCAAGGATTTTCGATGCCCCTACTACGGTGTATCGCACATGACGACATCAAACACGTACTACAAGAAGTACACGAAGTTGAGTGTGGGGATCACACCGGGGGCCAAACACTGGCAAAGAAAGTGTTATGGTACGGATATTTTTGGCCTACCGTGAATAAAGACACGGCTGATTATTCACGACGCTGCTACAGATGTCAAAGATTCGCCAAAATTCCCAGAGCACCTCCGACTCAGCTTAAGTCAATGGTGAGTCCGTGGCCGTTTTCCATGTGGGGAATTGATATTATTGGAGTGTTACCTATTGCCAAAGGGGGAGAAAAGTACGCGATCGTCGCCGTGGACTATTTCACAAAATGGGTGGAAGCTGAGCCTTTGACTACAATCACGGCAAGGAAGGTGATTAGTTTTGTGGTCAGAAATATCATCTGTCAATTTGGGATACCAAAGACCATCATAACTGATAATGGGACACAATTCGATAGCATTGAATTCAGAAACTTCTGCCAGAAATACAAGATTGACAAACGATACACTGCTTAGCTCACCCACAGTCAAACGGCCAGGTCGAAGCAATAAACAAGGTCATTAAGTTCATTCTGAAGAAGCGATTGGAGCGGGCCAAATCCAAGTGGGTAGATTAGTTGCCACTAGCTTTGTGGGCCTACAGGACAACCTTTAAGACAGCTACTGGCCATACCCCTTTTTCACTTTCCTTCGGGTTAGAAGCAGTAATCCCGGTAGAACTAGAAGTCCCTTCTCATCGAGTAGCATACTATGACCCGATGATGAATAGAACACTCCTTCTAGAGTCTCTTGATATGGTTGAAGAAAAAGAGACGAAGCAGACTTGCGTGCCTCAAGGCATCGACGTCAAGTAGCACGTTATTATGACCGAAAAGTTTGCTTTAAAACCTTCGAACCAGGAGACTTAGTATTGAAACAAGTCTTCCCACCTTCAACCCAATTGGGTCCGAAATGGGAAGGACCATACGCCATCCAACGGAAGCTTGATACAAGAGCATTCAAGCTAACGACCGTGGACGGTGAGGAGATTCCTAGATCTTGGAATGCTCAACACTTGCGACGATACCTGAGCTGAATATGAAATGTCTTCCTTTTTGTTTTTATAGGCTATGTAAAAAGGCACGAATTGCCTTAAAAATTCTGTTTATATGAACAAAGGATTATGAAGTGGATGTAGGCTACGACTTAGCTGAACCACTATAAAAATACTGTGTGTCATTTACTTTCCTGCATTATTTATATCTTCAACAATTATTCTATCATGACCATGAAACACAAAACATTAAATTAGATTTGGAAAGTTGGAGATAACCTATATGCAGGAGCGAATAAAATGACCGCCTGCATGATAAAATGCAAAAGAATGGGAAGATGGCATTCTTAACTCTAACTCTCATGAATGGAGAGAGAGTATAAAGGACGGGAAGATGACGTCCGTTGAGGCATGAAGGTGCACCTCGATAAGAGACCGCCTCAGTAATACTCTAACCTGGTTATGAGACAGGAGAGTATAAAGATGCTAAAAAGAACAAGCATCAATGACGAAAGGAATATGGCCCCGCTAGAGAATCGAGGGCAACTGGATTTTGAATTTAATCAATCTTGAATAAGCCTTAGTCAGTTATTCAAGATTGATTGAGGGCATATATATGTGTACACATGTTCCCCTTAATAATGACTTTATTATATAACTGTGATATGACATGCTGTTCATTTGCATTTTTACTTAAATACTAAATTTACAAATATCAGACATTACAGGGAATAAACTACTTTATTCACAAACACGTGAGTTTATACAGGAAAACTAAGCAAAAGATGCGAGGGCCGCACTCGCTGCAACAATCGCGGACCAGTGGAATATCAAAATAAAAGACAAAGCGCATTGTCACTTGGACTTTGGATTAGGCTTGGACTTCTTGGAAACCTTAAGAGCTTTTTTAGCTTCTTTTTCAGCATCGGACATGAGACACTTCGGTTTCTTCTTCCCTGTAATTGAGGTACCAGAGTCGATAGATTTCTTCCCAAGAGTCGGAGCACTGGGATCAAGAGAAGATTTTTTGGCAAGCTCTTCTGTAATTGACCTAGTTGAAAGCTTAACAACTAACCTCGATCCAGCATCCACCACTACAAGGGGCTTAAGGCTCTCAGGGTCTATCTCCTCGACTTTCAGCTGCATGCGCTTGTCTTGTTCGGCTTTCATTTCAATCAAAGTCACGTCATCAGCATTCTTTGAACCTCCAATTATAGCAATATCAGGATCTTCTTCATGCCCATCATTATCACCGTCATCTTTCAAAGCGTCTATCATTTCATCATCATGAGAAGTGTCGGCCTTAGGTGCCATGGGAGTCTTATTGATATCCTCCTCCTTTTTACCTTCATCTCCCCCTCCGAACTCAACGATGGTAGCATTATCATGTCCTCCCTGAGTCTCCTCCATAGATTTTTCCCCAATGGTGGTTCTATATGCTCGTCAATCTTCTCGGTTGGTTCAACACCTACAGAATGAGAAGCAACAGTTATCAACTCAGGAGAAAACAAAGAATCATCGATCGATTGCCGAATGATGTGACGAAACGTGGAAACTGCCTTGACAAATTGGGGTGAAAAGGTGAAAATACCTTCTGATGATTTCTCAATTGGGGCGGCTATCATCTCTGATGATGATTCGGGTATAGGAGATAAAAGAGGCACTCTAGGAATTCCCGGATTCTCGGGATCATATTCCTCTACTCCAATAGCTTCGACAGTAATAGAAGAGGAGCCAACTTCAAGGATATTCTTTCCTTTGGCCTCGCGTTTCTCCTCCTCCATAGCAGCAGCAATAAGGCGACGCCCTTCAGCCAGGCATGCCGGTTCATCATCTTTCAAATACTTCTCCATGAGTTTATCTTCATCAACGAAGTCTACCTTAAGTTCATCTTTTTCCCATTTGATGATTTGATTCCACACATGAACTAAGGTAGTCGGATAGTCTTCGATCCAAGAGATGTTTCGGCGACGGATTATGTGTGCAAAGAATTCAATCATTAGTTCGCCAAAACAATGCAACTCTTTTTGAGCCTCGGATAGCTGTTTATGAGTTTCTTCAGCAGACTTAATAGCGCTATCCACATTCCCTTCAGCTAGGGCAGCTCTAGTCTCGGCTTCCATTAACTTGGACTCCAAGTCAGCATTCCGCTTCTCCAACTCAGCAATCTTCCTCGCTAACTCGGCCTTTTCTTGCTCAAGAATACTGTATGCTAGCTTCACCTTGACACTTTCTGACTTAGCATCTTCAGCTTGTTTCTTCAAATCTAAACGCTCTTGATTGTGAGATTCCAGTAGGTCATGATAATGCTTTTGTAATTCCTCAAATTGTTTTTTCAAGTTGTTGGCATCTCGTTGAGCAATGACAAGTTGAGCCTGTGTATCTTCTAAGTCCTTCTCTAGATTTTTCAAAGCATTCTCATCGGAATCTGCAAATTTCTTCATCGCATCGACGTCTGTAATTAAGTTCCGAATGATTCTGGAGAGATTGCGTGAATACTTGTACATCTCCAAGTATTGTTTCTTCACTGCGTCGATCTTTGCCTTAGCCTCATCTGCCCGCATTAAAGAGATAGGCTCGAGTGCGGGTACGAAAGTTAAGTTCTCAAAGTAGTGATCTGGGAACTATTTCTCCAGATAAGCCAATTTCGTTTTGGAATCAGCGTCCAGTGGTGGGGGTTTGCAGTATGATAGTTCAAAATGTTTCCGCTTAGCAGGGACGATGGCAGCATCGCCATTTTCAGATCGCTTCTCAGAAGTTTTGCACTGGTCTCGCGAATCAGTGTGTTTAGATGAACTTTTTTCTAGATTATATTTATCTTGGGGAGAAATTTGGTCTTTGGATTGTGATGTGTCCCCTCCACGACGACTTTGGTAGCTCTTATATCTATCCGGATCCGACCGAATAGGAGAACGAGAGCGTGAAGTAAGAGGTCGCTGAGAATCATGATGTCTTCTGTCATCTCTGCCCCGGTTCTCACGGCGATCATGCTTGTAACACCCCACGTCCATTAATGTCACTCTCAAGGGGAATGCATTAACTTCCATGGAGGTTTTAAGTGAATATAGAACAGAAAAATTACAACAAGACAGATATAAGTAGTACTTGGAAATTTAAAACTTTATTTCATTGCAGCAGAAGTTAAACATGTTTGTTACACCATAAAACCATAAATCAGAGTCAAGTACAATATCCATCTTGATAAAACAAAATACATAACTACATTACATAAATAGCCATTAAAGAAGATAACAAGCTGGACTTTACTTCAGCGGTCCAAGCTTTCCAAAAGAGAGATAAAACAATCCAATCAAACTCTGCTAGAGCTGGGCCCACCCTGAGGACCTGGAGGGGGGAAAATGATAGAAATAGAGGGGGTCAGACATAAAGTCTAGCGAGTATGATAATTCTAACAATACTATTATCAAAATAATTAGACTGAGGCATAAGCTGGAAAATAAGGAAATGTCTATGGACTATTGGGTATGGAAGAGCAGATAAAGATAACGTTAAAGGCACACCTAATTACTAATGAATAATTACTACACTGCACCACACCAGTCACCCTAAAGGTTAATCCCACTCACCGAACTTAGAAATTATATAAATAGCTTTGTGTACCCATAGCTGACTACATAGGTGCCGCCTGCCCCTATCTCCGTGATCGCTGCTTTTCTATGAATCAGAAAAGCGCGACATTTAAATTAAATTCTGCAAGCATACAGGTGTGTAGCATACAGGTCGAACACAGGGAGGTGTTATTAAAAATTATTATCTATTTATTCTTGGGCGAGTTAGACGAAGTTTGGAGTTGTTTTTTTTTATGTTGTTGAAATTACTCTGAATCTAATCAGTATCAAATTCAACAATTGAAAAGAAAAGGAACAATTACTAGAAAAAGAGAATAACAACTAGAACAATAACAGAAATTAAAAGTAGGATTCCTGTTGAAACTAATCAACAGTGAATCGCTAACAAGCAGTAATAAAAGACAATAACAATATGCATTCTACCCAAATATAATTAGGTAGATAAGACAAATTGTTATGAAATTAAAATAACAATAAAACTAGAAAAGAAAAGACTTTTATTAGAACAAAAGAGAATACAGAATAGAAAAATGAATGGCATTTACAATGGGACATCATGTATATTTATAGAGATGTAGACCAAATCCTAATCAAATCAATGACTAAATGGCCCTCTTTTCTCAAGAAGTAATATCATATCTCTTGCCTTCCTTGACTAGGCTTGTTTGGAAATAATTCTTTTAAGAATATCTGATGCATATCTTGGTGAATATCTTCCAAATCCTCCGTATGGCTAGTTGATTGGTAATTAGATTGCATGCGATTAATTATTCCAAACAAGGATGCTCATCAAACTCCCAAGGCAACAAAGGATGAAATCTTCAAAATTGATCTTTTCTTGGCAATAAATCAATCAGAAATTCTTCTAATTGGAAATTGAAAAATGAATGTTCTGAAGTGATTTCCATGACTACTCCTGAAATGTCTATTAGTGAATATCATACATACACATGAATATGTATATATATATATAATATAACACTAATTAATATTCTTCATGGCAAAGGGCTAGTTTGAACGCGTTCCGTTTCTTTGGCAAAAAGTGAGCTCGACGGGGATCGAACTCAGGTCTCTCAGTACAAATCTCTATGCAATTACCAGTGAGCTACAACGTCTTTTGTAATTGAGATGACTTTAATACGGGGAAGTAGCTTTTTATCTGTAGTTGGCTTTTAATTTGAAACGAAGGAGGCATTTCTTGACAACCTGTAAAAACACAAAAAAGTACCCAAAGTATCACTTATTTATTTACAAAAGATAAAATATAAGAGCATAAAATAAACACATTTCTATGTTAATCACTCCGCTAGGTGTACCCCACTACCCACTTGCGATCGGATCCCTACTCGTAGATACCCGTGCTGGCCCCACAGTGGGGTGTATCACACCCCCAAAGTGGCAACCCGATACAACTTGAGGATGCACGGCTTATACCTACACGATGCAACAACGTCTTACCTACCATCCCGGGTCCACACACGCATATGAAACCCGTTGGACTTGCGTTGCCACCGCTAACCCGTTTGGTCTCTTATATTCAAGCCAAGTATGCGTGTCCCGTCCTCGACTTGGGTCGAGCCCACAAAGATACGTTTGGGTTACTGGTTGAAATGGGCCCCCAATTACTTACCACAAGCTATCCACCTAAGCTTGTCCCCACTGGTATATCCAACTTAACCCTCTTCTTAGTCATGTTCATTTACATGTGTGTTTGGTTAAGTCTTACTAATCGTATTTCAAATGCCACTAAAGGCACCCACTAGATTCCTCATGCCACCCAAGGCACCTACTTAACCCCCATGTCCCACCTCACATGTTTATCTGGTTAAGTATTTCTTAATTCATTAAGGCCATAACCTTATAAAGACCGCTCACATTAGACTGGCATTTATGGCAGCTGGATTCGCCGGGCGGGTCCGGGTAGTCTTATACCATAAAAGAGTCTAACCTCGTGTCTTTACAACTGTTATGCTTTAGTTTGGGCCTAGGACCTCTCACATTGGGCTGACATTTGTGACTACTGGATTTGCCGGGCGGGTCCGGGCAGGTTTACGTCACAAGTGAGTCCAATCTCGTGTCCTAAGCATTGATTATCACTTATAATCTCTTACCCCAGTTTTTATAACTCCCTATTCAAATTATTAATAAATTCCAATTTTTATGATGTCCATAATTGACTCAATTATGTCCATCCACTTATGGTATGCAAAATCATATCAATTGCACCCCAATTCTCAATATTAAATCCTTAATATTACCCCTACCCCACGTTATACGTTCGTTTGTTAAACGTAAAATATACGTTAGACTCGAATAGTCTAACTCATAGCACAAAGATAAATTATCACAACATTTATACAACCAAAATAGATCTAATCATAAAGGGGTGAAACTTGCATGTGTGATTGATATTCTACGCCTAAACTTGCATAGGCCAAAACTACAACTTGCATAAAACTACACATGTCATGGATCTAAAGGTGTCAACTTGTTTGGTTAAATGTCACAATCTACATAATATGATCATAACCCAAATTCAAGTATAAACTTGCATATGTGGTTTATGCAACATAATGATGGTGCAAACTAGCATCTAACACATAGAATTCACACATGTCATAGCGTAATTCTAGATCTAAATAGATGTCATAGAATATGTGAGATTATACATACTAATCAATCTAAACAGACATAGGTACATGTGATTTATCATGTGAATCATCATAGCCCAAATATATATATAATCAACATCATGATTTGACCAAGCATAAGCTAACTACAACATAGATAATAACATCATGACTTTGTAGCATCGCAACTTAGCAAAGAAAATTACAACATATATATGATATCATCATTACATAACATAGGATTTACAACATACATGATAGCATAAGATTTACAACAACATATATATGACAATTCACATCATTTTCTTATGATCCATATCACAACTTAATCTAATTCGTTTTCTAATAATCTTATTAAAATCATCATACTCACAATAAAGTAAGAATCTTGCTTTCTGACTTCTGATTTCAGAAACTGATTTAGCTTTCCCTTGTAGTAGATTCGTTGTTTAGAATTGATTAGAAGTGAATTAGATTTTTTATTAGCTTTCTTCCTCTTTAGTTGACGGCGGCTACACTGAGTTCCATGGCGACGGCATGACGACGGCTATTCTATTTTTCATGTGATTTTAGTGTGAGAGACTACCCAGGTATATATAGAGTTTAGGATTTATTTAGGCCGTCCGATCAACGCACAATGAACCTGAACTGTCAAATTAGCCAACTCAGCCCTAAAGACACATCAGCAGCTCAAAATTGGGTTCAGCCAAAGCCTGGCCGACTGGACTAGGTCGACTCCCAGGTCGACCCCCAGGTCGACACTATAGTCGACCTGGTAGGGGGAAGGTCGACTCTAGAGTCGACTCTAGGGTCGACTTGGCCTTGGGCGGGAATTTTCCCGCCTGGCCTGTTTGACTTCGAATTTTGAATTTTGAATTTTCTGAAACTTCCGATGGCCATATCTCCTTCATACAAAGTCCAAATCACGTAAACTCGGACTCTATTTCAACCAGAATTCCGAGACGAACACAATGGCGCAACCCATTTCCCACAATTCTCACGTCTGAGATTAGTTATTCTTTAATTTGTGAATATTAATATTAACAGAATTACAGGGTGTTACATTCTCCCCTCCTTAAAGGATTTCGACCCCGAAATCTTCAAGTCAAGAAGAATGTATATCCTAACATCCAATCGTCCATCTATTCAACCATCAAGCACAGGCATCCATTGTCCTTATAGACTTCTAATGCTTTCATGTTTAAATGCACAGTGTGTGTATATGTTCGTATCTAATGCAAAATCAGGCGGTCCACTGATTCAGTTGACCTCCTTAATGCAAATCATGATAGTGTCATGCGTCCATTATGTATGCAAAAGTTCCCTAATGCTACATATTATCTCTATATGCGTGCACAATCATCATCTGAATGCAGCATCCATATGATAATAAAATCCTCATACATCCATTTTACTAAATACATCCATATATATGTATTATGCAATATGAAGTGACTGAGCCGATCTAGTGCCTAAAGTGTGTGTATATGCATCCACGAGCAACCACTAGCAAACACTCGCATCCACTATGCATCCATCATACATAACATGTTTCAAACACATGTTTCAAACACATGTTTCAACCATAGGATTTCCCTAACTAAAGGTCAAAGATACTAGCGAGAGGACATACTAAAGATAAGATAAGTACAAGCTAAGCGATAAAGGAGAAATTAAAAGACATAACCTCAAAAAGAAAAGGGTAAAATGAACGCATCTTCTCTTCTGTCTCCCAAGTAGCGTTGCTCTCATCATCTCCTTATTGCACTTTGACTAGTCTGACCTCTCGATTTCTCAGCTTCTTGATCTCCGACCCAAGAATGCATGTAGGAGCTCGTCGAATCGTCGCATCACGCTCTATCTCCATCTCTCTAAGCAAGTTCGGCTCTACCACCTCCGCGGTCTCGTGTAGGCACTTCCTCAAATGTGATACATGGAATACGTCGTGTACACCACTAAGTCTCTCAGGCAACTCCACTCTATACGCCATCTGTCCAATCTTTTCCTTAATAGGAAACGGCCCTACGAACCTTGGTGCTAATTTCCCAACGGACCCAAAGTGAACAACGTTCCGTAATGGAGACACTTTGATAAAGACCATGTCCCCAACATCGAACTCAAGATCTGTCCTCCTCTTATCCGCATAAGATTTCTGCCTATCTTGCGCTGCTTTCATCCTTCTTCGAATCAAATCAATCTTTTCTGAAGTCTCTCTAATCATATCGGGCCCAAGTAAGATCTTATCCGTAGATTCCCACCAACATGTAGGTGAACGACAAGGTCGTCCATAAAGAGCTTCGAAAGGTGCCATGCCAATGCTGGACTGAAAGCTATTATTATATGCGAACTCCACCAATGGAAGATGCTCTTCCCATGTACCCCCAAAGTCTAGGACACATAGCCTCAAAAGGCCATCTAGAATACGATTCACCCTCTCGGTTTGGCCGTCCGTCTGAGGATGATATGCGGTGCTCAAACATAACGGAGTCCCTACCGCTTCTTGTAAGCTCCTCCAAAATTCGCTAGTGAAGATAGGATCGCGGTCGCTTACTATGCTAGAAGGAACACCATGCAAACGAACTATCTCACGGACGTATATAGAAGCTAACCATGGAGCAGTCCTCTTACTTTTTACGGGAATAAAATGGGCGCTTTTAGTAAGTCTATCTACTATAACCCAAATCCCCGTATTACCCTTCCTCGATCTTGGTAATCCATCCACAAAGTCCATCGAGACACTTTCCCATTTCCATAGTGGAACCTCCAATGGGTTTCTTTTGCTCCTCTTTTACTTGTTGGCACACCAAGCATCTAGCGATATGCTCGGCCACATCCCTCTTCATACCAGCCCAAAATAAAACTCGCTTCATGTCTTTATACATCTTATCCCCGCCGGGATGAATGGTCATCTTCGAACGATGTGCATCATCAAGAATAGTCTTCCTCAAGTCCTTGTCTCGTGGTACACAAAGTCTACTATCCCTTCGTAACCAACCCTTATCATCTAGGGTATACCTACAGAGATGGCTTGATGACTCCCCTCTTTTGAGCTTCTCTTCTAACTCAACTGACTGTGGGTCGTCTCGCTGTGCCTCACCAATCCGTCCCAAAAGCGTAGGTCTGACCTCCAAGGATGCTAGCAAACCGGGTACAAAGTCAACGGAAGGTCTAAAATCAAACATAGAGATGAATTCTAAGTTTCGCCGTTCAGCAAACAACGGACTCAAGGACAGCCTTTTCCTACTTAAGGCGTCTGCCACCACGTTACCCTTGCCAGGGGTATATGCTATTTCGAAGTCGTAGGACGCTAAGAATTCCATCCACCTTTGCTGTCTTAAATTCAAGTCCTTCTGAGAGAATAAGTATTTTAAAGATTTGTGGTCAGTGAATAATTCGAATTTCTCGCCAAGAAGATAATGGCGCCAAGACTTAAGCGCAAAAACAATTGCGGTCAACTCTAGGCCATGCGTGGGGTAATTCTTCTCATGCACCCTCAACTGCCTTCCACCATAGGCTATTACCCTACCCTCTTGCATTAAGATTGCGCCTAGACCTGTCCCACAAGCATCGGTATAAACAGTAAATGGCTTACTCCCGTCTGGCAGCACTAAGACTGGAGCTGAGGTCAAAGCTCTCTTTAAACGTTGGAACGCATCATCACAATCTACGTCCCATGCGAAGACTAGGTTCTTCTTCGTCAGGCGTGTCAATGGAGCTGATATTTTTGCGAAGTCTTTGATAAACTTCCTATAGTAGCCAGCCAACCCCAAGAAACTCCTTACTTCGGTAGCATTTTTAGGGACCTTCCAATCTTGGATGGCCACCACCTTCGCGGGATCCACACCTAACCCTTCTTTGGAAACCACATGCCCTAAGAATCGCACTTCCTTTCTCCAGAAGTGACACTTTGAAAATTTAGCTTTAAGGTTATGCGCTCGTAGAGTCTCCAACACTTCCCTAAGATGTAGGGCATGCTCTTCTTCATTCTTAGAAAAGATCAAGATGTCGTCTACAAAGACCACCACGAATTTATTAAGGTACTCCCTAACCACCCTACTCATCAAATCAACGAAGTATGCGGGGGCGTTTGTCAAACCGAAGGGCATCACTAGCCATTCATAGAAACCGTCCGGTGTCCTAAAGGCAGTTTTGTCTATGCTATCCTCAGCCACTCTCAACTGATGGAATCCAGTGGCTAAGTCCAACGGCGAAAACACTGAGGCGCCAACTAACTGATCGAAGAGATCGTCAATCCTCGGCAGTGGGTGTCTGTTTTTCTTAGTAAGTTTATTAAGTTCTCTATAATCCACACAAAGTCTAAGGGACCCATTCGCCTTCGTGGAAAACACTACTGGAGCACCCCACTCCAATATACTACGTCTTATGAACCCCTTCTCAAGCAAATCCTTCACTTGCTTATTGAGTTCCCTCCTTTCACGAGGAGCCATGTGGCGCACTGGCAAAGATATTGGTTTTGCATTATCTATAAGATATATTCGAAAGTCTATCTCCCGCTTCGGAGGCAAGCCCTTTACTTCCTCAAACACATCCGAATATTCTTGGACTACTTTAACAGATCATAGATTTTCCACTGACGCGTCAAGCGATTCTAGATAACTTAGCATAACGGAATTTATGGGATTACAAATGATTTCGAGAGCGTTACCAAGGCGAGTCATGAGCCTAACTACTCTCCTTTCACAATCAAGAACGGCCCCATTTCTGGATAACCAATCCATTCCTAAAATTAGCCCATAGCCCGTGAAGCCCAAAACATAAGCATCACATCTAAACCAACGCTAAGTATAGAAATTTCCAAATCCAAACATATCATGGACAAATAAGCTGAGCCCCCAATTGGATTCGAAACAACTAAGGGATCCTCTATTAAAGTGGTGTTTAAGTGCAGTGATTCAACTAATGATGTAGAGATAAACGAATGCGATGCGCCCGAATCGAATAAGGTACGGACAGGATGATCAAACAGAAAAACTAAGCTTTCAACAAAAATTGTTCTACCTCGTTCTTGCAGCGGTGGGACCGCGAGAGCCTGAACTTGTCCCCTTGCCTGCCCTGGTGCCATAAGATCCTGCACCTGTCCTCCCGAGGTAGACCCTGCCCTCTACCCCTTCTTTGGGCAGTCCTTCACTAGATGTCCCGCTTCGCCACAGTGAAAACAGCTAGTCTTCTTTTTCTTTCTGCAATCCTTGCTGAGATGGCCTGGTGTCCCACAGTTAAAGCATTTCTTCTTTCCCTTGCCATTGTTGCCTTTTCCACCCTTGTTCTGCTGTTGCTGTTGTGGTTTCTTCTGATCCCCTTTCTTCTCAGGTGCCTTATTAGCATTAGCGCCTTTCTCCTCGTGCATGAGTGCCATGTCTACTAGCTTCTCAAAGGTGGCCCCCATAGGAATGTGGGTCATAGCCAACCCCTGCAATGGCTCATTCAAGCCATTAACGAACCTCAGAGCCTTCTTCTCCTGCGTGTTCATCAAATCTAAGCCAAACCTTGCCAATTGGTTAAATTTGTTGACGTACTCTTTCACTGATAGATTTCCCTGCTTCAATGTCAAGAACCTTTCCATGTATAGATTCTCTTCTGCCCTTGAGAGAAACTTTGCCTCAAATCTACGTCGTAAATCTGCCCAAGAATCAACAGGACGCTCCCCATTAGTGACCTCCCACCAAAACGAGGCCTCTCCCTTCATTAGCCAAGCTGCTAATCGGACTTTCCTTCCGTCTTCTACTTCAAAGATATCAAGCAATTCTTCCACCTCCTTAAGCCAGTCCCTGACTTCCACAAACGTTTCTGAACCTTGAAAAGGTTTTCCACCCATAGCCTTAAATTACTTGCATGTCTTTGCAAAAGTATCAGCGCGAGGAGGGGGAGGAGAAGGAGAAGGAGCGGGTGCAACTGGCGGTGGAGGAACATTGGCTGGACCTGCAGCGGCCCTAGCCTCTAATAACCTCCTATACCATCCTGGTATCGTTACACCCTCCGGAAGGTTAAGATCTTCAGCCATGCTGAAACGAAAAAGGAAAGATTCAAAATGGAGAATTCGAAAGATAAAGATATATGGCTATTGGGGATTATGTTTTTCATAAAAACTTTCCTCTTTAAATTACTCATTAAGACATGTTTTTGAAAATACTTCTTCCAAAAATACTTTAGAAAAATAGTTTTTCTAACATTTTTATCTGTTCTGGTAACCTTAAGCTCTAATACCACGTGTAATACCCCACGTCCATTAATGTCACTCTCAAGGGGAATGCATTAACTTCCATGGAGGTTTTAAGTGAATATAGAACAGAAAAATTACAACAAGACAGATATAAGTAGAACTTGGAAATTTAAAACTTCATTTCATTGCAGCAGAAGTTAAACATGTTTGTTACAGCATAAAACCATAAATCAGAGTCAAGTACAATATCCATCTTGATAAAACAAAATACATAACCCCCTTACATAAATAGCCATTAAAGAAGATAACAAGCTGGACTTTACTTCAGCGGTCCAAGCTTTCCAAAAGAGAGATAAAACAATCCAATCAAACTCCGCTAGAGCTGGGCCCACCCTGAGGACCTGGAGGGGGAAAATGATAGAAATAGAGGGGGTCAGACATAAAGTCTGGCGAGTATGATAATTCTAACAATACTATTATCAAAATAATTAGACTGAGGCATAAGCTGGAAAATAAGGAAATGTCTATGGACTATTGGGTATGGAAGAGTAGATAAAGATAACGTTAAAGGCACACCTAATTACTAACGAATAATTACTACACTGCACCACACAAGTCACCCTAAAGGTTAATCCCACTCACCGAACTTAGAAATTATATAAATAGCTTTGTGTACCCCTAGCTGACTACATAGGTGCCGCCTGCCCCTATCTCCGCTAGGTGTACCCCACTACCCACTTGCGATCGGCTCCCTACTCGTAGATACCCGTGTTGGCCCCACAGTGGGGAGTATCACTCCCCCAAAGTGGCAACCCGATACAACTTGAGGATGCACGGCTTATACCTACATGATGCAACAACGTCTTACCTACCAGCCCGGGTCCACACACGCATATGAAACCCGTTGGACTTGCATTGCCACCGCTAACCCGTTTGGCCTCTTATAGTCAAGCCAAGTATGCGTGTCCCGTCCTCGACTTGGGTCGAGCCCACAAAGATACGTTTGGGTTACTGGTTGAAATGGGCCCCCAATTACTTACCACAAGCTATCCACCTAAACTTGTCCCCACTAGTATATCCAGCTTAACCCTCTTCTTAGTCGTGTTCATTTACATGTGTGTTTGGTTAAGTCTTACTAATCTATTTCAAATGCCACTAAAGGCACCCACTAGATTCCTCATGCCACCCAAGGCACCTACTTAACCCCCATGTCCCACCTCACATGTTTATCTGGTTAAGTATTTCTTAATTCATTAAGGCCATAACCTTATAAAGACCTCTCACATTAGACTGGCGTTTATGGCAGCTGGATTCGCCGGGCGGGTCCGGGAAGTCTTATACCATAAAAGAGTCTAACCTCGTTTCTTTACAACTGTTATGCTTTAGTTTGGGCCTAGGACCTCTCACATTGGGCTGACATTTGTGACTACTGGATTTGCCGGGCGGGTCCGGGCAGGTTTACGTCACAAGTGAGTCCAACCTCGTGTCCTAAGCATTGATTATCACTTATAATCTCTTACCCCAGTTTTAATAATTCCCTATTCAAATTATTAATAAATTCCAATTTTTATGATGTCCATAATTGACTCAATTATGTCCATCCGCTTATGGTATGCAAAATCATATCAATTGCACCCCAATTCTCAATATTAAATCCTTAATATTACCCCTACCCCACGTTGTACGTTCGTTTGTTAAACGTAAAATATACGTTAGACTCGAATAGTCTAACTCATAGCACAAAGATAAATTATCACAACATTTATACAACCAAAATAGATCTAATCAAAAAGGGGTGAAATTTGCATGTGTGATTGATATTCTACGCCTAAACTTGCATAGGCCAAAACTACAACTTGCATAAAACTACACATGTCATGGATCTAAAGGTGTCAACTTGTTTGGTTAAATGTCACAATCTACATAATATGATCATAACCCAAATTCATGTATAAACTTGCATATGTGGTTTATGCAACATAATGATGGTGCAAACTAGCATCTAACACATAGAATTCACACATGTCATAGCATAATTCTAGATCTAAATAGATGTCATAGAATATGTGAGATTATACATACTAATCAATCTATACTGGCATAGGTACATGTGATTTATCATATGAATCATCATAGCACAAATATATATATAATCAACATCATGATTTGACCAAGCATAAGCTAACCACAACATAAATAATAACATCATGACTTTGTAGCATCGCAACTTAGCAAAGAAAATTACAACATATATATGATATCATCATTACATAACATAGGATTTACAACATACATGATAGCATAAGATTTACAACAACATATATGACAATTCACATCATTTTCTTATGATCCATATCACAACTTAATCTAATTAGTTTGCTAATAATCTTATTAAAATCATCATACTCACAATAAAGTAAGAATCTTGCTTTCTGACTTCTGATTTCAGAAACTGATTTAGCTTTCCCTTGTAGTAGATTCGTTGTTTAGAATTGATTAGAAGTGAATTACATTTTTTATTAGCTTTCTTCCTCTTTAGTTGACGGCGGCTACACTGAGTTCCATGGCGACGGCATGATGGCGGCTATTCTATTTTTCATGTGATTTTAGAGTGAGAGACTACCTAGGTATATATAGAGTTTAGGATTTATTTAGGCCGTCCGATCAACTCACAATGAACCAGAACCGTCAAATTAGCCAACTCAGCCCTAAAGACACATCAGCAGCTCAAAATTGGGTTCAGCCAAAACCTGGCCGACTGGACCAGGTCGACTCCCAGGTCGACCCCCAGGTCGACACTATAGTCGACCTGGTGGGGGCAGGTCGACTCTAGAGTCGACTCTATGGTCGACTTGGCCTTGGGCGGGAATTTTCCAGCCAGGCCTGTTTGACTTCGAATTTTGAATTTTCTGAAACTTCCGATGGCCATATCTCCTTCATACGAAGTCCAAATCACGCAAATTCGGAGTCTATTTCAACCAAAATTCCGAGACGAACACAATGGCGCAACCCATTTCCCACAATTCTCACGTCTGAGATTAGTTATTCTTTAATTTGTGAATATTAATATTAACCGAATTACGGGGTGTTACAATGCTCATGTCAGAAGGAGGTCTGGACATGCTATGGCGAATCTTCCTAACATCATAATAAGGGCGTGACATTGTACCTGCGCAACAATTAAGTGGAGTTCAGAATCGACGTTCATAAGACATAAGTGTTGTGACGTGTGGTGCTAATATGTTATGTGCATCCTAAGTGACGTTCCCCCCAATAAACCCGAGCCTGAAGCCAGACTAGCATGAGTAGGCTCTTTGGTCTTCACGGGAGTAGTCTCCTCTGAAGAAGTGAAGGTTAAAGGATTCGTTCTGAAGTCCTCTGAAGTATAAATAGTTTCGGGTAAGGGAAGATTTCCTAAACCCTTAAATGTAGAATCGTCGGTAGTAGGAGCATCTGCTTGAGAAGCGTCTAGTGGCAACTCTTTAGGGGATGTTGACTTTTCAGGAGAAATGGCATCATCAGGAATTGTATACCCTTCCCTATGCTTCTCTGCTGTGTTGGCTAATTCATCGTCCTGAGTTGAGGACGGAGAGGGAGGAGTCCTAAGAGGTATTGTTGGACCTTTTGAGCCCTCACCCGTCTCAGGGATAATGTCAACAGGGGGTATGTACACATATGGACCTGTCCCATGACCTATACTATGGGTAATAGATAATAACCCATGACGATGGGGATATTCATCTTTAAGGACAGCGTCGATGGTTAAGAACTTTTGGTCGCCATTGAGCAGCTGGTGCAAACGATCAAAGTATAATTGACCCGATATTTGCTTTGGGTTATCAACTGCAAATGAAAATAAAAGCAAGTTAATGTGTTGGCATAAACATTCAAAAGTTAGAATCTAGAAAGTTGGTGTTTTACTTGATTTGGTCCATCTCCTGGTGCACCCCGGTTGCTGTCTAATATAAAACCATTCAAGTTTTGAGTCACCAGCTTTGGTGCTATATGGAACAGTAATAATTTTTCTTTTCGGTATAGATTCAAAGTATGAGAAGGAGGGAGTCTCTTGAGTCCGATGCTTGAAATTATAAGAGAAGTGGACGTCATCGAAGGTAAATTCTATACCTAAAATCTCTTTGTATGCTATATACAAGGTGTATAAAAAAGCATAAGAGTTGGGATGTAACTTTGAACGACCCGAACTTCCCCGTGAAGGAAAGCACAGATTGCTTTGAGGACAAGACGAATCAGAACAAACAGAAGAACATTTCATTGCTTGTTACAACAATCCCATCAGAGTACAAGAATATACAGAGTATGAATAAATATTACACATTGACAAATATCAGAGATTTAAATTACATTTAAATACATAGCAGCGGAAAAATAATACAACACACAACTGAAAGAAATACACAGATACAAAGCTTTCCGAATATCACTTCAGCTATAAACCAGGATCTTGTGAATATAAATCTGCAAAACCCAACTACTAGTTGCCCGTGCGGAAAATAAGGGCACCCAGAGTTTAGGTTAAAACAATAAACTCCAGGTCAGTCATGTGAATGGTGTGAGAACTAAAACATTTATTAATTTGATTTTAAAGTTCGGTAAATCGAGGGACCACGCCGTATAACACGGAACGGGTTTTTACCCCAAGAATACCAGTGCATAAACAAACAACACGATGCTAAATAAAGAAAATGAAGCTATTATAAGACCCAGGTCCCATCACACAATGCAACGCAAGCCGGAGGATAGGGTTTCACCTTATAATAGCCAAATAATGCTTGATACTTTTAAAATAGATTATTTTGATATTATAATAAATGTATAGTGTCAAAACAATTTCAATCATAAGTATCAATCATAGACGACATAACTACCATCTACTATGTCGCCATACTAGGCACTACAAATAAAACCGAATTATCACGTATTGGAAATTGGATTTCCATCATGAGTCGAGGCAAGGGGCAAGCTCCTCTCCGTTCGAGACACTCTAGCAAATGTCTCAGGACCACACACAGCGATCCTGGATTTCAGGGCCGGTCCAATCTTACTTTTGACGATTAATTATTCCTAAACACACGTTTCCCGGTCCTATCAGACCTTTATCCGAGGCTCCTCGCATTCCAACAACCACACAGGTAAAAATATATAAATGTCAAGGCTGGTAGGTCACTGACATCACCCATATCTAGAAAGAAACGTCGTGCTCTCCCTGCAGTCACTATCCCGTTTTTGACTCATACCGAGGTGTGAGGCTCGCGAATTAACGCCATACACAAAGCTGTGCCACATAGGCCGTGCTTTGATCATCAACCACAAGACTTTGCATTTTAACAAAAGCCTTGATCATTTGCCACTTAGGCATGCCACACAGGCAATTCACTCCATGCGACTGATGTCCATCGATATACAACCTCTGAGCTCGTACGTCTCAGAGAAGGATGTTAAGCAATAGAATAAATTCTCTTCCACCAAACAGATGTATATTTAATAGAGATCAATCAGCATAGAACAATATCCAATGTCAGACACACAGTCCATTTACAAGTTCGTTCTGGGTCTAAACGAAACCGGAGGAACCATATTCCTCGCATAACCATCGATCTCCAAGTACGTCTGGACGATCACCAACTGATTCCCTCCTCTTGGGTGTACAGCCCAATCAAGATCATCAATAATCATCCAAACGATGTGAAAACCTCTGGTCTTCAACCACCGTCTTCATCTTCGACTTATCGTCGAATCGGTTATTCAGAATGGGTATAAACCCGGCCTTTCCGAATAACCGCGTATATAATAAACAAGTGTTACACAAAAACAACATACGCCTCATTCCAATTCGGAGTATTCTTTTATTCAAATATTCACATTCTTAGGAAAAGGTTCCCATTAATTTTATCAAAGATAAATTCTTCTAAATTTATTGTTTAATCTTCCTTCGGATATCATTTCAAACCATGTTAAGGTTTTTCAAACTAGTCGGGATTAGCGAACCACACCAAATTAATCGTTTATTTTATTTCCCAATCCCAACTTATTCATCCCATGAATCAAAACTGGTAATACTCCATATCTAACACCATGGTGTTATCGGTAAATATTAATTACCATTTCACGTTCAAATCTAATTAAAGATTTAACTATCGCTTTGGAGCAAAACTGGTGATACTCCATTCTCGATCATTTCAATCTAATTAAAGATTCATCAAAACTCCACTTAGTTTTAATCTTCCCACAAATCAATATCCTGTCCTTAACTGGGTTAAAGAACCAATGCCATCTAAAACACTGTTCATGATAAACCCAAAATCACATTCCATTGTTAATCGGGTTAAAGAACAGGTGTTCTTCAAAACACCGCTCACGATAAACCCCAAAAACAAATTTAAATTCAATTCCAATTAAATACTAATTAACTGGAAAATTTCACTAAATATTAATTAAAAGATTTATTCTTTTCTAAACTGGGTTCAAGAACAGTGTTATTTAAGACACCATTCAGGACGAACCCAAAATCACATTTGATATTAAATACAAGACTCTGAATAGAAAATATATCGGCTTATATTCAATATCAAATTCTAAAACCAACGAATATCGTATTGGAAATAACGATATAAATATATCTTTCAAATTTCCACAACCATATATGTATAATCACGAAATCCAACATCGAAATATTCCAAAGATAATTTCGATTCAAATCCATTCCCATTCGTATATTGGAAATTCTGATTATTTTAAAACCACTTCAAATCCAATTTATTTATTCAAAAATATTGGATTATAATTCTAGTTCATAACTAGCTCATTTTGATAAAAATATATTTTTATCCTTACAAATGTGGAATTTTTTTATCCCAGTTCTTTCCAATTCATATATTATGATTTTACACAAATTATTAATATTTTTAATAATTTTATCAAGGCTCGTACAGTCGGTTTTCAATAACGGCCACCGAACTGCACTTACAGCGACCTTTTTCAAATTTGATTTGGACATAATTCCAAATCCAACCGTTAGATTTCAAATTTCTAATATTCATTGGAAATCTCTTTTCGATACGAACCCAATGGTACCGGTTTCAGGAGAATCCGACGGTCGGATCTCCCGTAACGTCAATTCGAAGTCAATGGTCGAAATTCGCGAACGGTCGCGGCACGGCGCGTTCTATTAAGGCCATTAATATATATAATATATATTATATATATTTCATCGATTTCAATTTAAAACGTATTTTATAAATCGTTTTGAATATGTCATATCATTAATATATAAATGATAATATTTTCAAAACGTTATATTTTGAAATCAATTCCTTTTCGCTATTCATTATAAAAAAATGAATAAAATCGATATAAATATCGTTCGCGTCAAAATGGCGCAAATCTAATCAACACGGCTTTATATATTTCAATAACTTTGTTATTCTATTCAACAAATGAATATTTTCTTCAACACATGAATATATATTTTATTCAACACATGAATATTTATTAATTCTTACTTACAATAAAAATGTGAATTTTATTGTTAAAATATTTTACTCAACACATGAATTTTCTTTTATTCAACACATGAATATTCTCAACACATGAGTATTGTCAACACATGACTATTTATTCTATTCAACACATGAATTTTCTTTTATAATATTCTTTATTTTCCAAATTGGAATGAGGCCCAATCAATTACCATATAATGTTAATTATATGGATTCCATACGACACATGTATATAATAGCAACGATAAATAATCAACCATCATCCAGAGTACACCACACAACTGCATAAGCATTAAATATAAATAATTAACGCTTACACAGTCTGTCAACCAATCGATCGACATACAACTAAATAATTGGGATTAGTGTACGCCGAATATCATCCCAACACCCGTGGGGGATTTCAAATCAACAAACACTGATTATTATTTGTGCACTTGGGCGATTTGTAAAAATTATTATCCCAATCGATATCACAAAAATAGGCGAGCATAAACAAGTCGTTTGACTTGTAAATGGAAGTGTATTCCTATTTTTAACTATCCAATAAATTATTTATTGTAGTTATAAGCTAAAAATAATATTTTAGCTAACTAAATTTTTCTAACACTTTTTAGAAAATTTCAGCAGCATAACGGCATGATACTAGAAACGGGATAAGGCCTAGCCTTATCCCAAGTCTAATAATGGCCCGCGCCATACACATACCAATCTAATCAATTCCATTTCACCCAAACAACCACATTCAAACCAATAATCAAATCAACTACACAACCGAACAAATAAGTCGTCCATGGTCTGTGGATGACGGGGAACAGTTCATAAATGCAGTTACATGATAAATAACTGTAGAGAAAAATTATAGTGAGGAGTTCTCACCTTGGGGATCCACTCCGCCATTTTTATTTCTGAACGGTTCAGATTGGGATTTGTTTTCCATCTGTTCCATCGCAATCCTTTCACGCTGTTCATATTAAAAATCACATTTTTATTATCACTACATGTTCATAAAAAATCATATTTTTCTCTTTCCATTCTCTATATAAAAATCGTATTTTTATATATAAAGATCGTTTTTTTATATCTCTACTACATATGTAAAAATCACTCCTTTACACCGCTATTTCCATGATAAAAATTATATTTTTATCTTGCTAGTAATATAATAAAAATTATATTTTTACTTCTCTACATACATAGAAATTATATTTTTACCTCACTATATATATAAAAATTATATTTTTATTACTCTACATAAATAAAAATCTCGTCTTGATATGTTAAAAATCAGTTCTTTCATAAAAATATGGTCTTTTCTTTTGTAAAGATATAATCTTTCTATAAATAGAAATCATTCCTTTTCATTTATAAAAATCCTACCTTACATGTATATAAAAATCAAAATTTTACTTTGTTTTACATATCATAAAGATCGTACCTTCACTAACATAAAAATCGTATCCTTCTTTGAATAAAGATCATATTTTTATACTTTCAAAGATCATATATCTTCATACTTTCAAAATCTTTCCCTTTCCTATTTTAAAGATCTATTCTTTATATTTATGAAAATCGCGTTTCTAATTTACTATATAAAAAACTGATTTTCCTCTTTATTTTTAAAGCTAATCATATAGAAAATAAGTAAATAAATTAAATTAAACAGAAACTTATAGTTTTCAGCGAAGAAAGTGGGGAGGGTCTGATTCGCGGTGGCGTAGGTGATCGCCGGTGGTGGCAGGGGCGCTGCTGGCCAGAAAAAGGGGCGGTGGTTGCGGTTTTTGAAGTTTGGGCGTTGGGTTTGGGGGTCACGACGTTTAGAAGAGGAGAGAGGGAGAGCGGCGCGAGGGGTGGAGGTGTTGTTGGAGATGGCGGCGCGCGAGGGGCCCTCGATGGTGGTGGTGGTGACTGGCGATTTAAACTAGGGTTTTTTTTCGTTTCTGTTAACACATCGGGGAGCGAGAAAGTGTTAGAGGGGGGTAGAGTTATATATTTTATTTTAATTATTTTTCTTCTTCAAAAATGTTGACTTTACATTTGATCTCTAAACGAAGCCCCTGTCACCCCTAGCTAATTACCCCCATTCTAAAAACAATGGGATATATATCGTAAGCTGATTCGATCGTTTCGATCAGTTTCCGTCAAAATCAAAATATAAATCTATATATTGAATTTGAACGAACATTTCAATTTACCGGGGCCACATACGGACTCTAACAATTCCCGAAAAATATTTTCTAGCTTTGTATTGACGATACGGTTCTAACAAAACTAATTTCGTCAAATTCCAAGACCGTTTGTAAAATGGCCATTTTCTGGTCGATCGAAATTGATGAAACTGTCAAAACACGTTTTACTTTGCCACGCTCACATATTAATTTAGAAAATTATGAATTTTGGAATCTAGCAATAATTTGACACCCCGGATCCAACAAAATTGGTTTCGTCAAAAACGAAGGTCGTTTGCAAAATTGCTATTTTTAAGGGCTCAAAATTCCATAGCGACTATTCTGAATTTTCAGCTGGACGTAACTTTTTATCCCCTCTATGAAATTTTGATTTTTCGGATTCTTGGAAAGATATTTTCAAATAGATTCTAATATTTTTGGTTTCGCTAAAATCCGGTTTACTTTGAATCCTGCACATTCATTTGAAATTTGAAATCAAATTTTCAAACTACCGCGCCATTTTCAATTCCTTTTATATTTAAAATAAAATATTTATATTCTAACGACGATTCAAATAAATATATATGTTCTAATTCTATTCAAAATAAATTTCTCGTCGTTATTATTTAAAATAATTCATTTTAAATATACAAAATTCATTAAAATTGCCAAAATAAAATTTTTATATTGGCTCAGAATTTCAGGGTTGTTACGTAACTGCATGGGGGAAATCTGCATCTGTCTTAGAAAATCGACGACAAAAGGCGAAAGCAGAGGTATCGCCCCAACTAGACACATTAATCAGGTAATAGCCATAAATCATTCCGGTGGATTGTGGGGGCGATCTGTTTTCGAAGGCACTAGGGTATCTCTTTTTAATATCCCATGCTTTAGACATATTCGGACGAGTGTATCATCATCAATCGTCGACTCAACAGAATCTTTGGGTAACTCCAATATAGTGGCAGTTTCAAACTCGTCGGGAGCACGATCATCTCCTATATCTCCTTCCTCTTCCTCACCAAGAGAGACTTCACCCCCGGAAGATACTTCGCTATTGTGCGCTTCCATTTCATAATCTGGGCCATCATTATCCCATTCAGGGTCTGAGGGAGAGGATATGTCATCAAGAGTGAGTTTTTCGGAAGTTTCTGCGACTTCTCCCTTTTCTGCTAACCTAGATGAACGTCTCTCTGCCATGGTCGCTAAACTACTGAAGAAGCAATAACATAAGTTAGAGTAAAATAGCCCGTATCCCCCCCATCGTGCACGTGTGTGAACTAAAGTGTGTGTGATGTGTGCAGGAGATGCAAACTAAACACATAAGAACATAATGCAAAGGTTTGGTGAAACATTAATGTTCAGAATAATCCTAAATATTTGCTCATGTTCATAAGGCATTATCCTAACTGTTCATTAAGTTGTAAGTCAAGGCCAACATTGATTAAGCAAGTCGGACATTTCTTGTGCATTAAATTGGATGGTTTCAGTTCGGTTCGGATATATATATTTTGGGGTTCGGATCGGGCGCCCACAAAGGAAAGGGTTCGGACCGGGGCAGGACCATGTGTGGCCCAAAGCATAAGTTAATGTATTTCGAGCATATCGGTTCGGTTCGGAGGTTGGTACTTTACGTGATCCGGAACGGTCCGTGTAACGACCTGGATTTGGCCCGACCCCAATCGATCGCAAGATCGATCAAAACCGTTCAAAACCCGCGTACGTTAACTCCTTTTATATTTAAATTAAATTTATTCGTTCTGGCTTTGATAAAAATGAATTCTAGCCATTATTATTAATAATAAATTATATTATATCCTCAAAATTCATTAAAATTTTCTAAAATAAATTTTTTAAATTGGTTCAGAATTTGCGGGTTGTTACAGTCCGAGTGCCCGTATATTTCCATGACCTTGTCTACCACTCCGACACGACCCGGTTGAGCACACCTCTTTTTTATCCTTCTCTTTGTTTCCCACTCCGCCCCGATCCGGGCAGATAGAAACCGTCTCTTCGTTCTTACACCTCTTCACCCGAACCGATCCCAAACCTTTCCCTCTTCTTCTTCTTCTTCATCCTTATTCTTCCTTAACCAACACTGAACCCAATCTCATGCCCAAAAATGAATCAAAGCCAAGCACATACGTGCTGACGCGTTCAACCCTAGATCTTAAATCCCCTCCGTTACTACCTCGAGAGGGCGATGAGACCAATAACGGCGATGGAGAGGGGGAAGGGAGAGGGTTATGGCGTTAAGGCTAACTAAGAACCGTACTCAAATCGTCCAAATTACACACGAATTTGAATCGAAATCGATTAAAAGGGAATTAGCTGAAGTTTTGCAACCTACCTCTATAATTATTTCGAGAATCGAAAGGAATTTTTGATTTTCCATAAATTAGGGTTTTTTCTCTTTTGCAAAACTTAGAAGACGGTGATAGTGAAGGAAAGAAGGAAGAAGAGGAGGAAAAACGAATTTATATAAAAGAAGCGGAATGGCCCTTTGTATTCCAGCCAGCGTGTCCCCCCATTCCGATCGGACCGGAGCACTGGCCCATACGGATTTTTAGCCCATCCGTTCAACAATAGCAAAGTGTAAGAAAAGCTGTTCGGATCGGAGACCGAACCCCAATGGAATCACGCACATTGGCTTGGCATATGAATTGAATTTAAAGGAAAATAAAATTAAACAAAGAGCTTATCTGGAAGAATCACTGGACATCGATCAGAGTTCTCAAAACTGTTTGAAACGAAAAAGGAAATCCGTGAACATTTTGGTGTATTTATAGGTTGCAAGAAACATGACTTCATGACACAATGCGTCCCTACGAACGAATGGGAGCGACTATTCAACAGTTCAAATTCAAAGACTAGTGAACAGATAATGTCAAAGCACGCTCCATCATCAATACAAGCGTCCTTTAAGGGGGCAAAATGTTAGCCTATTTTGTGAACTAGGCTACACAAAGATTAAAAGATCAAAAGAATGAAGAATGTTTTTTAGTCAAGTCGAATCGGATCGGATTTCCTTGGTCAAGGCAGAACATCGTAGAACAGAGAAGGAAGGAGCACAGGCCAAATCGGATCGGTTCGGGTAAACTCAATCCGTTCCCCTAACTTATAGTACTTCCGATCCGAACCCAGACAATTGAAGTAGCAGCGGTTATAGCCCGTATTCCCTTAAGATCCGGAGCGGTTATACCCACGTTCTACCCATGTTTGCCACTAAACTGATGTGTTGTCACTCCCATATCCCATCCGACCACGAAAGTGATGGGATGGAGACCATGTGTATCCAAATCGAAGCCATCCCAGGAGCAGTTTTCACCTATAAATACACCATCAAGAGACATTTGGAAGGATCTTTTAGCATTTTCAGAACTCAAACTCCATTGCTATCCGAATTTCATCAACTTATTCAGATTACAATCATCCTTAGAAGCATATTGCAAAGGAGATTGAGTGAATCAATACATTGTATGAGTGAAAATTGAGTGAGAATTACTGTTGTACTTGCATTCAAATCATCAATCAAACGAGTAGAAAGTGGACGTAGGCTATTTAACGCCGAACCACTATAAATTGTGTGTTTTCATCGTTTTTTGATTTCATTTCAGTAGAATCATTACTAATTTGGGTATTAGAGCCAATTTTGGATCTAACAAAAACAAAAGCGTAATCCCACTCCAACGAGCCATAATGGAAAGAGATAAAACTGAACATTACTTCAATGCTTCCAAGTACTTCAAGAAGAAAGAAAGATGAGTCAAGCTCCACTAATCCCACCCTGAGCACCTGGGGGAAAGAAAAGAAAAGAGGCAAAACAAAACGGGTCAGACATAAAGTCTGGCGAGTCCAATGTCTTTAACTTATAATCAGTAAAGTAAAAAGATAAGAACATAAACTGGATATAAGAAATGACTGTAACATGAATAGATATGACAAGGTAACAAGATGGACAAGATAAGCAAGATATAACGTTGATTGCGCTTCTAATCACTATAAGATAATTCCTACAACGCACCAATGCTAATTACACCATACCATTACTAGTCCCATACTGGAAGTTGATCCCTCTTACTAATCATAATAATGGTAGTTCGTGTACTTCTAGCTGCTATGGTAGGTGCCGCCTACTCCTACCTCCACTAGTTGTACCCACTACCCTCCCCATTCTAATTACAACATTTATTCATAGTATGGTAGTTGTAATCCTAGCTGCTATCATAGGTGTCGCCTGCTCCTATCTCCACTAGTTGTACCTACTACCCTCCCCATTCTATCGGCTCCCTAACTCGTAGATACCCGTGTTGGTCCCACAGTAGGGTGTATCACTCCCTAAAGTGGCAACTTGATACTACTAAAAATGCACGGCATATACCTACACGATGCAACAACGTCTTACTTACCAGCCCGGACCCACGCACGCACATGACTCCGTTGGACTTGCACTGCTACCCCTAACTCTTTATTAACCTCTTACAATCAAATCCAGTAAGCGTGTCCCGCCCTCGACCTAGTTTGAGCTCACATAGATACTAAAATGGATTATTGGTTGAAAAGGATCCCCACACTTTACACAAGCTTCCCACCTACGCTTGGTCCCCACTAGGATTTCCCACATAACCCTCTTATTACAATTCCCATGTTTTTCCACATGTCTCACCTTGGTTAAGTGCTTCTAATTATATTTCACATGTCACCTATGTTACCTACTTAACCCTTTTATTATACCCATGTCTTCTTACATGTTTCACCTTGGTTAAGTGCTTCTAATTATATTTCACATGTCACCCATGTTACCCACTTAACCCTTTATTGTTCCTGTGTCTTTCCTTATGTCTTATCTTGGTTAAGTGTTGTCTACCCGCCCAGTTGACTTAACCCCATCCACTTATCAGATCAATATGTATTATTGGTTAAGCTTGCCTTAACCCTATCCACTTTGTTCATGTAATATTGGTTAAGTTGTCATCTTACACAGGTTAACTTAACCCCACCCACCTAACATGTTTTAGGTATCATATTCATCTTTGATCAGCATTAATTAGTTATTAATGCACAGACCTCTCACATTAGACTGACTGTTTGCGGTTGCTGGTTAGGCCGGTTGGTTCCGGGCATGCTTCTACCGCAAACAAAGTCTAACCTCGTGTCTCAACATGCTTATCTTAGCCAATTTATCTATTTGCAGTTTATGCCAATTTCAGGCTAATTATGTCAATTACTCAATATCCCTCATTAAAATTATGATTATAATTTTAATCCAAATTAGGCCTATAATCTTACGTTTACATGTCATGCCAAATTATGCCTAAATTACTTTGCGTTCATTGTTATTAACAATCTATGCCAAACCCCATGTATACAAATTGTACCAATTCATGCCGCAAATCAATTACATGATTACAAACCAATTTATGCCAATTTCATATTATTCATTAATTTCCCTAGTATTTTCCTACAACGTTCCAACGTTATTCGTACGTATAATTCAACGTAATATGTTAGGCTCGCAGTTAGCCTAATCTCATAAAAAGGAAAAGAAAAGAAGGGAAGAGAATTAAAGCACCAAAACTGGCATAACATATAAAATAGATCCAATAACATATGGAATATAGACTTTGGGTATGAATAATAAAATAGATCCAATAAGCATATGGAACATAAACTGTCATAGAACAATAACATAGATCTAATAAGCATATATGAACTGGCATAGAACAATAGTTCCAATAAGCATATATGAACTGACATAATAAAATAGATCTCATAAAATAGATAAAATAAGCATATGAACTGGCATATATCTAATAAGCATGTGAACTAACATAATAAAATAGATCTAATAAAATAGATCTAATAAGCATATGATCTTGGCATAATAAAATAGATCTAATTAAGCATATGAACTAGCATCATAAAATAGATCTAATTAAACATATGAACTTGCATCTAAAGTAGATCTAACTAAACATATGAACTGGCATCATAAAATAGATCTAATTAAACATATGAACTTGCATCATAAAATAGATCTAATTAAACATATGAACTTGCATCATAAAATAGATCTAATTAATCATGTGAACTGGCATCATAAAATAGATCAAGGGGCATTTTACCATAAGGGCCTCCTTTCATCCGCTAATTAGTTTCTAGGACACGCCATTACAATAATTATTTTCTAGGACAAAAATTAATTCGGCTATTTGTTCCTTCTATTCTTCATTTCCGCAAGCAATATCGAAGCTCAAAAAAACCCAAATTGATTTCAAATCCACTTTCTTCTTCATCTTTATACTTTTGAAATCAAAGCTACTGCTAATCTACTTTCGAAACCAAATCGACTCAGTTGATTTATCGAAGAAATCAAACCGCATCACATTTCTCAGCTGAACAAGTAAGTAATTGTTTATTTCTGCTGTTTTTTATATGTCGATTGCTGATGTTAATCGCCTCACCTTTATTCAGCTGAAGAAACTAAGACGCAATTTCTATTTACTATTTACAAGACACGATTTCTGTTCAGTAGTTGTTGAACAAGTAAGTACTTGTTTATCTTTGTTGTTTGTTGTTCCTCAATTTTTTTTGTTTTCTATATATCGATAGTTTTTGTTAGCTGAAGTAAGTAGTCATTCACCGAATGATTTTATTTTCTATATAAAACTGTTCATACGTATATATTCAGTGGTAGAATTTATTTTGTTTGACAACTTAAAAGGATAAAGGTGTTTATCTTTTGATTTGAATCATTTAATTACGTATTGAAATTTAGCAATATTTGAAAATTACTGATACATGTAAACATATTTGTTGTTTTTTTAATCTCATATATATATTCAGTGGGTTAATAACATGTAATATTAATCAATTTATAGTGATGATGAAATTATTCAAACGTGTATATTCAGTGGTACATGTTAATTTGTTTGACAGCTTAAAAAGATAAAAGTTTTTATCTTTTGATTTAACATATATCTTTTCAAAACTAAATTTCAGATTTAACAATTTTTAAATGTTTAGTAGAATATCTTATTTTATTTCAGATTTAAAAAAGATAATGTCATCTATCTTTTCAAAAAAAACACGGTGTTATGTTCGATATATCTATTGATTTTCACAAGTTGATATCGTCTGTGTTTTATGTTACTATTTGTTAAATTATATACATAAATTTAGTCTAAACTTGTTTTATTTTATTTTATTTCAGATTTAGAAAAGATAGTTGTATCTATCTTTTCAAAACTGGACTTCAGATTTAAAAAAGATATTTTAAAAAAGATAATTTTTAATGAAAATTGTTTTATTTTTTTCTCAGAAAACCATTTAATTTTATGCTTTTTAAAAGAAAAAAGATAAACGGTTTTATCTTTTTCTTAGGAAACCATAAAACTTATACTTTTAACAGAAAAAAGATAAATGGTTTTATCTTTTTTCTCAGAAAACCATTTAATTTTATGCTTTTTAAGCGAAAACCATTTAAATGGTTTTATCTTTTAACTATAATTAAATATTTATGGTCTGTCTTAAAGTAGGTTAGAAGTCTCCTTGTTTCTTCAAGTGAAGCCTGGCCTTTAAATTTAGAATGGAGCAATTTTATCCTCTTTTGTATTCATTTTTTTCAAGACGATATCCCTTTGATTTCTACTTATGCACTCGGTGTGTAGCATGATGCTTGATTTGAGGTTGTGCATATATTAGCACTTTTTTATTTGTGCATATAGGAAGCAGTCCAAGAGAAGTAAAAGCATGTCTGAAGGTTTGGGCTTAGGCTATTGCTTTGGCTTTTGCATCAATTGTTAGTGGATGATCATCACTAACATTATTTACTGGTGTGTTGGTGATTCACATGCGAAAAAGAAAGGCAACATTATTGCTGGCATTCTTTGAACGATTCATTCAGCAATCTTCTCCAACATTTGATAAATTCATATGCATTTTCATTCTATATGAATAGATAAAAGAACTTATCTTTTATACAAAATATCACCAAAAGCTATCATCACAAATTGTATCTTTTAACTATAAGCGTAGACTCATACTATTCTGTATATATAGACACTTTTATAGTGTATTTTGCTGCATTTTCAATTTCATGTACATGTGTTGATTCAAGTCCCATGTATATAGGTTGATTCTGTTTTTTATATTGGCACTCTATTCAGTATGACACAATATAGATAATGCAGTTATTTCATGCAATTGTTTATGTTTAACTGTTATCTGGAAAACATTGTTGTTAGTTCTATTCAAAGAGATAAATTGATTTATCTTTTTTGTTCTTATGTTGACTTTTTATTTGTTTTGATTATGTTGTTGTGTCTGATTCAAATGATACACACTGAGTTTTCAATCCTAATAGTTGAATAAAAAGGTAAAACAGTGTTTTGTTTAAGTTTTACTTAATCAACATATAAGTTATATGATTTCCTGAGAAAAAGATAAAACCATTTATCTTTTTTCTAGTTAAAAATGGCACCCTGAAGTGTTCAATTGCCATGGAATTTAGTCCTTAAAAGAATAAAAAATGTTAATAATATAAAAGAAAAGTTCTTTTATCTTTTTTATTTTGTTTAAAACAAAATTATAGTCTATACAATGAAGCTGCTGATATGTATTAGTTGTACAATACAACAGAACAAAAAGAAAGATACATACATTTATCTTTTCAACAACATTTCCTATTTATACATTCATATTTCTCACCACTCGTATAATATACAACAAGTATCGTGGCACACCTTTATGACTTTATGAAACAACAAGTGAAAATAGTAAATTAATAGAACAATTGTAATCATTGTTAGCTCTAAAAAATAGATGCAATTATCTTTTTTAAATCTGAAATAAAATAAGATATTCGATTTAACTTATCTTTTATCTTTTACTAAAAGATAGAAGCAATTATATTTTTTAAATCTGAAATAAAATAAGATATTCTACTAAACATCTAAAAATTGTTAATTACAAAAATGCAATTTTGTAATAAAAAGTTAATTTTTATCATTAACATTGCATATGCAACTAACAATTAACACATGATATATATATATATATATATATATATATATATATATATATATATATATATATTCGACTATCTTTTTTAAATCTGAAGTTCAGTTTTGAAAAGATAGAAGCAAATATCTTTTTTAAACATGAATAACATATAGTCAGTGTTCATTTGCTCATCAAACCAAACACAAATGTAGTAAACTGTCTAAGGAACAGAAGAAAGATAAATAGTTTTATCTTTATCTCAGAAAATTATTCAATCAAACTCATTGCTATTGGACAATTTTTTTCTTACGTCATTTGGCTAATAGAAAGTTCAGTATACTATTTCAATGGCATTTCTCAGTTTATACTAGTCATCCTTCCAACAAATTAAAACTACCCAAACAATGCTATTGCCTGGATATTTGTTTATCAACAAAGCTGTGACAACAAGGAATTTCGCTCGATCTGAGTCGATCGCTAAACCGACCAAGACCGTTCGAAACCCCTGATTGTTTTGAGAACACGACAAATTGGAACGCAAACAGAAGAACATTTCATTGCTATTACAACAATTTCCATCAGAGTACAAGGATATACAGAGTATGAATAAATATTACACATTGGCAAATATCAGAGATTTAAATTACATTTAAATACATAGCAGCGAAAAAATAATAAAACACACAATTGAAAGAAATACACGGATACAGAGCTTTCCGAATATCACTTCAGCTATAAACCAGGATCCTGTGAATATAAATCTGCAAAACCAAAACTACTAGCTGCCCGTACGGAAAACAAGGGAACCCAGAGTTTAGGTTAAAACAATAAACTCCAGGTCTGTCATGTGACTGGTGTGAGAACTAAAACAGTTATAAATTGGATTTTGAAGTTCGGTAAATCAAGGGACCACGCCGTATAACACGGAACGGGTTTTTACCCCAAGAATACCAGTGCATAAACAAACAGCGCAATGCTAAATAAAGAACAATGAAGCTATTATAAGACCGAGGTCCCATCACACAATGTAACGCAAGCCGGAGGATAGGGTTTTACCTTATAATAGCCAAAGAATGCTTGATACGCTAAATTTCATCTTTTATTATTACTATAAGTGAAGAAAACAACTTCAAATATAAATGTATCAATCATAGGCGGCATGGGTACCATATATCATGTCGCAATACTATTTCTACAATTAAAACCGCAAAGGTCGTATTGGAAATTGGATTTCCGCCATGAGTCGAGGCAAGGGGCAAGCTCCTCTCCATTCGAGAGACTCTAGCAAATGTATTAGGACCACACACACCGATTCTTGGAATCAGTTGGGCCGGTCCTCTCTTACTTTTGAGGATTAGTTATTCCTGAACACACGTTTCCCGGTCCTATCAGTCCTATATCCGAGGCGCCTCGCATTCCAACAACCACACAGGTGAAAATAGTATAAATGTCAGGGCTGGTAGGTCACTGACACCACCGTAGCTAGAAAGAAACATCGTGTTCTCCCAACGGTCCTTATCCCACACAGGCCGTGCTTTGATCATCAACCACAAGAATTTGCTTTTCAACAGAAGCCTTGATCATTTGCCACTTAGGCATGCCACACAGGCAATTCATGCCATGCGATTAATATCCATCAATATATAACCTCTGAGCTCGTACGTCTCAGAGAAGGGCGTTAAGCAAGAGAATAAATTCTCTACCGCCAAACAGATATATATTTAATAGAAATCAATCATACAGAATAAAATCCAATGTCAGACACACAGTCCATTTACAAGTTCGTTTTGGGTCTGCATGAAACCGGAGGAACCTTATTCCTCGCATATCCATCGATCTCCAAGTACGTCTGGACGATCACCAACTGATTCCCTCCTCTTGGGTGTACAGCCCAATCAAGATCATCAATAATCATCCAAATGATGTGAAAACCTCTGGTCTTCAACCACCGTCTTCATCGTCGACTTATCGTCAAATCGGTTATTCAGAATGGGTATAAACCCGGCCTTTCCGAATAACCCGCGTATATAATAAACAAGTGTTACATAAAAACAACATACGCCTCATTCCAATTCGGAGTATTCTTTTATTCAAATATTCACATTCTTAGGGAAAGGTTCCCATTAATTTTATCAAAGATAAATTCTTCTAAATTTATTCTTTAATCCTCCATTGGATATTATTTCAAACCAGGTTAAGGTTTTCCAGACTAGTCGGGATTAGCGAACCACACCGAAGTAATTATTTATTTTATTTCCTAATCCCAACCTATTCATCCCATGGACCAAAACTGGTAATACTCCATATCTAACACCACGGTGTTATCGGTAAATATCATTTACCATTTCACGTTAAAATCTAATTAAAGATTTAACTATCGCTTTGGAGAAAAACTGGTGATACTCCATTCTCGATCATTTTAATCTAATTAAAGATTCATTAAAACTCCACTTAGTTTTAATCTTCCCACAAATCAATATTAACGGTTATTCAAAGCTAAGAAGTTAATCCTATCTTTAACTGGGTTAAAGAACCAATGTCATTTAAAACACGATTCACAACAACCCAAAATCTCATTCCATTGTTAATCGGGTTAAAGAACATGTGTTATTCAAAACACCGCTCACAATAAACCCAAAAACCAATTTGAATTCAATTCCAATTAAATACTAATTAACTGGACAATTTCACTAAATCTTAATTAAAAGATTTATTCTTTTCTATACTGGGTTCAAGAACAGTGTTATTTAAGACACCATTCACGACGAACCCAAAATCTCATTTGATATTAAATACAAGGCTCTGAATAGAAAATATATCGGCTTATATTCAATATCAAATTCTGAAACCAACAAATATCGTATGGGAAATAACAATATAAATATATCTTTCAAATTTCCACCACCATATCTGTATAATCAAGAAATCCAACATCGAAATATTCCGAAGATAATTTCGATTCAAATCCATTCCAATTCGTATATTGGAAATTCTGATTATTTTTAAAATCACTTCAAATCCAATTTATTTATTCAAAAATATTGGATTATAATTCTAGTTCATAACTAGTTCATTTCGATAAAAATATATTTTTATCTTTTCAAATATGGAATTTTTCACCCCAATTCTTTCTAAATCATTTATTATGATTTTACACAAATTATTGATATTTTTAATAATTTTATCAAGGCTCGTACAGTCGATTTCCAATAACGGTCGTCGAACTGCACTTACAACGACCTTTTCCAAATTTGATTTGGACATAATTCCAAATCCAACCATTAGATTTCAAATTTCTAATATTCATTGGAAAGCTCTTTTCGATACGAACCCAACGGTTCCGGTTTCAGGAGAATCCGACGGTCGGATCTCCCGTAACGTCAATTCGAAATCAATGGTCGAAATTCACGAACTGCCGCAACGCGGTGCGTTCTGTTCAGGACATTATATATATAGTATATATATTATATATATTTCATCGATTTCAATTCAAACGTATTTTATAAATCGTTTTAAATTCGTTTTCAAAACAATTTCAACTTCATTTTCAATTTTAAATCAAAATTGAATATTCCATATCATTAATATATGAATGATAATATTTTCAAAACGTTATATTTTGAAATCACTTGCTTTTCTATATTCATTATAAAAATGAATATAATCGATGTAAATATCGTTCGCGTCAAAATGGCGCAAATCTAATCAACACGACTTTATATATTTCAATAATTTCGTTATTCTATTCAACAAATGAATATTTTCTTTAACACATTAATATATATATTTTATTCAACACATGAATATTAATTCTATTCAACACATGATTCTTTATTCCTACTTACAATTAAAATGTGAATTCTATTGTATAAAATATTTCGTTCAACACATGAATAGTTTCAACACATTAATATTCTCAACACATGAGTATTGTGAACACATGACTATTTTTGTTATTTAATATATTTGACAAAATTATGATTTTTATCATTTAAAGATTTTACTCAACACATGAATTTTCTTTTATTCAACACATGAATATATATATTTTATTCAACACATGAATATTTATTCTATTCAACACATGAATCTTTATTTTATAATATTCTTTATTTTCCCAATTGGAATGAGGCCCAATCAATTACCATATAATGTTAATTATATGGATTCCATACAACACATGTATATTATAGCAACGATAAATAATCAACCATCATCCAGAGTGCACCACACAACTGCATAAGCATTAAATATAAATAGTTAACGCTTACAAAGTCTGTCAACCAATCGATCGACATACAACTAAATAATTGGGATAAATGTACGCCAAATATCATCCCAACACCCGTGTGGGGTTTCAAATCAACAAACACAGATTTTTATTTATGCAATTGGGCGATGTGTAAAATTTATCGTCCCAATCAATATCAATCAAATGGGTGTACATAAATAAATCGTCTGATTTGTAAACGAATATTTATTTATTCACATTCACGTTAAATTTATATTTTTAACGATAAATAATTTTTTTCAACACATGAATATATTTCCATTCATTCCACATGACAATTAATTTTCACAACACAACAAAATCAAACAAGTCGTCCATGGTCTGTCGACGACGGGTGTCGGGTGCTGCTAAGCACCGTCTGCATCCTAGTATATATTTCAACTAGAAAATAAAATAAAAGTGAGAATGTAACAACCCGTAAAATGCGAGCCAGTTTGAAATTTTTATTTTGGCAATTTTAGCGAATTTTGATTATTTAAAATGAATTATTTTAAATAATATCGACGAAAAATGTTTTGAATATAATTCGACGTATATATTATATACGTCGTCGTTAGAATATAAATATTTATATATAATTATAAATAGAATTGAAAATGGCGCGGTAGTTCGATAATTCGATTTCAAACTTCAATTGAATGTACCGGGTGCAAAACAATCCGGATTTTAGTGAAACCAAAAACATTAGGATCTATTTGAGAATATCTTTCCAACGAATCCGACAAATCAAGATTTCATATCGGGAATCAAAAGATATGTCCAGTTGAAAATTCTGAATAGTAGCTATGGAATTCAGGCCCTTAAAAATGGGAATTTTGCAAATGACTTCGGATTTCGACGAAACCAGTTTTGTTGGGTCCGTGATGTCAAATTATTGCTAGATTCCAAATTTCATAATATTTCGAATCAATATGTGAGCGTGGCAAGGGAAAACGCGTTTGACCAGTTTCAGTTGATTTTAATCGACTGGAAATTGGCCATTTTTCCAGCGGTCTCAGAATTCGACGAAACTAGTTTTGTTAGGACCGTATCGTCAATACGAAGCTAGAAAATATTTTTTGAGGATTTTTAGAGTTAGAATGTGACCCCGGTAATTTGAAATGTACGTTTAAAATTCAATATAGCGATTTAAATGTAAATTCAAAAGAAACTGATCGAAACGATCAAATCAGCTAGCGATACATATCCCATTGTGTTCGGAATGGGGGTAAAACGCTATGGGCGGCAGGCGGTGGGCCTCGTTTTGAAGTCGTATGTAAAAGTCCACTTTTTTACAAATAATTAAATAAAAAAAACCTTTCTCCCCTTTTATTTGTTCTGCCCCCCCCCCCCCCCCCACGTTCGTTCAAAGCAAATCGACAGAAAAAAAAAGAAGGGCAAAGAACGATCGTCGATGCGGCCCTGGTGTCCTCGCATCACCGCAGCCCCACCATCGGAACCCCACCTCCTCACGCCACTCGCCTCCGTACCCCTCGCCGAACACCCCCCCCAACCCTAGCGCCCATCGCCGAACACCCCCCCCCTCGATTCAGCGCCGCTCCACCCCACCGAAGCCACCTCCGACGAACCCTGCAGGCGCCCCTCTGGATCCAAGACCGACGCCCAAAAACCCCGACCCCCTGCGATGAAAAAAAGGTAATTAATTCGAATTTAATTCTTTTTATTTTCCGTTTTTATTTCTATAAATGCTGAAGAAAAACTGATTTTTCTAAGTTATTAACTATAGTATGAAACGGTGATTTTATATGTATATATATATAGCGGTAAAGGCAGTGATCTTTGTTTTTAAATCAGTAAAGATAGGATTTTTAAATCAGTAAAGATAGGATTTTTAAATCAGTAAAGATAGGATTTTTAAAAAAAAACTGCAAAGGTAGAATTTTTAACACGGTAAAGCTTTGATTTGTATCGAAGTAAAAATGTGATTTTTATCTATTGAACATCAAAGTAAAAATTCGATTTTTATATATAGAATATCAAAGTAAAAATTCGATTTTTATATATAGAATATCAAAGTAAAAATTCGATTTTTATATATAGAATATCAAAGTAAAAATTCAATTTTTATATATAGAATATCAAAGTAAAAATTCGATTTTTATATATAGAATATCAAAGTAAAAATTCGATTTTTATATATAGAATAGCAAAGTAAAAATTCGATTTTTATATATAGAATAGCAAAGTAAAAATTCGATTTTTATATATAGAATAGCAAAGTAAAAATTCGATTTTTATATATAGAATAGCAAAGTAAAAATTCGATTTTTATATATAGAATAGCAAAGTAAAAATTCGATTTTTATATATAGAATAGCAAAGTAAAAATTCGATTTTTATATATAGAATAGCAAAGTAAAAATTCAATTTTTATATATTGAATAACGAAGTAAAAATGTGATTTTTAAATATGTAGTGGCTACGGGCAACGAAGAAGACGAAAAGGCGAGAACGACAAAGATCTCTAAATAGGAGTGTCGTGAAGTGGGGATAGCTTTCGGTGAGAACTTCTCACCTTTCAATTTAAATTTTCTAGTTATATATATATACTAGGATGCAGACGGTGTTTCGTAGCACCCGACACCCGTCATCCACAGACCATGGATGGCTTGTTTGTTAAATTGTTTGGTTGAGTAGTTGGTTAGATTATTTGATTGATATTTGACTGTTGGGTGAATTGAAATTGATTTGATTGATGTGTGAATGGCGTGGGCCTTCACTAGACCGGGGATAAGGCTAGGCCTCGTCCCGTTTCTAGTATCGTGCCGTTATGCCGCCGAAATTTTCTAAAATAAGTTAGAAAAATAAAAATATCATTTTATTTAAAGAATGAACTGAATAGAAATTCATATGTTGGAATAAAATGTTTTATCGTTAAAAATATAATTTTTAACGCGAATGTGAATAAATAAATATCAATTTACAAACTGGACGGTTTGTTTATGTACACTGATTTGATTGACATGGATTGGGATGATAAATTTTACACATCGCCCAACTGCACAAATAAAATATGTGTTTGATTGTTTGAAACCCCACACGGGTGTTGGGATGAAATTTGAAGTTCACTCATCCTGATTGGTTAAATATGTCGATCGATTGATTGACAGGCTGTTATAAGCGTTAGATATCTATATTTGATGCTTATACAGTGTAGTGCACTTTGGTTGATGGTTGATTATTTTTCAATGCTATTATATACGTGTGATGTATGAAAATCCATATAATTAACATTATATGGTGATTGATTGGGCCTCATTCCAATTTAGAAAATAAAGAATATATAAAATAAAGGTTCATGTGTTGACAGTACTCATCCATTGAGATTGGTCATGTGTTGAACGAAATATTTTAGTAATAAAATTTACATCTTTATCAATATATAAAATAAAGGTTCATGTGTTGACAGTACTCATCCATTGAGATTGGTCATGTGTTGAACGAAATATTTTGATAATAACAACTATTTTGAAAAAGAAATATTTGAAATAGAATATTTGAAAATAGAAATTTATGAAGCCGTGTTGATTAGATTGACGCCATTTTGACGTAATCGATATTTATATCGATATTATTCATTTTGAAATGAATTGAATTGAAAACGATTTCGAAATGAATTGAATTGAAAACGATTTCGAAATGAATTGAATTGAAAACGATTTCGAAATGAATTGAATTAAAAACGATTTCGAAATGAATTGAATTAAAAACGATTTCGAAATGAATTGAATTGAAAACGATTTCGAAATGAATTGAATTGAAAACGATTTCGAAATGAATTGAATTGAAAACGATTTCGAAATGAATTGAATTGAAAACGATTTCGAAATGAATTGAATTGAAAACGAATTCAAATTGAATTGAAAGCGAATTGAAATGAATTCAAATTGAATTGAAATTTGAATTGAATAGAAATGAATTTTAAAACGAATTTATAAAGAAGAATTCAATTTTGATTTGAATTGAAAAGGAAGTTGAAATTGCTTTTGAAACGAATTTAAAACTATTCATATAATTCGTTTTAAATAGAAATCGAAGAAATATATATTATATATATAATATATATAATATAATGGCCTGAATAGAACGCGCCGCGCCGCGGCAGTTCGCGAATTTCGACCATTTATTTCAAACGGACATTACGGGAGATCCGACCGTCGGATTCTCCTAAAACCGGAACCGTTGGGTTCGCATCGAAAAGAGCTTTCTAATGAATATTAGAAATTAGAAATCTAACGGTTGGATTTGGAATTATGTCCAAATCAAATTTGAAAAAGGTCGCTATACGTGCAGTTCGATGGCCATTGGTGGAAATCGACTGTACAGGCCTCGATATAATTATTAAAAATAGTAATAATTTGTGTAAAATCATAAGAAATGATTTAGAAAGGATTGGGATGAAAAACTCCATATTTGAAAAGATAAAAATAGATTTTTATCGAAATGAACTAGTTTTGAACTAGAATTATAATTCTATTTATTTTTAAATAAATAAATTGAATTTAAAAAGGGTTTTAAAAATAACCAGAATTTCCAATGATTGCATTGGAGTGGATTTGAATCGAAATTGCCTTCGGAATATTTCGATGTTGGATTTCGTGATGATACAGATATTGTTATGGGAATTTGAAAGATATATATATATCGTTATTTCCAATGCGATATTTGTTAGTCGTAGAATTTGATATTGAATATAAGCCGGTATATTTTCTATTCAGAGCTTTGTATTGAATATCAAATGTGATTGGGTTTGTCGTGAATGGTGTCTTCACTAACACTGTTCTTAAACCCAGTTGAGAAAAGATTAAATCTTTTTATTTAGATTTAATGAAGTGTACCAATTCAATAATATTTAATTGGAATTGAATTGATATTGATATTGGGTTTATTGTGAACAGTGTTTTAAATAACACTTGTTCTTTAGCCCGATAATTAATGGAATGATTTTTGGGTTTATCGTGAACAGTGTTTTAAATAACACTCGTTCTTTAACCCGATAATTAATGAATGTGATTTTGGGTTTATCGTGAACCGTGTTTTAAATGACACTGATTCTTTAACCCAGTCGAAGATTAAAACTAAGTGGAGTTTTAATGAATCTTTAATTAGATTGAAATGATCGAAAATGGAGTATCACCAGTTTTGCTCCAGGCGATAGTTAAATCTTTAATTAGATTTGAACGTGAAATGGTAATTGAATTTACCGATAACACTGTGGTGTTAGATATGAAGTATTACCAGTTTTACTTCATGGGATAAATAGGTTGGGATGGGGAAATTAAAATAAATAATTACTTCGGTAAGGTTCGCTAATCCCGACTAGTTTGAATTGAGATTCAAAAATAGAATAAAGAATAAATTCAAGGAATTTATCTTGGATAAAATTAATGGGAACCTTTCCCTATGAATGTGAAATTTAGAAACTAACTGACGGTTAGCCAAGCAGAATGGTTTTCTGAATATTGATCTGATGTTGGTTTCGTCCTTCGGGGTTAATATTTGGGGAATTATTCTCTTGATTAATTTACGGTTAGTGACTGATGAATTGGAATGAGGCGTATGTTGTGTTTGTGTAACACTTATTTAAAATATACGCGAGTTATTTGGAAAGACCGGGTTTATCCCATTCTGAATAACTGATACGACGATAAGTCGAAGATGAAGACGGTGGTCGTAGACCAGAAGTCTTCACGTCGTTTGGGTGATTGCTGATGATCTTGATTGGGCTGTACACCCAAGAAGATGGAAACAGTTGGTGATCGTCCAGACGTGCTTGGAGATCGATGGATATGCGGGGTACTAGGTGCCTCCGGTTTCGTTCAGACCCAGAACGGACTTGTAAATGGACTGTGTGTCTGACATTGGATTTTAGTCCGTGTGATTGATCTCTATTAAATATATATCTGTTTGGCGGCGGAGAATTTATTCTCTTGCTTAACGCCCTTCTCTGAGACGCACGAGCTCAGGGGTTATATATTGATGGATATCAAACGCATGGAGTGAATTGCCTGTGTGGCATGCCTAAGTGACAATTGATTGAGGCTTCTGTTGAAAAGCAAAGTCTTGTGGTGATGATCAAAGCACGGCCTTTGTGGCATAGCTTTGTGTAACGTTTACTTCGCGAGTATCACACCCGGTATGAACCAAAAACGGGAGACGGACCTCAGGGAGGGCATGCGTTTCCTTCTAGCTAAAAAGTGGCGTCAGTGGTTTTACACGCCCTGACGAGTTTGACTTATGTGGTTGTTGCTGTTGCGAGGCGCCTCGGATTGATCGGTCGTTCTCGAACCGATGGAGTCATTTAGTTGGCTCACTTACGCCCCAAAGGGCGGCGAAACGCATGTTCAGGGTTTAAGTTTAATCCACATCGGTGGACCGGCCCTGTCGCTCCAAGGGTCGATGCGTTCTGATCCTGAGACTCGGGCTAGACAGTCTCGAACCGGTTGAGGACTATCTTTTGCCTCGGTTCATAGATGGAAACCCAATTTCCAAATACGTGATTCTGCGGTTTTATTTGTAGAGCCTAGTATGGCGACATAGTGGGATGGGGCACTTATGCCGTCTATGATTGATACTTATGATTTGAAGTTGTTTTATACACTATGAACTTATAATAGTATCAAACGATTTGTTTTAAACGTATCAAGCATTCTTTGGCTGTTATAAGGGAAAACCCTATCCTCGGCTGCGTTGCATTGTGTGATGGGACCTGGGTCTTATAACAGCTTCATTTTTCTTTGTTTAGCATTGGCTGTTTGTTTTATGCACTGGTATTCTTGGGAGGAAACCCGTTCCGTGTTATACGGCGTGGTCCCTTGATTTACCTAACTTTAAAATAAAGGTTAACTGTTTTAATTCTCACACCAGTCACATGACTGACCTGGAGTTTATTGTTTTAACCTAAACTCTGGGTGCCCTTATTTTGACACGGGCAGCTAGTAGTTTTGGTTTTGCAGATTTATATTCACAGGATCCTGGTTTACAGCTGGAACGATATCCGGAAAGCTTTGTATCCGTATATCTCTTCTAGTTGTGTATTGTATTATTTTCCGCTGCTATGTATTTAAATGTAATTTAAATCTCTGATATTTCTGTGTAATATTCATTTATACTCGGTATATTCTTGTAATCTGATGCATTGTTGTAATATACAATGAAATGTTCTTTCGTCTGCGTTCTGTTGTGGCTTGTTCTCGAACTATCCGTCGCTTTCCTTTACGGGGAAGTTACGGGTTTTCACAGTTGGTATCAGAGCTTTGGTTTACAGAGCTCGAGAACAAGACACATTAGGACCATACGAAAGAATTCATCAGATATTGGATTAGTAATATCCAATGAGGACGACTCGTTAGAGATAGGATCAGTAGTATCCTAGAACGAGTGTGAAGAGTATATTTTCAAATAAAAACAATTTTTGTTTTGAAAATTTAAAGCAATTCTACGTATTTGATTATTTATCTATATTGATGTGGACAATCCAGTATATATAGATTTTGCGTATACGTCTGATCCGCGTGTATTCAAAGTTTTAATATATTGGATAGATATAGCATCACACTCTTGTCGCCCGAAGATGATATTGATGATAGCGATCGCATCATCAACATTTATGTTCGAGTTTCGAAGGTGTGATTTTCTATATATTTCCATTAGACTGGTGTGAGAACCAAAACTAATATAGCTAGAATACATTGTTGTGATTTGGCATCAAAACATGATTTTCTTTATATATATCAAAATTATCAATTTGAAACGTTAAATTCACTAATTGATTGATGTTTGTGTTGTTTGTTTATTTGTTTGATAATTTTGAACCATTTAGCCTAATTGAAACAAATATTGAATTGTATTGAAAATTGGTCGCATTTGCTTGCATATACATATACTTATATTGAACAGGTCATAGCAAGGAGGCTAGAGCCGAAGAATAAAATTTGTTTGCCCGACAAATAGGTACATGTTTACTACATAATTTACTGTTTTGTTTGGGTGATGATGATTTTATGAGCCTATTGGCTAGCCGCTTGGCTTTTTCCTTTTCTTTTTGAGATCTGAAGGACCGGGGAAGCTATTTGAAATTCCCCGATGCTCCCGGTACAGGGGAGGTTATGGCGAAATTTTTCAAAAATTTAGGGTGTTTGCCAAATTTTTGAGGTTTTGAAAATTCTCAAAAACTAAAAAGTTGGAGGATGGAAGCCAGAACGAACGTAGAGTTGATTAATCAAACCACTTTCGACTTTGTTCCTTTTCGGGGACGAAAAGTTTTAAGTGGGGGAGATTGTAACAACCCGTAAAATGCGAGCCAGTTTGAAATTTTTATTTTGGCAATTTTAGCGAATTTTGATTATTTAAAATGAATTATTTTAAATAATATCGATGAAAAATGTTTTGAATATAATTCGACGTATATATTATATACGTCGTCGTTAGAATATAAATATTTATATATAATTATAAATAGAATTGAAAATGGCGCGGTAGTTCGATAATTCGATTTCAAACTTCAATTGAATGTACCGGGTGCAAAACAATCCGGATTTTAGTGAAACCAAAAACATTAGGATCTATTTGAGAATATCTTTCCAACAAATCCGACAAATCAAGATTTCATAGCGGGAATCAAAAGATATGTCCAGTTGAAAATTCTGAATAGTCGCTATGGAATTCAGGCCCTTAAAAATGGGAATTTTGCAAATGACTTCGGATTTCGACGAAACCAGTTTTGTTGGGTCCGTGATGTCAAATTATTGCTAGATTCCAAATTTCATAATATTTCGAATCAATATGTGAGCGTGGCAAGGGAAAACGCGTTTGACCAGTTTTAGTTGATTTTAATCGACTGGAAATTGGCCATTTTTCCAGCGGTCTCAGAATTCGACGAAACTAGTTTTGTTAGGACCATATCGTCAATACGAAGCTAGAAAATATTTTTCGAGGATTTTTAGAGTTAGAATGTGACCCCGGTAATTTGAAATGTACGTTTAAAATTCAATATAGCGATTTAAATGTAAATTCAAAAGAAACTGATCGAAACGATCAAATCAGCTAGCGATACATATCCCATTGTGTTCGGAATGGGGGTAAAACGCTATGGGCGGCAGGCGGTGGGCCTCGTTTTGAAGTCGTATGTAAAAGTCCACTTTTTTACAAATAATTAAATAATTAAAAAAAACCTTTCTCCCCTTTTATTCGTTCTGCCCCCCCCCCCCCCCACGTTCGTTCAAAGCAAATCGACAGAAGAAAAAAAAAAGAAGGGCGACGAACGATCGTCGATGCCGCCCTGGTGGGCTCGCATCACCGCAGCCCCCCCCATCGGAACCCCGCCTCCTCACGCCACTCGCCTCCGTACCCCTCGCCGAACACCCCCCCAACCCTAGCGCCCATCGCCGAACACCACCCCCCCCCCTCGATTCAGCGCCGCTCCACCCCACCGAAGCCACCTCCGACGAACCCTGCAGGCGCCCCCCCTGGATCCAAGACCGACGCCCAAAAACCCCGACCCCCTGCGATGAAAAAAAAAGGTAATTAATTCGAATTTAATTCTTTTTATTTTCCGTTTTTATTTCTATAAATGCTGAAGAAAAAGTGATTTTTCTAAGTTATTAACTATAGTATGAAACGGTGATTTTATATGTATATATATATAGCGGTAAAGGCAGTGATCTTTGTTTTTAAATCAGTAAAGATAGGATTTTTAAATCAGTAAAGATAGGATTTTTAAATCAGTAAAGATAGGATTTTTAAATCAGTAAAGATAGGATTTTTTAAAAAAAACTGCAAAGGTAGAATTTTTAACACGGTAAAGCTTTGATTTGTATCGAAGTAAAAATGTGATTTTTATCTATTGAACATCAAAGTAAAAATTCGATTTTTATATATAGAATATCAAAGTAAAAATTCGATTTTTATATATAGAATATCAAAGTAAAAATTCGATTTTTATATATAGAATATCAAAGTAAAAATTCAATTTTTATATATAGAATATCAAAGTAAAAATTCGATTTTTATATATAGAATATCAAAGTAAAAATTCGATTTTTATATATAGAATATCAAAGTAAAAATTCGATTTTTATATATAGAATAGCAAAGTAAAAATTCGATTTTTATATATAGAATAGCAAAGTAAAAATTCGATTTTTATATATAGAATAGCAAAGTAAAAATTCGATTTTTATATATAGAATAGCAAAGTAAAAATTCGATTTTTATATATAGAATAGCAAAGTAAAAATTCGATTTTTATATATAGAATAGCAAAGTAAAAATTCAATTTTTATATATTGAATAACGAAGTAAAAATGTGATTTTTAAATATGTAGTGGCTACGGGCAACGAAGAAGACGAAAAGGCGAGAACGACAAAGATCTCTAAATAGGAGTGTCGTGAAGTGGGGATAGCTTTCGGTGAGAACTTCTCACCTTTCAATTTAAATTTTCTAGTTATATATATATACTAGGATGCAGACGGTGTTTCGTAGCACCCGACACCCGTCATCCACAGACCATGGATGGCTTGTTTGTTAAATTGTTTGGTTGAGTAGTTGGTTAGATTATTTGATTGATATTTGACTGTTGGGTGAATTGAAATTGATTTGATTGATGTGTGAATGGCGTGGGCCTTCACTAGACCGGGGATAAGGCTAGGCCTCGTCCCGTTTCTAGTATCGTGCCGTTATGCCGCCGAAATTTTCTAAAATAAGTTAGAAAAATAAAAATATCATTTTATTTAAAGAATGAACTGAATAGAAATTCATATGTTGGAATAAAATGTTTTATCGTTAAAAATATAATTTTTAACGCGAATGTGAATAAATAAATATCAATTTACAAACTGGACGGTTTGTTTATGTACACTGATTTGATTGACATGGATTGGGATGATAAATTTTACACATCGCCCAACTGCACAAATAAAATATGTGTTTGATTGTTTGAAACCCCACACGGGTGTTGGGATGAAATTTGAAGTTCACTCATCCTGATTGGTTAAATATGTCGATCGATTGATTGACAGGCTGTTATAAGCGTTAGATATCTATATTTGATGCTTATACAGTGTAGTGCACTTTGGTTGATGGTTGATTATTTTTCAATGCTATTATATACGTGTGATGTATGAAAATCCATATAATTAACATTATATGGTGATTGATTGGGCCTCATTCCAATTTAGAAAATAAAGAATATATAAAATAAAGGTTCATGTGTTGACAGTACTCATCCATTGAGATTGGTCATGTGTTGAACGAAATATTTTAGTAATAAAATTTACATCTTTATCAATATATAAAATAAAGGTTCATGTGTTGACAGTACTCATCCATTGAGATTGGTCATGTGTTGAACGAAATATTTTGATAATAACAACTATTTTGAAAAAGAAATATTTGAAATAGAATATTTGAAAATAGAAATTTATGAAGCCGTGTTGATTAGATTGACGCCATTTTGACGTAATCGATATTTATATCGATTTTATTCATTTTGAAATGAATTGAATTGAAAACGATTTCGAAATGAATTGAATTGAAAACGATTTCGAAATGAATTGAATTGAAAACGATTTCGAAATGAATTTAATTAAAAACGATTTCGAAATGAATTGAATTAAAAACGATTTCGAAATGAATTGAATTAAAAACGATTTCGAAATGAATTGATTTAAAAACGATTTCGAAATGAATTGAATTGAAAACGATTTCGAAATGAATTGAATTGAAAACGATTTCGAAATGAATTGAATTGAAAACGATTTCGAAATGAATTGAATTGAAAACGAATTCAAATTGAATTGAAAGCGAATTGAAATGAATTCAAATTGAATTGAAATTTGAATTGAATAGAAATGAATTTTAAAACGAATTTATAAAGAAGAATTAAATTTTGATTTGAATTGAAAAGGAAGTTGAAATTGCTTTTGAAACGAATTTAAAACTATTCATATAATTCGTTTTAAATAGAAATCGACGAAATATATATTATATATATAATATATATAATATAATGGCCTGAATAGAACGCGCCGCGCCGCGGCAGTTCGCGAATTTCGACCATTTATTTCAAACGGACATTACGGGAGATCCGACCGTCGGATTCTCCTAAAACCGGAACCGTTGGGTTCGCATCGAAAAGAGCTTTCTAACGAATAATAGAAATTAGAAATCTAACGGTTGGATTTGGAATTATGTCCAAATCAAATTTGAAAAAGGTCACTATACGTGCAGTTCGATGGCCATTGGTGGAAATCGACTGTACAGGCCTCGATAAAATTATTTAAAATAGTAATAATTTGTGTAAAATCATAAGAAATGATTTAGAAAGGATTGGGATGAAAAACTCCATATTTGAAAAGATAAAAATAGATTTTTATCGAAATGAACTAGTTTTGAACTAGAATTATAATTCTATTTATTTTTAAATAAATAAATTGAATTTAAAAAGGGTTTTAAAAATAACCAGAATTTCCAATGATTGCATTGGAGTGGATTTGAATCGAAATTGCCTTCGGAATATTTCGATGTTGGATTTCGTGATGATACAGATATTGTTATGGGAATTTGAAAGATATATATATATATCGTTATTTCCAATGCGATATTTGTTAGTCGTAGAATTTGATATTGAATATAAGCCGGTATATTTTCTATTCAGAGCCTTGTATTGAATATCAAATGTGATTGGGTTTGTCGTGAATGGTGTCTTCACTAACACTGTTCTTAAACCCAGTTGAGGAAAGATTAAATCTTTTTATTTAGATTTAATGAAGTGTACCAATTCAATAATATTTAATTGGAATTGAATTGATATTGATATTGGGTTTATTGTGAACAGTGTTTTAAATAACACTTGTTCTTTAGCCCGATAATTAATGGAATGATTTTTGGGTTTATCGTGAACAGTGTTTTAAATAACACTCGTTCTTTAACCCGATAATTAATGAATGTGATTTTGGGTTTATCGTGAACCGTGTTTTAAATGACACTGATTCTTTAACCCAGTCGAAGATTAAAACTAAGTGGAGTTTTAATGAATCTTTAATTAGATTGAAATGATCGAAAATGGAGTATCACCAGTTTTGCTCCAGGCGATAGTTAAATCTTTAATTAGATTTGAACGTGAAATGGTAATTGAATTTACCGATAACACTGTGGTGTTAGATATGAAGTATTACCAGTTTTACTTCATGGGATAAATAGGTTGGGATGGGGAAATTAAAATAAATAATTACTTCGGTAAGGTTCGCTAATCCCGACTAGTTTGAATTGAGATTCAAAAATAGAATAAAGAATAAATTCAAGGAATTTATCTTGGATAAAATTAATGGGAACCTTTCCCTATGAATGTGAAATTTAGAAACTAACTGTCGGTTAGCCAAGCAGAATGGTTTTCTGAATATTGATCTGATGTTGGTTTCGGCCTTCGGGGTTAATATTTGGGGAATTATTCTCTTGATTAATTTACGGTTAGTGACTGATGAATTGGAATGAGGCGTATGTTGTGTTTGTGTAACACTTATTTAAAATATACGCGAGTTATTTGGAAAGACCGGGTTTATCCCATTCTGAATAACTGATACGACGATAAGTCGAAGATGAAGACGGTGGTCGAAGACCAGAAGTCTTCACGTCGTTTGGGTGATTGCTGATGATCTTGATTGGGCTGTACACCCAAGAAGATGGAAACAGTTGGTGATCGTCCAGACGTGCTTGGAGATCGATGGATATGCGGGGTACTAGGTGCCTCCGGTTTCGTTCAGACCCAGAACGGACTTGTAAATGGACTGTGTGTCTGACATTGGATTTTAGTCCGTGTGATTGATCTCTATTAAATATAAATCTGTTTGGCGGCGGAGAATTTATTCTCTTGCTTAACGCCCTTCTCTGAGACGCACGAGCTCAGGGGTTATATATTGATGGATATCAAACGCATGGAGTGAATTGCCTGTGTGGCATGCCTAAGTGACAATTGATCGAGGCTTCTGTTGAAAAGCAAAGTCTTGTGGTGATGATCAAAGCACGGCCTTTGTGGCGTAGCTTTGTGCAACGTTTACTTCGCGAGTATCACACCCGGTATGAACCAAAAACGGGAGACGGACCTCAGGGAGGGCATGCGTTTCCTTCTAGCTAAAAAGTGGCGTCAGTGGTTTTACACGCCCTGACGAGTTTGACTTATGTGGTTGTTGCTGTTGCGAGGCGCCTCGGATTGATCGGTCGTTCTCGAACCGATGGAGTGATTTAGTTGGCTCACTTACGCCCCAAAGGGCGGCGAAACGCATGTTCAGGGTTTAAGTTTAATCCACATCGGTGGACCGGCCCTGTCGCTCCAAGGGTCGATGCGTTCTGATCCTGAGACTCGGGCTAGACAGTCTCGAATCGGTTGAGGACTATCTTTTTCCTCGGTTCATAGATGGAAACCCAATTTCCAAATACGTGATTCTGCGGTTTTATTTGTAGAGCCTAGTATGGCGACATAGTGGGATGGGGCACTTATGCCGTCTATGATTGATACTTATGATTTGAAGTTGTTTTATACACTATGCACTTATAATAGTATCAAACGATTTGTTTTAAACATATCAAGCATTCTTTGGCTGTTATAAGGGAAAACCCTATCCTCGGCTGCGTTGCATTGTGTGATGGGACCAGGGTCTTATAACAGCTTCATTTTTCTTTGTTTAGCATTGCGCTTTTTGTTTTATGCACTGGTATTCTTGGGAGGAAACCCGTTCCGTGTTATACGGCGTGGTCCCTTGATTTACCTAACTTTAAAATAAAGGTTAACTGTTTTAATTCTCACACCAGTCACATGACTGACCTGGAGTTTATTGTTTTAACCTAAACTCTGGGTGCCCTTATTTTGACACGGACAGCTAGTAGTTTTGGTTTTGCAGATTTATATTCACAGGATCCTGGTTTACAGCTGGAACGATATCCGGAAAGCTTTGTATCCGTATATCTCTTCTAGTTGTGTATTGTATTATTTTCCGCTGCTATGTATTTAAATGTAATTTAAATCTCTGATATTTCTGTGTAATATTCATTTATACTCTGTACATTCTTGTAATCTGATGCATTGTTGTAATATACAATGAAATGTTCTTTCGTCTGCGTTCTGTTATGGCTTGTTCTCGAACTATCCGTCGCTTTCCTTTACGGGGAAGTTACGGGTTTACACAGAGAAGTTCTCACCGATAAGCTAAACCAAATGCCACGACTCTTCATATGTAGGAAATCTTCGTCGTGCTCGACTTTTGTCACTTTCGTTGTCCGTAGCCACTACATATATAAAAATCACAATTTTATATTCTCTAGTATATAAAAATCACATTTTTATAACTACTCTACATGGATAAAAATCACATTTTTATACTGCTACTATATAGATAAAAAATCTATTTTTATACCGCTATTATATAGATAAAAATTCTATTTTTATAACGCTACTATATAGATAAAAATTCTATCTTTATAACGCTACTATATAGATAAAAAATCTATCTTTATACCGCTACTATATAGATAAAAATTCTATCTTTATACAGCTACTATATAGATAAAAATTCTATCTTTATACCGCTACTATATAGATAAAAATTCTATTTTTAATCAAACAAAGATCCTATTCTTATTCACTAGAAAAAAAATCTCATCTTCATCAAATCAAAAATCATTTCTTTTTCTATTTAAAAAAAATCCCGCCTTTATTATATTCAAAAATCACTTTATATTCATAAAGATCAACATTAAAAACTAAACTTTCGTATATAGAATTCTAAACTTTCTCCTGTAAAAATCTATACTTTCTTATATATATATATATATAAGAAAAAATATAGTGTTTCTATACATATAACCAAAAATCCCATTCTTACTACGCTTTTCATAAATAAAAATATTATCTTTCCATAAATAAAAATCGTTTTTTTTTCATAATAAAAATCATATCTTTTTTTAAGTACAAATCAGACAAACTTACAGGATTCTAGGGTTTCGATCAGCAAGGAATACCAAGCACTGGAAGCATCCAACGATTTAAGTCATCCCTAAACCGATTTCATCGAGCGTCGAACGAAGGGGCTGTTGGGGCTTAGGGAGGCGCACGCCGGTGCGGAAGTGGTGCTGGTGGCCGTCGCTACGGGCGGCACGCGGCATAGAGGGGGTGCGGAGGTTCGGACTCGCGGGTGGAAGATGGGTTGTGGGGCTCGATTTGGCTGAGAGGGGGGGTCCGCTGTGATCGAGGGGAAGAGGGAGGGGGAGCGTCGATGGGGGAGGAGCAGACTGGCGCCCGATCGACGGTGGTAGAGGCGCGGTGGCACGCCAGATTGGAGGGTGACGAGGAGCGGTTTTCCCTTTTTTTTCTTTTTTTTCTATTCTGTGCATTGACTGAAACGGGGAGAGAGAGGAGGGAGTTATATTATATTATATATATATATATATTTATTTATTTATTTTAAATTCTAAAAAGCAACTTTTTATTGTCAACTTGAAATCGAACCCACCGACTGTCATCCATAACTAATTACCCCCATTCCGAACACAATGGGATATGTCCCATAAGCTGATTTGACTGTTTCGATCAGTTTCCGTCAAAATCAAAATATAAATCTATATATCGAATTTGAACGCACATTTCAATTTACCGGGACCACATACGGACTCTAAAAATTCCCGAAAAATATTTTCTAGCTTCGTATTGATGATACGGTCCTAACAAAACTAATTTCGTCAAATTTAGAGACCGTTTGAAAAATGGTCATTTTCTAGTCGATTAAATTCAACTGAAACTGGTCAAAACACGTTTAACTTCGCCACGCTCACATATTGATTCAGAAAATTATGCAAATTGGAATATAGTAATAATTTGACATTCCGGTTCCAACAAAAGTGGTTTCGTCGAAAACCGAGGTCGTTTGCAAAATTTCCGTTTTTAAGGGCCAGAATTCCATAGCGACTATTCTGAATTTTCAACTGGATATAATTTTTTATTCCCGCTATGAAATTTCAATTATTCGGATTCGTTGAAAAGATATTTTCAAGTAGATTCTAATATTTTTGGTTTTGCTAAAATCCGGTTTATTTTGGATCCTGTACATTCATTTGAAATTTGAAATCGAATTTTCAAACTACCGCGCCATTTTTAATTCCTTTTATATTTAAAATAAAATATTTATATTCTAACGACGATTCAAATAAATAAATAAATACGTTCTAATTCTATTCAAAATAAATTTCTCGTCTTTATTATTTAAAATAATTCATTTTATATATTCAAAATTCATTAAAATTGCCAAAATAAAAATTAAAAATTGGCTCGGATTTCCGGGTTATTGCAATCTCCCCCACTTAAAACTTTTCATCCCCGAAAAGGAACGAAGCTGAAAGTTGTTTTACAAACCAACTCAACTTCCATTATTTTCTTTACGGCTTAAGTTCTTCAACTTTTCAGTTTCTAAGAACTTTTCAAATTCTTCAAAAATTTGGCTAACACCCTAAATTTTCGAAAAATTTCGCCATAACCTCCCCTGAACCGGGAGCTTCGGGATATTTCAAATAGTCTCCCATGGCCCTCACCAATCCAAAAGAAAAAGCCAATCGGCTCATAAAATCATCAAAACCCAATAAATTTGTAAACATGTATCTATTTGTTGGGCAAACAATTTTATTCTTCTGCTCTAGCCTCCTTGCAATGACATGTTCAATGGATACACATGTATATACATGCAATTGTAATCATTTTTCAATACAGTTCAATATTCGGTTCAATTAGGCTAAATGGTTCAAAATTATCAAACCAATAATCAAACAACACAACCAACAATCAATTAGTTGATTAGCTTTTCAAATTCATAACTTTGATACATATACAAAAAATCATGTTTTTGATGCCAATTCACAACAATAGACCCTATCTAGTTTTGGTTCTCACACCAGTCTAATGGAAATATATAAATATCACACCTTCGAAACTCGAACATAAATACTAATGATGTCATGACAATTATCAGTACCATCTCCGGGCGACTAGAGTATGATTCTATATGTACCCAATATATTAAAACTTCGAATATACGTTCGTGACGCGTATATGCAAAATCTTTATATATTGGATTGTCCAAATTCAATACAAATAAAATAATCAAATACGTACAATATGGTTTAAATTTTCAAAACAAAACTTGTTTCCAATTTTTTTTTTTAAAAATATACTCTTCAGACTCGTTCTAGGATACTACCGATCCCATCTCTAACGAGTTATTCTTATTGGATATTTCTAATCCAACCTCTGATGAATTCTTTCGTTCGGTTATAATGTGTCTTGTTCTCGAGTTCTGTAAACCAAAGCTCTGATACCAAATGTGACAACAAGGAATTTCGCTCGATCCGAGTCGATCGCTAAACCGACCAAGAGCGTTCGAAACCCCTGATTGTTTTGAGAACACGACAAATCGGAACGCAAACAGAAGAACATTTCATTGCTATTACAACAATTTCCATCAGAGTACAAGGATATACAGAGTATGAATAAATATTACACATCGGCAAATATCAGAGATTTAAATTACATTTAAATACATAGCAGCGGAAAAATAATACAACACACAACTGAAAGAAATACACGGATACAGAGCTTTCCGAATATCACTTCAACTATAAACCAGTATCCTGTGAATATAAATCTGCAAAACCAAAACTACTAGCTGCCCATGCGGAAAGTAAGGGCACCCAGAGTTTAGGTTAAAACAATAAACTCCAGGTCAGTCATGTAACTGGTGTGAGAACTAAAACAATTATAAATTGGATTTTAAAGTTTGATAAATCAAGGGACCACGCCGTATAACACGGAACGGGTTTTTACCCCCAAGAATACCAGTGCATAAACAAACAGCGCAATGCTAAATAAAGAACAATGAAGCTATTATAAGACCCAGGTCCCATCACACAATGCAACGCAAGCTGGAGGATAGGGTTTTACCTTATAATAGACAAAGAATACTTGGTACGCTAAATTTCATCTTTTATTATTACTATAAGTGAAGAAAACAACTTCAAATATAAATGTATCAATCATAGGCGGCATGGGTACCATATATCATGTCGCCATACTAGTTCTACAATTAAAACCGCAAAGGTCGTATTGGAAATTGGATTTCCATCATGAGTCGAGGCATGGGGCAAGCTCCTCTCCGTTCGAGACACTCTAGCAAATGTCTCAGGACCACACAGCGATCCTTGGAATCAGTTAGGCCGGTCCTCTCTTACTTTTGAGGATTAGTTATTCCTGAACACGCGTTTCCCGGTCCTATCAAACCTATATCCGAGGCGCCTCGCATTCCAACAACCACACAGGTGAAAATAGTATAAGTGTCAGGGCTGGTAGGTCACTGACACCACCGTAGCTAAAAAGAAACGTCGTGTTCTACCAACGGTCCTTATCCCGTTTTTGACTCATACCGAGGTGTGAGGCTCGCGAATTAACGCTATACACAAAGCTATGCCACACAGGCCGTGCTTCGATCATCAACCACAAGATTTTGCTTTTCAACAGAATCCTTGATCATTTTCCACTTAGGCATGCCACACAGGCAATTCATGCCATGCGATTGATATCCATAAATATATAACCTTTGAGCTCGTACGTCTCAGAGTAGGGCGTTAAGCAAGAGAATAAATTCTCTGCCGCCAAACAGATATATATTTAATAGAAATTAATCACACAGAATAAAATCCAATGTCAGTCACACAGTCCATTTACAAGTTCGTTCTGGGTCTGAGCGAAACCGGAGGAACCTTATTCCTTGCATATCCATCGATCTACAAGTACGTCTGGACGATCACCAACTGATTCCCTCCTCCTGGGTGTACAGCCCAATCAAGATCATCTATAATCATCCAAACGATGTGAAAACCTCTGGTCTTCAACCACCATCTTCATCGTCGACTTATCGTCGAATCGGTTATTCAGAATGGGTATAAACCCGGCCTTTCCGAATAACCCGTGTATATAATAAACAAGTGTTACACAAAAACAACATACGCCTCATTCCAATTTGGAGTATTCTTTTATTCAAATATTCACATTCTTAGGGAAAGGTTCCCATTAATTTTATCAAAGATAAATTCTACTAAATTTATTCTTTAATCCTCCATTGGATATTATTTCAAACCAGGTTAAGGTTTTCCAAACTAGTCGGGATTAGCGAACCACACCGAAGTAATTATTTATTTTATTTCCCAATCCCAACCTATTCATCCCATGGACCAAAACTGGTAATACTCCATATCTAACACTACGGTGTTATCGATAAATATCATTTACTATTTCACATTCAAATCTAATTAAAGATTTAACTATCGCTTTGGAGAAAAACTGGTGATACTCCATTCTCGATCATTTTAATCTAATTAAAGAATCATTAAAACTCCACTTGGTTTTAATCTTCCCACAAATCAATATTAACGGTTGTTCAAAGCTAAGAAGTTAATCCTATCTTTAACTGGGTTAAAGAACCAATGTCATTTAAAACACGATTCACAACAACCCAAAATCTCATTCCATTGCTAATCGGGTTAAAGAACATGTGTTATTCAAAACACCGCTCACAATAAACCCAAAAACCAATTTGAATTCAATTCCAATTAAATACTAATTAACTGAAGAATTTTACTAAATCTTAATTAAAAGATTTATTCTTTTCTAAACTGGGTTCGAGAATAGTGTTATTTAAGACACCATTCACGATGAACCCAAAATCTCATTTGATATTAAATACAAGGCTCTGAATAGAAAATATATCGGCTTATATTCAATATCAAATTATGAAACCAACAAATATCGTATGGGAAATAACGATATAAATATATCTTTCAAATTTCCACCACAATATCTGTATAATCACGAAATCCAACATCGAAATATTCTGAAGATAATTTCGATTCAAATCCATTCCAATTCGTATATTGGAAATTCTGATTATTTTTAAAATCACTTCAAATCCAATTTATTTATTCAAAAATATTGGATTATAATTCTAGTTCATAACTAATTCATTTCGATAAAAATATATTTTTATCTTTTCAAATATGGAATTTTTCACCCCAATTCTTTCTAAATCATTTATTATGATTTTACACAAATTATTGATATTTTTAATAATTTTATGAAGGCTCGTACAGTCGATTTCCAATAACGGTCGTCGAACATCACTTACAGCGACCTTTTCCAAATTTGATTTGGACATAATTCCAAATCCAACTGTTAGATTTCAAATTTCTAATATTCATTGGAAAGCTCTTTTCGATACGAACCCAACGGTTCCGGTTTCAGGAGAATCCGACGGTCGGATCTCCCGTAACGTCAATTCGAAAACAATGGTCGAAATTCACGAACTACCGCAGCGCGACGCATTCTATTCAGGCCATTATATATATAATATATATTATATATATTTCATCGATTTCAATTCAAAACGTATTTTATAAGTCGTTTTAAATTCGTTTTCAAAACAATTTCAACTTCATATTCAATTTTAAATCAAAATTGAATATTCCATATCATTAATATATGAATGATAATATTTTCAAAACGTTATATTTTGAAATCACTTCCTTTTCTATATTCATTATAAAAACGAATATAATCGATGTAAATATTGTTCGCGTCAAAATGGCGCAAATCTAATCAAGATGGCTTTTTATATTTCAATAACTTCGTTATTCTATTCAACAAATGAATATTTTCTTTAACATGAATATTTTCTTTAACACATGAATATATATATATTTTATTCAACACATGAATATTAATTCTATTCAACACATGAATCTTTATTAATTCTTACTTACAATAAAAATGTGAATTCTATTGTATAAAATATTTCGTTCAACACATGAATAGTTTCAACACATGAATATTCTCAACACATGAGTATTGTCAACACATGACTAATTTTGTTATTTAATATATTTGACAAAATTATGATTTTTATCGTTTAAAGATTTTTCTCAACACATGAATTTTCTTTTATTCAACACATGAATATATATTTTATTCAACACATGGATATTTATTCTATTCAACACATGAATCTTTATTTTATAATATTCTTTATTTTCCTAATTGGAATGAGGCCCAATCAATTACCATATAATGTTAATTATATGGATTCCATACAACACATGTATATAATAGCAACGATAAATAATCAACCATCATCCAGAGTGCACCACGCAACTGCATAAGCATTAAATATAAATAGTAAACGCTTACACAGTCTGTCAACCAATCGATCGACATACAACTAAATAATTGGGATAAGTGTATGCCAAATATCATCCCAACACCCGTGTGGGTTTCAAATCAACAAACACAGATTTTTATTTGTGTAGTTGGGCGATGTGTAAAATTTATCGTCCCAATCAATATCAATCAAATGGGTGTACATAAACAAATCGTCTGATTTGTAAATGAATATTTATTTATTCACATTCACGTTAAATTTATATTTTTAACAATAAATAATTTATTTCAACACATGAATATATTTCCATTCATTCCACATCACGATCAATTTTCACAACACAACAAAATCAAACAAGTCGTCCATGGTCTGTCGACGACGGGTGTCGGGTGCTGCTAAGCACCGTCTGCATCCTAGTATATATTTCAACTAGAAAATAAAATAAAAGTGAGAAGTTCTCACCGATAAGCTAAACCAAACGCAACGACTCTTCATATGTAGGAAATCTTCGTCGTGCACCCCTTTTGTCACTTTCGTTGTCCGTAGCCACTACATATATAAAAATCACATTTTTATATTCTCTATTATATAAAAATCACATTTTTATAACTAATCTATATGGATAAAAATCACATTTTTATACTGCTACTATAAAAATAAAAATTCTATTTTTATACCACTATTATATAGATAAAAATTCTATTTTTATAACGCTACTATATAACGCTACTATATAGATAAAAATTCTATCTTTATAACGCTACTATATAGATAAAAATTCTATCTTTATACCGCTACTATATAGATAAAAATTCTATCTTTATACCGCTACTATATAGATAAAAATTCTATCTTTATAACGCTACTATATAGATAAAAATTCTATTTTTAATCAAACAAAGATCCTATTTTTATTCGCTAAAAAAATATCTCATCTTCATCAAATCAAAAATCTTTTCTTTTTCTATTTAAAAAAAAATCCCGCCTTTATTATATTCAAAAATCACTTTATATTCATAAAGATCAACATTAAAAACTAAACTTTCGTATATAGAATTCTAAACTTTGTCCTATAAAAATCTATACTTTCTTATATATATTAAAAAAATATAGTCTTTCTATACATATAACCAAAAATCCCATTCTTACTACGCTTTTCATAAATATAAATATTATCTTTCCATAAATAAAAATCGTTTTTTTTTCATAATAAAAGTCCTATCTTTATTTAAGTACAAATTAGACAAACTTACAGGATTCTAGGGTTTCGATCAGCTAGGAATACCAAGCACTAGAAGCATCCAACGATTTAAGTCATCCCTAAACCAATTTCATCGAGCGTCGAACGAAGGGGCTGCTGGGGCTTAGGGAGGCGCACGCCGGCACGGAAGTGGTGCTGGAGGTCGTCGCTAGGTGCGGCGCACGGCTTAGAGGGGGTGTAGAGGTTCTGGCTCGCGGGTGGAAGATGGGTTGTGGGGCTCGATTTGGCTGATAGGGGGGAGGGTCCGCTGTGGTCGAGGCGAAGGGGGAGAGGGAGCGTCGATGGGGGAGGGGGAGACCAGCGCCTGATCGACGGTGGCAGAGGCGCGGTGGCGCGCCAGATCGGAGGGCGACGAGGAGCTGTTTTCCCTTTTTTTTCTTTTTTTTCTATTCTGTGCGTTGACTGAAACGGGGAGAGAGCGGAGGGAGTTATATTATATAATATATATATATATATTTAATTATTTTAAATTCTAAAAAGCAACTTTTTATTTTCAACTCGAAGTCGAACCCATCGACTGTCGTCCATAACTAATTACTCTCATTCCGAACACAATGGGATATGTCCCGTAAACTGATTCGACTGTTTCGATCGGTTTCCGTCAAAATCAAAATATAAATTTATATATTGAATTTGAACGCACATTTCAATTTACCGGGACCACATACGGACTCTAAAAATTCCCAAAAAATATTTTCTAGCTTCGTAATGACGATACGGTCCTAACAAAACTAATTTCGTCAAATTCTAAGACCGTTTGAAAAATGGTCATTTTGCAGTCGATTAAATTCAACAGAAACTGGTCAAAACAAGTTTAACTTCGCCACGCTCACATATTGATTCAGAAAATTATGCAAGTTTGAATCTAGCAATAATTTGACATTCCGGTTCCAACAAAAGTGTATTCGTCGAAAACCGAGGTCATTTGCAAAATTTCCATTTTTAAGGGCCAGAATTCCATAGTGACTATTCTGAATTTTCAACTGGATATAACTTTTTACTCCTGCTATGAAATTTCGATTTTTCGGATTCGTTGAAAAGATATTTTCAATTAGATTCACTACAAGAAAAACCGCAAATAGCGACAGATTTTTAGCAGCGGAAATTTTCGTCGCAAATTAGCGACGGATTTTCGAGGAATCTGTAAGAGATATTATTTAGGAATTTTATTTCAACTTATTTTAAAATATTACCATCGATTTCTTTTTTCTGTCGCTAAACCATAGCAAATTACAACGGTTTAGCATTGTCATATTTTTGTAACATCCCAGATTTTTAGTCAATCTATTTTGAGTATTTAAATTTACTTTAAATACTGATTTGAAATAATAAATGAATTTTACTACAGAACTTGTCAATTTAATAATCGATATATGAGTTAATATCGAATATGGTAAAATTCTTGTAATATGAAAACAAAATATAATTGAGTTTGAAATTAAAACTTGAATTGAAATGATTCAGTCGATCAGTATGAATCTTATTTGAATATAAAGGATAATAATAAATTTTTTTCGATAAATTTGATTTTTTCTGAAGCGGTTTATATTTTAAACCAATTAATTTAAAACGTTAATAGTGTTATTCCGTATATACGACCAAATAAAATTTCGGAACCCATTTCGTTGAATTCAAAATAGGGAATACCGTTGGGGACATCGGTCGTCACGTTAAAATAGCCGTTCGAGAGTGCAAATTAGGGACAACGAGATATTTTGGAATTTTATACTATATCAAATTCTTTAGCCGACCTATATTACAACACAACATCCTACTCTCGTACTTAAAGCCGTCCACCATTTTCCAATCGCAGACCTACTCCTCTTCCTAGAGCTGAAATATTTGCCCTCTTCCTTTACGGCAAAGTAAAACAAGATTTTTATGGCTTTGTACCTCCTGTCCCCTGTCGCACTTCTATAAATTGAAGCCGTCACCTTCATTTTCCAGACGAACGAAAATAAATCCAACTCCTTTTTCATTTTCCCCCAAATCAACCGAAACCGTTCTCATCTATATATATATATATATATATATATATATATATATATATATATAAAGGAAAGAAATCGAAATCAAATGTAAACCACATTCATCAAGCTTCATAGGCTCATAGTTCTTCGCTTAATTCAGGTCGATCGCGATTTCTGGAGCACGGAGTTTGAGGCAACTCAGGCGATTTGGGGTAATTCGAGTATGGATTTAGACTCGAGGAAGAAAATACCATCTCCTGTTCAAATCGAGTGGAGTTCGATATCCAAAAATTTCACACCCTGTAGCTGAGTGTTCGGCTCCAAGAACGTCGTGGGGTTTTTGGGCATACTAATTCTTGAAGCCGCGATGGGGAAAATTGGTACGAGCCTGGAGTGCTGGTGCTCCATGAAGCAAGGCAAGTTAGTGGAGGGATTTTGGTGAACTCCGATTTGAATGGTGGCATTTTGAAATCGCAAGGAAGAAGAGAAGTTCGAACCGCTATTTGGAAAAGGGGATTGTGGTGCGATAGTATGGTGTTTAGGAAGTTTGGAAAAGGGGATTTTTAGATCTGGGATTTCAGAAGTGGTAAGTGCAGGAGAAAAATAAACAAAGGAGGACTAGATGCTGGGTAAATCAGTAAAGTTAATGGTAGAAGTGAACTGCAGTCTAGCTTGGGCCAACATGGTTTTGGAAATATAGTAGGCAATTGGTGTAGAAGGGGAGTGTTAGCTGACTGTGAAGTGTTTGTGGAAATGTCAGAAAGGGATGTTGCAGTTTTTGGACTGATTTTCAACAAAAAGGGATTGATGATTTTGAGTATGCTTTATTGTGACAACCCGCCTTTTCTGAATAATCAAAGTTGACAATATAACCACACATGTCCAACTCGAGCGATTCAAAACTGACAGATAATCAATTTAGGATGTATAATAGAATCAGATCATAGAATCACATATACAGAATAACACAGAATCTCGCAACGGAAATGAAATAATATACATAAGCAGTTCATGAAGCTACTTAAATTGTTACAATTTAATTATACAATATAGCGACTCATAAAGTTCGCAAATACAAGCCAAACGGAAATAGGAACCAATACTGGATAGGATGGAGTCTTCGACTAGGTCTTCGGCTCCAGATAAAGTGCTCCTCGAGAACACTGCAATACTCAGTCTGACCCGAGCGAAATGAGGAAAACACAAAACACTCGAGTCAGGTCTAAACATTCTAATGTGATTAGATCTAAACTCAAATGCAAATAACTCAAGAGATGTTACGGTATTTTCCATCTCTCAAGGATCCGTTAAACTATCTATATATAGTATAATACGCTATTATATGTAATGTCTATCAGTAATATAAAATATTAAAAATAGCGTTAAGGCTTTACATTGATCCCACTTAACACGTTTTTAAACAATGTGGTTTATGCAGGTCCTGTAACACAACCAGTAGAACGTCGGTAGCCAGTGAGTCCCCTATAGGCACATGTTAAATAGAAACTCGTAGTGGTCGAGCATAAGGATAAAACATATGACAAGGCACGTGAGGCAATGCCCAAGGTAGGATACTACTAGTTTGCCTGATCCGGACTGATGGTAACCCCTAACGGCCCACCGCAACACAACACTTCCAAAATCAAGGGTGATCACCAAATAACAAAAATAGAATACACGAAAAAGTGTGTCTGCTAGAGGTAGCTAGCCTCAATGGCCCGGCACGGCTCCTGTTTTAGTCATTTCAAAATTTGACACAAGTGTCGGTCATCCATTATCGTTCACTTTCTTCAATCCAGTAACGTACACCAAAAACAATCACTTCATTCTGGATCATCACTTCACGAACATAGTTATCAAAGTGGTTCCAGTATCGACAGAGAATGTGTCCATAACTGGCTCCGGTCTCTTTGACAACTAACGTCATTCAATTTTTCATTGATTAATTTATCGAATAGATCAAACAATAATTGTATTTCAACTTCTTTATTTAAACTTGAACTATCAAATATTCCAATTTGAAATATTAACAACATTTTATCGTTTACAATTATACACTTAACTTTGTATCTAATTCCAAAGTTCCAAATCAATAAACTAAAGTTTAGTTTTTCTTTTATAAAATTTACCATTTCCAACTATTGAATACTTCACTTAAGTTCACTTTCGAATTTCACAATTTTACTTCATTTAACTAAAGTTTTTTTTTTGCTCAACTAAATTTGTATCCAAAATTTACAATTTTGAATTTTATTTCCTTAAATATTTAGGCTAACATTTTTTCTCGATAAGAGGTTTAACAATGGTTATTTCAATAAGTTTAAATAAAATTTAAATCACTTAATATTTCATTTATCAAATTTTCATGTACATAATTTAAACCAAAGTTTAATCTTTGAAATTTGAAACAATTCTATTTTTCTTCTCAAAATGTGAATTAAAAATTTGAAATACGTATAATGAAATGTAGAACCTGTGAAAATTTCGTCGAAAAATTTGAATGTCATCGGTCGCGCAATTTTCAGTGCAAGGCTGCGCATAACAGTTCAAATTTTAACGATTTTAAAATATCTTCAAAACAAGTTCGGACAAAGTCGAAAACATTCTATCGTTGACAGTAATCCAACGGCGGAATTCGTTTCGCGAAAATCAGACGTTTGACCTCCGTTTCACATCCGCATTTTTACGCAAGGGGTCCGTAACGCGTTTTTGAACGGGGCATGCAGACACTGCAAATTATATGTCGTTGTGTCCGTCTCGTCGTGCTGATTACAGAAATATATTCATTTGTAAGTTTTGGTGTTCGGTTTGCGCTGAAACTGTAAAAATGCTTGCACAGTTCATTTTTAAAACAGAGCCATTTGAGTTCGATGTGTCCCTTTTACGATTTTACATATTTTTCTAAATATTTTGGGTCTGCAAAACATGTCTTTTTATTTTATTAACGTACTTAATTTTTTTTTCTCAATGTAGTGAAGGAACACACTCATTTTAAAACCATGCACATGCTACACATATAAATATGCACGCATACATTAATCAATACACACGCCACACATATGTCATACTTATTGCACATGCATTTTTCCACCATTCCCCTTGCCTGCGTTTTGTTCTTTTTTTTTTTTTTTTTTTTTTTTGTTAAAACACATTTAAACACACCCGTTAACATATGCACACTCTCTGCATACTGAACCATACATGCACATACACTCCACCCGCACACATACAACACGCACTCACACACATATAATGCACAGAAAACTCACACATACATGCACATGCATCTCAAGCCTATGCATTTTCCTGTCATGTGTGAACCAAAAGATATGGGAACATGGGAAGAAAATGGAAAAATGAAAGTTTGTAGTTTTTTTTTTTTTTTTTGGACATAGGAGAAAACAATCAAAGGAAGAAATAAAGAAGAAAAGGACTTGCTGTCCATTTCCAGTTAATCCCCCTTGTCAAAAAAATGTACCCAATGCATAATAACATGGCTTACCCTTTTCAATTTTTTTTTTTTAGTTTCCTACTTTTATTTTCTTATACTTCATATGTATACAATGCAACAAACAAGGGAAATGAAACATACATGATTCACAGCCATGTACATATATTTTTGTGGCATGCTTTGAATAAGGATCTCTCATTTCTTTTGATAATAAAAAATACAAAGTGCCCATTTACGTTTCCCGGCATTTCATTTTACACAAGTCACTTTTTTTTTATGGTAACACGCACGGAGTATATATGCATGTTATATATATATATATATTATAGTTGCTTGAACCCTTAGGCTTGGTGCATGGGAATTATGCCATTTGTAGTTGCCGCGACATCTCATTACTGTGCCTGACATTTCTTGTTGTCAGGTGCATGTTTCTTTCTTGCATATGGAGAAAAATGGGAAGAATATCAGTTATAAAGGAAGATGGGAGGAAGAAATTTAAATGGGGAGGTTTTGTTTCATGCGCGGGTTTAGATGAGTTGGTGGAAAATGTTACAGAGAAGAACCAAAATGAATTTTTATCCTCCGTGAGTTTCAAAAAAAATAAAGAGAAGAGACCCTCTGTTTATATATTCACCCACACACCACATGCCACACATAAATCATCACACCCATATATTTAAGCACACACATCCATTCATGCATGAACATACATATAAAATACATACACGCAAACACTATAGAAAAGTTTAGACGTGAGTAACAACTCACGTTCGGGTTCCGAAAGCTAAACGACGAGTTAGAGGATGCTGTCGGAGCTTGGTGCGGGGTTGTCGGCGCTTGGGAGGGCGAAGCAAGAGAGTGTGGGCTGAGGCGAGAGGAATGGAGCGGCTTCAGCAAGCGTTTGGCATCTTCTTTTGTTTTGTTTTTTTTTCATTGTCTTTCTTTCCTTTTTTTTATGTAGAACAAAGTTGCTGAGCAAGAAAAATTAAATGGAAAGAAGTCTAAGAAGAAAAGGAGAGAGAGTGAAAAATGGAGAGGGGCGGATGAGTTTGGGAGTTGATATAAGAATAAAGGTGGTAGGTGGATTATGGTGTACAGGTAAAATGATGTAGTGATATCCCTCCACATAAAAAAATAATGTGCTTCATTTAATGCGGACACTTGATGTGCCTCGTTTAATGTTCCGGACACTTATTGGATTTGCCGACATATTTTTTTATTTTTATGTTTTTTTTTATCTGTAACTTTAGTAGGTCACACTTTATTTCAATCTCATTTCATGTTGCACTACTTTACAGGGTCACCTGTATGAAAATAACTGTCTACTCATTTGTCTGTACGAACACCAAAATATCAGTATAAATACACCGTTGGAATCAGGACGTCGAGACGAACACAATGGCACACAGTTATTAGTGATTTGAACGTTTTATAAAATTTCTATATATTTTTTTTATCGCACTGATTTTAATTAACGGTCATTTAAATTTATTTAGTTTAAATTACCAGAATTATATGGAATGAACTTATAACGTTTTGATTACAAATTTATTTTCAAATTCTTCGCATACAAATATTTATTTTTTTATTTTAAATTTAATAAACACTGAATACATTCATTCTAATAACTAAATTTAATTGTTTTATTTTATTTACTTGTTTTTTTTTTTTGAAATTTATCATTAAATAATTTTTTTTTCGACTTGAAAACTCAGGTCGTTACATTCTCCCCAACTCAAGTCTTTTCGTCCTCGAAAAGAATGGAACAAGGAAAAATAAAGAATAAGCAGGAACGTAAGAATGATTAAAGATGAATTTGGTACCATATGCAAATAATTCAGGATTTGAGGCACGGATACTCTCCTCAGTTTCCCAAGTGCAATCTCGGTCATCTCTACTCCACTGAACTTTGACGAGATTAACTATCTTCTTTCTAAGCTGCTTCGTATCTTTATCGACTATACGAAGTGGTTTTCTTTCGATAGTAAGATTTGACTCAACATCCATATCTTCAAATAAAGCAGGCTGGACTATAGCTAGCGGGTCATGTATATATCTGCGAATATGTGAAACATGGAATACATTATGCACACCCGATAGTTTCTCAGGTAAATCAACTCTATAAGCCAAACCGCCAATCTTTTCTAAGATGGGAAAAGGACCAACAAATCTCGGAGCAAGCTTCCCTTTCTTTCCAAAACAAATCATGTTCTTCAAAGGTGAAATTTTCAGAAATACAAGATCACCAACGACAAATTCCAAATGTCTCCTCTTTCCATCAGCATACTTCTTTTGCCTATCCTGAGCAATCTTCATCCTCCATCTGATTTCTCCAACTTTTTCAGAAGCTTCCAAAATCATTTTGGGACCCAGAACAAGTCGATTTCCAGATTCAATCCAACAAGATGGAGATTTACATGGTCGTCCATATAGAGCGTCGAACGGTGCCATTTTAATACTCGCCTGAATTTCAAAGATTAATTCAAGATTTACATTTATTTAAACATGAATTTTAATTTGAAGTAAATTACCTGATAGCTATTATTATAGGTGAATTCAACGAGATGGAGATGATCTTCCCAAGATCCCCCAAAATCTAAAGCACAAGCACGAAGCAAATCCTCCAGAATCTGATTTACTCTTTCCGTCTGACCATCTGTTTGAGGATGATAGGCGGTGCTCAGGTTCAATTGAGTTCCCAAAGTTATCTGGAAAGCTTTCCAGAATTTGCTAGTAAAAATGGGATCTCTATCACATACTATGCTAGACGGAACACCATGAAGTCGGACTATATCCTTCATATAGAGCTCGGCTAAACTTGAAGCAGTTCGAGTTGTCTTTACAGGAATAAAGTGGACTGATTTGGTTAGTCTATCAACAATAACCCAAATGCTTTCATTTCCCCTCCTGGTCCTTGGTAATCCATCTATGAAATCCATAGAAATTTGATCCCATTTCCAGTCAGGAATCTCTAAAGGCTGTAACAACCCTGCAGTCTTCTGACGGTCGGCTTGTACTTGTTGGCAAGTGGCACAACTACTGATATGAATAGAAATGTCTCTCTTCATTCCACTCCACCAATAAAGCTTCTTCATATTCTGATACATCTTAGTGACCCCCGGATGAATAGAAAGTTTAGACTGATGATTCTCTCTAAGCACCTCCTGTCTTAGACCATCCATATTCGGAACGCAAATACGATTGTTGATCCTCAAAATTCCATTGGTACCAATTTCAGCGCACCATCCCTTTTGCACATTAACAACTTTTCTATTGAGAATGCTTTCCTTTATTCGCCTAAGCATTTCATCTTCTTCTTGCTTAGCAATAATGCGATCCATAAGAACTGGAGAAGCAGTAATTTGGAATAACATTGCTTTGTTTCTACTCAAAGCGTCGGCTACCACATTAGCCTTTCCGGGGGTATAGTTTATGTCGAGGTCATATGATGCTAAGAACTCGAGCCATCTGACTTGCCTCTGATTCAGATCCTTCTGAGAAAAGATATACTTCAATGATTTGTGGTCAGTGAAGAGTTCAAATTTAATTCCCAAAAGATGGTGCCTCCACAACTTAAGAGCAAAAACTACAGCAAGTAGTTCTAAGTCATGCGCTGCATAATTAACCTCATGGACTCTGAGTTGTCTACCAGCATAAGCAATAACTTTACCATGCTGCATAAGAACAGCTCCCAAACCTTCTCCGCAAGCATTAGTGTAAACAGTCAAACCTTCACTTTCATCTAGAACAGTAAGAACAGGAGCAGAAGTTAACTTGCGTTCAAGTTCATTAAATGCTTTTATACACTTATCGCTCCAATCGAACTTAACATTCTTTCCAGTCAAAGTTGTGATTGGTGAAGAAATTCGAGCAAAATTTTCGATGAATCTCCTATAATATCCAGCTAAGCCAAGGAAACTACGAATATCGGTTGGAGTTTCAGGAGTTTTCCAATCCTAAAATTTAAAGAATTATGAATACCGATATAAGAGAGATAAGATAAATCGAATAAGAATGAAAGGACGTTTTAAATAAAGGGCTTACTTTGATTACGGCGATCTTAGCTGGATCGACTGAAATTCCATTCTCCGAAACAATATGTCCAAGAAACCTAACTTCATCTCTCCAGAAATGACACTTAGAAAACTTGGCCTTCAGTTGATGATCTCTCAAAGTTTTAAGAACAAACTTGAGATGCTCCTCATGTTCTTCTTTAGACTTAGAAAAGACTAGAATATCATCAATAAAGACAAGGACAAACCTATTCAGAACATCCCGGAATACTCTGTTCATGAGGTCAACAAAGTAAGCTGGGGCATTAGTTAAACCAAATGGCATAACTAACCATTCATAGAAACCGTCTTCTGTTCGAAAAGCTGTTTTAGGAATACTATCTTCAGAAATTCGAAGTTGGTGAAAACCTGTAGCAAGGACGAGTTGAGAAAATATCTTGGCTCCGTGCAGTTGATCAAATAGATCATTAATGCGAGGCATTGGATATCGGTTCTTGTGAGTAAGCTTATTCAGTTCCCGATAGTCTACGCACATTCTCAGTGAACCGTCTGACTTAGTAACAAATACAACTGCATCTCCCCATTCTGAATGACTTCGACGAATTATATCTTTAGAGAATAGATCTTCGATTTGCACCTTTAATTCATTCAATCTTCTCCTTAGGTTCCATTCTTCTTGGAGCAAGTACAATGGGTCTAGCTCCTTGAATGAGATCAATACGGAATTCGATTTCACGATGAGGTGGTAAGGAAGTTACTTCTCCAAAAACATCAGGAAAATATTGAACAACAGGAGTAGTGCTAAAATCGCTAAGATGAGAATCGAGAGAGAAAATGAAGCTTCCTGCAATATCTTGAGGCAATTGACATTCGATCTTCAAGGGTTTACCTTTGTCACAACGTAACGAAACAGTTCAAGCTTTGCAAGAAATAATGGCATCGAACTTCCTTAACCAATCTCCTCCCAATAGTATATCAAATGCCTTGAAGCCAAGAACATAAAAATCCCAAGTAAAACAGTGCATGCCTTTAAGTAGTTTAACCTCTCTGCAAATCATCTCAAGATTCGCAGGTCCACCAATAGGGTTTGATACACATAGGAATTTAGACGCGTGTTCGGGTTTTAGGACTTGATTAAGTTTATCACATAAATCAACAGATATAAAGCTATGGGATGCACCAGTATCAATTAAGACGCGAACAGGTAAATTATGTAATGAAAATGTGCCTTGGAGTGTACCTTTGTTATCCTCCACCTTAGGAGTGGTAACAGCAAAAACTCCCGATGGTGTACCCTTTCGCTGGGTTGGGCAATCCTTCTTCTGGTGGCCTGGCTGTAGGCAAATAAAGTAAAGGTCTCGCCTAGTCATCTGAACCGGGGGAACAGTAGCTCCTGCTGAAACTGGGCAGCTGTTGGCATAGTGTCCCTGCTGTTTGCACTTGAAGCATGTGATCTTGGACAAGTCAACAGGTTGTCTCTGTGGATGCCCCACTCCACCTCTATTCTGCCAATTCTTTTTCTGTTGCTGAAAGTTCGGTTTCCTCTTCTTTGCATTGCTAGACTCCCCCTGAGTAGTCTGAGAATGAACAACCGCTTCCTTAGGATCAAGGTTCTCATAACGAAGAGCCATGTCAATGAGAGCTGTGAAGGTGCCATGAATGTGAGCAGTGAGGAGATTGTAATACTTTGGACGGGCTCCTGCTATGAATTTCTCGTTTTTCTTCAAAGGAGTGTCAATCAGACCAGGGCCGAACTTGGACAGTTCATTGAACTTCCTTTCATAATCAGAGAATGTCATGGTTCCCTGCTTAAGGTCCATGAAACTACGGTACAACTGAGACTTCCCTGCTTCTGGCATCCACTTAGTCGCGAATGCCTCCCTAATGATTTGTAGGCACGATTAGATAGATTCTAAAGATAAACATTTCGAATATGAATTCCAATAGATTTTACCTAAACAACTCCCAAGTGATGTTCTCATCAATGGTATGAGCTGTGACCATTTCCCACCAATCTCGAGCTGATTCATCTAACTGCCAGATAGCTAATTGGCACTTCTGGGCTTCAGTAATCTCCAAGCCAGTAAATATCCTTTCAATACTATTAAGCCATTGCTGGGCTTCAATAATTCCTTCTGATCCTATAAATTTTGTGCCACCTAGCTGAGAAAATTCCTTGCACAAAATAGTGAATCTAACTGGAGGAACTGGAACAACTGGTGCTTCAGGTATGGGACCAAATCCTCTTCCCCTACCTCTAGCATTTCTACCTCTTCCTCGATTCATCCTGAAAAGTCCAGGATAAGATAAGCACAATTTTTTTTGAGAAGTTTAAACTGAAGAGAATCCTAATTAAAGAAAATAGGCTAAAGTTTAAAAAGAGATTTGAAAATAGGTTTGATTTTTAAACATTTTATACATTCAAAATACGCTCTCTTAGAAATGATTCTACTCATTCTAGGGTATTTCTAACCCTATCTATAATGAGTTTTACCCCCAGGCTAAGGTGTTTCTAAACCTTAGCTCTGATACCAACTGTGACAACCCGCCTTTTCTGAATAATCCAAGTTGACAATATAACCACACATGTCCAACTCGAGCGATTCAAAACTGACAGATAATCAATTTAGGGTGTATAATAGAATCAGATCATAGAATCACATATACAGAATAACACAGAATCTCGCAACGGAAATGAAATAATATACATAAGCAGTTCATGAAGCTACTTAAACTGTTACAATTTAATTATACAATATAGCGACTCATAAAGTTCGCAAATACAAGCCAAACGGAAATAGGAACTAATACTGGATAGGATGGAGTCTTCGACTAGTTCTTCGGCTCCAGATAAAGTGCTCCTCGAGAACACTGCAATACTCAGTCTGACCCGAGCGAAATGAGGAAAACACAAAACACTCGAGTCAGGTCTAAACATTCTAATGTGATTAGATCTAAACTCAAATGCAAATAACTCAAGAGATGTTACGGTATTTTCATCTCTTAAGGATCCGTTAAACTATCTATATATAGTATAATACGCTATTATATGTAATGTCTATCAGTAATATAAAATATTAAAAATAGCGTTAAGGCTTTACATTGATCCCCCTTAACACGTTTTTAAACAATGTGGTCTATGCAGGTCCTGTAACACAACCAGTAGAACGTCGGTAGCCAGTGAGTCCCCTATAGGCACATGTTACATAGAAACTCGTAGTGGTCGCGCATAAGGATAAAACATATGACAAGGCACGTGAGGCAATGCCCAAGGTAGGATACTACCAGTTTGCCTGATCCGGACTGATGGTAACCCCTAACGGCCCACCGCAACACAACACTTCCAAAATCAAGGGTGATCACCAAATAACAAAAATAGAATACATGAAAAAGTGTGTCTGCTAGAGGTAGCTAGCCTCAATGGCCCGGCACGGCTCCTGTTTTAGTCATTTCAAAATTTGACACAAGTGTCGGTCATCCATTATCGTTCACTTTCTTCAATCCAGTAACGTACACCAAAAACAATCACTTCATTCTGGATCATCACTTCACGAACATAGTTATCAAAGTGGTTCCAGTATCGACAGAGAATGTGTCCATAACTGGCTCCGGTGTCTTGGACAACTAACGTCATTCAATTTTTCATTGATTAATTTATCGAATAGATCAAACCACAATTGTATTTCGACTTCTTTATTTAAACTTGAACTATCAAATATTCCAATTTGAAATATTAACAACATTTTATCGTTTACAATTATACACTTAACTTTGTATCTAATTCCAAAGTTCCAAATCAATAAACTAAAGTTTTGTTTTTCTTTTATAAAATTTACCATTTCCAACTATTGAATACTTCACTTAAGTTCACTTTCGAATTTCACCATTTTACTTCATTTAACTAAAGTTTTTTTTTGCTCAACTAAATTTTTATCCAAAATTTACAATTTTGAATTTTATTTCCTTAAATATTTAGGCTAACATTTTTTTTCAATAAGAGGTTTAACAATGGTTATTTCAATAAGTTTAAATAAAATTTAAATCACTTAATATTTCATTTATCAAATTTTCATGTACATAATTTAAACCAAAGTTTAATCTTTGAAATTTGAAACAATTCTATTTTTCTTCTCAAAATGTGAATTAAAAATTTGAAATACGTATAATGAAATGTAGAACCTGTGAAAATTTCGTCGAAAAATTTGAATGTCATCGGTCGCGCAATTTTCAGTGCAAGGCTGCGCATAACAGTTCAAATTTTAACGATTTTAAAATATCTTCAAAACAAGTTCGGACAAAGTCGAAAACATTCTATTCGTTGACAGTAATCCAACGGCGGAATTCATTTCGCGAAAATCAGACGTTTGACCTCCGTTTCACATCCGCATTTTTACGCAAGGGGTCCGTAACGCGTTTTTGAACGGGGCATGCAGACACTACAAATTATATGTCGTTGTGTCTGTCTCGTCGTGCTGATTACAGAAATATATTCATTTGTAAGTTTTGGTGTTCGGTTTGTGCTGAAACTGTAAAAATGCTTGCACAGTTCATTTTTAAAACAGAGCCATTTGAGTTCGATGTGTCCCTTTTACGATTTTACATATTTTTCTAAATATTTTGGGTCTGCAAAACATGTCTTTTTATTTTATTAACCTACTTAATTTTTCTTTTTTCTCAATGTAGTGAAGGAACACACTCATTTTAAAACCATGCACATGCTACACATATAAATATGCACGCATACATTAATCAATACACACGCCACACATATGTCATACTTATTGCACATGCATTTTTCCACCATTCCCCTTGCCTGCGTTTTGTTCTTCTTTCTTTCTTTCTTTCTTTTTTTTTGTTAAAACACATTTAAACACACCCGTTAACATATGCACACTCTCTGCATACTGAACCATACATGCACATACACTCCACCCGCACACATACAACACGCACTCACACACATATAATGCACAGAAAACTCACACATACATGCACATGCATCCCAAGCCTATGCATTTTCCTGTCATGTGTGAACCAAAAGATATGGGAACATGGGAAGAAAATGGAAAAATGAAAGTTTGTAGTTTTTTTTTTTTTGGACATAGGAGAAAACAATCAAAGGAAGAAATGAAGAAGAAAAGGACTTGCTGTCCATTTCCAGTTAATCCCCCTTGTCAAAAAAATGTACCCAATGCATAATAACATGGCTTCCCCTTTTCATTTTTTTTTTTACTTTCCTACTTTTATTTTCTTATACTTCATATGTATACAATGCAACAAACAAGGGAAATGAAACATACATGATTCACAGCCATGTACATATATTTTTGTGGCATGCTTTGAATAAGGATCTCTCACTTCTTTTGATAATAAAAAATACAAAGTGCCCATTTACGTTTCCCGGCATTTCATTTTACACAAGTCACTTTTTTTTTTATGGTAACACACACAGAGTATATATGCATGTTATATATATATTATAGTTGCTTGAACCCTTAGGCTTGGTGCATGGGAATTATGCCATTTGTAGTTGCCGCGACATCTCATTACTGTGCCTGACATTTCTTGTTGTCAGGTGCATGTTTCTTTCTTGCATATGGATAAAAATGGGAAGAATATCAGTTATAAAGGAAGATGGGAGGAAGAAATTTAAATGGGGAGGTTTTGTTTCATGCGCAGGTTTAGATGAGTTGGAGGAAAATGTTACAGAGAAGAACCAAAATGAATTTTTATCCTCCGTGAGTTTCAAAAATAAATAAAGAGAAGAGACCCTCTGTTTATGTATTCACCCACACACCACATGCCACACATAAATCATCACACCCATATATTTAAGCACACACATCCATTCATACATTCACGCATGAACATACATATAAAATACACACACGCAAACACTATAGAAAAGTTTAGACGTGAGTAACAACTCACGTTCGGGTTCCGAAAGCTAAACGACGAGTTAGAGGATGCTGTCGGAGCTTGGTGCGGGGTTGTCGGCGCTTGGGAGGGCGAAGAAAGAGAGTGTGGGCTGAGGCGAGAGGAATGGAGCGGCTTCAGAAAGCGTTTGGCATCTTCTTTTGTTTTGTTTTTTTTTCTTTGTCTTTCTTTCCTTTTTTTTATGTAGAACAAAGTTGCTGAGCAAGAAAAATTAAATGGAAAGAAGTCTAAGAAGAAAAGGAGAGAGAGTGAAAAATGGAGAGGGGCGGATGAGTTTGGGAGTTGATATAAGAATAAAGGTGGTAGGTGGATTATGGTGTACAGGTAAAATGATGTAGTGATATCCCTCCACATAAAAAAATAATGTGCTTCATTTAATGCGGACACTTGATGTGCCTCGTTTAATGTTCCGGACACTTATTGGATTTGCCGACATATTTTTTTATTTTTATGTTTTTTTTATCTGTAACTTTAGTAGGTCACACTTTATTTCAATCTCATGAATGCACTACTTTACAGGGTCACCTGTATGAAAATAACTGTCTACTCATTTGTCTGTACGAACACCAAAATATCAGTATAAATACACTGTTGGAATCAGGACGTCGAGACGAACACAATGGCACACAGTTATTAGTGATTTGAACGTTTTATAAAATTTCTATATATTTTTTTATCGCACTGATTTTAATTAACGGTCATTTAAATTTATTTAGTTTAAATTACCAGAATTATATGGAACGAACTTATAACGTTTTGATTACAAATTTATTTTCAAATTCTTCGCATACAAATATTTATTTTTTTATTTTAAATTTAATAAACACTGAATACATTCATTCTAATAACTAAATTTAATTGTTTTATTTTATTTACTTGTTTGTTTTTTTTTTGAAATTTATCATCAAATAATTTTTTTTTTCGACTTGAAAACTCAGGTCGTTACATTTATCGATCAGTCGGGATTTGTCAAAGCATTAAGGTATACGTTTATTTGCGAAAAAATTAAATACATAGGAATAATTTATTTATTTAGTAAGTTAAATAATCATTGATCGTCAAATAAAATTAAATGATCGTAGGCAAGGATACATCGAATGGAACCATTTGTGTAGAGTTGAAGCCTCGGAAAACGACGAAAAGAAATTGGTACAAGTACAAATAAAGAAAATCAGGTGAGTAAATCTCACTCACCGTTTTATATTTAAATTTATTTTTATCGTAAAAATAAATGTGTTGGTTGCTTGGGTGCATGAATGAATTGTTGAATTATTGTGGTTATTGAATTTCCCGCAACACTATTAGCGGATGCCCGCAGTATCATTAGCGGATGACACTACACCCACGTACATAAGTGGATCCCCTTTTATACCGCGATATCCTGCCTTGAAGCAGGATGGGTATTATCTATGTGACTAACATTTGTGGATGCAGGAAAACAGGTTGGAGGGATCCAACTGGATTCCTCAAAATTTATTTAATGTCGTTCACATATTTATATATGTATGTGATGTGTTAATTGAATGGGTGATTTGTGTGTTAGATATTAGAATATCTGTAACGACCCAGATTTTTCTGGTTGGTTTATTTTAAATATTTAATATTATTTTAAATATAGAGTTGATAATATAAATCGATTTTTCATCTAATTACCGTAATGCGAGATATATTGAATTCGAAGTTAGAATTGAATCAAAACGGTTCAGATAATAAATATAAATTCTATGTGAATGTAATCGATAATGGTAATGATATATTATCGAGAAATTTATTTGTTTATAAATTTAAATTATTTCTAATTAAAATGATTATTCTATATACATTTAAATATAAAATATATACGGTTAGTTCAGAACAGTGTTAAACTGTTCAAATAACAATGGTTGCGTTAGAATAACGGTTCAGGGTTTTAATTTAAAGGACCACAAGATATTTAGCTTTTTAATCAAAACAAAAATAAAATAAAAATACATCAGCCGACCTAAATGTTTTCATGTCGCAGCTATTCTTTCTTCGAGCTGATAAAATTGTCTCCCATCCTCAACATCGAACAGACAACAAATTAATGGGTTCGCACTTCTGGTTCCCTATCATCCTATATAAATCAAGCCGCTACCCTCATTTTTTTTTCTGCAAATCGTATATGCCGAGCTTATATCCTCAATTAAAATCAAAAGGGAGCCGTGGTTTCCCCTTTTCTCGAATCAAATCCGTGATAATCCTCTGAGAGCTCGACTGCGAAATGGGTTCTAGTGGTCTTTGTCGCGATTGTTGATTTCAATCTGGAGGGGGGGGGGGATTCGATGTCTGGAATGGGGCGATGTGGAGGTTCGATGGGTGGACAGGGAGCGAAAATGGGTGGTTGTCGAACGCGTTGAAAGATGCGAAGTATTGAATAAGGGGTCTTTGTCAGTTTGTTTGGGTGTTCGACAGTCGCTCTGGTGAATGAACTAGGGGTCGATGGTGAACTCGGGATCTGTTACTTCGAAGGTGGTGAGGCTGTTCGATGGGTACTGGTGAGGTGGAGTTTCCGATTTTCAGAGATGAACGGTGATCATTAGGACTATAAGAAGAAAAGAGGGAGTGCGGTGCAGATGTTTGGTGAAATGCCGGAAAGGAAGAAAAAGAAAAATAGAGGGATTAAGGTAATCAAAAATTTAATGCCTTAATTAGTTTAATGTTTAAAAATAAATAGGTTTGTTCAAATTAGTTAAGTTAGAATTAATTTAGTGAAAAAAAAAATTAGAAAAATTATTTATTTATTTAAATAGTTTATTTAAATAAATAAACATTTAATCGGTAAATTTAAATAAAAATTATCGCAGGTGCGAATCCATTCGAGAAGATTAGTAGCCGCTAATTTGAGATTAAAACAGGATATTCAGCAAAGGAAAATCAGGTGAGTAAATCTCACTCACCTTTAGAATTATTTTTATTTCGTTAAAAATAATTGTTTGTTACTTGTGTGAATGTTATATGATTGTTTTATATATATTAGTTATTTAGGCTATATATATATATATATATTGGGTTAGTTGATTGGTTGGATTCCCGCAGTCTCATTAGCGGATGCCCGCAGTTTCATAGCGGATGATTACCCTATACGCCCCACGCTATGATTAGTGGATGACCTTCTATACCGCGATATTCTGCCACGAAGCAGAATGGGTATTATTTATGTGCTAACATCTGTGGATGCAGGAAAACAGGTTGGAGGAATCCAACTGGATTCCTCAAAAATATATTATCTGTTTTTTTTATTTGTTTGCATATATATTGTTATATATGATGTGTTAGAAAAATAAATAATTGGTTGCTTTGTGTGTTTTGTCACTGGGCTTAAGTAATGATATTTAAAAATATCGTAAAAAGAATATTGGAAATTTAAAAAGGGAAATTCTATTTTTAAATAGAATTTGAATTTTAAATGGGAATAAAAGTATAAACTTGTTTTTGAAAAATAAAACAAGTAGTTTCTTTATAAACGAAGTTTATAAATAGTTCTTTTATAACGAAGTTATAAAGGAAGTGAATAGAATTATCATTTGATAAATTCAGAAATAGAAATGCAAGTGTGAAATTGAAATGCGAAATGAAATTTCAAATTAGGATGTGAAAGGAAATTTTTAAATATATAACTCAAATGAAATTTGAGTATAACAATTGAATAGTAGAATTTTAAAAGGAATATTTGAATTTTAAAAGGATATTGAATATTAGAAATTCAAATAGAATTTGAATAGACGAGATTAGAGTGAAAAATAAAATTTGAATTCAAGGAATTAAAATATAATTTGAATTCGAAGGAATTCAAATAAAGAAATTCAAATAGAGATTTGAATATAGAATTTCAAAATAGAATTTGAAATATAGAATTTCAAAGACGAATTGAATAGGATTTGAAATATAGTATTTCAAAGAAGAATTCAAATGTGAAAGTTGAATAGAGATTTGAATTGGAATTCAAATATGAAATTTGAATTGAGATTTGAAATAGAAATTCAAGTGTTGAATTTGAACATGGAATTGAATACAGAAATTCAAGTAGAAAATTTAATATGAGATTTCAAAATAGAAGTTGAAATAAAAACTTTGAAATAGGATTTCAAAGCAGAATGGGAAATGGAATTTCAAATAGGATTTCAAAATAGGAAATCCAAAGGATTTTGAAATGGAATTTGAAACATTTAGAATTTCAAATAGAAATTTAAATGGAGTTTGGATATTTAAATTCAAGCATGAATTTCAAATATAGAAATTCAAAAAGGAGTTGAATTAAAGTGGGAATTCGAATAAAGAATTTGAAATGGAATTCGAATAAAGGATTTGAAATGGAATTCGAATAAAGGATTTCAAATGGGATTTGAATACAGGATTTAAAACTATGGAATTTGAAATGTAAAGATTCAAATGGAATTTGAAAAATATATGAATATATATATATTAAATGGAATTGAACTCATTTTAAGAAGTTTAAAAGTTTATATATATTTTTATAAATATAATTAAAACGAACTCGCCGCAGCGCTGCAATTCGTAAAATAGCGATTCGAACTTCAATCGAGTATACAGGACTCAATTGAAGTCGGAATTCTTCGAAACAAGAAACGTCAGGACCGATTTGATAATAGTTTTCTAATGAAGGAGAAAAATCTGAATTTCGTCGTATAGATTTTGAGTTATGTCAAAATCAAATTTTCAGAAAAGCAGCGCCATAAGCGTTTTAAAACCATAACGGTTTATTTAATTAAATTAAAGGAATTTAAGCAAATAAAAATCGAAATCTCTATTTAGAAAAATCCAGATTTGAGTTATAAAATATATGTGAACTCCAGTGGAGAAATGAGTTGATTTCTGAAACAGAAACCAGATTTTGATTTATTCAATAGAGTTAACTAATTCGAATAGAAATTAGTTAATGAGATTTCGAATGAATATTGAGCTTTAAATAAGTGAATTCGATTTGAGAATTTATATTCGAAATCAAAAAGGAAACTAGTATTGAAATTGGAATTCAATTTGGTTGTGAGCAAGTTAAGCATTTTATTTGAACATATATGTTCAACAAAGAAGTGAAATAGGCAAAATGACTAATTAAAGAATAAATGAGCGAAACTGAATTCAATCGATTAGATGGTATTGAATTGAATTGAAAACAGGTGAACAGGTGTTAAACCGATATGGGATGGAATATATGAAGATTTTAATTTATGTGCTCGACATAAGGTACATGTTTAAATTCATATATGGGTTTTATGCGCCGTATCGGCAAGCCGCTTGGCTTTTCCTTTTTCTTTTTGAGATTGGAAGATACCGGGATGCTATTTGCAATTTCCCGATGCTCCCGATACAGGGGAGGTTATGGCGAATTTTTCCGGAAATTTAAGGAGTTAGAATATTTTTAAGATATTTTGATAATCTGAAATCATTATATCGACGTATTGAATTCGATAGTAAAGTGAATATAAAAATCGAATATTGCAAACAAAAAGGGATAGAGATAAGTGATTGAAATTGTTTCAATTGCAAATAGAGATTTTATAATATAGAAATAAAAGAAGTTGATATTTGGAAACGTTTTCCAAATGGCATAAGAGGCAGGATGGTTATTGAAATATTTGGTTAACAAATATTGATAAGAGAATATAGAAGAAATTTAATTAATGAAATATTAATTAAAGAGCCCAGTGATTTGTTGATATGTTGATTGAACACTTGTTTTTATTCGATAGTTAAATCACAGACTATCGAAGTTTTTGACCATCGTTGTCAATATGGAGAGACCGGTTGGATTATTATCCGAAGAACCACTCCGTATCGGCATAAGCGTTGCGAACCAAGTATGCTGAATATATTGAAGACGGAGTAAAGTGCAAGGGCTTTTCTATTTATAGAAATAGTGCCTTCGGTGTCGTTCAATCCCAGAACGAACGTAAATGGACGAATGTCTGACAGAGTATTTCCAATGATCAAATGGGTTGGTCTGTATGAATATATATGGTTGCAACGGATTTATCCCTTAGCATAACATCCAGAATATTTGTGCAAAGCAACTAGTGATTAACGGATCTGACAATGTGGCATTCAAAGTAATTGTGTTATCAATGAATGGTAAGTATGCGTAGCCTCAGGCCTCAACAACCGGGAAAGGACAAAAATCGGGCAGGCAGCATGGCTATGTGGGTCGCACCCATTAGGGTGTATAATCACCTATCTAGAGAAATTCCTTTTGTTTCTAAATCTATCAATTCTGCCATTCGGGAAACGGTGGTTTGAGTCCAACCGTTGGTGATATACATTCGATACACTCAAGCGAAATGAGTGGTCGGTCATGTGTGGGCCGGGTTGCAAGACGTTCTTGTTGAACCGAGGTGTATTCGCCTCTAGAGATGCACTGTCGGAAGGTGGTCCCATACCTTGTCATGTTGGAAATCCAATCTCCAATAAGCGCCATGCGGTTTTTGATTTTGTAATATATATGTAGAGCGTGAGATGCAAGCGTTCTGCTATTTGGTTATTTACTTGATGTAGACATTATTATAATATCACTGGATTTTCGTATCAAAGTGTTTTGGGTTATAGTAAGGTAAAAACCGTCCGCGTTTATGTGTGGACTGGTCTTACTATTATCTTTTCTTTCGAAAAGGGTTTTGAAAGTTAAACAAGTGGTTGGAGTTTACTCACACCAGTCCCATGACTGACCCAGAGTTTATTTTGTTTTGTTTTCCCTAAACTCTTGGGTGCCCAAATTTGTACGGGCAGTCAAGTGTTTCAGGCTTTTACAGATACACTTGGAGGAGCTTGAAGCAGGAGGCTTCAACGTTAGTTATTTCGAGTTACTTCCGCTGAATCAAATGTTATGTGTACTCTGATGATGGTATGTATATATGTACCAAACAGAAATTGTATTTCGAAGCTTATGTTATATAATATATTTTATTCGTTCCGCTGTGAGTTGTGATCTTCGTTTTTCTTCTATTCTAATATTTCTTTCTTTCTATTTCTCATCCTCTAACTTCTTTCTAATAATGAGTCGTATTTCTGTGTTATTTGGGTTGGACGTGTGGTATATTTAGTCAACTCAGATAGCCGGATTTGCGGGCCGTTTCAGTTGGTATCAGAGCTTAGGTTGAGCGAACACCTAGGCTTGTGTGGCATGTGCTCATTAGAGATAGGGTCAGTAGTACCCTAGAATGAGTTGAGCGTATATATGAGAGAGCGTATTTGTAAATTGATATAAAAGTTGTTTTATATTGTGTTGACTAGTCTGTGAGTGGTTTATGAATTCTGGTCGAATCGTGGGACGCCACGAAGTCGATAGGAATTTCTAAACGCTTAAACAGAAGATTGAACATGATATTGTTTTAAAGTGGGTAGATGAAATAATTTTACCCGAAATTTACTTTGATATAGAAAGAATAATTTTCTAGAATTATTATTATATGGATGTGTTGGATGTTGATTTTATAATCAAATGAAATTATAAACTTAAAATGGTTAACTATAACCAAAATAGAATTTGTATAGAGACTGAATATACAAATGAGATGAATTAGAATTTAATTCAAACCAGAATTAAGAATTCAAAATCCTGAGAAGTTGAAAAATATTTTTCAAAGTATATTAAAATAATATAGATTTGTTTTAAAAATTTGAAAGGAAATCATGGATTTAGAGATAATAAAGCACTGAACTCACTTCAGTGGCTGGGGAATAATTCTGATGATGATTGCAACATCCTCAGTGTTCATTTCCGAGTTTCTAAGTGATGAATTGCTACCTTAGAAAGTTTTTGATGGAAATTTGTTTGAAAGAAAACAAGCAGTTTGAATATTCAAATGTTTTGAATTTGAAATGGAAATAAATATATGTATATATTTATTGATTTCAGATGGATTTGAAATGAAAATCCTGGGATTTGAATTCTAGAATTTGAATTTAACTTAAACAAGTTAAATAGGTCGAAGTGAATGAATTGATTAGAATCAATTTAAATAGATTTATTGAAATAAATTGAAATAAATATGAATTGAGTATGAAGGCATATGAAAGGAAGAAGACCAAAAGTTTTGGTTGAAAATAAAGTCATAGAAATATAAGGAGGTGAGTTTCAACATAAAGGAGTTTGAAAAGTAATAGGTTTGTACCATTTTCTTACTTTAGCAATTTCGAGGACGAAATTATTTTAAGGGGGGAAGAATGTAACGACCCAGATTTTTCTGGTTGGTTTATTTTAAATATTTAATATTATTTTAAATATAGAGTTGATAATATAAATCGATTTTTCATCTAATTACCGTAATGCGAGATATATTGAATTCGAAGTTAGAATTGAATCAAAACGGTTCAGATAATAAATATAAATTCTATGTGAATGTAATCGATAATGGTAATGATATATTATCGAGAAATTTATTTGTTTATAAATTTAAATTATTTCTAATTAAAATGATTATTCTATATACATTTAAATATAAAATATATACGGTTAGTTCAGAACAGTGTTAAACTGTTCAAATAACAATGGTTGCGTTAGAATAACGGTTCAGGGTTTTAATTTAAAGGACCACAAGATATTTAGCTTTTTAATCAAAACAAAAATAAAATAAAAATACATCAGCCGACCTAAATGTTTTCATGTCGCAGCTATTCTTTCTTCGAGCTGATAAAATTGTCTCCCATCCTTAACATCGAACAGACAACAAATTAATGGGTTCGCACTTCTGGTTCCCTATCATCCTATATAAATCAAGCCGCTACCCTCATTTTTTTTTCTGCAAATCGTATATGCCGAGCTTATATCCTCAATTAAAATCAAAAGGGAGCCGTGGTTTCCCCTTTTCTCGAATCAAATCCGTGATAATCCTCTGAGAGCTCGACTGCGAAATGGGTTCTAGTGGTCTTTGTCGCGATTGTTGATTTCAATCTGGAGGGGGGGGGATTCGATGTCTGGAATGGGGCGATGTGGAGGTTCGATGGGTGGACAGGGAGCGAAAATGGGTGGTTGTCGAACGCGTTGAAAGATGCGAAGTATTGAATAAGGGGTCTTTGTCAGTTTGTTTGGGTGTTCGACAGTCGCTCTGGTGAATGAACTAGGGGTCGATGGTGAACTCGGGATCTGTTACTTCGAAGGTGGTGAGGCTGTTCGATGGGTACTGGTGAGGTGGAGTTTCCGATTTTCAGAGATGAACGGTGATCATTAGGACTATAAGAAGAAAAGAGGGAGTGCGGTGCAGATGTTTGGTGAAATGCCGGAAAGGAAGAAAAAGAAAAATAGAGGGATTAAGGTAATCAAAAATTTAATGCCTTAATTAGTTTAATGTTTAAAAATAAATAGGTTTGTTCAAATTAGTTAAGTTAGAATTAATTTAGCGAAAAAAAAAATTAGAAAAATTATTTATTTATTTAAATAGTTTATTTAAATAAATAAACATTTAATCGGTAAATTTAAATAAAAATTATCGCAGGTGCGAATCCATTCGAGAAGATTAGTAGCCGCTAATTTGAGATTAAAACAGGATATTCAGCAAAGGAAAATCAGGTGAGTAAATCTCACTCACCTTTAGAATTATTTTTATTTCGTTAAAAATAATTGTTTGTTACTTGTGTGAATGTTATATGATTGTTTTATATATATTAGTTATTTAGGCTATATATATATATATATATATATATTGGGTTAGTTGATTGGTTGGATTCCCGCAGTCTCATTAGCGGATGCCCGCAGTTTCATAGCGGATGATTACCCTATACGCCCCACGCTATGATTAGTGGATGACCTTCTATACCGCGATATTCTGCCACGAAGCAGAATGGGTATTATTTATGTGCTAACATCTGTGGATGCAGGAAAACAGGTTGGAGGAATCCAACTGGATTCCTCAAAAATATATTATCTGTTTTTTTTATTTGTTTGCATATATATTGTTATATATGATGTGTTAGAAAAATAAATAATTGGTTGCTTTGTGTGTTTTGTCACTGGGCTTAAGTAATGATATTTAAAAATATCGTAAAAAGAATATTGGAAATTTAAAAAGGGAAATTCTATTTTTAAATAGAATTTGAATTTTAAATGGGAATAAAAGTATAAACTTGTTTTTGAAAAATAAAACAAGTAGTTTCTTTATAAACGAAGTTTATAAATAGTTCTTTTATAACGAAGTTATAAAGGAAGTGAATAGGATTATCATTTGATAAATTCAGAAATAGAAATGCAAGTGTGAAATTGAAATGCGAAATGAAATTTCAAATTAGGATGTGAAAGGAAATTTTTAAATATATAACTCAAATGAAATTTGAGTATAACAATTGAATAGTAGAATTTTAAAAGGAATATTTGAATTTTAAAAGGATATTGAATATTAGAAATTCAAATAGAATTTGAATAGACGAGATTAGAGTGAAAAATAAAATTTGAATTCAAGGAATTAAAATATAATTTGAATTCGAAGGAATTCAAATAAAGAAATTCAAATAGAGATTTGAATATAGAATTTCAAAATAGAATTTGAAATATAGAATTTCAAAGACGAATTGAATAGGATTTGAAATATAGTATTTCAAAGAAGAATTCAAATGTGAAAGTTGAATAGAGATTTGAATTGGAATTCAAATATGAAATTTGAATTGAGATTTGAAATAGAAATTCAAGTGTTGAATTTGAACATGGAATTGAATACATAAATTCAAGTAGAAAATTTAATATGAGATTTCAAAATAGAAGTTGAAATAAAAACTTTGAAATAGGATTTCAAAGCAGAATGGGAAATGGAATTTCAAATAGGATTTCAAAATAGGAAATCCAAAGGATTTTGAAATGGAATTTGAAACATTTAGAATTTCAAATAGAAATTTAAATGGAGTTTGGATATTTAAATTCAAGCATGAATTTCAAATATAGAAATTCAAAAAGGAGTTGAATTAAAGTGGGAATTCGAATAAAGAATTTGAAATGGAATTCGAATAAAGGATTTGAAATGGAATTCGAATAAAGGATTTCAAATGGGATTTGAATACAGGATTTAAAACTATGGAATTTGAAATGTAAAGATTCAAATGGAATTTGAAAAATATATGAATATATATATATATTAAATGGAATTGAACTCATTTTAAGAAGTTTAAAAGTTTATATATATTTTTATAAATATAATTAAAACGAACTCGCCGCAGCGCTGCAATTCGTAAAATAGCGATTCGAACTTCAATCGAGTATACAGGACTCAATTGAAGTCGAAATTCTTCGAAACAAGAAACGTCAGGACCGATTTGATAATAGTTTTCTAATGAAGGAGAAAAATCTGAATTTCGTCGTATAGATTTTGAGTTATGTCAAAATCAAATTTTCAGAAAAGCAGCGCCATAAGCGTTTTAAAACCATAACGGTTTATTTAATTAAATTAAAGGAATTTAAGCAAATAAAAATCGAAATCTCTATTTAGAAAAATCCAGATTTGAGTTATAAAATATATGTGAACTCCAGTGGAGAAATGAGTTGATTTCTGAAACAGAAACCAGATTTTGATTTATTCAATAGAGTTAACTAATTCGAATAGAAATTAGTTAATGAGATTTCGAATGAATATTGAGCTTTAAATAAGTGAATTCGATTTGAGAATTTATATTCGAAATCAAAAAGGAAACTAGTATTGAAATTGGAATTCAATTTGGTTGTGAGCAAGTTAAGCATTTTATTTGAACATATATGTTCAACAAAGAAGTGAAATAGGCAAAATGACTAATTAAAGAATAAATGAGCGAAACTGAATTCAATCGATTAGATGGTATTGAATTGAATTGAAAACAGGTGAACAGGTGTTAAACCGATATGGGATGGAATATATGAAGATTTTAATTTATGTGCTCGACATAAGGTACATGTTTAAATTCATATATGGGTTTTATGCGCCGTATCGGCAAGCCGCTTGGCTTTTCCTTTTTCTTTTTGAGATTGGAAGATACCGGGATGCTATTTGCAATTTCCCGATGCTCCCGATACAGGGGAGGTTATGGCGAATTTTTCCGGAAATTTAAGGAGTTAGAATATTTTTAAGATATTTTGATAATCTGAAATCATTATATCGACGTATTGAATTCGATAGTAAAGTGAATATAAAAATCGAATATTGCAAACAAAAAGGGATAGAGATAAGTGATTGAAATTGTTTCAATTGCAAATAGAGATTTTATAATATAGAAATAAAAGAAGTTGATATTTGGAAACGTTTTCCAAATGGCATAAGAGGCAGGATGGTTATTGAAATATTTGGTTAACAAATATTGATAAGAGAATATAGAAGAAATTTAATTAATGAAATATTAATTAAAGAGCCCAGTGATTTGTTGATATGTTGATTGAACACTTGTTTTTATTCGATAGTTAAATCACAGACTATCGAAGTTTTTGACCATCGTTGTCAATATGGAGAGACCGGTTGGATTATTATCCGAAGAACCACTCCGTATCGGCATAAGCGTTGCGAACCAAGTATGCTGAATATATTGAAGACGGAGTAAAGTGCAAGGGCTTTTCTATTTATAGAAATAGTGCCTTCGGTGTCGTTCAATCCCAGAACGAACGTAAATGGACGAATGTCTGACAGAGTATTTCCAATGATCAAATGGGTTGGTCTGTATGAATATATATGGTTGCAACGGATTTATCCCTTAGCATAACATCCAGAATATTTGTGCAAAGCAACTAGTGATTAACGGATCTGACAATGTGGCATTCAAAGTAATTGTGTTATCAATGAATGGTAAGTATGCGTAGCCTCAGGCCTCAACAACCGGGAAAGGACAAAAATCGGGCAGGCAGCATGGCTATGTGGGTCGCACCCATTAGGGTGTATAATCACCTATCTAGAGAAATTCCTTTTGTTTCTAAATCTATCAATTCTGCCATTCGGGAAACGGTGGTTTGAGTCCAACCGTTGGTGATATACATTCGATACACTCAAGCGAAATGAGTGGTCGGTCATGTGTGGGCCGGGTTGCAAGACGTTCTTGTTGAACCGAGGTGTATTCGCCTCTAGAGATGCACTGTCGGAAGGTGGTCCCATACCTTGTCATGTTGGAAATCCAATCTCCAATAAGCGCCATGCGGTTTTTGATTTTGTAATATATATGTAGAGCGTGAGATGCAAGCGTTCTGCTATTTGGTTATTTACTTGATGTAGACATTATTATAATATCACTGGATTTTCGTATCAAAGTGTTTTGGGTTATAGTAAGGTAAAAACCGTCCGCGTTTATGTGTGGACTGGTCTTACTATTATCTTTTCTTTCGAAAAGGGTTTTGAAAGTTAAACAAGTGGTTGGAGTTTACTCACACCAGTCCCATGACTGACCCAGAGTTTATTTTGTTTTGTTTTCCCTAAACTCTTGGGTGCCCAAATTTGTACGGGCAGTCAAGTGTTTCAGGCTTTTACAGATACACTTGGAGGAGCTTGAAGCAGGAGGCTTCAACGTTAGTTATTTCGAGTTACTTCCGCTGAATCAAATGTTATGTGTACTCTGATGATGGTATGTATATATGTACCAAACAGAAATTGTATTTCGAAGCTTATGTTATATAATATATTTTATTCGTTCCGCTGTGAGTTGTGATCTTCGTTTTTCTTCTATTCTAATATTTCTTTCTTTCTATTTCTCATCCTCTAACTTCTTTCTAATAATGAGTCGTATTTCTGTGTTATTTGGGTTGGACGTGTGGTATATTTAGTCAACTCAGATAGCCGGATTTGCGGGCCGTTTCAATATCACTGGCCCTAGATATTTATAATATCATAAGAAGTGACTTTTAGATTCGAGAAGGAAATTTTATTTTATTGAAATAAAATTTGAATTTCAAATAAACTAAGAAAACAATAACTTGTTTAAATAATAAAACAAATACTGAATGTATAAATGATTTGTAAGGAAATTATCATTTGGTAATATTAGATTTTAAATTCAAGTTTGAATTTAAAGAGGAAATTTTAAATTTTGAAATAGAAATGGGATTACAAATTGGTTCGGAAATATTTACTTGTTTAAAAATAAAAACAGGTAATTGAATTTATAAACTATGTTTACAAATGAAAAAGGAGAATATCATTTGATAAATTTTGAAACGTGAATGCAAGCGTGATTTTAAAAGGAAGTTTATCCGCCCAAAGTAGAAATGAAATTTCAAAGGGAGTTTGAAATAGAACTTGTGTTAATATTTAAAACAAGAAGTATAGTTTATAAACGATGTTTTAAATGAATGTGAAAATCATCATTTGGTACTTTATAAATTCTAAATTTAAGTATGATTTGTTTTTCGAAGTGGAAATTAGATTTCAAATGTAATTTGAATTGAAATGTGGTTTAATACTTAGAACAAGAAGTGAAATTCTAAACGATATGTTTAAACAAAGAAAAATAACTAGTATTGGATTTATTTAATTTTTGATGAAATTAAAAAGTGACTTTGAATAGGTTCAAGAAGGAAACGATCAAATTTATTCCGACATTCGGAATATAATTTGAATTGAAATAAGTCCATCTGGTTTGTTTTAGAATTCGACTATGTCCAATTTACAAGTGCAAATTGTTTTTAGAAAGGGGAATTTTACTTTTCGAAATAGAAATGGTACTTCGAATAAATTGAGAAGATTTAACTTGTTTTTAAATTAAAAACAAGTTGCTGGAATTATAGACGCTGTTTATCAAGGAAAAAAATATATTATCATTTGATAATATTAAACTTTAATTTCAAGTAAGGGATGTAAAGCAGGAAATTTATCTTTCAAAGTGGAAATTTGAATTTCAAATGGAATATGAAATATAAGCTTGTTTTAAATGGTTAAAACAAGAAGTAAAATTTATAAACGATGTTTATAAATAGAAAGGGAAAATCATCATGGGATGATTTGGGTATTTGAATTCAACTTGCAATTTAAAAGGAGATTTATAACTTGAAATCATTTCAAAAGGAGACGATGAAATCAAGTGAAGAAGTAAATTTATATACAAGGGTTATATAGGTGACGAAGTAATTGTCGTCGAGTAATTTGGAAATAAATTTCCAAATGAAAGAAATGGGATCGAATGTGAGATTTAAATCAAGTTTTGATATTACAAGCTTTTATTCGTCTCAAGATAAGAACATCCTCGATCAAGGTCTGAGAGGTAATTAAAATACCCTAACTTGAATGACTTCACTATTGTCAAGAGATGATATTAGTTTGTAAATGGTAAAGGGATATCGAAATGAGTTTATCTTGAAGTTTGTTTAATCTTCGAAATTTGAAGTGGGATAGGGACGTTGGGTTATATACCAGTTTATTTCCAAATAATAGAAATCTAATATAATGTGATTTGAGTTTGAAAAAATTCATAACCGAGTTATGAATATGGAATAGAATAATCGACGAATATGGATAATTCGAATTTGTGAAGGTAGATTTGGAAAATAGACTTAATTTATTTTTAAATATTAAGAATGGAGTTGGAATTTAATTATAAACGAAGTTTTTAAACGTTTATATTTAATTTAATTAAAACGAACTCGCAACGGCGCGGTAGTTCATAAATTGGCGATTCGAACTTCAATCGAGTATATATAACTCAATATAAGTTGGAATTTGATGAAACAAGAAATGCTCGGACTGATTGAACGATAGTTTTCTAAAGGAAGAGAAAAATCTTGATTTCGTCATATAGATTTTGAGTTATGTCAAAATCAAATTTTCAGAAAAACAGCGCCATAATCGTTTTAAAACCATAATGGTTTATTTAATTAAATAAAAGGATTTTAAGTGAATCGACTTTTCCATTAGAAAAATCCGGACGTGAGCTATAAAATAAATACGAACTCAAGTCAAGTTAATGGATCGATTTTAGGGACAAAAATCATATTTTTTATTTTCGACTGAAGTTAACTAATTTCGAACTAAATTAGTTAATAGGGGTTTTGACCAAACTTAACATGGGTTAAGTAAACTAAATTTATAAACGGTAATTGAAAATTTGAATATGGAACTTGAATTGGAATTTGGAAGCGAACGACGAGTTTGAGTTTGGTTTGTGTAATAATGAATATAAATATATTTGGAAGTGAGACTTTCAAAATAAAAATGGAATAAGCAAATAAGCTAATTTGAAAACAAATTGGCGAATTGAGATAAAATGATTGGACCGATTGAAATGAGTTGGAAATGGGCGTATACATGTTAAACAGGTATGGGATGAAGTGAATGAAGGGTATGAAGAATATTATTAAGTGCCCGACAATAAGGTACATGTTTCAATTTCCATATGAGGTTTTATGCGCCGAATCGGCAAGCCACTTGGCTTTTTGATTTTCTTTTTGAATGGAGAGGCCTGTGTGGCAGTTTGGGGATTTTCCCGATGCTCCCGGTACAAAGGAGGTTATGGCAAATTTTTCCGGAAATTTAAGGAGTTAGAATATTTTTAAGAAGTTTGAAATTTAGAAACCGATATATCGATATTTAGAATTCGATAAGAAACTTAAAAATGAAATATTAGAAAGGGCCAGTGATTGTTTGATTGTTGATGGATGTTAATTTTTCCCCTTTGATAGTTAAATCACCAACTATCAAAGATTTTTGACCATCGTTGTCAATGCGGGGAGACCGGTTGGATTTAATATCCGAGAACCACTCCGTATAGGCATAGGCGTTGCGAACTAGATTATGCTGGAGATAATCGAAGGCGGAGTGAAATTCGAGAGCTGATATGTTTGTCCAGTCCCAGGACAACTTGTATGGACGAATGTTTGAAAGAGTATTCCTAACGGTCACATAAGACGATCTTTTCAAGGTATTACGTCTGGTGGCGGAGAAATTCGTTTCTCTTAGCTTTTATACCCGTAATATTTTTGGGAAGTTCAACTAGTGATTTGACGGGTTTAACGATGTGGCATTCAAAGTGTATGGTGGCCAGATAGACGTAGCCTCAAGCTTCACAACCAGGAAATGACAAAAATCGGGCAGGCAGCATGGCTATGTGGGTCGCACCCATTAGGGTGTATAATCACCTATCTAGAGAAATTCCTTTTGTTTCTTAATCTATCGATTCTGCCCATTCGGGAACGGTGGTTTGAGCCCAACCGTTGGTGATATACATTCGATACACTCAAGCGAAATGAGTGGTCGGTCATGTGTGGGCCGGGTTGCAAGACGTTCTTGTTGAACCCAGGTGTATTCGCTTCTAGAGATACATCATCGGAAGGTGGTCCCATACCTTGTCATAGTTGGAATCCAATCTCCAATAAGCGCCCTGCGGTTTTTGATTTTATACTATATATATAGACCGTGAGATGCAAGCGGTCTACTATTTGGTTATTTATTTGATTAGACATTATTATAATATCACTGGATTTTGATATCAAAAATGGTTTGGGTTATAGCAAGGTAAAAACCATCCGTATTTATATGTGGACTGGTCTTACTATTATCCTTTTCTTTCGAAAGATCTTTGAAGTTAAACCATATGGTTGGAGTTTACTCACACCAGTCCCATGACTGACCTTGAGTTTGTTTTGTTTTGTTTTTCCTAAACTCTTGGGTTCCCAAATTTGTACGGACAATCAAGTGTTTCAGGCTTTTACAGATACCCTTGAAGGAGCTGGAAGTAGGAGGCTTCACCGCTAGTTATTTTAGAGTTATTTCGCTGTATCAAATGTTATGTTGTACTCTGATGTTGGTATGTATATATGTACAAAACAGAATTGTATTTCAAAGCTTATGTTATATAATATATTTTATTCGTTCCGCTGTGAGATTCGTGTTTACCTTGATTATGCTCAGTTGTGTTCTTCTTCTTCTATTCTATTAGTTCTATCTTTTCTATCTCACCCTCTAATTTCTTTCTATTAATGATTCGGTATTTTCAATGTCTGAACAGTCGATGCTGGGTTTGGTGTCGATTTTCGGAATCGAAAATCCCATGGTCGTTACAGTGGTATCAGAGCTTAGGTTTAGCGAACACCTAGGCTTTGGTGGGTGTTTACTCATTAGAGATAGGGTCAGTAGTACCCTAGAATGAGTTGAGTGTATATATGAGAGAGCGTATTTGTATGTTAATATAAAAATTGTTTTATATTATGTTGGCTTGTTTGTTGAGTGGTTTATGAATTCTGGTCGAATCGTGGGACGCCACGACGTCGATAGGAGTTTCTAAACACTTGAACAGAAGAATTGACATAATATTGTTTTAAAGTGGGTAAATGAAATAATTTTATCCAAAATTATATTTTGCTATAAAAGTAAATAATTTTGTAGAATTATTTATATATGGATTAGTTGATTGTTATTATTATAATCAAATGAGATTAGAAAATTGGAATGGTTACATATAATCAAATAAGACTTGTATATGAATACAAATGAGATGAGATTGAATTAGATTCAAACCAGAACTGGAATTTAAATCTATATTAAGATAATATAGCCCTGTTTTGGGAAGATTTTGAATAAAAATCATATTGTATGGGTTTTGACAGGGATTAAGCACTGAACTCACTTCAGTAGCTGGAAAATAATTCTGATGATGACTGCAGCATCATTGGTGTTCATTTTCGAGTTTCTAAGTGATGGATTGCTACCTTAGAAAAGTTTTTGATTTAAATTTGTTATGGAAAAAAAATTTCAAACGTTTTGAATTTAAAATAGAAATAAATATATGTATATATATTTATGTGACTTTAGAACAAGTTAAAATATAAACCCGGGAATTTGAATTCTAAAATCTAAATTTAACTTAAGCAAGTTAAATAAACCGAAATGATGGAAACCAGTTAAATGAACTGAAATTTAATATTCCCATGAAAGTTTAAAATTGCATGGGACTTGAGTTATAGAATATGAAATGCTGAGTAATAATAAAATACGGTTTTGGAAAGTTAACGGGTTTGTAGCAGTTCTTCTGCCTTAGTAATTTCGAGGACGAAATTCTTTTAAGGGGGAAGGAATGTAACGTCCCAGATTTTTAGTCAATCTATTTTGAGTATTTAAATTTACTTTAAATACCGATTTGAAATAATAAATGAATTTTACTACAGAACTTGTCAATTTAATAATCGATATATGAGTTAATATCGAATATGGTAAAATTCTTGTAATATGAAAACAAAATATAATTGAGTTTGTAATTAAAACTTGAATTGAAATGATTCAGCCAATCAGTATGAATCTTATTTGAATATAAAGGATGATAATAATTTGTTTTCGATAAATTTGATTTTTTCTGAAGCGGTTTATATTTTAAACCAATTAATTTAAAACGTTAATAGTGTTATTCCGTATATACGACCAAATAAAATTTCGGAACCCATTTCGTTGAATTCAAAATAGGGAATACCGTTGGGGACATCGGTTGTCACGTTAAAATAGCTGTTCGAGAGTGCAAATTAGGGACAACGAGATATTTTGGAATTTTATACTATATCAAATCCTTTAGCCGACCTATATTACAACACAACATCCTACTCTCGTACTTAAAGTCGTCCACCATTTTCCCATCGCAGACCTACTCCTCTTCCTAGAGCTGAAATATTTGCCCTCTTCCTTTACGGCAAAGTAAAACAAGATTTTTATGGCTTTGTACCTCCTATCCCCTGTCGCACTTCTATAAATTGAAGCCGTCACCTTCATTTTCCAGACGAACGAAAATAAATCCAACTCCTTTTTCATTTTCCCCCAAATCAATCGAAACCGTTCTCATCTATATATATATATATATATATATATAAAGGAAAGAAATCGAAATCAAATGTAAACCACATTCATCAAGCTTCATAGGCTCATAGTTCTTCGCGTAATTCAGGTCGATCGCGATTTTTGGAGCACGGAGTTTGAGGTAACTCAGGCGATTTGGGGTAATTCGAGTATGGATTTAGACTCGAGGAAGAAAATACCATCTCCTGTTCAAATCGAGTGGAGTTCGATATCCAAAAATTTCACACCCTGTAGCTGATTGTTCGGCTCCAAGAACGTCGTGGGGTTTTTGGGCATACTAATTCTTGAAGCCGCGATGGGGAAAATTGGTATGAGCCTGGAGTGCTGGTGCTCCATGAAGCAAGGCAAGTTAGTGGAGGGATTTTGGTGAACTCCGATTTGAATGGTGGCATTTTGAAATCGCAAGGAAGAAGGGAAGTTCGAACCGCTATTTGGAAAAGGGGATTGTGGTGCGATAGTATGGTGTTTAGGAAGTTTGGAAAAGGGTATTTTTAGATCTGGGATTTCAGAAGTGGTAAGTGCAGGAGAAAAATAAACAAAGGAGGACTAGATGCTGGGTAAATCAGTAAAGTTAATGGTAGAAGTGAACTGCAGTCTAGCTTGGGCCAACATGGTTTTGGAAATATAGTAAAAAATTGGTGTAGAAGGGGAGTGTTAGCTGACTGTGAAGTGTTTGTGGAAATGTCAGAAAGGGATGTTGCAGTTTTTGGACTGATTTTCAACAAAAAGGGATTGATGATTTTGAGTATGCTTTATCGATCAGTCGGGATTTGTCAAAGCATTAAGGTATACGTTTATTTGTGAAAAAATTAAATACATAGGAATAATTTATTTATTTAGTAAGTTAAATAATCATTGATCGTTAAATAAAATTAAATGATCGTAGGCAAGGATACATCGAATGGAACCATTTGTGTAGAGTTGAAGCCTCGGAAAACGACGAAAAGAAATTGGTACAAGTACAAATAAAGAAAATCAGGTGAGTAAATCTCACTCACCGTTTTATATTTAAATTTATTTTTATCGTAAAAATAAATGTGTTGGTTGCTTGGGTGCATGAATGAATTGTTGAATTATTGTGGTTATTGAATTTCCCGCAACACTATTAGCGGATGCCCGCAGTATCATTAGCGGATGACACTACGCCCACGTACATAAGTGGATCCCCTTTTATACCGCGATATCCTGCCTTGAAGCAGGATGGGTATTATCTATGTGACTAACATTTGTGGATGCAGGAAAACTGGTTGGAGGGATCCAACTGGATTCCTCAAAATTTATTTAATGTCGTTCACATATTTATATATGTATGTGATGTGTGAATTGAATGGATGATTTGTGTGTTAGATATTAGAATATCACTGGCCCTAGATATTTATAATATCAAAAGAAGTGACTTTTAGATTCGAGAAGGAAATTTTATTTTATTGAAATAAAATTTGAATTTCAAATAAACTAAGAAAACAATAACTTGTTTAAATAATAAAACAAGTACTGAATGTATAAATGATTTGTAAGGAAATTATCATTTGGTAATATTAAATTTTAAATTCAAGTTTGAATTTAAAGAGGAAATTTTAAATTTCGAAATAGAAATGGGATTACAAATAGGTTCGGAAATATTTACTTGTTTAAAAATAAAAACAGGTAATTGAATTTATAAACTATGTTTACAAATGAAAAAGGAGATTATCATTTGATAAATTTTGAAACGTGAATGCAAGCGTGATTTTAAAAGGAAGTTTATCCGCCCAAAGTAGAAATGAAATTTCAAAGGGAGTTTGAAATAGAACTTGTGTTAATATTTAAAACAAGAAGTATAGTTTATGAACGATGTTTTAAATGAATGTGAAAATCATCATTTGGTACTTTATAAATTCTAAATTTAAGTATGATTTGTTTTCCGAAGTGGAAATTAGATTTCAAATGTAATTTGAATTGAAATGTGGCTTAATACTTAGAACAAGAAGTGAAATTCTAAACGATATGTTTAAACAAAGAAAAATAACTAGTATTGGATTTATTTAATTTTTGATGAAATTAAAAAGTGACTTTGAATAGGTTCAAGAAGGAAACGATCAAATTTATTTCGACATTCGGAATATAATTTGAATTGAAATAAGTCCATCTGGTTTGTTTTAGAATTCGACTTTGTCCAATTTACAAGTGCAAATTGTTTTTAGAAAGGGGAATTTTACTTTTCGAAATAGAAATGGTACTTCGAATAAATTGAGAAGATTTAACTTGTTTTTAAATTAAAAACAAGTTGCTGGAATTATAGACGCTGTTTATCAAGGAAAAAAAATATATTATCATTTGATAATATTAAACTTTAATTTCAAGTAAGGGATGTAAAGCAGGAAATTTATCTTTCAAAGTGGAAATTTGAATTTCAAATGGAATATGAAATATAAGCTTGTTTTAAATGGTTAAAACAAGAAGTAAAATTTATAAACGATGTTTATAAATAGAAAGGGAAAATCATCATGGGATGATTTGGGTATTTGAATTCAACTTGGAATTTAAAAGGAGATTTATAACTTGAAATTGTTTCAAAAGGAGACGATGAAATCAAGTGAAGAAGTAAATTTATATACAAGGGTTATATAGGTGACGAAGTAATTGTCGTCGAGTAATTTGGAAATAAATTTCCAAATGAAAGAAATGGGATCGAATGTGAGATTTAAATCAAGTTTTGATATTACAAGCTTTTATTCGTCTCAAGATAAGAACGTCGTCGATCAAGGTCTGAGAGGTAATTAAAATACCCCAACTTGAACGACTTCACTATTGTCAAGAGATGATATTAGTTTGTAAATGGTAAAGGGATATCGAAATGAGTTTATCTTGAAGTTTGTTTAATCTTCGAAATTTGAAGTGGGATAGGGCCGTTGGGTTATATACCAGTTTATTTCCAAATAATAGAAATCTAATATAATGTGATTTGAGTTTGAATAAATTCATAACCGAGTTATGAATATGGAATAGAATAATCGACGAATATGGATAATTTGAATTTGTGAAGGTAGATTTGGAAAATAGACTTAATTTATTTTTAAATATTAAGAATGGAGTTGGAATTTAATTATAAACGAAGTTTTTAAACGTTTATATTTAATTTAATTAAAACGAACTCGCCACGGCGCGGTAGTTCGTAAATTGGCGATTCGAACTTCAATCGAGTATATATAACTTAATATAAGTTGGAATTTGATGAAACAAGAAATGCCCGGACTGATTGAACGATAGTTTTCTAAAGGAAGAGAAAAATCTTGATTTCGTCATATAGATTTTGAGTTATGTCAAAATCAAATTTTCAGAAAAACAGCGCCATAATCGTTTTAAAACCATAATGGTTTATTTAATTAAATAAAAGGATTTTAAGTGAATCGACTTTTCCATTAGAAAAATCCGAACGTGAGCTATAAAATAAATACGAACTCAAGTCGAGTTAATGGATCGATTTTTGGGACAAAAATCATATTTTTTATTTTCGACTGAAGTTAACTAATTTCGAACTAAATTAGTTAATAGGGGTTTTGACCAAACTTAATATGGGTTAAGTAAACTAAATTTGTAAACGGTAATTGAAAATTTGAATATGGAACTTGAATTGGAATTTGGAAGCGAACGACGAGTTTGAGTTTGGTTTGTGTAATAATGAATATAAATATATTTGGAAGTGAGACTTTCAAAATAAAAATGGAATAAGCAAGTAAGCTAATTTGAAAACAAATTGGCGAATTGAGATAAAATGATTGGACCGATTGAAATGAGTTGGAAATGGGCGTATACATGTTAAACAGGTATGGGATGAAGTGAATGAAGGGTATGAAGAATATTATTAAGTGTCCGACAACAAGGTACATGTTTCAATTTCCATATGAGGTTTTATGCGCCGAATCGGCAAGCCGCTTGGCTTTTTGATTTTCTTTTTGAATGGAGAGGCCTGTGTGGCGGTTTAGCGATTTTCCCGATGCTCCCGGTACAAAGGAGGTTATGGCGAATTTTTCCGGAAATTTAAGGAGTTAGAATATTTTTAAGAAGTTTGAAATTTAGAAACCGATATATCGATATTTAGAATTCGATAAGAAACTTAAAAATGAAATATTAGAAAGGGCCAGTGATTGTTTGATTGTTGATGGATGTTAATTTTTCCCCTTTGATAGTTAAATCACCAACTATTAAAGATTTTTGACCATCGTTGTCAATGCGGGGAGACCGGTTGGATTTAATATCCGAGAACCACTCCGTATAGGCATAGGCGTTGCGAACTAGATTATGCTGGAGATAATCGAAGGCGGAGTGAAATTCGAGAGCTGATATGTTTGTCCAGTCCCAGGACAACTTGTATGGACGAATATTTGAAAGAGTATTCCTAACGGTCACATAAGACGATCTTTTCAAGGTATTACGTCTGGTGGCGGAGAAATTCGTTTCTCTTAGCTTTTATACCCGTAATATTTTTGGGAAGTTCAACTAGTGATTTGACGGGTTTGACGATGTGGCATTCAAAGTGTATGGTGGCCAGATAGACGTAGCCTCAAGCTTCATAACCAGGAAATGACAAAAATCGGGCAGGCAACATGGCTATGTGAGTCGCACCCATTAGGGTGTATAATCACCTATCTAGAGAAATTCCTTTTGTTTCTTAATCTATCGATTCTGCCCATTCGGGAGCGGTGGTTTGAGCCCAACCGTTGGTGATATACATTCGATACACTCAAGCGAAATGAGTGGTCCGTCATGTGTGGGCCGGGTTGCAAGACGTTCTTGTTGAACCCAGGTGTATTCGCTCCTAGAGATACATCATCGGAAGGTGGTCCCATACCTTGTCATAGTTGGAATCCAATCTCCAATAAGCGCCCTGCGGTTTTTGATATTATACTATATATGTAGAGCGTGAGATGCAAGCGTTCTACTATTTGGTTATTTATTTGATTAGACATTATTATAATATCACTGGATTTTGATATCAAAAATGGTTTGGGTTATAGTAAGGTAAAAACCATCCGTATTTATATGTGGTCTGGTCTTACTATTATCCTTTTCTTTCGAAAGATCTTTGAAGTTAAACCATATGGTTGGAGTTTACTCACACCAGTCCCATGACTGACCCAGAGTTTGTTTTGTTTTGTTTTTCCTAAACTCTTGGGTGCCCAAATTTGTACGGGCAGTCAAGTGTTTCAGGCTTTTACAGATACCCTTATAGGAGCTGGAAGTAGGAGGCTTCACCGCTAGTTATTTTAGAGTTATTTCCGTTGTATCAAATGTTATGTTGTACTCTGATGTTGGTATGTATATATGTACAAAACAGATTTGTATTTCAAAGCTTATGTTATATAATATATTTTATTCGTTCCGCTGTGAGATTCGTGTTTACCTTGATTATGCTCAGTTGTGTTCTTCTTCTTCTTCTATTCTATTAGTTCTATCTTTTCTATCTCACCCTCTAATTTCTTTCTATTAATGATTTGGTATTTTCGATGTCTGAACAGTCGACGCTGGGTTTTGTGTCGATTTTCGGAATCGAAAATACCGTGGTCGTTACAATTTTCGTCGCTGAATTCCGTTGCAATTTATGACAATTTACCATCATGTATTTTTTGACGCTATTTTGCAGCAGGTTTTCAAGGGATTTGCAAGGGATTGATATGCTTATTCTTTATAAAATTTTTACTTTTATGTTTTTACTAAGTAATTGATAAGTAAAAATAAATTTTAAATAATTAATGTTAACAATTACTAAAAAATTAAGAAGTAAAAATAATTAATAATATAGATTAATAAGTAATTTCTAATAATCAATGATTAACAAGTTTTAATAATTAACAAGTAAAATTTATTATCAAGTGTCTAAAATTCAATAATTATAATTGATAATTATGTTTAATCGTATTAATTCAAAAAATTAAAACTTCCATATTTTCTAAAATAAATATAAAGTTTAAATATAAACTTTTGAAGTTTTCATAATTTTGAAATAGATATAAAGTTGTAACAAACGCATTTTTAAGAATAATGAGTTTCCTCAAGTTGCAATAAACAAACTTTTAGCAGACTTCATTTTTTTTACCGGTTAGAATAAAAATAATTTTTACAAATGATTATTAATATTAAAATCAAAATCTAATTTAATATTGAAAAAAATCAAAGTTTTAGATAATTTTAAATTACATGTAATATTCAAATTTTTGTAGAATTCAAAAATGTTAGAAAAAATGGAAATATAAGTTTTGTAACTATATATTTTAATGTTTGTTAAAAAAACCCACCTATTGCTAATTATAAATTCCTAAAACTTAATAAACACAGATCTACGTAAAAAGTATGAAAACCTGCCTGTCAGTACAAGGAAAAAAAAGCGGCATCCTACAATTTTAGATCCTGCTCTCATTTCATTTTCACCGCCTACCCATCTGTGTTAAACCTAAATCTAACACCGATCACTCGAATCACTATGTTTTCTCTCTACCTTCATCGTTCCCAAATCACAGATCGCAAACCCAGGTCCAGCCTTTACCACAAGCCGCATAAGCAGCGACTTAGGGCACCAAAAAGTGGGGGGCATCATCTAGAACCGATTCTACAGGAAAATTAAAAAATCGTGATACATCCAAATCACCAAATCGCGATTTGTGAAACTACTCCAAACGAGAAACTACGATCGACGGCCGCGACCTAGTTTCAAATTGCGATACTCGGATACTGTCTTCAATCTCCTTCAGTCCTTCTTCGGTTAGTAATTTAACAGTTTGATTATGTTTTAATTTATTCGTATATATTTGTATTGCATGTAATTCTTTATTACCTGGAAAGATGGGAATTTCAGCAATTTTTGGTATATAATTCAATGATTTAGTATAGTATTTTAGTTATTGGTGGGTTTGAGCATCTCCTGTAGGCTGTAAAGTTTGAAAGCATGACTGTATGAGTTTTGGGTTAGTTTTTTTTCTTTTTTCTTTCCGAATGAACAAAGATTGTGGCGTGAGTTGTGATTAATTTTAGCCCATGATGAATTAGCTAAACTGGAATTACCTTCTGAGCGATACTCACCTAAATTGATGTTAAACCGCAAGCTATTTGAGGCTTCAACATAGAATTGTGCTAATGATTAAGTGTTTAAATTAATCAAATTATATATTTGATTATGAACGATTCGTTTACATCTGGATAGGAAAAATTAGTTGTTTGAGGCTAATAAAAATTTGGCTTAGTTGGACTTCCCATCTGGATAGGAAACTGGGAATGGTGTTTTTTGTTCATTCATAATGCTGTTTTATGTGAATCGTGATTAGATTTAACTATGTTTTTGGTTAAATCAAAGACAATTGATACCTTGATTTTTTGTTGATCATTCTGCTTCATCGGATCTTGATTTTATTTCGGTCAATAATTTACATTTGAATAATTTACATTTGAATGAGCTTTCTTATGTTGTTAATTCTCATGAATTTTTGTTGAATGTTGATTATGTGCTAAGGCTTACTGATTCCACTGTCTCATGTTTCTTTCACCATTGATTTTATTGTTTTATTCATATAATTGTATATGCTGTTATCCTGTCGTTCACCCCTCAGCATCTATCATTTATGTCATATCATCTAATTGGGAATTGAATTATTACTGATTTTCTCAAGTTTTGTTGTTGGAGCTCAATTGGCATGTTTCTTTATTGGTCAGTTGCAATTTGATGGATAAGAACAAAAATAGAACAGATTTGCTTGTTGCTGGAAGAAAAAAGGTACACCTTCACGAAATTTTGATATATGATAATTTCGAATTCTCCAACTATGGTCTTTTTAGATGTTATATATGACTATTTGCTTACCTCTAATTGTTTCATAATTTTGGTGCTCTTAGCTTGACTATTCATTGTTGTTTCCCTTGTATTGGGTAGGTTTTTGGTTATTTGCTTTTTGTTTATGCTGTTAAATTCATTAATCATATGGTTTTAATTAACTGATTTCACTTTGAGGCAAATACATGTCATAGTTTCTTTACAATTTGCGTGAATGTTGTTCTAACTGGAAACATTGCACTTCATGACTTCGCTTTTTGGTTAGGGCCAAAAAGTATTTCATTTATGTTTTTCTTTCTAGAGTTTGTGCTTATGATTGAACTGTACACCACAAATGGAACAAAGCATAAACAAAGATCAGGTACAACTTCAAAATCCATTCAAGGCTTTCCAAGTGTACATCCAAAATTAAAAATCTAAATGATTATTTATTTAACTTGTTACATATGCATGATCACTTATACATAATATGTGAGGCACAACGACTGTCGATACTAGGCACAACATCTATGACAACGCTTCTTTCAATGTCATTAACATTAACACAGGCTGAAAACCCTTGTCCAATGATATCAATATGGTTTGGAGGTTCATTACTAGTTGCGTTTAAAATTTTGCATTGTCCCATTTCAATATCTTTACCAGGCGCATCATCTTGAACACTTTCATTATTGACACTTCTTTCTTGAACTAAGTTAGGATCAGGAGGTTCAGCAATGAAATGTTCTTCAACAGGGAATGAGCTTCAACTAAGTTATTGACACTTGTTGGCTGGAAGTTGTTTTCTTACATTGTAATATGTCTGAACAAAGCAAAGATGGTTTCACTTGAATCATATGAACCGTCGTATCAGAATTTTTTTTCCTGAATATGTTTTCTAATACGTCTAAGAGATGCATGCATCATGTATTCAGTCTCCAAATTGATTCAAGCTTTACAATTGCTTATGCCTTGAATATGTTTGCCAATATGTCTAACAAATGTGTGTATCATGTATTTAGGTTCAGAGTGAAGCTTGGGTTACCAATTTCATTTTCCTTCAGTTACTAACTGTGCAGACAACCAAATCAATTATGAAAAGAGGTTAGGTTTGTGTATGTTTAATTTATTTTACATTGTATTTTTTGTGTTAGTTTGAAGTGTTAACTATGGCTGTGATTCATCAGGTATAATTTGATTTATCAACTCATATTATTTTTGTATTCATGAGCAGTATGATTTACCATGTACTGCTCATGTCATTTTTTATTTCTATAAGCCATAGTGCTGTAATGATACTTCTTTATTATATTTGTTTCTATTTGAGATATGATGTTTATTGAAATGTAGGTTTTATAGAATTGTCTTTAACTTTAATGATAAAATATGATTTCCTTTTGAAGGCCACATAATAGTAGAAGCTTGAATGTATTGTTAATTTGTGATCCTTACCATGTTTGCATTTTCTTTAACTATATAAATGTTTTTTATTATATTATATATTGATGAATTTCTTAAACTTATTCGTAGGTTTGAAGGAAACTTCCCAATTATTTTACCTAAAAGAAACATTCAGTTTTACCAGGTTTCAAATACTTTTCTATTGATATTTTAAATAAATTTTATTTTCTTAGTTAATGTGTTGAAGATATTTTAAATTCCTGAAGCCATAGGATCATTTGGTTTCAAAATGTTTTTTTTTCAAGCTGAATTGACTGCTCGGTACTCGCTGTTGTTATACTCTATTAAGAGGAACAAAGGTATGTTATAAATTGATGCATTATTGTTGTTATTGATTAAGTCATTGTTTAAATTGGTGAAGCAGTTGCCTAACACAGAGATCCCCTTTTTTATTTTTTTGTTAAATCATTTTATGTAACTGTTAGACCAAAAAATGGTCCTAACACCCAATTGATAATGTTTTGTAGAGAATAATGAGGAATCGTGAACAAAAAACAAGAAAAATCAATCAACACACGGAATTTATAGTGGTTCGGCGTTAACAAGCCTACATCCACTTCATAGCTTCTCAATTCATTCAGAAATTACAAATACAATGAGTATTGACGCTCAAGCACTCAATTACAATGAATAATACTCTCCGAATTCATTGATTTTATTAAAGAGGATGAAGGTTCTTCGTTGGTAGCCATGGCTGAAATAGATAGAGCTTCCTTGAGGCCCAAAAAGTCCCCTTAAATGCTGTGTTGTATGTGTATTTATAGGTAGAAATTCGGTTAGGGTTGAGTGGCCACGTGGCAGCTTTAGAGTAAATCTCGGAAGTAGCGGAGAACATGGGGAAATGGTCTTTAACTGCCCAGAATTCGGTTAGGGGTAGAGACCCGATCCGGTTGGCCCGATTCGGATAACCCGATCCGGATGACCCGATCCGGTTTACCCGATCCGGATGACCCGATCCGGTTTACCCGATCCGGATGACCCGATCCGGTTTACCCGATCCGGTTTGGTTGGTCAGAAATATTCGCTTTAGCTTGATCCGAAATGGTGGAATCCAACCCGAAGCTTATGTGCACAGAAATACGAGTTTTCCCATCCTTCGTTACTTCGTCCAAGCAGATGTCGATCTCTGGCAGTTCATACTCAAGCCCTGAGTGGCCTTCCTGATAGAGTTCTTCGGCTTTGGATAGTCTGGTCACAAAGCAGGCTAACAGTAACAAAGGATGCATTCATGGAAGAGGGCGAGAGTCATATCACTTTTGCATTTTACACTTCTGTCTGAATGTTAATTAATGGTGTATATATGTAATCATGCGATTTTCCAAAAGACAGCTAGAATGAACCAAATTTTGGAATAGTTGTTTCTGGCGTTAAGTTATTTTGTAAACAATACACTGGTAATATACTGTTTTAATTGGGGCAATTGAATATACTATATCATGATTTTGTTTTAGGCGTATCACAAGCATTGAGTGATGCTTAGGGACCCAAAAGCTTGTTTGCTGCAAATAAGAAGGAAACTGCTACACTCATATGGCAATAGGCTTTGGGTTGTCCATGTTAACTTCAAGCCTAGTAAGTGCATATTATATTTATTATCCAGTTATAACATTAAGAATACCATATCTCCAAAAATGAACCCATTTTTTGGAAATGTATTGAGTATGGTGTGATAAACAGATGGTAAATCATGTTTCGTATTGTCTTGCAATTTAGAAGGGTTAAAAAGATCGAAATAATCAAAAGTTCTGTGCAAATGGTCTCACAAATGAATATAGCTTATCTTCATATAATTACTTTGTTTCAGGTTTTTTGTTTTGTTCTCTTCTTTTTTCATTTTTTGGCACCGAAGTGATGTACAAAAAGGAGGATCTGGGATTCTACAGCCCTCCCTCATGTACACATTTGTATATGTATAATTATATATATGTACATTTCTATATTTATGTCAATATGTGAGTTCACTTCAAAATTTTGCACCTAGTTTGTTCTTTACATTGCACATATGATATAGGAATTAGAAGAGATATATTATATTACCCTAGAGGAATAGTGCTTTGTAACCAAAGATGAGTGCGTCCCGGATCTGAACTTGATATATCTGAAGATGTGACATTCTGCTGTGAAAAAGAGTTTGATCCTTGTCCACTATCATAAGTAGTCTTAGGTGCTGAAGTCGGCTTTTGTTGCCCATTAACTCCTTTTGGAGTTGCTAAGGACATCATCGAAGAAGAGGACTTAGATGCTACAAGAGCATGAATTGTGAGTGTAAGATCTTCGGACGTCAAATTTGAAGGATGGAGTGTCAAAGTCTGGACAGGAAGTTGAGGAACATTATCACTTGACTGAACGCTTTGGTCAGATACTTCTAACAGAACCGAGATTATGTAGTTATATAGTTTTGTTCATAATTCAGCTTGGTGTATGAATTGATGAAGGATTATGGATGTTGTAGCTTTTTTTATGTGATTATGAATGTTCTTTTTAGTTTTAAATTAATATTGTTGGCTAATTTATCTTTGTTTTTTAATATGTTATTTATTCCAGTGTTCACAGTTGAATAATGTTAGTTCGATATATATATATATATATATATATATATATATATATATATATATATATACAGGCATATATGAAGGGGAATAACGGCGGATTACCAACAAAATAGTGAGGTTAAGTTTACCTAATTTAATTTCCGTCGCTAATCCTTTGCTGAATTGCAAGGGTTTTCCAACAAAATACCTGAAACGGTTTTTTTGGCCAAAACTTTTTGTCGCTAATCCGTTGGCAATTAGTAGGAGTTTATCAACGTCTTTTATAAATAATAATTTGTTATAAATTATTTATCCATCGGTAAATAGTTGGTAAATAAATTAAAATTAAACTAATAAATAAAATTATATTTTTAGTATATAAATAGTATAATGACGGAAAACTATCGGAAAACTCCCGTTAAATTCCGTCGCTAAATTTGACACAATTACCGTCATGGTTTTTACCGACAACAGTGTTATATAGGAAATCCGTCGCTAAAACCAATTTAGCGACGGATTGGAAGCGGATTTCGCCGCTGCAAAATCAGCTTTTTCTTGTAGTGATTCTAATATTTTTGGTCTTGCTAAAATCCGGTTTATTTTGAATCCTGTACATTCGTTTGAAATTTGAAATCGAATTTTCAAACTACCGCGCCATTTTCAATTCCTTTTATATTTAAAATAAAATATTTATATTCTAACGACGATTCAAATAAATATATACGTTCTAATTCTATTCAAAATAAATTTCTCGTCTTTATTATTTAAAATAATTCATTTTAAATACTCAAAATTCATTAAAATTACCAAAATAAAAATTTTAAATTGGCTCGGATTTCCGGGTTATTACAAAAGCACATATTAGATAAACTGTCTAAACCAAAGAGTAACATGTCATATTCCCATCATGCAATTTTCCTATATACTAAACAGTCCAAACAATGGCATAACAGGTCATATGTTTACCTTTTACTTGCATGTATATAAATATATACACACACACACACATATTTTTAAACTGTCAAAACTAATGCATAGCAGGTTAGGTGTTTACTAAACACACATCTATTATTCATATCAAACTGTCTAAACACATATGTATATAACAGAATATGTGCTTACTAAAAAAACAATTTTTACATATGTAATCATACCATCTAACCAACCTCATTACTACTGGACTTTTCATTTCATAAATTCCATGGCAATTAAACACTTCAGGGCGCCATTTTTAATAGGAAAAAGATAAACGGTTTTATCTTTTTCTTAGGAAATCATATAACTTATATTTTTAACAAAAAAAAAGATAAATGGTTTTATCTTTTTCTCAGAAAACCATTGAATTTTATGCTTTTTAACAGAAAATCCTATAAGGCATATATATATACAACCTTGAAAAAGATAATAGTAAAACCAATCGTCAACACAACAACATTGTGTGATTCCTATTAGGATCAGTTTGTTTAATACTGTTAATAGTTTAAAGTAGTATAAGTTATATATTTATCAAATTAATCATTAAATTTTCAACATCAACCATTACAAAATCATCAATAAATTCATGTAAAGCCATATAACCTGATACATGCAATCGCTTGACAATAACATAACTAAAAATCGAACAACTGATTCGTTTGAAGCGTGAGATGTTGTTGACGTAAAAGTAAAATATACTCCAATTCATTTGAAGCATGATATATTGCGGCTGTAGAAATAAAATCGAATCGTTCAATCGATTTGTTTAATTCACGAATCGATTTTGAAAATTGCCAATTTGATGAAGATTGACTAGGGCAAACGAAGATGCGAAATAACATCTGCGAAATTTTTTGTCCTTGAACTTATTATTTCAAAGCCGTGTCCATTAAACTACTTAGGCTGCAATCAAGAGCCCTTCACGCAAATTTCCACATAGATCTAATTAAACATATGAACTTGCATCATAAAACAGATCTAATTAAACATATGAACTGGCAACATATGAACTGGCATCATAAAATATATCTAATTAAACATATGAACTTGCATCATAAAATAGATCTAATTAAACATATGATTCATCTCACAGTCATATTCATAAAATCCAATCCACAAACTTATCACAATTACTTTTAATTAATTATTTGTGAAAGCAACGTGGACTCACAGTGGAAGAAGAGAAAGTAGATCTGAATTCTGTATTCTGAATTTGATTAGCTAAACCGTTGTTGTAGAATTCTATTCTTATCTTCCAATATGAATTACTCCTATTTAGACTTGCTTTAGTGTAGAAGAAAGACTAGCTTAGGTTGCGGCAGCATGGAGGCGTATGAATTAGTGTATTGTGAATTAGGTTTAGGTCTAGGTATGTTTATATAGTTGTAGTGAGTGAATTAGGGCCTTTAGATCTGACTAGGATTCATTTAAACCATTCAGATTAAAAAGACACGTCACTCAGCCAACCAGAAGAGGCCACGTCAGCCCTAAAACTCAAAAATCATCGTTAACCAATAAAAATGCGCCATGTGTGCAACATGATGCGCAGCAGTAGGGGTGTTGACACCTACATGTCATATATATATATATATATTATATATATATTTTTCTTTTTAACTATCTTTCCAATTAACTCTTTTCACACTAAACCACTTTTTTAATTGAACTGCGTTCACACTAGGCCACTTTTTAGCCATTCCCCTAAAACAAAAATATGGCGCTGACGGGGATTGAACTCAGAACCTCTTGTATACAAGTCACGTGTTTTAACCAAATGAGCCACTAAGTCTTTTGTTTACAAACCTTGGAACGATGCTAAACATTATTCTTTTCTCATTCCTTTTTTTCATGTTTTTTTGCAATATTTAATTTTAAAGATATCTTCTTCATTTTAAATCAGTTTTCTACAAACTATAGGTCTCAATTGACTAGAAAATCACGACGAATGCAATGACTCTAATTTCGTGACCAAATTCCTGAAGCTTCTCAAATTTTCCTTTTTATTTCTATTTAATTGTTTGCATGTATTTCTTCGCATTTCATGTATTGCATTTAATTTCTTTTATTAATCTTTTTCCTTCATTTCACTGCATGAACTTATTACATGCAATTTTATTGTCATTATTTATTTTTTCTCTTCAATATATCTATGTATATAATAAATATACATATTTCCACATTTTCAATTTCATTAAAAATGCGGGGTGTTACACTACCTGATTCTCATTAAAGGTAGAGATTCCTACAATCTCATGATTACTAGGGACGTCACTGGTCATGTTCATAATCAAATTCTCTAAGTTAGACCCAGATCTGTTACCACTACCATAAAGAAGAAACTGGGATAGATATTATCTAGTACTTAGATATCTACAACCGTAAGAAACTTTATAGTTTAGGAATTATCTTTCTAACTTACTCCTAGAGTTATGGAACCCATAGTTTACTTAATAATTTAAGTCAAACTATAAAACTAAGTGTTCAAATTAGAAATTCCAAATTCTCAAATAAATATTCCTTTTCTTAAAACATTTAATTATCTTGCAAAAATAATATTTTGGATCATTTTCAATATTTTGAAATTCCTTTGCACTTAATACAAATTCAAGTTCAAATTAAGAGATAATTCAGTATACTCGTTTAAAATTCAAAATCATGTCTCTAATCCACATGTTCATGGTTTCGTCAAAGTAAGGCAAAAAGAAGAATTCAAGCACCACAATGAGGGAGATAATGATAATCAAAAGATAACGACGAGTCAAGCAAAACACATTGACAAACGAAGAGATAAAATTATATTTTCGAGAACACTTATTCTATTTCAATTTTATTCCAATCGTTTCCAGTTTCATACTAATCCATTTACAAGTTAAATTCATGCTTATTTAATATTCATACTTTGAATTCTCTACCCAATATATTTCAAAATGGATTTAATTAACATAACCGGGGTCATTCTTGTTCTTATTTACCAACCCTAAAATCATTAATAGACAAATAAATTTTTATTTATGTTCCGACACAACCTAATATTCCCTTAATTTCCCTTTTAAGGGTTTTACATACTTAAGTTATTTATTCCCATATAAGATTATAAATGCCTACCAATTTATGAGTTAAAGAAAGTTTCTAATATTTCCATAAGTTAATTTCGACTCATAAATTTCATTCTAATTTAAAAACACATTAAAAAGACGCTCTCTCAATCATAATATTCCTTAATCTCATTCTAGGTATTCCTAACCATATCTCTAATGAGATATTATAGCTCTGATGAGTCCTTATTTTTGTTCAAATATGTCACACCCATTGCTTTGTATAAACCAAAGCTCTGGTACCAATCTGTAATGACCCGACTTTTTGACTGGTTCTCGCCGGTAATTAAACCAACTTAAACCGTTCATAAAGACGGATAGTTATGGGTACTTACATATTTGCACAAAAATAACATAACTTAACATTTCATTACCATCATATAACCTCATAGTTACAAGGAATACATCAGAGTACATTGATTTCATAGCGGAAGAAATACTAATTCAGTGGAAGAATTTGAATGCTCCAAAACATAATAGCTTCAGCTAAAACTAGAGTCCTGCTCCAACCAACTCCAAGGCTAACTCTGCAAACCAAACTACTAGCTGCCCGTGTCAAAATTATGGGCACCCAGAGTTTAGGTGAGGGAATAATAAACTCCAGGTCAGTCATGGGACTGGTGTGAGAACTCAAAACAATTGTTACTGAGGATTCATTTTAAAGTTGGGTAATTCAACGGACCACGCCGCTAACGCAGAACGGGTTTACTCCATATGAATTCTCATGCATAGAAATTCGCAATGACTTTTGAAAAATGAAACTACCATAAGGTCTCACAGCACACACACAATGCAAACGCACACATGGGCGACGTTTCTCCTTATGATAGCCAAAAATAGTTGATACGTGAAAATCCTATGATATTATTATTAGTGCATAGTGTGAAAACAGTTTCGCAAATAAATGTATTAATCATAGCCAGCATAATGCCCCATCCCATTATACCGACAATCCTGCTGGTAGCAGGCTATCCAAAAAAAATTGTACGGGCTCGTAATGGAAATTGAATTTCCAACAAATGACCAAGAAAAGGAACTTCCTTGCCAAACCGATGGGTATGCCTCTAGAGGGACGCCCCGAGAACCAAATCGGGCTCTCTACCAACAAGACGCCAGGTTACCCCTTAACTGGGTAACTTAGAGCACGCCTGAGTATATCATTTCCCGGTCGTTACCAACCTTTAAAACCAAGGCCTCGCAAAATCAACATCCATATAAATAGAAGTTATCCACATAGGTTAATACTTGGCCTCCATACCATAGTACACCTTTTATCTAGAAGGAAATGACCACCCTTAACATGGCTGCATCTTTCCTGTTTTAGCCATTTACCGGGTTGTGAGGCTTGCCAAGGTCACGGTATACACAAAGCTTCGCTTAAATAAGCCATGCTTTAATCATCTATTGCTCATCACATAAACTAAGTATGTCACATTGTCCATTCACAACGCATCACTGATTTCTATCAAAATATAACCTCTAAGCTCATACGTCTTAGAGAAGGGTGTTAAGCAAGAGAATGAATTCTCCACCACCAAAGAGATATATATTTAACAGAGATCCGTACTACACAGTCAATTACAATGTCAGACACATAATCCATACAATTCCGTTCTGGGTTTGAACGAAACATCAATTCAAAAATCTCCAAATATATTCAAACCTCATGCCACTTATAACCTCGTATTTGGGGATCCGCCCAACCGAGACATCAGCAATCGATCCATACAATTCAAATAATCCCAGTCTTCATTCATCGTTTTTCCAATTCTTGAATTGCTCCATAACGTCGTATTATTACTTGGAATGCTTTTCGAACATATATTCGATCCCGGTCTTTCCAAGTAATAAGCATACTTTTAAAACAATAGTTACGGGTTACACAGGCTTTCCTATCCAAATCACCTTCCAAATAGTTATGAATTCATTTAAAATTCAAAGTTGGATTTACTCTAAATTCCATAAATCCATTTCCATCTTAACTCTTCTTGGAAATCAAATATACATCTTAGATCCTTATATTTCAAAAGCATAATTCTTCGTTCCCTTTATGTTATTCCTTTACTTTGAATTAAGGTTGGATTTTTTTCATTTCCCGTAAACTTGTTATAAATCTTAGCCCTTTCCTTGAAATTCAATATTCATTTCCAACCATATGTTTCAAAAACCAAATCCATTTATTTGTCATTATCTCTTTCCATAAGCTTCAAAACCACGTAATCTTAATTTGGATTTACATCTCCATTTACGGTAATTCAAATGATTGACATTTCAAATATAAGTTTAAAACAAAATTTAATCGACTTATATTCGATATCGATTCACAAACTCAGGCAAACACCATCAGAATTTGGATATGTTAATGGTTTACTATTTCTGATAGTATTCGTCCAATCCTGGGATTCCATATTGAATATCCGACGACTAACTTTATTCAAAACTCATTTCCCTTTTTATTCAAATTTCCCAAATCTTACTTACCATAAATTTCATACCATACATTTTAAAATCTTTTAACGTATAAACAAATCCTTTTCCCATAATTTAAACAATGGTTCATGGTTTAATATCTTCAATTTCAATTATTTCAAAGAAATGGTATAACAGCTTTGAAAGTGTTACGGAAAGCGCTAAGAAATGGCGATTTAACCATATTGATCTAAAATATAAATCCATCGTTTTTCGTTTCAAGTCAATTCGATTCAAAATGTTCAAGTTATAATCATTTGAAATTTATAATCGATATTAACGAACTGTTGTTGCGCGACGCGTACGGTTCAAGCCATATAACATTTTTAAATATAAATTGCCAAATTCCTCTTTCCAGAATAGATTAAATTCCATAACTTAGATTCAAAACCATATTCCAAATTTCCTTTTTCCAAAATAATATTATCTTTCCATTCCAATTTCAAAATAACTTTATTTCAAAACCATTATTTGAAATTTAAATACGAATGGTCACTATGCGATATTTATTAATTTAAATTCCAATTTACTTCTAAGTTCAAATTTAAATTTCAAATTATATTTTGAATTAACCGTCCCGTCCATCGGATCAGTTAGGTATAGCCAGGGAGAGCAGGAAATTATATTTCCAAACCCAAGCCTAGACACTATCCTCTTTATCATCCTAGAACGTTCTGGTGTATATTAAATAAAACATTGACAATATATATATTAAAAATCATTTTCTAATTCTCATTTCGAACTTAATAATAATATTTTAATATTTGAAAATCAATATTTATTTATATGGAAGGGAGGTAAAATCGGTCACCTGTATAATCCCACAACTATAGTGTGTGTGAATTCATGCCATCATAATTCAACCGTATAAATCAGATGAACATGAATTATAATCACAACGAATAAACATTTTAGCTGTGCACAAGCATTACGATAAATAACGCTTATCAGTGTTCAGTGTGCTATCTATACATCCATTCATACAATAACATCCATATCTAAACAAATATAATTTATCACGGCCAATTTTTCAACCATTATCAATTTAAATAAATAATTTAAATTAGGAGTTCTCACCATCAAAGCTCCAATATCTTCATTACCAGGACGAACAGACCAACGAACACTGCTACTCGTACTGCTTTCAATCCACTTATATTAGCAGCAGGGAATTTTTCTGCTAACTATTATATATTGAAATTAAATTAATAACGATATTTGTTATATATATATTCATATATAAAGTCATTTTGTTTTATTTTTTTATTATAATTAATACTTAACAAAAATTACCAATATTATATACCACTGTGTTCCATTTTTCGATACGGTTCTAACAGACCCAACGGTGAGTAAATCAGATTTAAAACGAATGAGATACAAGCGTCTAAAGGTTAAACTAATTTAAACTTAAAAATAAAAATCATACCCAATTTCTAGCCGGCCCAAAGCCCTTTCAAACCCGGCCCAAACTCTCTACTTCATCTTCCTCCTCCTCGCGCTTCTCTCTCTCGCCTGGAAACCCATTTCACTGTGCACCCCGTGCACGTGCACGCCCAAATACTCCACCAAATTCAAATTCAAAAACCATCAGCACACTCGCCATCGACTCCTCTTCGAACTGCACACCACCACCCAAACTCCGGTCCCCTCTAGCGAAATCCAACCATCAAGGCCGAAATCTGGAACATCAAAACACGTATGAACCCAACATGTCGCACCTTCCAATTTTTCAAAACTCCACCAATTTTCAGGAAGATGAAGCTCTTTCCATCCTCATCACAACACCACTCTCCGTATCGCCAATCGCTGCTTCCTTCATCGACGAACTCCAACCCTAGATTCGAGATTTTCTGATCATCAACACAGAATCGCACCATTTTAGCATGAAAAATACTACGTTCTTCACTGATCTCAACGGCACAGACGGCGCGATCTAATTCTCTCCGGATTGAGAGATACGATTTTTCGAAGTTTACAACACTTTTCTTACTTTCTCTGTAAATCAGAGAATTCTCTCTCGTTTTTCAATGAAATCTGGATCCGTCAATTTCTAAAAATAAGAAATGACGATCCGAACAACATTCGTGCAGATCATTTCAGCTAAAGATCAATAGTTTGAGAGTTGTGGATTTTTGAATGAGTGGAATTGTGATTTTCTATTTACAGGAAGTTGAAAAATATAAAGGAGATGTTCCGGACGTGATATACAGACCTGAATTATGGTTAGAGGATAAGGAGTAATGTGTTAATATACGCTTCAAAAAGGGTATTATTGTCATTTTAATCATGGGACACAAGCTTCCTCCATGAAGCTTATGACATGCATATCTTCCACATACATGGATACTTGTCTTTAGATTATGCATTGCTCCATGTATGAGTACACATAGGTGGACAACTCATATTCATACTTATCCTAAGGATATTTTTAATTTATTTAAATCAGCAACCCTTTTGCAATACTTATAAATGTGTCCAATGTTCAACACTTATAAGTGTAACCAATATATTACCTAAGGTTCAAAAATATTTATAACTTATTAATAGTACAACAATATTTATCTATATTATTAATCAAACAAATACACATATAATTTACCAAAATTTATACTAACAAATGGTTAAAAATAAATACTTATCAATCCTTATACAATTTTTTAAGAAAAATATCTTACTTATTGATACTCAAAATAAAAAATCATTCTTGTAAAATCTTAAAATATCTTATCCTTTATCAATATCAAAATCGGATAATCATTACTTGTTAATACTAAAATATTCATAAAACCTTATAAATTAAATATAACTTCTTAAATAAGTTTTCTTATACAAAAATCCTATTTATAAAATAAATAAGTTACTTATTCAATATTAAATATATATTTAACCTTATTAAAATCAATGTATATTCAGAAAAACTAAATTATATAATAAAAATTCAAATTAAACATAGTAAAAAAATTCTAGGATATTACATTTGAGGTAAAATAGAATAAAAAAGCTCATTAGAGCTAGGATTAGTAATATCCCTGAAGAGAAACTCATTAGAGATGGGGTTAGTAATGCCCTAGAACGAGTTCAGAGTATTAATATAAGAGAGCGTAATTGCGATAAAAAAAGGGGTTTGGAAAGTTATATTTATAATAAAAAAGGGATTGTTTATGGTAATTGTAAAGAATTTGGGACAGAAATTGAAATTATCGACGATTTTGGACAGTCGATCAATTCTGAAACCTGTTAGGTAAAAAAATAAAATGTGTAAATAGTTACGAATACCTTGTAAATTGAGTTTTACAATTTTGACTAAAGGGTATTTGGTAAATAATTAAAAGGGTTATCTAGAATGGATTATAAATAAAGTTTCTAATATCTTCTTTCCATTTCGAGGACGAAAAGTATTTAAGGAGGGAAGAATGTAACAACCAAGATTTTGATCCTAATTTAATTTATATTAATTCAAAAGATTTGAATTTTTGATATGATTTCAAAATATGACAAGATAAATTTGATATTAAGATTTAGTTTTGTCAAATTTGTAAACGATTTACAATTTCATCAAAAAGAGGAACTTTTATCAAATTAATAATTTGGTAATTTGTCAAATTCATTTGATGTAATCATCTGCGAATCTGGATTAAAATGAATTTTAAATAAGGTATGAATGATAAAATAACTTGTTTTAAGTAATGGAATTCAATGGCAAATTACATTGACAAAATATGTCAACTTTTGTCAAACTCGATTTTGACAAATATTAAAATTTTGTCAAAAGCGAGATTTTATACCTTGACAAATCTAAACTGATTAGAACATTTGAAAATGTTAATTTAATGATGTTAAAATGGATTTTGAACTCGGTTTACTAGTTGTTCAAAACTATAAAATATAGCGGTGAAAAATATCGACAAAAATGTATCATCTTTTGTCAAAGGAAAAACCATTTTAAGTATGATCATTTTAATACAAATTAGTGAATAAAATGAATTTTATTTGAGTTCTTAAGTAACTTAAGATCGTCGATTATTGCTAACAAAAGTCGTTGAATTTAATCAGTTATGTCGTCGGTTGTTAGGATCGTCGATCGGTTGAGTACAAGTTGAAAATTAGCAACTTAACAACTTGAAACACTTAAGAAATGTGACAAAGTGTCACAAATGTTTAGGAAGAAACCATACCTTCCTAAAACACATGGCTTTTTGTCTTATTCACAAAATCACCTACCCCTTTTCACAAAACAATGTGCTAAAGCCCATGGTTTTGCTTTACACTTTGCACTTTACTCCCTTGTCATTTGCACTTAGCTCCCTCCTCTCTTCCTATAAAAAGGCAACTAAAACCCTTTCCTTTTCATTCGCCTTCTTCTTCCTTTTCTAAGCTCTCTCCTCTCTTCTCTAATGGCTTCCAAAGCCACTTTTGTCCTTCTTGCTCCTCCTTCTTCTCCTTCCTCCACTTCCCCCTCCATCGATGTGCGCCACCACCCCTTCCTCCTCCTTGCGCCATTAATAAAGAGAGAGAGAGAGAGAGATAGAGAAAAAGAAAGAGAGATACGTATGTGTGTGTGTATTAGTAGTGAAAGAAAATATTTCGTAACGCAGTTACGCTGTCCACGGTTCAGTAAAGTATGGTGGAGTGGAACCCAAAGGTAATAAATTTGGTTTAATGAATATAGTTGTGAGAAACACTATTTGTACATATTGGTTGTTAAATATATATAGTTGTTGTGCATGCTTGTGATTGGTTGTGAAAGTGTGGTTAATTAACTATTAATTATAGTATAAACTTTTGTTAACAAACGTTTATATACATGTATTATTGTGAAATATATGTGTGACGAATTAATGAATGTTATGAATATGGATATTGATATGACTATCAGTAGTGGTAATATGTACACTACACAAGTTATACCCACATATATGGAAATATATGAGTATTGAATAAGTCTTGGATAATATAAATGAATATTTTATTCATTTAAATAATGTATAAATATAAATTTTGGAATTTTGAATTCGAAATGGTTTGGAAATGAAATTTTTTACGAATAACTTTCGTAAAGGTGGGAATTAAATTGAAAAATATTTTAAGTATTTATGGTGTGTTCAAATTTAAAAATCAATTGTGAATAATAACATTAAAATGTGAAGTTGAGTTTGATATATAAATGAAGTTGAAAACTCAATTTTATTATTCCAATTATTTTACTTTATTTTTCGATGGATTTGAGGAAAGTTTGAGTTCAAAAGGACAAATTTAAAAAAAAAATTAATAATAATATACTATTCATTTAATATGTATATTTGAATTTTGAAGTTAAATTTCGAAAAATTATTTTCAAACAAGTTTAAATATGTTTTAAAATCATATTTGAAGTAAACTGAATGGGTTTTAAATTTATATTGAAATATAGTCAGAATAGGACTAGTCGCGTTGTGGTAGTTCGCGAGTTTCAACTATATACTTCAAACGCACATAACAGAGCAAATTTAATCAGATTTCTTCGAAACGTAAAATGTTCACTTTCTAATGATGATAGTTTTCAAATAGAAGAAGAAATTTCAAAACATAATATGTAGATTTCAAATTATGTGAAAAATCATTTTTGAAAAGATCGTTATAAGTGCAGTTCGTTGACCGTGACAGTTAACGACTATTTTAAGACTAATAAAAATGTGTATTTTTTTCTTAAAATCACTATAAATAATATAAAAGTGATCTAAATTAATAAAATCAAGTTTTGGATAATATAAAAGTCATTTTGACTAAACTTGCTAATATAAGCATGTAGTAACGCTTTTTGTAACGCTTTTACAACATTTTCCGATAATGGTTTAATTAAAGGTTTAAACTCATTTGTTGTCATATATAACTTAAATAATTATTTTAAAATGATAGACAATTTTTTTACAAAGTTTTAAACATTTAAATAAAAATTACCTTAAGTAATTTAAGCTTATTTAAGATTGAAATTGGGGTTTTCCAAAATTATAAAATTGGACTTGTATAGGGATAGTCTTCGTATATTGATGTTAAATTCCATAGAAGAGAACTTATAGTATTTGAGGAATTTTAAAGGTAATTATGCCATTATTTCGTATATAGTCTTTGTTGAATATGGAAATTGATATTAGATATAAGTTGTTATGGCTTCTATACAAATCTTAAATATTAATATTAGTGTTTAGGTTTTGTTGTGAATAATGTTTTAAAATGACATCTTTCTTGGAACCCAAGATCGAGTATGATTTGGAATTTAAGGATATGATATATTTTAATAAAATTTTTGGTTAAGTTTTAGTTTTTCTAGTTTAAATTAATTGGATTTAGATGGAAAGAACCCTTTGATATTTGGTATTGGATTCCATTAACTGGATTTGGATAGAAAGAACCCTTTGATATTTGGTATTGGATTCCAATAATTGGATTTAGATGGAAAGGACCGTTTGATATTTGGTATTGGATTCGTTGTTCAGACATATACTATTTAAGGAATTTGGAAGATATTTATATCGTTATTCCACTTATAGTATTAGTTGGTTACGAGAATTGGTGTTGAATATAAGTGGATACAATTTCTATTTAAAATCATATATTAATATCAATTGGATTTTGTGTTTGTTGTAAATGGTGTCTTAAATAACATTATTATTTAATCCACTAAGATTAAGTTATAAATTAGTTTTCGGTTTTGTTGTGAATGGTGTCTTAAATAACATTATTCTTTAACTCACTAAGATTAAGTTATGAATGGATTTTGGGTTTGTTGTGAATAGTATCTTAAATAACAATATTCTTTAACCGACTAGGATTAAGTTATGAATTGGCTTGGGTTTGTTGTGAATGGTGTCTTACATAACATTATTCTTTAACCCACTAAGACTAAGTTATGAACTGGTTTTGTTTTTGTTGTGAATGGTGTCTTAAATAACATTATTCTTCAACCCACTAAGATTAAGTTATCAATTGGTTTTGGGTTTATTGTGAGTGGTGTCTTAAATAACATTATTCTTCAACCCACTATGATTAAGTTATGAATTGGTTTTGGGTTTTTTGTGAATGGTGTTTTAAATAATATTATTCTTTAACCTACTAAGATTAAGTTATGAATTGGTTTTGGGTTTGTTATGAATGGTGACTTAAGTTACATTATTATTTAACCCATTAAGATTAAGTTATGAATTGGTGTTGGGTTTGTTGTGAATGAATCTTAATTAAAAAATTTAATTATCTTTGATTTAAAAGATATGTTTTGAAGAAGGATTTATGAAATGAATGATTTCTATGATAAGGTTTTCATTAACTAATTGAAATGGAAGAGAGACTTAGTGAATCATGCATTTCCATATAGTTTTAAAAGAGTGATTGTTATTTGGAATGTCCAGGATTGGACTTATGTCCTAAGACCATTCCAAATAAGAATAAGACATAATGGAAGATATTTGAAGATGGTGTTGAAGATGGGAACCTTCACATCGAAAGGATTGTCCTGCTGATTTTTTCTTCACTGGGTTGCTCCAATGTTGTGATGTTTATTGTGGTGGCACGTCGGACGTATTTGGAGAATTTCTGGATTTCAAGTACCTCTCTCATTTATTCGACGAGGAATAAGGTGTCGTCGTCTCTGTTCAGTCCCAGAACAAACTTGTAGGTTGTGTGTCTGCATTGTATTTTGTAATATGTGATTGATTTTTACTAAACATGTTTCTGTTGGTGCGGAGAATTTATTCTCTTTGCTTAGCACCCTTCTTCGAGATGTACGAGCTCAAAGGTGATGTGGTTAGTGCTTATCAATTATATATTATGAAATGGCAATGTGGCATACTAAGTGATGAGCTATCGATGATCAAAGCATGGCTTAAAGAGATTAGCTTTGTGTAACAAGGCTTTGACAAGCCTCACACCCTGGAAATGGCCAAAATAGGAAAGATGCGACATGGATATGGGGTTTCATCTCCTTCTAGATAAGAAGTGTACCATGGTATGGAGCCCAGGTATTACTTATGTGGAGACTTCCACTTTTTGTGGTTACTAATGTTGCAGGCGCCTGGTTAAAGTTTTGTACCGACTGGGAGATAACATACTTAGGAGTGATCGAATTCATCCAAAAAAGTGCAGACCAGCTTGGTGTTGGCAGAGAACTATATGATTGATCTAGGGCAACCCACTAAAGATGTACCCATCGGTAAGGAAGTTCCTTTGCCTGGTCATTTATTGGAAATACATTATCCACTACAAGTTTGTACGACTTTAGTTATAAACCTATTTGTTAACATAATGGTATGGGTCATTATGCTGGCTAGGATAGATACATTTATTTGTGAAAGTGATATCCACATTTAAACACAAAAAATAATATCAAATGATTTTTGTGTATCAACCATGTTCAGCTATCATAAAGAGAAACCCCTCTTAATCTGCGTTGCATGGTGTGTGTGATGAGACACCTTATGGTAGCCTCATTTTCAAAAAGCAATGCGGGTTTTATGACTGATATTCATAAGGGGAAAACCCGTTCCATGTTTATACAGCGTGGTCTTATGAGTTACTCTACTTTTTAAAGTAATAACCTTTTTAGTTCTCATTCCAGTCTCATGATTGACATGGAGTTTATTGTTCTTCCAACTAAACTCTGGGTGCCCATATTTTCCATACGGGCAGCTTAGTAGTTTAGGTTCTGCAGATTTAGCCATGGAGTCAATTTAGAGCAGGATTCTAGATTATGGTTGGAGCTATACTCTGGATCATTTCTTAGTATTTCGTTGAGAGTTTTACATTTTCCGTTGTACCCTAATATATGTTGTACTCTGATATTTACTTATACTCTGATGTAATATTATGATGATATTAATGAAAAAGTTCTTTGTCTAGTTCTTATGTGTTGTAATCCCAAAGGCGATACTGAATCCGACGATTGAAACTCCGATGTTTGATGCTTGAGTTGTGTTAAATGTCGATTTCGAAGGTCATGTCTGGTCGGGATGTAACAACCCGCAAATTCTGAACCAATTTAAAAATTTTATTTTAGAAATTTTGATGGATTTTGAAGAGTAAAAATAATTTATTTTAAATAACAACGATTAAAAATTTATTTTAATCGAAGTTAAAATGAAAATTTTATTTTAATTATAAAAGGAGTTAGAAATAACGCGGTAGTTCGAAAATTTAAATTTCAACTTTGACTGACCGTACAGGATGCAAACTAAAACGGATTTTAGTGAAACCAAAAATATTTAAATCTATTTAAAAATATCTTTCCAACGAATCCGAAAAATCGAAATTTCATAGTGGGAATCAAAAGTTATGCCCAGTTTAAAATTCAGAATAGTTGCTATAGAATTTATATATTTTTTAATATTAAAAATAGCCATTTTTCAAACGACCTCCGTTTTCGACGAAACCTCTTTTGTTGGAACCGGAATTTCAAATTATTGCTAGGTTTCAATTTTCATAATTTTTAGAGTTAATATGTGAGCGTAGCGAAAGAAAATGTGTTTTGTCAATTACAGTCAAATTCAATCAACCAGAAATGGCCATTTTTCAAACGGTCTCGGAATTCGACGAAATTAGTTTTGTTAGGACCGTATCATCAAAACATAACTAGAAATAGTTTTTCTATAATTTTTAGAGTCAGTATGTAACCCCGGTAATTAAAAATGTACGTTTAAATTCAATATATATTGATTTATATTTTAATTTAAAGAAAAACCAATCGAAACAGTCGAATTGGCTTACGGGACATATTCCATTGTGTCCAAAATGAGGGTATTTAGCTAGGGGCGAGATTCGTTCGGTATGATTTGGAGTACGTGGCCTTAAATAAGAATTATCTGAATAAACAGTATAAAATACAGTATAAATACAGGGGAAATAAGAAACCCTAATATCCATTTAACAGCAGCCGCCGTATCCTTACAAATCAATGGCCAGTTCCATTCCAATTTCGATCCTCAATATTTCACAAATCACTCCAAGTTAATTCATGATCCTTAAGGAAAATTGTTGAGCTTCTTTCGATCTTCAAGTCTGTATGGAGATGATGAACTCTCATGGCCTGGAGCGTTCGTTCTCCTTGCTCCAACAGCCACCGTTCGAGTGGAGTTTTCTGTCCGAGGTGGTGATCGAGTGGGGCAAGGACGTGGCGGCGGGAAGAGGAAAGGAAGGCGATCGGAGGGAGAGGCTCAGATCGGATTCTGGTGGGGTCTAGTGGCAGCGGCGGCGTGCCCTAAGGGCCCAGCTTTTCGTGAATTCATGAACGACGGTTCTAGTAATACAGAGACGATGTAGAAGGTGATTAAGGGTGTACTTAGAAAATTAATTAATTATTTAAATAATGTAATTAAAGTTCAAATGTTTGTATCTTATCCAAACAGACATGGAATCGGACAAAACTGAAAGCGTTGAACTCGTCTTTTCAAGATCTACACAACATTACAGACCAGATCTGAAACCAAGCTCTTTGAAAATTCAGATAAAAACCAATGTGAGAATTCTGATTTAATAATTAAATTAAATTTTAATTATTTTTCTAACTTTGAAAATCATTGTATGTATGTTGATAATTCCGATCTGCGATGTTTGTGATTTAGAATGTATTGATTGTTGTTTGTGGTGTACTCTTATGTTCATAATTTGCTAGATCAACAAATAATTTTTTCCTTTTTCTCGAATTAGAATCAGCAAATAAAAGTTGTCCTTTTGTTGTATTACAATCAACAAAGTAAAAATGTCGAATTGGTGGTATTAGAAATGTAAAATATAGAAGTGTCAAATTTGTGGTATTAGAAATGAAGAATATAAAATATTATTTTGGTCATTTTTATTAAATTAAATTAGTTTGTCAATTCAATATAAAATATTATGTTATCATTTTTGTTGAATTGAATTAGTTTGTCAATTCAATTAAAAATATCATTTTAGTCATATTTGTTAAATTGAATTAGTTTGCCAATTCAATTAAAAGTATCATTTTGTTTATATTGTTGGATTGAAATAGAATTATCGATTAAAAGAAAAAGATTTCATTTTTATTTGCATATTTAGATGCAAATAAACATCAAAGAAAAAGATTTCATTTTTATTTGCATATTTAGACGCAAATAAACACTGTACAAAAAGATTACATTTTTTGTTTGCATTTTAGATGCAAACATAAAACATGAAATAAAAATTACATTTTTTTATTTGCATTCTTTGATACAAATAAACTTGAAATTAAAAGTTATATTTTTATTTGCATTCTTTGATGCAAATAAACATTGAAATAAAATGTTATATTTTATTTGCATTCTTTGATGCAAATAAAATATTGCAATAAAAAGTTGAATTTTTATTTGCATTCTTTGATGCAAATAAAAGGTGGAAATAAAGGTTGCATTTTTGTTTGCAACTTTAGATGCAAACAAAACATTAATTAAAGTTGCATTTTTGTTTGTATTTAGATGTAAACAAAAACATTAAAATGAAAGTTATATTTTTGTTTGCATTTTTGATGTGAATAAAATATTGATTTAAAAGTTGCATTTTTATTTGCATTCTTTGATGAAAATAAAACATGAATTTAAAAGTTGAATTTTTATTTGCATTCTTTGATGCAAATAAAACATGAATTAAAAAGGTTAGCTTTTTGTTTGCATTTTAGATGCAGATAAAAGCCTAGTTTAAGAAGTTACATTTTTCACTTGCATTTTGATACAAATGAAAATAGCATTGTTGTTATAAAATGTGCATTAGAAATGAAAATAGCATATTTGTTATAAAATATGCATTAGAAATAAAATATGCATTTTTGTTATAAAATATGCATTAGAAATAAAATAGCATTTTTGTTATAAAATATGCATTAGAAATAAAATATGCATTTTTGTTATAAAATATGCATTAGAAATAAAATAGCATTGTTGTTATAAAATATGCATTAGAAATGAAAATACCATTTTTGTTATAAAATATGCATTAGAAATAAAATAGCATTGTTGTTATAAAATATGCATTAGAAATGAAAATAGCATTTTTGTTATAAAATATGCATTAGAAATAAAATAGCATTTTTGTTATAAAATATGACAATGGAGAAAATAACATATATTTTTTTATATAAAATGGGTCATTAGATTAAAATAGCATTTTGTTGAGGAAGATTAAAATAACATTTTTGTTAAGAAAAGTTACATTAGATTTTGTATACAAAACGAAAATAAGCATTTTATTTTCATATTATGTTAGATTTGTAAACAAAAGGTAAATAAACATTTTGTTGTAAGTTGTTACATAAGGAAAAATAACATTCTTATTATTAAAATGTTACATTAGATTAAACATGTCATCTAGAGTATAAAATGTTACATTGGATAAAAATAACATTTTAGTATGAAATGTTGTATAAGAATAAAATAACATTTTTTGTTATAAAATATTGCATGAGAATAGAATTGTCATTTTCATTAGAGATGTTTATTTAGATAAAAAATAACATTGTAGGTAGAATGTTTATTTAGATATAAATTTTTCACTTTTGTCAAATCTAGAATTGGCATCTAAAATTGTCACTTTTGTTAAATGGAAATTGTCGACATACAAAAGTATCTTTTTCATTTATATTGAAATTAGATTGGTCACTTTCATTTATGTTGAAATAGGAATTGTCGACAAAACAAAATTGTCTTTTATTTCGTCGCTAAATGTAACACCCCACGTCCATTAATGTCACTCACAAAGGGAATGCATTAACTTCTATGGAGGTTTTAGGTGAATATAGAACAGTAAAATTTCAACAAGACAGATATAAAATAGTACTTGGAAATTTAAAAACTTTATTTCAATTGCAGCAGAAGTCAAAACATGTTTGATTACATCATAACACCATAATCAAAGTCAAGTACAATATCTATCTTGATAAAACAAGTACATAATCCCATTACATAAATAGCCATTAAAAAGAAAGATAACAAGCTGGACTTTACTTTAGCAGTCCAAGCTTTCCAAGAGATAAGCAATCCAATCAGACTCCACTGGAACTTGGCCCAACCTGAGGACCTGAAGGGAGAAAAAAGATGAAAAAGAGGGGGGGTCAGACATAAAGTCTGGCGAGTATGATAATTCTATAATACTATTATCAAAATAACTGGACTAAGGCATAAGCTGGAAAACAAGGAAATGTCTATGAAAGAGCAGATTAAGGACATAGACAATCGCTAAAGGAAACATTATAGGCGCTCCTAAATACTAAAGGATAAACATTATACTGCACCACACCAGTCACCCTAAAGATTGATTCCACTTAGCTTCACTTAGAAACTTTCTTAATGGCTTTACGTACTCCTAGCTGACTACATAGGTGCCGCCTGCCCCTATCTCCACTAGGTGTACCCCACTTTCCATTTTTCGATCGGCTCCCTACTCGTAGATACCCGTGCTGGCCCCACAGTGGGGTGTATCATTCCCCTAAAGTGGCAACCCGATATAACGGAGACGCACGGCTTATACCTACACGATGCAACAACGTCTTACCTAACAGCCCGGGTCCACACACGCATATGAAACCCGTTGGACTTGCGTTGCCACCGCTCCCTGTTTTGGCCTCTTATAGTCAAACCCAGTATGCGTGTCCCGTCCTCGACTTGGGTCGAGCCCACAAAGATACGTTTTGGGATACTGGTTGAAATGGGCCCCCATTATTTCCCACAAGCATTCCACCTAAGCTTGTCCCATTAGTCCATCCACTTAACCCACTTAGTCATGTTCATTTACATGTGTATTTGGTTAAGTCTAATCGTATTTCAAATGCCTCTAAAGGCAACCACTAGATTCCTCATGCCACCCAATGCACCTACTCAACCCCCATGTCCCACCTTACATGATTATCTGGCTAAGTATTTCTTAATTCATTAAGGCCATAACCTCATAAAGACCTCTCACATTAGACTGGCATTTATGGCAGCTGGATTTGCTGGGCGGGTCCGAGCAGTCTTACACCATAAAAGAGTCTAACCTCGTGTCTTTACAACTGTTATGCTTTAGTTTGGGCCTAGGACCTCTCACTTTGGGTCGACATTTGTGACTACTGGATTTGCCGTGCGGGTCCAGGCAGGTTTACGTCACAAACGGGTCCAACCTCGTGTCCTAAGCATTGATTATTATTAATAATCCACTTTCCCCAATTTTAATAATTCCCTACTTGAATTATTAATTAATTCCAAATTTAACAATGTCCATAATTGACTCAATTATGGACATCCATTTAAGGCATGCAAAATCATATCAATTGCACCCCAATTTATTAATTTCCTAATATTACCCCTACCCCACGTTTGAACGTTTATTCACAAAATGTATGCTAGACCCTATTAGTCTAACTCATAGCATAAAAGAAAATATTCACAACAACAACATATATATGTGACTAAATAAATCATAACAAGGGGTAAAACTTGCATACATTACAACTTGCATAAGGTTATACATGTCATGGATCTAAGGGTGTCAACTTATTCATAACTCACATAATATGATTTTGATCAAATTTCATAAACTTGTATAGGACATGTGTGAATCGACATCATTAACAATATGGTTTTATATGGGTACACCTAACTCAATAGGCAAATTCCCAAAAATCAAAATTCATTTAATAATAGATTCATGTATATGGGTACACCTAACTTAATAGGCAAATTCCAATATTCAAGATCCAATTAATTTGTAGATTCATGTATATGGGTACACCTAACCCAATAGGCAAATTCCCATAATCAAGATCTATTATAAAAAAAAACATAAACTTTAAACATGATCCAATTCGCATAAATACTAACATCATGATTTTACAACTTGTATGATTCAACAAAACTTAGCATGACATCATTATCATATAACATAAGTATTTCAACATATGTGATAATATGAGATCTACAACATATATAAGATTTACAATATAGCATATCATAATTTGCAACATAGCATGATATGATTTACAACATAGCATAGCATGATTAATCACATATGACATAGCATAGGATTATTTACAACATAATCACTACAACATAACAACATATATATGATAACATAATAGCATAACAAGAGATCCACAACATAATTTACAAATACATAACAATTCATATCACTTTCTTGTGATCCATTCATAACTTAATCAAATTATTTTATAATAATATTGTGAGATTCATCATACTCACAATTTTAAAGAAGAGAAATAGAAAGAGAGAGAGCTTTTGATTTGATTTGAGTAGATTTGGTTTGTAGATTAGGCCTTCTTCTTCTTTAGTTTGTGACGGCTATGCTGAACTCCATGGCAACGGCATGTCGGTAGCTCTCCAATTTTTCAAGTGATTTAGGGTTAGAGTCTACCCACTTATTTATAGATGTTAGGATTCATTTAGGCCATTAGATTTAACCTAGAAATAACCGCAGCCATTCAGACAAGATGGGGTTTATCTTATTGACTCAGCAATGAGTCAGAAGTGACTTAGCAAACACTCAGCAAATTAATAAACTTCTATTCATGTTTACATTAACTGCCCATATATATATAAATATATATATACACACACGCACCTATTCATGAATTCAAATTAATCCATAATTAACTTATGACCATTTCTACACATTAATTTTCCAATTAATGTCTTAATTCCATTTTTCGCCTTTTAAGGCAATTCACATATCTCAAATTTGTTATATGCCTTTTTAAGGCTATTTCGTGCAAATTCTCAATATTAATTCTTTTAATTTGTGAATATTAGTATTAACAGAAATACGGGGTGTTACATTCTCCCCTCCTTAAGGGATTTCGACCCCGAAATCTTCAAGTTTATATCCTATCATCAACCATCTACTCAATCAACAAACACTGGCATCCATTGTCCTTATAGACTTTTAATGCTTTCATGTTTAAATGCACAGTGTGTGTCTATGTCCGTATCTAATACAAAATCAGGCGGTCCATTGATTCAGTTGACCTCCTTGATGCAATTCATGATAGTGCCATGCATCCATTATGTATGCAAAAGATCCTAATTGCTTACAAACTACTTCTATATGCGTGCACATCCATTCAACCGAATGCAGCATCTATATGATGGTACAACCATTATACATCCATTATACTAAATACATTCATTTATGCAATATGCAATATGTAGTGACTGAGCCGATCTAGTGCCTAAAGTGTGTGTATATATGCATCCACGAGCAACCACTAGCAACCACTTGCATCCATTTTGCATCCATCATACATAACATGTCTCAAACACATGTTTCAACCATAGGATTATCCTAACTAAAGGTCAAAGATACTAATGAGAGGACATACTAAAGATAAGATAAGCTAAGCGATAAAGGAGAAATTAAAAGACATACCCTCAAAAAGAAAAGGGTATAGCGAACGCATCTTCCCTTCTGTCTCCCAAGTAGCGTTGCTCTCATCATCTCCCCATTGCACTTTAACTAGTCTGACCTCTCGATTTCTAAACTTTTTGATCTCCGACCCAAGAATGCATGTAGGAGCTCGTCTAATTGTTGCATCACGCTCTATTTCCACCTCTTTAAGCAAGCTCGGCTCTACCACCTCCGCGGTCTTGTGCAAACACTTCCTCAAATGTGATACATGGAATACGTCGTGTACTCCACTAAGTTTCTCAGGCAACTCCACCCTATACGCCATCTTCCCAATCCTGTCTTTTATAGGAAACGGCCCTACAAACCTTGGCGCTAATTTCCCAACGGACCCAAAGCGAACAACATTCCGTAAAGGAGACACTTTGATAAAAACCATGTCCCCAATGTCAAACTCAAGATCTGTCCTCCTCTTATCAGCATACGATTTCTGCCTATCTTGTGCTGCTTTCATCCTCCTTCGAATCAAATCAATCTTCTCCGAGGTTTCCCTAACCATATCGGGCCCAAGTAGGATTTTATCGGTAGATTCCCACCAACATGTAGGCAAACGACAAGGCCTTCCATAAAGAGCTTCGAAAGGTGCCATGCCAATACTAGACTGAAAGCTATTATTATATGCGAATTCTACCAACGGAAGGTGCTCTTCCCATGTACCCCCAAAGTCTAGAATACAAAGCCTTAAAAGATCCTCTAGAATACGATTCACCCTCTCGGTCTGGCCGTCCGTCTGAGGATGATATGCGGTGCTCAAACATAGCTGAGTCCCTACCGCCTCTTGTAAACTCTTCCAAAATTCGCTAGTGAAGATGGGATCACGGTCGCTTACTATACTAGAAGGAATACCGTGCAAACGAACTATCTCTTTAATGTATACAGAAGCCAACCACGGAGCAGTCCTCTTACTTTTCACGGGAATAAAATGGGCGCTCTTAGTAAGTCTATCTTCTATAACCCAAATCCCCATATTACCCTTCCTTGATCTTGGTAATCCATCCACAAAATCCATTGAGACGCTTTCCCATTTCCATAGTGGAACTTCCAATGGGTGAAGCAACCCACCGGGTTTCTTTTGTTCCGCTTTTACTCGTTGGCACACCAAGCATCTAGCGACGTACTCGGCCACATCCTTTTTCATACCGACCCAAAAGAAAACCCGCTTCATATCTTTGTACATCTTGTCTCCACCGGGATGAATGGTCATCTTTGAGCGATGAGCATCATCAAGAATGGCCTTCCTTAAGTCTTCGTCTTGTGGTACACAAAGTCTATTATCCCTTCGTAACCAACCCTTATCGTCTAGGGTATACCTACGAAGATGGCTAGACGACTCCCCTCCTTTGAGCTTTTCTACTATCTCAACCAACTGGGGGTCGTCTTGCTGTGCCTCACCAACTCGTCCTAGAAGTGTAGGTCTAACCTCCAAGGATGCTAACAAACCAGGTACTAGGTCAACGGAGGGTCTAAAGTCAAACATGGAGATGAATTCTAAGCTTCGTCGTTCAACAAACAACGGACTCAAGGACAACCTTTTCCTACTTAAGGCGTCTGCTACCACGTTACCCTTGCCCGGGGTATATGCTATTTCAAAATCGTAGGAGGCTAGGAATTCCATCCAACGTTGCTGCCTTAAATTCAAATCCTTCTGAGAGAATAAGTATTTTAACGACTTGTGGTCAGTGAACAGTTCGAATTTCTCACCAAGAAGATAGTGACGCCAAGACTTAAGCGCGAAAACAATTGCAGCTAACTCAAGGTCATGCGTAGGGTAATTCTTTTCATGAACCCTCAACTGCCTTCCACCATAGGCTATTACTCTTCCCTCTTGCATGAGGACCGCGCCAAATTCCGTCCCACAAGCATCAGTATAGACGGTAAACGGTTTATTCCCGTCTGGCAGCACTAAGACTGGGGTTGAAGTTAAGGCTCTCTTTAAACGTTGGAACGCATCATCACAATCTTCGTCCCACGTAAAAACCAGGTTCTTCTTCGTTAACCGTGTTAATGGAGCTGATATTTTTGCGAAGTCTTTGATAAACTTCCTATAATAGCCAGCCAACCCCAAGAAACTTCTTACTTCGGTTACATTTTTAGGGACCTTCCAATCTTGGATGGCCACCACCTTTGCGGGATCCACTGCTATCCCTTCCTTGGAAACCACGTGTCCTAAGAACCGTACTTCTTTCCTCCAGAAGTGACACTTAGAAAATTTTGCCTTAAGGTTATGCGCTCGAAGGGTTTCCAACACTTCCCTAAGATGTAGGGCATGCTCTTCTTCATTCTTAGAAAAGACTAAGATGTCATCCACAAAGACTACCATGAATTTGTTAAGGTACTCCCTAAACACCCTACTCATCAAATCAACAAAATATGCGGGGGCGTTTGTCAAACCAAAGGGCATCACTAGCCATTCATAGAATCCGTCAGGAGTCCTAAAAGCAGTCTTAACTATACTATCCTCAGCCACTCTCAGTTGATGAAAGCCACTGGCTAAGTCCAACTGCGAAAACACTGAGGCGCCAACTAATTGATCAAAGAGATCGTCAATCCTCGGCAGTGGGTGTCGGTTCTTTTTAGTAAGCTTGTTAAGTTCTCTATAGTCCACACAAAGTCTAAGGGACCCATCCGCCTTTGTAGCAAATACTACTGGAGCACCCCACTCTGATATACTACGTCTTATGAACCCCTTCTCAAGCAACTCCTTCACTTGCTTATTAAGTTCCCTCCTTTCACGAGGAGCCATGTGGCGCACTGGCAAAGATACGGGTTTAGCATTATCCACAAGATAAATTCGAAAGTTTATCTCCCGCTTTGGAGGTAAGCCCTTCACCTCCTCAAACACATCCGGATATTCCCGGACCACCTCTACCGTTCGCAGATTCTCTACAGACGCGTCAAGCGATTCAAGATAACTTAGCATAACGGAATTTATGGGACTACAAAAGATGTCGAGAGCATTACCAAGGCGAGTCACAAGCCTAACTACTCTCCTTTCACAATCAAGAATGGCCCCATTTCTAGATAACCAATCCATTCCTAAAATTATCCCATAGCCCGTGAAGCCCAATACATAAGCATCACATCTAAATTCAACGCTAAGTATAGAGATTTTCAAATCCAAACATATCATGGTCAAATGAGCCGAACCCCCAATTGGATTTAAAACAACCAAGGGATCCTCTACTAAACTAGTGTTCAAGTGAAGTAATTCAACTAATGATGCAGAGATAAACGAATGAGATGCGCCAGAATCGAATAAGGTATGGACAGGATGATCAAACAGAAAAACTAAGCTTTCAACAAAAATTGTTCTACCTCTTTCTTGCAGAGGTGGGGCCGCAATAGCCTGAACTTGCCCCCTTGCCTGCTCTGGTGCCATAAGAGCCTGCACCTGTCCTCCCGAGGTAGACCCTCCCCTCTGCCCCTTCTTTGGGCAGTCCTTCACCAAATGTCCCGCATCTCCACAATGAAAACAACCAGTCTTCTTTTTCTTTCTACAATCTTTGCTGAGATGGCCAGGCGTCCCACAATTGAAGCATCTCTTCTTCCCTTTGCCATTATTGTTTTTACCACCCTTCTTATTTTGCTGTTGGGGTTTCTTCTGATCCCCTTTCTTTTCAACTGCCTTATCCTCATGCATAAGTGCCATTTCTACTAGCCTTTCAAAGGTGGCTCCCATAGGGATGTAGGTCATAGCCAACCCTTGCAACGGTTCATTCAAGCCTCTAACGAACCTCAAAGCTTTCTTCTCTGGCGTGTTCACCAACTCCAAGCCAAACCTTGCTAACTGATTAAATTTATTGACATACTCCTTCACTGGTAAGCTCCCTTGCTTTAATGTCAGGAATTTTTCCATATTTAAATTCTCCTCTGCCCTTGAAAGAAACTTTGCCTCAAACCTTCGTCTGAAATCCGCCCATGAATCAACTGGACGTTCCCCGTTAGTGACCTCCCACCAAAACGAGGCCTCTCCCTTCATTAACCAAGCAGCTAAACGGACTTTCCTCCCATCTTCCACTTCAAAGATATCCAACAATTCCTCAGTCTCCTTAAGCCAGTCTCTGGCCTCCACAAACATCTCAGTCCCTTGAAAAGTTTTTCCTCCCATAGCCTTAAATTCCTTGCACGTCTTTGCAAAAGTGTCAACATGGGGAGGAGGAGGAGGAATGGGTGCAACTGGGGGTGGAGGAACATCTGCTGGGCCTGCAGTGGTGGCCCTAGCCTCCAAATATCTCCTAAACCACCCTGGAATCGTCACACCTTCTGGGAGATTAAGATCTTCAGCCATGCTGAAACGAAAAAGGAAAGATTCAAAATGGAGAATTCGAAAGATAAAGATAAGGATATGGCTATTTGGGATTATGTTTTTCATAAAAAATTTCTCTAAATAACATGTTTTTGAAACCACTTCTTCCAAAAATACTTTAGAAAAATATTTTTCTAAAAATTTTATCTGTTCTGGTAACCTTATGCTCTGATACCACGTGTAACACCCCACGTCCATTAATGTCACTCACAAAGGGAATGCATTAACTTCTATGGAGGTTTTAGGTGAATATAGAACAGTAAAATTTCAACAAGACAGATATAAAATAGAACTTGGAAATTTAAAAACTTTATTTCAATTGCAGCAGAAGTCAAAACATGTTTGATTACATCATAACACCATAATCAAAGTCAAGTACAATATCTATCTTGATAAAACAAGTACATAATCCCATTACATAAATAGCCATTAAAAAGAAAGATAACAAGCTGGACTTTACTTCAGCAGTCCAAGCTTTCCAAGAGATAAGCAATCCAATCAGACTCCACTGGAACTTGGCCCAACCTGAGGACCTGAAGGGAGAAAAAAGATGAAAAAGAGGGGGGGTCAGACATAAAGTCTGGCGAGTATGATAATTCTACAATACTATTATCAAAATAACTGGACTAAGGCATAAGCTGGAAAACAAGGAAATGTCTATAAAAGAGCAGAATAAGGACATAGACAATCGCTAAAGGAAACGTTATAAGTGCTCCTAAATACTAAAGGATAAACACTATACTGCACCACACCAGTCACCCTAAAGATTGATTCCACTTAGCTTCACTTAGAAACTTTCTTAATGGCTTTACGTACTCCTAGCTGACTACATAGGTGCCGCCTGCCCCTATCTCCACTAGGTGTACCCCACTTTCCATTTTTCGATCGGCTCCCTACTCGTAGATACCCGTGCTGGCCCCACAGTGGGGTGTATCATTCCCCTAAAGTGGAAACCCGATATAACGGAGATGCATGGCTTATACCTACACGATGCAACAATGTCTTACCTACCAGCCCGGGTCCACACACGCATATGAAACCCGTTGGACTTGCGTTGCCACCGCTCCCTGTTTTGGCCTCTTATAGTCAAACCCAGTATGCGTGTCCCGTCCTCGACTTGGGTCGAGCCCACAAAGATACGTTTTGGGATACTGGTTGAAATGGGCCCCCATTATTTCCCACAAGCATTCCACCTAAGCTTGTCCCATTAGTCCATCCACTTAACCCACTTAGTCATGTTCATTTACATGTGTATTTGGTTAAGTCTAATCGTATTTCAAATGCCTCTAAAGGCAACCACTAGATTCCTCATGCCACCCAAGGCACCTACTTAACCCCCATGTCCCACCTTACATGATTATCTGGCTAAGTATTTCTTAATTCATTAAGGCCATAACCTCATAAAGACCTCTCACATTAGACTGGCATTTATGGCAGCTGGATTTGCCGGGCGGGTCCGAGCAGTCTTACACCATAAAAGAGTCTAACCTCGTGTCTTTACAACTGTTATGCTTTAGTTTGGGCCTAGGACCTCTCACATTGGGCCGACATTTGTGACTACTGGATTTGCCGGGCGGGTCCGGGCAGGTTTACGTCACAAACGGGTCCAACCTCGTGTCCTAAGCATTGATTATTATTAATAATCCACTTTCTCCAATTTTAATAATTCCCTACTTGAATTATTAATTAATTCCAAATTTAACAATGTCCATAATTGACTCAATTATGGACATCCATTTAAGGCATGCAAAATCATATCAATTGCAACCCAATTTATTAATTTCCTAATATTACCCCTACCCCACGTTTGAACGTTTATTCGCAAAATGTATGCTAGACCCTATTAGTCTAACTCATAGCATAAAAGAAAATATTCACAACAACAACATATATATGTGACTAAATAAATCATAACAAGGGGTAAAACTTGCATACATTACAACTTGCATAAGGTTATACATGTCATGGATCTAAGGGTGTCAACTTATTCATAATTCACATAATATGATTTTGATCAAATTTCATAAACTTGTATAGGACATGTGTGAATCAACATCATTAACAATATGGTTTTATATGGGTACACCTAACTCAATAGGCAAATTCCCAAAAATCAAAATTCATTTAATCATAGATTCATGTATATGGGTACACCTAACTTAATAGGCAAATTCCCATATTCAAGATCCAATTAATTTGTAGATTCATGTATATGGGTACACCTAACCCAATAGGCAAATTCCCATAATCAAGATCTATTATAAAAAAAACATAAACTTTAAACATGATCCAATTCGCATAAATACTAACATCATGATTTTACAACTTGTATGATTCAACACAACTTAGCATGACATCATTATCATATAACATAAGTATTTCAACATATATGATAATATGAGATCTACAACATATATAAGATTTACAACATAGCATATCATAATTTGCAACATAGCATGATATGATTTACAACATAGCATAGCATGATTAATCACATATGACATAGCATAGGATTATTTACAACATAATCACTACAACAAAACAACATACATATGATAACATAATAGCATAACAAGAGATCCACAACATAATTTACAAATACATAACAATTCATATCACTTTCTTGTGATCCATTCATAACTTAATCAAATTATTTTATAATAATATTGTGAGATTCATCATACTCACAATTTTAAAGAAGAGAAATAGAAAGAGAGAGAGCTTTTGATTTGATTTGAGTAGATTTGGTTTGTAGATTAGGCCTTCTTCTTCTTTAGTTTGTGACGGCTATGCTGAACTCCATGGCAACGGCATGTCGGTAGCTCTCCAATTTTTCAAGTGATTTAGGGTTAGAGTCTACCCACTTATTTATAGATGTTAGGATTCATTTAGGCCATTAGATTTAACCTAGAAATAACCGCAGCCATTCAGACAAGATGGGGTTTATCTTATTGACTCAGCAATGAGTCAGAAGTGACTTAGCAAACACTCAGCAAATTAATAAACTTCTATTCATGTTTACATTAACTGCCCATATATATAAATATATATATATATATACACACATTTACCTATTCATGAATTCAAATTAATCCATAATTAACTTATGACCATTTCTACACATTAATTTTCCAATTAATGTCTTAATTCCATTTTTCGCCTTTTAAGGCAATTCACATATCTCAAATTTGTTATATGCCTTTTTAAGGCTATTTCGTGCAAATTCTCAATATTAATTCTTTTAATTTGTGAATATTAGTATTAACAGAAATACAGGGTGTTACAATAAAATATGAGACATGTCATATAAATAAAAGTATTTCTTTTTATTGCCGTGTCTAAAATAGAATTGTAATGCGAATAAAATATTCTTTTTGTTCGACATCAGAATTGGTTAAATTCATTAACCAATAATCTATTTAGATGAACTGTTGTTGCTTGAAAACCCCACACGGGAGTTGGGATGACATACACTAGTCCCAATATATAGTCGTATGTCAATCGATGGATTGACAGTCTGTGATGAGCGTTATTTATTTATTTTAATGCTCACACAGTTATAAATTGCACTCTGGATGTGAATGGATTGTTTAATGATTATTTATCATTACTGTTATATACATATGCAATGTATGAAATCCATATGACGAATTTATATGGTAAATGATTGAATCGCATTCCGATTCAGAATATTTTTAATAAAACAACATTTTAAAATAAGAATATCTTTATATAAAGAATATTAAAAAAAGAATCTTTTAAAATAAAGAATATTTTAGAATAATGAATATTTTAAATAATATCCTGTTAAGAAGAGAAATGTGAAGCCGAATTAAGTAGCAAATGCAATTTTAACCCGAACGGGTTTATCGATCGATTTATTTCATTTTAAAATGAATATAAAGGGGAAGTGATTTCAAAATATAATATTTTGAAAATATTATTATTTTAATATAATAAAGATATAGAATATTCAATTTTCATTTAAAATTGAAAATGAAATTAAAATCATTTTAAACGGATTTATAAATAAATACGATTTAAATAGAAATCGACGATATATATATATTATATATATCATGTATTTATTTAATGACCTGAATAGAACTCGCCGCGCAGCGACCGTTCGCGAATTTCGACCATTAACTTCAAATTGGCGTAACGGAAGATCCGACCGTCGGATTCTTCTAAAACCGGAACCGTTGGGTTCATATCGAAAAGAGCTTTCCAATGAATATAAGATTTTTGAAATCTAACGGTTAGATTTGGAATTATGTCCTAATCAATTTCAGAAAAGGTCGTTGTAAGTGCAGTTCGGTGGCCGTTATTGGAAACCGACTGTACAGGCCTAAATAAAATTATTAAAAATATGGAAAAATTATGTAAAATCATAATAAATGATTTGGAAAGAGTCTGGATGAAAAATTCCATATTTGGAAAGATAAAAATATATTTTTATCGAATTGAACTAGTTATTAACTAGAATAAATCTTTAAAATAAGATTTATTGAAGTTTTCCAATTAATTGGTATTTAATTGGAACTAAATAAGATAAACTGGATTTGTGGGTTTGTCGTTAACGATGTTTTAAACGACATTTGTTCTTGAACCCCGTATGAAAGAATAAATCTTTTTAAGATTATTAGAGTTTCTAATTATATTTAGTAATTGGAATAAAATGAAATGTGAAATGGGTTTATCGTGAACTGTGTTTTAAATGGCATTTGTTCTTTAACCTAATTAACAGTGGAAATATCATTTGGAATTTATAAATCTTTTTATTAAGATTTAATGGAAATTTTCCAAAAGTAAAGTTTTCCAATTTAATATATTAAATTGGAATTGAATGGAATTCGATTTAATAATAATTGAGAAGAGATTATGTAAAAGAAGACCGCTACTATATATGGAATTTAAGAGGCTTTGCCGTTATTCCATTTATATTATTAGTCTGATACAGAAATTTATATCGATTATATATTGATTTGATTTCTGTGCAAATTCCATATTTAATGGAAGATGATTTTGGGTTTATCGTGAACTGTGTTTTAAATGACATTGGTTCTTTAACCAAGTTGAAGACAAGATTTATTTCTTAATCTGAATAATCATTAAGTAATGATTTTTGATATTAAAACCAAATTGGGGTTTTAATGAATCTTTAAAAAGAAGATTAAAGAATAAATTTAAAAGGATTTATCTTTGATAAAATTAATTGGAGCCTTTCCCTAATAATGTGAATATTTTATTAAAAGAATATTCTGAATTGGAATGAGGCGTATGATGTGTTTTTATGGCACTTGATTTTTAATTATAAAATACGAAAGTTATTCGGAAAGACCGGGTTTAACTCATTCTGAATAATTACTACGACGATCAAAAGTCGAAGATGAAGACGGTGGTTGAAGACCAGCGATCTTCACATCGAATGGATGACTATTGATGCCTTTGATTGGAGTTGTTGCCTTGAGAGGGTTCCAGTGGTAGTTGTCCGGACGTATTGTTGATTGTTCGGATATGCGAGGTATAAGGTGCCTCTGGTTTCGTTCAGACCCAGAACGAACTTGTAAATGGATGTATGTCTGACGTTGTGTTCCTTTATGCTATATTTGTTGATATCTGCTAAATATATATCTATTTGGTGTTTAACACCCTTCTCTAAGACGTACGATCTTAGAGGTTATATATTAGCAGAAATCAATGGTATGGTATGGATTGTCAATGTGTCATGCCAAGATGCAAATGATCAAAGCTTTTGTTGAAAAGCAGAGCCTTGTGGTTGATGATCAAAGCACAGATTTAAATAGTATAGCTTTATGTATAGCGTTACTTCGCGAGCCTCACACCTCGGTATGAACCAAAAACGGGAGTAAGGACTGTAGGGAGGACATACGTTTCTTTCTAGCTAGAAGTGGTGTCAGCGACTTACCAGCCCTGACATTTTTACTTATGTGGATGATGGAATGAGGCGCCTCGGTTATTTGAGTCCCTTGTGGCTCTATTTGCGCCCCGTAGTGCGGGGAAACATATTGTTCAGGCATTACTAATCCAACCAATGCACTTTGGTGGACCGGCCCCGAAGATCCAAGGTGCAGTTGCGGCTGAGCCTGAGGCACGGGCTAGAGTGTCTCGAATTCGGTAAGGACTATCTTTTGCCTTGGTTCATGATGGAAATCCAACTTCCAATACGACCCATGCGGTTTTGATTGTATTACTAGTGCGGTGACATAGTATATCGTAGCTAAGTCGTCTATGATTGATATTATGATTGAAATGTTTTAAAACATATACGCACTATAATAATATCAACTCCGTTTTATCGTATCAAGCATTTTTTACCATTATAAGGTAAAACTCTATCTTCCGGTTTGCGTTGCATTGTGTGATGGGACTTGAGTCTTATAATGGTTTCATTTTTATAAAAAGAATTGCATTGTTTTAACGATTTACTTTATTTCTACACTGGCAATCCAATGGAGTAAACCCGTTCCGCGTTAGCGGCGTGGTCTTGTGATTAGCCCTATTATTAAATAGGTTAAGTAAGATTTCTCATACCAGTCCCATGACTGACCTGTAGTTTGTTTCACTTGCAAACTCGAGTGCCCATATTTTTCCACACGGGCAGTCGAGCAGCTTGTTTTGCAGATATTCATTTCTTAAGAAGGATTCTGGATCGAAGCTTAAAGCTGTGTCCAGAGCATTGGTAGTCTTCCGCTGTATTAGTTTATTTATTCCGCTGCATTGTATTAAAATTATTGTAATTTAATCTTCCCCTGTAATATGATTCGATGTACTCTGATATTCTGTACTCTGATGTAACATTATTATGATGTTTATAAAAGTCTTCTGTTATTTGTTCTGATGTGTTGTATGCCCAAAGTTAAAGTATTCGTGGATTTCCAACTTTTGGATTAGACCTGTGTGGTTTATGGTTGATCCAAAGGATGGGGATTTACAGGTCTTTACATCTAGTATCAAAGCCAGGTTTCGATCCTAGGACCTATAGGTTATGGGCCCACCACGCTTCCGCTGCGCCTGGGTGAGGTGTTCGTGAGCCAACGGGGACGTTGAGCTCTGTAGGAGGGGAGAATGTAACACTCCAAGTCCCACATCGCCTAAGCGAAGTGGGTACTTATATAGTAGAGCTCATCTCTTACTAACGTCGAGGCCTTTTGAGGAACAAAACCCCACACCTATACAGTGGCTAAGTTGGGGACAATATCTTGCATGAACGGAGGTGTAGGTTGTTATACGGGAACTACCTAGATAGCTAAATTTGTCATCCAACCCTGCTCCCAAACCTTCTCTTGACAATTTTCCCATCTTTTCTCATGGTCTACAACTCTGCTCTTGGAGTTCAACTTGTTGTGATTGAACCGTATGGGACCGTCGATCCCAACCATCCCTCGTGCTATTCCAAAATGCTCTGATATGGAGTTAAAACTATTCAAATGTACACTCTTTCAATATTTAGAGCTAGCCACCACGACTCCAACACAAAAGGAGGTGTCCAAAATGGACTATGTCTGCAAAAGTCGTGCCCATTTGAAGTTCACTAGCCTAACACTACAAACCCGGTCTATGCCGAACTGGACCTATGCCAAACCCGATTTATTTTATCCATATCTTTTGATCCAATCAACTTGAAAGTTGAAACTTTGGCTCCTCTAGACAACCTCTTGCTACCATAAAAATTTCACCCAATTTTGGACACTTTTGAATTTTTGTTGATCTGAACCTATTCGACCATAACTCCGTTGTACAAACTCCAAACGACTCAAGATTTATCACACAACCCGTGGAGACCTTCCGTCTCATGTCCTCCAAACTTGGTGTGATTCTGAGCAATTTTGTTTTATGGATTTTTTTTTTACAATATCCTAGACTGTTATTCGTAGGCATTTTTAAACATTTAAGTCATAACAAAAAAATTAAAACATACAACATCAACCAATTAACCTAAATTTTCTATAGAGTTGAAATTTGAAATAAAAACCATAGATTTGCACAGATTTGTAAGTGTTTTCGTAGGAAATGTTGTCACCTATTCCTAACCTTTTAAATTCATAGTGTTAATTCAAAGTTGTAAATTTGTAACATGTTTAACTTTTCTAGAATTATTTTAAGATTAGAAATTATGAATTTTGCAAACAAGATTAAATCACTCACCTATGTCTATAAGATCACAAATTTGAAAGGAACTACATAACCTGAATATATCTCACCTCATAGTAGTCACAGATGTGTTTCTCTAGTCTGGATCTATTAACCTCTATATTTAGATTTAAGTTTTTGTGGAGATTTTAAGTTTTAGATGAAGAAAAGTTTGTTGTAATAGAGGTACAAGCTCTAGGGAAGAAGGAAAGGAAAATTAAATGATCACACTGAACCTACCTGAAAATGGACCCAGATGGCTGGAAATGAACGTTTATATTCTAAAAATCCTTTAAACAATCATATCTCACAAACAGTTTACCCGTTTGCAACATATAACCACTCTACAGAAAGGGAAACCATCATCCATATCCAGTGGAAGTGGTTTCAAATCAAAACTCTACTCCAGCCAAAAGTTATGGATCAAATATGATATTGTCAAGGGTAAAATAGTCATAAAAAATTACGAGAAAAAACCAGAAATGAAAAATGCCTTTAATATCCGTCTCTTAAAATTACAAAATGATACCACTTGTATGAAAATAATTATTCATATTTATGGGTCGTTACACTTGTCTCAGTATTGAAGGGTTTCAATCTCGATTTGGGGTGAGGATGTCGTATCGTAGGAGACATTTTGTGTTAGCGATTGGAAAATTTTGTCCTCAATTGGGAGTGAGGGTGCCCTCTCTTTGGAGTCATGTTCTCATCGATCAGACACGCTTCTCCTCAAATGGAGACGAGGATGCCTATTCATTGGAGTTACGAGCTCAGCTTTGGACGTGTTGTCCTTGATTGGGAGTGAGGGTACCTTATCTTTAGAGATATAATCTTAGTGCTTAGTAGAGCTTCTACTCGTTCGAAGATAAGGACGCCTAATCAAAGGAGTCATGAGCTCAGCTTTGGAGGTGTTGTCTCTGATTGGGATTGATGGTGCCCTCTCTTTGGAGTCATGATCTGAGCATCCAGAAATGCTTCTCCTCATTCGAAGACAAGAATGCTAACTCATTGGAGTCATGAGCTTAGTTTCGGAGGCGTTGTCCTCATGTGCGGTATTTTCTCCTCGATTCCATTGCTTATTTCTTGCCCCTACTTTCGAAGGTTCACATTAAGCATTGGTCGACCATGTTCCACAATTTGGATTGTTTTCAACATTGATCGAGTTTTTTCCTCAGTATGGGGAGGTCATTTTCATGTCAGCGCTTACTGCTTTCCCTTGATTTGTAAGTGTTCGACGACGAATTTTCTATTGATTAGAAATCCGTTGTGAAGTGTATAAAATAGCAAGCGCAAAGCGAACACTTGTAGTACGTGGCGAATATGGGTCAATCAACGGAGAAAGAAATAATTCTAGTTTTATTCAGTCAAATTAAAACAAACTCGAGTGAAAGATGTCAACTACAACTACAATTAAACTAAACTAGCAAACTAAGATAGAAAAAATAAGAGAGTTAAATGTCAACTTAGAAGCAAATCCACTTTCTAGATCATATAGTTCAACCAGTAATGAAATTATGATCTCTATATTTTGGTCATAAGTGTGATTAGTTGATGTGTTTATTCTAAGCATGGCATATTTGTGTTATTGATTAGCCTAACATAAGCCATCAAAGTTTAACACAACCACCAACCTACTTGTTTAACTCTCATGAAAATGACAACAAGATGAAAATCAAATCTATTTTAAGCATGGCCTGTTAGCTATTGTTTAGAAATATAGTCCATCAAATTTCAATTTAAACAATCATTTCTTTTCCATAACCATATTTCCATTAAGCACTAAAAAGAGAACATAAATTAAAATTATGTTGAAGCTACATAATTGGAGAGCTTTATTACCCCTAAGTTGAAGGGGCTTAGCTTCTAATATATGTAATCATGCTAATAAATGTAGATTTCAGCATAAACAAGAACAAAGAGGAAAAAATGAATGAAAATCTATTTTACTTGCGTAAAATAAAAGAGATCTACACTACAACAAGAAGTAAAAAAGCATGTAAAAAAGAGAGCTAATTATAAATGCATTAAAAAATGAAAGTTACATAAGAGAAAAATGGCTAAGTAGCCATGAAAGAAAAAGAGAGAGCTTCGATCCTCCAAACTAAACTAACTAACTAAAAGAGAGCATCTTTACATGAACATATATAAGGTATTTATTCATGTTTAAACAACCCTAACCCTAGTCCATTTTGTTGGGGACTACAAAAAAAGCCCCTTCATGAAGCTTCCATTTGTCTTTAGCTACTAGTGATTCATTAAAATTGTATGAAGCCATTTTTGTCTCTACTTGTCAATATATTAGCCTCTAATTGTTCCATTAAAGAAAGAGTGATAATGGGTAGGGTCCTCCACTAAGTTGTGTGTGAATTAATTCCATCTTCATTCTTTTGTATCCACTTTGTGTATGCATATATCCATGTAAACTTGATGTGCATACTTCATTTTTGCTCCTAAATTCCTACAAAACACATGAAAATAAACAAGTAAATTTTATCAAAAAATAAATACATGCACAAATGACCGTTTTGCCCTAATACGAAGATGAATGCATGATAATTTAATAATTTTGGTTTTTTTGTTAAAACATGTAAAAAAAGCCCACTTATGTTATATATTTAACTAAAACAAAGATAAATATGAGAATATAAATGTGCATATTTACGTGCACATCAAATACCCCACACTTATCTTTTTATTCGTCCTCGAATAAACTGAAAAACTAAGATAAATCCATTTTCGTAGGGAGCACGATTGCTTTGAGCGTGTGCAACAAGTCGTTAAACCTCCGGGTGAAACGACCCGAACTTCCCCGGTAAGGAAAGGCCGGATTGATGAGAAAAATCCACATCATAACACAAACGGAAGAACATTTCATTGTTTATTTCAACAATTCATCAGAATACAAGAATATACAGAGTATAAATCAATATTACACAACATAAAATATCAGAGATTACAATAAATTACATAGCAGCGGAAAATAATACAAAACACAACTGAAGGAGATATACGGATACAAAGCTTTCCGGATATCGTTCCAGCTGTAAACCAGGATCCTGTGAATATAAATCTGCAAAACCAAAACTACTAGCTGCCCGTGTCGAAAATAAGGGCACCCAGAGTTTAGGTTAAAACAATAAACTCCAGGTCAGTCATGTGACTGGTGTGAGAACTAAAACAGTTATTGATCTTTATTTTAAAGTTAGGTAAATCCAGGGACCACGCCGTATAACACGGAACGGGTTTCCTCCCCGGAACACCAGTGCATAAAACACACAGCGCAATGCTAAATAAAGAAAAATGAAGCTATTATAAGACCCAGGTCCCATCACACAATGCAACGCAAGCCGGAGGATAGGGTTTTTACCTTATAATAGCCAAGAATGCTTGGTACGTGAAATTTCATGTTCTATTATTACTATAAGTGTATAGTGTCAAAACAATTTCAATCATAAGTATCAATCATAGGCGGCATGAATGCCCCATACCACTATGTCGCCATATATAGGTTCTACAATTAAAACCGCAAAATCACGTATTTGGAAATTGGATTTCCATCTGTAAACCAAGGCAAGGGATCGTCCTCTTCCGATTCGAGACGCTCTAGCCCGCCCCTCAGGAACAGCCGCAACTGCCCCTTGGATCGTCAGGGCCGGTCCATCGATGTGGATTATTATGCCTGAACACTGCGTTTCACCGCCCTTTGGGGCGTAAATGAGCCAACGAATGGCTCCTTCGGCTTCACATAGTCACCGGTATATCCGAGGCGCCTCGCAACAGCAACAACCACACAGGTGAAAAGTATATAAATGTCAGGGCTGGTAGGTCACTGACACCACCCTAGCTAGAAGGAAACGCATGCCCTCCCTGATGTCCTCTCCCGTTTTTGGTTCACAACCGGGGTGTGAGGCTCGCGAATTCACGTTACACAAAGCTATGCCACAAAGGCCGTGCTTTGATCATCAACCACAAGACTCTGCTTTTCAACAGAAGCCTTGATCATTTGCATCTTAGCATGCCACACAGGCAATTCACGCTATGCAACCGATATCAATCACACAGAATGAAATCCGATGTCAGACACACAGTCCATACAAGTTCGTTCTGGGTCTGAACGAAACCGGAGGCACTTTCCTTGCATATCCATCGATCTCCATGTACGTCTGGACGATCACCAACTGATTCCCTCATCTTGGGTGTACAGCCCAATCAAGATCATCAGTAATCACCCAAACGATGTGAAGACTTCCGGTCTTCCACCACCGTCTTCCTATTCGACTTATCGTCGATTCAGTTATTCAGAATGGGATAAACCCGGTCTTTCTGAATAACTCGCGTATATATTAAACAAGTGTTACACAAACACAACATACGCCTCATTCCAATTCATCAGTCACTAACCGTAAATTGGTAAGAGAACAATTCCCCAAATATTAACCCCGAAGGCCGAAACCAACATCAGATCAATAGCCAGGAAACCATTCATCTTAACCAACCTACAATTAGTTTCTAAATTTCACATTCTTAGGGAAAGGTTCCCATTAATTTTATCAAAGATAAATTATTTAAAATTTATTCTTTAATCTTCCTTTGATTAACAATTCAAACTAGTCGGGATTAGCGAACCACACCGAAGTAATCATTTATTCTATTTCCCAATCCCAACCTATTCATCCCATGAAGTAAAACTGGTCATACTTCATATTTAACACCACGGTGTTATCGGTAAATTTAATTACCATTTCACGTTCAAATCTAATTAAAGATCTATCTATCGCCTGGAGCAAAACTGGTGGTACTCCATTCTCGATCATTTCTTGAATTTGATAATTTTAATTATCAAATTCACTTTTCAATCTATTTAAAGATTCATCAAAACTCCACTTAGTGTTAATCTTTAACTGGGTTAAAGAACCGATGTCATTTAAAACACGGTTCATGATAAACCCCAAAATCACATCACATTTTAATCAGTCCCTAACCGTAAATTAATCAAGTGAGAAATTCCCTAAGTATTAACCCCGAAGGCCGAAACCAACATCAGATCAATACCCCAGAAACCATTCAACTTAACTAATTTCCAGTTAGTTTCTGATTTTCTTAACTTCTCTAGGTCTAAGAACAGTATTATTGAAGTTACCGTTCAGGACAACCCAAAATCACATTCCATTAATTATCGGGTTAAAGAACAAGTGTTATTTAAAACACTGTTCACAATAAACCCAAAAATCAATACCAATTCAATTCCAATTAAATATCATTTAATTGGCACACTTCATTAAATCTAAATAAAAAGATTTAATCCTTTTTCTCAACTGGGCTTAAGAACAGCGTTAATGAAGACACCATTCACGACAAACCCAAATCACATTTGATATTAAATACAAGGCTCTGAATAGAAAATATATCGGCTTATATTCAATATCAAATTCTACGATCAACAAATATCGTATTGGAAATAACGATATAAATATATCTTTCAAATTTCCATAACAATATCTGTATAATCACAAAATCCAACACCGAAATATTCCGAAGACAATTTCGATTCAAATCCATTCCAATTCAACTATTGGAAATTCTGGTTTCTTTTAAAACCATTTCAAAACCAATTTATTTATTTAAAAATAAATAAATTATTATTCTAGTTCAAAACTAGTTCATTTTGATAAAAATCTATTTTTATCTTTTCAACTGTGGAGTTTTTCATCCCAATTCTTCACAAATCATTTCTTATGATTTTACACAAATTATTACTATTTTTAATAATTTTATCAAGGCCCGTACAGTCGATTTCCATCAACGGTCATCGAACTGCACTTACAGCGACCTTTTCCAAATTTGATTTGGGCATAATTCCAAATCCAACCGTTAGATTTCTAATTTCTAACATTCGTTAGAAAGCTCTTTTCGATACGAACCCAACGGTTCTAGTTTTAGGAGAATCCGACGGTCGGATCTCCCGTAATATCCGTTCGAAGTCAATGGTCGAAATTCGCGAACTGCCACAGCGCGACGCGTTCTATTCAGGCCATTCTATTATATATATAATATATATTTCGTCGATTTCCTTTTAAAACGTATTTTATAAATCGTTTTAAATTCCTTTCAAATCGATTTCTATTCAATTCCAATTTAATTCGAATTTCAAATCATTTCAATTTAATTCGAATTTCAAATCATTTCAATTTAATTCGAATTTCAATTCACTTCAATTTAATTCGAATTTCAAATCACTTTCAACATTCATTGAAAAAAAATGAATAAAATCGATATAAATATCGTTCATGTCAAAATGGCGTCAATCTAATCAACACGGCTTCATATATTTCTATTTTCAAATATTCTATTTCAAATATTCCTTTTTCAAATATTTCTATTCAAATATTTCTTTTCCAATATTTCTTTTCCAATATTTCCTTTCCAAATATTTTATTCAAATATTTCTTTTTCAAAACTGGAATGAGGCCCAATCAATTACCATAAAATGTTAATTATATGGATTTTCTACAACACATGTATAAAATAACAACGATAAATAATCAACCATCATCCAGAGTGCACCACACAACTGCATAAGCATTAAATATAAATACTTAACGCTTACACAGTCTGTCGACCAATCGATCGACATACAACTAAACAATCGGGATTAGTGTACGTCAACTATCATCCCAATACCCGTGTGGGGTTTCAAACAATCAAACACAGATTTTATTTGTGTAGTTGGGCGATGTGTAAAATTTATCGTCCCAATCAATATCAATCAAATCAGTGTATATAAACAAATCTCCAATTTGTTTATAAATATTTATATTAAATACACGTTAAAAATTCTATTTTCAACTATAAAATATTCTCAGCTATATAAATATTTTATTTCATTTCACATCACATCACACAATCAACTACACATCAAAATCAAACAAACAAGCATACAAGCCGTCCATGGTCTGTGGACGACGGGTGTCAGGTGCTACTAAACACCGTCTGCATCCTAGTATATATCATATAACTAGAAAACAAAATTAAAGGTGAGGAGTTCTCACAGAGGGTTCCACTCCGCCGTGCTTTGCTTTTGAACTGCTGAACCGCTCGGATTTGCTCAACATTACCACTCAACCATTTCACGCTGTTTACAATGAAAATCACATTTTTAATATGATGTTTTATTTATAAAAATCATATCATTACATCGCAACTTCGTTATAAAAATTATATTTTCATATCGTTCTTCTTCTAATAAAGATTATATTTTTATAACTCTACCTAAATAAAAATAATATTTTTATATCTTCTATAATATAAAGATCCTATTTTTAATACTATACTTATATAAAAATCATATTTTTCATTATTCCTACTATATAAAATCATATTTTTATTATTCCTACTATATAAAAATAATATTTTTATTATTCCTACTGTATAAAAGTTATATTTTTATTCTATTTATAATATAAAAATCAAACCTTTCTTGTTTTAAAAATCAAAACTTTTCGCCATTAACAATCTCATCTTTGCGCCATTAAAAATCATATCTTTTTATAGTTAAAAATCTCTTCTATTTATATTTTAAACAATGATTTTATTTTTAAAACTGAAAATAAAACCATTATCATTTTTTTAAACACTTACTGAAATTTAAAATCGCTATTCGTATGTACAAGAAAACTGACTTTCAAAATGAATGAAAATAAAAAAGAGAGGAGGACTTACAGTAAAATCGAGAGAGGGCGGTTTCTGCGATGGTCAGCGCCACCTGGGGGGGCGCGATAGGGGGAGGAGCGACGTGGAAGCTCTCGGCGATTAGAGGAGGGGTCGTGGGGGTTAGACGCGGTGAGGGGAGAAGAAGAAGAGGGGGCTCGCGGCACAATGGGGTGGAGGAAGAGGAAGAAGGAGGGGAAGCGGGGGCTCCGCCGCTTGTGGAGGCGCCGCGAGGGGGGGCGGCGTCGATGGCTGTTAGGTTTTTTTTATATATTTCGAATTGAAAAGTAAACGGGGGGGTCTGAGCAAAGAGAAAAGGGGAGGAGATAAATAAATAAATATATTTAATTATTTATTTTAATTTCAAAAATTAATTTTTATTTTCGAACTCGAAATCAAACCCACCGACTGTCCTACATAACTAATTACCCCCATTCCGAACACAATGGGATATGAATCGTAAGCTGATTCGATCGTTTCGATCAGTTTTCGTCAAAATCAAAATATAACTCTATATATTGAATTTGAACGCGCATTTCAATTTACTAGGGCCACATACGAACTCTTAAAATTCCCGAAAAATATTTTCTAGCTTTATATTAACGATACGGTCCTAACAAAACTAGTTTCATCAAATTCTGAGACAGTTTGAAAAATGGCCATTTTCAGGTCGATCGAAATTGACAAAACACGTTTTCCTTTGCCACGCTCACATATTGATTCGAAAAATTATGAAAATTGGAATCTAGCAATAACTTGACACCACGGATCCAACAAAAGTGGTTTCGTCGAAATCCGAGGTCGTTTGCAAAATTCCCATTTTTAAGGGCTAGAATTCCATAGCGACTATTCTGAAAATTCATTTGGCCATAACTTTTGATTCCCGCTATGAAATTTTGATTTTTTGGATTCGTTGTAAAGAAATTCTCAATTAGATTCTATTATTTTTGGTTTTGCTAATTTCCTGTTTATTTTGAATCCTGTACATCCATTTGAAGTTTGAAATCGAATTATCGAACTACCGCGCCATTTTCAATTCCTTTTATAATTATTAATAATATATTATATTCTAATGACGAACTATATAAATATATTCGTTCAAATTATATTCAAAATAAATTTCTCATCATTTTTATTTAAAATAATTCATTTTAAATATTCAAAATTCATTAAAATTGCCAAAATAAAAATTTTAAACTGGCTCAGATTTTCCGGGTTATTACAATCTCCCCCACTTAAAACTTTTCATCCCCGAAAAGGAACGAAGCCGAAAGTTGTTTTACAAACCAACTCAACTTTCATTATTTTCTTTACGGCTTAAGTTCTTCAACTTTTCAGTTTCTAAGAATTTTTCAAATTTTTCAAAAATTTGGCTAACACCCTAAATTTTCGAAAAATTTCGCCATAACCTCCCCTGCACCGGGGACTTCGGGATATTTCATATAGCCTCCCATGGCCTTCTTCAATCCAAAAGAAAAGGAAAAAGCCAAGCGGCTAGCCAATCGGCTCACAAAATCACCTAAAACTCAAGAAATACAATAAACATTTACCTATTTGTCGGGCAAACACTTTTATTCCTCCGCTCTAGCCTCCTTTCTATGACCTGTTCAATTATATATATGTACATGCATGCAATTGCAACCAATTTTCAATACAATTCAATATTTGACCAATTTAGTTAAAGGTTCAACATTTAATTATTCAAACAATAATCAAACAACACAACCAACAATCAATTAGTTGATTATCTTTTCAAATTCATAATTTTGATATATAGTCAAAAATCACATTTTTGGTGCCAATTCACAACAATGTATTCTAACTATATTTTGGTTCTCACACCAGCCTAATGGAAATATATAGAAATCCCACTTTCGTCACTCGAATATTAACACTGATGATGAGGCCTCATCATCAGAATCATCTCCGGGCGACTAGAGCGTGACTCTATATCTATCCAGTATATTTGAGATTTCAATACACGTGGATCGGACGCATATGAAAATCCCTATATACTGGACTGTCCAAATCAATACAAATAAATATTCAAATACGTTGAATAATTTATTTAAATTTTCAAAACAAAAATTGTTTTCATTTTAAAAATATACTCTTCACACTCGTTCTAGGATACTACTGATCCCATCCCTAACGAGTCATTCTTATTGGATATTACTAATCCAATCTCTGATGAATTCTTTCGTATGGTTCTAACGTGTCTTGTTCTCTGAGCTTTGTAAACCAAAGCTCTGATACCAACTGAAACGACCCGAACTTCCCCGGTAAGGAAAGGCCGGATTGAATTGAGAACAAACCACATCATAACACAAACGGAAGAATATTTCATTGTTTATTTCAACAATTCATCAGAATACAAGAATATACAGAGTATAAATCAATATTACACAACATAAAATATCAAAGATTACAATAAATTACATAGTAGCGGAAAATAATACAAAACACAACTGAAGGAGATATACGGATACAAAGCTTTCCGGATATCATTCCAGATGTAAACCAGGATCCTGTGAATATAAATCTGCAAAACCAAAACTACTAGCTGCCCGTGTCGAAAATAGGGGCACCCAGAGTTTAGGTTAAAACAATAAACTCCAGGTCAGTCATGTGACTGGTGTAAGAACTAAAACAGTTATTGATCTTTATTTTAAAGTTAGGTAAATCAAGGGACCACGCCGTATAACGCAGGAACGGGTTTCCTCCCCAGAACACCAGTGCATAAAACACACGGCGCAATGCTAAATAAAGAAAAATGAAGCTATTATAAGACCCAGGTCCCATCACACAATGCAACGCAAGCCGGAGGATAGGGTTTTTACCTTATAATAGCCAAGAATGCTTGGTACGTGAAATTTCATGTTCTATTATTACTATAAGTGTATAGTGTCAAAACAATTTCAATCATAAGTATCAATCATAGGCGGCATGAATGCCCCATACCACTATGTCGCCATATATAGGTTCTACAATTAAAACCGCAAAATCACGTATTTGGAAATTGGATTTCCATCTGTAAACCGAGGCAAGGGATCGTCCTCTTCCGATTCGAGACGCTCTAGCCCGCCCTTCAGGAACAACCGCAACTGCCCCTTGGATCGTCACGGCCGGTCCACCGATGTGGATTATTATGCCTGAACACTGCGTTTCCCCGCCCTTTGGGGCGTAAATGAGCCAATGAATGGCTCCTTCGGCTTCACATAGTCACCGGTATATCCTAGGCGCCTCGCAACAGCAACAACCACACAGGTTAAAAGTATATAAATGCCAGGGCTGGTAGGTCACTGACACCACCCTAGCTAGAAGGAAACGCATGCCCTCCCTGATGTCCTCTCCCGTTTCTGGTTCACAACCGGGGTGTGAGGCTCGCGGATTCACGTTACACAAAGCTACGCCACAAAGGCCGTGCTTTGATCATCAACCACAAGACTCTGCTTTTCAACAGAAGCCTTGATCATTTGCATCTTTGCATGCCACACAGGCAATTCACGCTATGCAACCGATATCAATCACACAGAATGAAATCCGATGTCAGACACACAGTCCATACAAGTTCGTTCTGGGCCTGAACAGTGACGATCCCAAAATCCGAGGGGCGGTATTAAGGATAATCATTGGAATATAACACATTAATCATCATAGCAGAGTACAGATAATAGCAGAAACAATAAATAGAATAATTTTACATGGATATGACAGCGGAATCACAACATGTAACAACATCAGAATAGCATAGCGTAGGATATAACTTAGTAAATAAAAGGGAAGTGATCAGTCATCATCGCCAGAGGCGGAATACATACATGCAGTGAGACATAATAAGGATATCAGTCTATATCGCCGAAGGCGGTACATATACATACGAGAATAAATACGGAAAGTAAAGCAGTCTGCATCGCCAGTGGCGGAATCATAATATAAGTACAATAATGGTGGAAAATGTCAAAGTCATCTTTGTGAAGTCAGCCTCGCCATGAGCCAAAATGCACTCTATGCAACAGTGCAGAGCCAAAAACAACCTGTCACCTGTGAACTAGGCTGCCCGTGTGAAAATAAGGGCACCCGCATTTGCAAAGTGAAACAAACAACGAGTCAGGCATGGGGACTGGTATGAGGAATCTATTTAATAGTTTAAAACAACAGTAATAAGCAAATCATAGGACCACGCCACTTTCGCGGAACGGGTTTACTCCAGTGATTGCTAGTGCATTTAAAACAAAGTAAATTCTTTTAAAACAACGCAATGCTTTTAAAAAGAATGAAGCCATTATAAGACTCAGGTCCCATCATACAATGCAACGCAAGCCGGAGGATAGAGTTTTACCTTATAATGGCCAAATATGCTTAATACGTATAAAGCAAAATCATTTGATATTATTACTAGTGCATATATGTTTCAAAAATGAATAGCATCATAAATATCAATCATAGGCGGCATAAGTGCCCCATACCACTATGTCGCCATACTAGTTCTAAAATCGAGTCCGTTATTTCGTATTGGAAATTGGTTTTCCATCATGAGTCGAGGCAAGGGGCAAGCTCCTCTCCGCTTCGAGACATTCTAGCAAATGCCTCAGGACTACACACTCTGGGCAACCCTTGGATCTTCAGGGCCGGTCCTCTCTTACGTTTGAGGATTATTTATTCCTGAACACACGTTTCCCGGTCCTTACAGACCTATAATCGAGGCGCCTCGCATTCCTACAACCACATAGGTGAAAAATAGATATATATGTCAGGGCTGGTAAGTCACTGACACCACCATAGCTAGAAAGAAACGTCGTGCTCTCCCTGCAGTCCGTATCCCGTTTTTAACTCATATCGGGTGTGAGGCTCGCGAATCCACGTTATACACAAAGCCAGGCCACGCAGACCGTGCTTTGATCATCATCCACAAGACTTTGCTTTGCAACAGAAGCCTTGATCACAGCATCTTGGCATGCCACATAGGCAGTCCACTCCATATGATTGATTTCCATCGATATATAACCTCTGAGCTCGTATGTTTCAGAGAAGGGCGTTAAGCAAAAGAATAAATTCTCTGCCGCCAAACAGATATATATTGAACAGAGATCAATCAGTATAGAACAAAATCCAATGTCATACACACAGTCCATTTACAAGTCCGTTCTGGGTCTGAACGAAACCGGAGGCGTCAAATTCCTCGTATATCCGTACAATCGACACATACGTTCAGACGGCTACTACTTCCGTTCCTTCACGGTAGCTACTCCGGTCAGGAACCTCAGCAGCGCCCATCCAACCGATACGAAGATCGTCGGTCTTGAATCGTCTTTGCATTTTCCAATTCGAATCGCTCGATAAATTATTTGAAATGAGGGTTAGCTTGTCCTTTTCAAATAATTCACGTAATTAGAATTTAAATCGATTCTTTCCATGGTTATATTATTCGACATCCATCTTTCAGTTCTTTAGTGTTATTTTCGTGTCAAACACATACAACCATCAAATATCAAACAATTCAAGCCCAATTGGTTTATTTGCAATCTATGTTGCTTATAATATTTTATAACGATTTTTCGCCATTTTTATTTATTTAAAAATGGCCATATTTAATTAAACGACGTATTAGGTCGTGCCGTGGCACTGGCGCTGTTTTTCCCCCAATTTGTTTTACACATATCGGAAAATCTAACCGTTGGATTTCTACAAAGTCTATATCAGTGGGAAGATATTCCCAAAGCGAACCCAACGGTTCCACTTTCGTGAAAATCCGACGGTCGGATCTTCCACACTAGTCGTTTGAAGTTACGGTTCAAAAATTCGAACTACAGCGTCGTTATTCGATTTAATTTAATTATATTTATATTTATATATAAATATAAACGATTCTGGCGCTGTTTTTCTTCAGATTTGAATTAAACATTCCGGACAATCCAACCGTTGGATTTTTACAAGGTTGGTGCCGTTGGGAAGATATTTCCAAGGCGAACCCAGCGGTTGTGGTTTCGGGAAAATCCGATGGTCGGATTTCTCGTACTAATCGTTTCAAATTACGATTCCGAAACACGAACTGCACGGCTTCGATTCCTTTTAATTATATTTATATTTATATATATAAATATAGTTCATTCTATAATTCCAACTATAGTTCATTCTATATTTTCAACTTCGTTTTCACTTCAAATATTTCACTAATGCCTTAATATTTCGAAAAATTTCGGCATAACCTCCTTTGTACAGGGAGGGGTTTGGAAATTTATTGGGCCGTATTAGGTACCCAATAAATCCTAAAAAAGCATCCACATATTTATAGTGATATATTCTGGTGTTTACGAGGGAGTATGTACAGATAATCACTCCAGAGAATAAATTCTCGTCACCCCATTTCCGTGTGGAAATAAATAGTCCATGCGCCGTATCTAATAACTAGAGCGACGTGATTATTGTAAACTCCAGACCCGTGTGGGGTTTTTATTAATCTGGCAATTTATCGTTATATTTTATATAGTCCATATCAGTCATCAGTTCAACCTGTAGTATAAAATCATCGCCATACAAGCCTCTCGCTCGTATGGTAAAACTTCCACCTCGTCACATAAGCTCCAATTGCTTATGTGGAATATGATGAAGTATGCCTATCGTCAAGAATTATGCCATGTGGTGTAGTTCAAAATTAATTGTTACTATCCTATGGTGATATTTATTATTTCACACAGAATAACCAGCACTCCGCATCCAATGGCATTCACAGGAGTTGATATAAAAATAAAATTGCGTAGCCAACTCATCAAGGTTTACCTATTTGTCGGGCACGCAAATAATTTCTTTACTCTACAGCTAATCCATTTTTCCTGTTCAACACATGTATATATATGCAGAACAAAGCTAATAATAATATTTCTAGCAACTATTATTTATTTCAACGTGTGTGTATTTTTATCAAAGCGTATATATGATAAAAGAAATATTTTTATCTTCAAAAATATTTATTCAACACATGAATGTTTTTAACACTTCATATTCACAATAAAAATGTAGTTTTTATTGTCTATTCATTTTATCTTAAAATACGATAACATTCAACACATGAATTTCAACTCGATGAACGAATTTCAATTCAACACATGAATATTCTATATAGTTTGTATATATATAAAAATGTGATTTTTATCGCTAAAGCTATTTGTTTAAATTCAAATAATATTCAACACATGAATTTTGATTCAACGAATGAATTTCCACTCAACACATGAATATTTGCTATAGTTTGAATATATATAAAAATGTGATTTTTATCACTAAAGCTATTTGTTTAAATTCACATAATATTCAACACATGAATTTTGATTCAATGAATGAATTTCCACTCAACACATGAATATTCGCTATAGTTTGAATATATATAAAAATGTGATTTTTATCGCTAAAGCTATTTGTTTAAATTCAAATAATATTCAACACATGAATTTCAACTCAATGAATGAATTGCAACTCAACACATGAATATTCGCTTCAATATATGTAATTTATTTCAACGAATGAAAATTATTCTAACACATGTATATTTCAGAAAATTTCGGCAGCATAACGGCAGGGTAGTTAAAACCGGGACCGTCCCTAGTACGGCTCCTCGCTCTACCTTAAAACCTCGCGGTTTTTGACAATGGGGATCATGCATCTAGTTTGCACGCAGGCGGAATGTTTTATTTTCAATTCCACAATCCTATTCTAATTTGTTTCAACCACAAGAGGGTATTTTTCAACCACAAAGGTATTTTTCAACCACAATATCAACCACAAACAATTATTTCCAACCATTCGTCATACCATATAATATCACGTCAATCACAAGCAATAAATATCGTCCATGGTCTGTGGACGAGGGGAGTATATATATATATTGTATTATAATTCACTTGCATTTCATCACAATTTAAAGCATATATGTTTCATTCAACGCTTGTATAATTTATACATCGCTAATATAACTTATACAACACATGTACATGAGGTATACAATGCGTATATAATTTACACTTCGCTTATATAATTTATACAACGCGATTCCATCCACACAATTTAGTTTAGATTCCTCACATTGGTTATTGCAGTGCTAAAAATCGTAGGAAGATCAGAAAAATCTGCGGCTTCTTCTAGAATGTAGAGAGCCTCCTTGCGGTCACGGTGTCTACTGTTTCATCGAATTTCGTTAACGAACGAAAAAGATATTATTTTTCAAAGTTTTGCAACACTTTATAGTGTTATTTTCATTTCAGAATAATAAAGGTCATACCTTTATTTTTGATTCGAAACTAGGGTTGAAAAATTCGTGAAATCTATCGATCGTTGCTTCGATCAGGTGGTGCCACGTGGAAGAGCTACGAACCAGCTCCCTGTCGGTGGTGGTGCGGTTCCCTTCGGTTGTCGGAGGAAGGCAGCGCGGCGTCAGAAAGGTGGCGACTTCCTCGGCGTGGTTCAGGCGATATAGGCGATGGTGGAGGGCGGCGTTTGGTCGGATGTGAAGAGGGGACGAAGGCGAGTGGAGTGGTGGTGGTGGTGGCGCGGCTTAGCGTCGCCTGTGGCGGCGGGAAAACGAAGGGGAAGGTTCGAGCTCGAGGAACCGTCGATATCGTCTAAGGCGGCTAGGGTTTTTGAGATTTTTTTTTAAAGAAAAATTCCTATTGGTCGAGACTTTATAGGAAAATTTAAATAGTGTTTTTGCAAACGAACTCGAAATCAAACCCAACGACTGTCACCCCTAGCTAAATACCCCCATTCCGGACACAATGGGATATGTTTCGTTGGCCAATTTGACTGTTACAGTCAGTTATTTTTCAAATTAAAATATAAAACATTCAATATTTAATTTGAACGTACATTTCAATTTGCCAGGGCCACAAACTGAATCGAAAAATTCCAGAAAAATAAATCTAGCTTTGTTTTGACGATATGTCCCAACAAAACCAGTTTCGTCGAATTCTGAGCTCGTTTGAAAAACGGCCATTTTTAGGTCGACCCATTTTAACAGAAACTGACCAATCACATTTTCTTTTGCCCCGCTCACATACTAGCTTAAAAAATTATGAAATTTGAAACTTAGTAATGGTTTGACATCCCGGACCCAACAAAAGTGGTTTCGTCGAATTCCGAGGTCATATGCAAAATATAAATTTTCAGGGGCTATATATGCTATATAGCGACCTTTCTGAAAATTCATTTGGCCATAACTTTTGATTCCCGTTATGAAACTTCTATTTTTCAGATTCGTTAGAAAGGTATTCATAGACAGATTTAAATATTTTCAGTTTCGCTAAAATCCGTTATATTTTCCACCCGGTACAGTCAGACAAAGTTTGTATTCAAAATTTCAAACTGCAATACTATACCCAATTCTTTATTTTATTAAAATATGCTATTTCAATCATTCAAATTCTTTGGTAATAACCAATTTTAAAAAATTTAAATTGGTTCACATTTTCCGGGTTATTACAATCTCCCCCACTTAAAACTTTTCGTCCTCGAAAAGGAAATAACAGCTAAGTAGGAAACAAAATGTAAATGCAAAGTATTGTAAAGGTACCTTGCACCGGAGTTAGTCAGAGATGTCCACTCTGCATTTGGGGTAGGCTTGTTTAATGCTTTCCTCGGTCTCCCAAGTACAATCTCTAGGATCACTACTCCACTGCACTTTGACTAAATGAATCTTTTTGCTCCTTAGCTCTCTAGTTTCTTTGCCAATTATCTTTAATGGCTCTCTTCTGAGTGCTAATTCCGGAGTTATGTCTATATCATGTTGCGCTGCTTCTTCCACAACAAGATCTGGATCATGAACATGTTTTCTGAGTTGAGACACGTGGAACACATCATGTACACCAGGCAACCAATCAGGTTATGAAACCCTATATGCAAGAGTTCCAATCCGTTCAAGTATAGGAAAGGGACCAATAAATCTCGGTGCCAACTTCCCAGTCTTGCCAAATCTGATTACTCCCCGCATTGGAGAAACTCTTAGATAAACATAATCGCCAACGGCAAATGATAAATCTCTTCTTCTCGCATCAGCATAACTTTTCTGTCGGCTTTGTGCGGTTTTCAATCGCTTCTTAATGAAATCGACTTTATCCGATGCTTCTTGAATCATATCGGGCCCTAACACAAGTCCGTTGCCAGGTTCTACCCAACATGTGGGAGATCTACTCGGTCTACCATATAATGCTTCAAATGGAGACATTCCCAAACTTGCTTGATAGCTATTGTTATAAGAGAATTCGGCTAAATGTAAGTGATCTTCCCATGAGCCTCCAAAATCTATAATGCAAGCCCGCAGTAAATCTTCTAAAATTCTATTCACCCGCTCAGTTTGGCCGTCTGTCTGAGGGTGATAAGCGATGCTTAGATTTAATTTGGTTCCCAATTCTGTCTGGAATGCTTCCCAGAATTTGCTAGTAAATAGGGGATCTCTATCACTGACTATATTGAGCGGCACTCCATGTAGTTTAACTATTTCTTTGAAGTAAATCTGTGCTAAACTTTGAGCCGTTCTATTGGATCGGACAGGTATGAAATGGGCAGTCTTCGTAAAGCGATCTACGATTACCCATATACTGTCGTTTCCTTTCCTAGTTCGAGGCAAGCCATCAATGAAATCCATCGAAATTTGCTCCCACTTCCATCCTGGAATTTCTAATGGTTGTAATAGCCCAGCTAATTTCTGCTGATCGCTCTTAACTAGCTGACATGTGGGGCATCTACTAACATATAATGAAATATCTCTTTTCATCGCCTTCCACCAGAATGTGCGCTTGATATCGTTATACATTTTGCTCACACCGGGATGGATACCTAATTTGGACTTGTGGCATTCATCTAGCACTTCTCTCTTTAGCTCAGAGATGTCGGGAACACAAATTCTTCCTTTTAATCTCAGAATCCCCTCACTATCCACTTGGAAGCTGGAGTCTATGCCGTCATTGATTCTTTTGATCATCACTTTTACAAAATTATCCTCTTTTTGAAGGGTCGAGATCCTGTCAATTAAAGAAGTCGTAATGATAAAACTAGCAATGATTTCATTCTTTCTGCTGAGCGCATCTGCTACAACATTGGCTTTCCCTGGAGTGTATAGAATTTCAAAATCATATGCCGCAAGGAATTCTAACCAACGCTGTTGTCTCAAGTTTAGATCTTTCTGAGTGAATAGATATTTCAAGGATTGATGATCCGTGAATAGTTCGAACTTCTGTGGGGGTAGTAGGTTGTTTCCAGTTTTGAATCGCTGTAATTTTGCTTGGATCTACAGCAATCCCTTCTTTCGATACGACATGGCCTAGGAACTTAACTTCATCCTGCCAGAAGACACACTTAGAAAATTTAGCTTTCAAGACATTTCTCCTTAGAATTCTCAACACTTGTTCTAAATGTTTTGCACGCTCTCCTTCCGACTTGGAGTAGATTAAAATGTCATCGATGAAGACTAGAACAAATTTATTCAATACACCATGGAACACTCTGTTCATAAGATCGACGAAGTATGCCGGAGCGTTACACAAGCCGAACGGCATTACTAACAATTCGTAGAATACATCTGGACCCCTGAAGGCTGTCAAAGGAACACAGTCTTTGGCTATACGCAATTGGTGGAAACCTGTAGCTAGGTCCATTCTGGAGAATACTGTTGCTCCATTTAATTGATCTAACAGATCATCTATACGTGGAAAGGGATATTTTTTCTTCAGTGTCTGCTTATTGAGATCTCGGTAATCAACACAAAGTCTTAGAGTACCGTCTGATTTCGGGACAAATACTACTGCTGCTCCCCAAGCTGAAAAGCTCGGTCTGATCAGACCTTTCCAAAGCAATTCTCGGGTTTGACTACCTAACTCTTCTTTTTCTTTCGGGGCCATTCTTCTAATTGGATGCACTACTGGTCGGGCGTTCAGAATTAGATCTATTCTAAATTCAATTTCTCTTTGCGGCGGTAAGTTTTCTACTTCTTCAAACACATCCGCATAGTTTTTAACGACCGGTATCTTTTCTAATGAAGGGGGAGTAACTTCTAAAGAAGACCAAAATTCTGTTCTAGTAATTTCTGAGCCATGGCATGGTATAGTGATATGCCCAAATTTTGTTTTAACTTTCACGATTCTTTCGGCACATCTAACTTCGGCCTCATATTTTGTCAATCAGTCCAGCCCCAGTATAATATCAAATTCGGAAAGGTCCATGACAATCACCTTAAAAGAGAACTTGTAGCAAGAATAAGAGATAGGCACCCTACAGTATGAACTGAGACTAACAGAACCTCCTATCGGGTTTTGAACTTTAATTGGTTCTTTAAGTTTTCCTTGTTTCAATTTTAACTTGTAAACGATGTTACCAGAAATGAAGCTACGTGATGCACCAGTATCAAAAAGTACAGAAACACGAATATTTTTAATGGTAAGGGTACCTCCCAAGACGTCGGGTTTACCTGATCCATCGGTGGTAGCTGGCGGGGTCTTCCCGTCAGACACATGAGCCACTTGTGCATTCTGCTTCAGAGGACAGTTCCTGCTATAGTGCCCTTTCTTATGGCAGTTGTAGCATTCAGCGGAGTCTGGATTTGCCTTAGGCTTCCTCGGAGCTTTGCACACATTAGAAAAATGACCTGGCTTCCCGCAGTTGTAGCAATTTCCTTTGGGGATCTTTCCAGGTTTCTGAGTAGCGGCCGCTGTAATGCTAGACTCGGCCTGATCTGCTGAAGCCTTGCGCTTATTTCCAGCTTGGCTTTTGGCGCGGTCTTGGCTGGCGTGCCTTTCATCCATATCTTCATAATTGCAAGCCATTTCTACCAATTCTGAGAAGGAGAGTTTGATGTTGCTCATGGCTCTGTCATGGTACTTGCGCTTTAGCCCAAATATAAATCTCTTGTTCTTTGCTTTGTTAGTCATAACAAGCTCTGGAGCATAGCGCGACAACTGGGTGAATTTATTGAGGTAATCCTGGATAGAGAGATCTCCTTGGTGGAGATTAGCAAACTGCTCTCGCATCCTCTCTAAAGCCTGTTCAGGTACAAACTTCTCGTTGAACATGGTTTTGAATTGCTCCCAGGTTCTGACAGTACATGCTGCATCCTCTTAGGTGATGGCATCCCACCACATCTCTGCTTCCTCCTGTAGGAGCCAAATACCTAGTCGTGCTTTGTTGTTGGTTCCCAAAACCATGCCTTCAAAGATCTTTTCATAGGTCTTTAACCAAGCAATAGCCTCCGTTACTGTACCAGTGCCAGAAAAGGGTTTTCCCCCAAGGTTCCTATACCTCTTCGCTACTCTGTCTAGCTCGAAGTCCTCGGGTGCTGGTGGCTGAACAATAGGGCCTCCCTCAACTACGGGGATATTTCCCCGTCCTCCTGCTACTCCGGTTCGGCCTCCACGGCCTCCTCTAGCTGCTTCTGCTCGTGTAGCCATCAGAGAGAGTACTCTATAAGCAAGAAAAGAGTCAAGCTCACAGATTTGATAATTTTCATATATGATAAAGCAGGGGAACATTAGGAAAAGTAATGATGTATTGATCAAATTGTTTTGCTAATCTGCTTAGCTCATCCTAGGACATTGCTAATCCTATCTCTAATGAGCTATTCGCCTTAGACCACTATTGATTCTATTCTGACGAGGTGTTTAATGTGTTAGATCCCGGAACTAAGGTTAACCAAAGCTCTGATACCAACTGTGACGATCCCAAAATCCGAGGGGCGGTATTAAGGATAATCATTGGAATATAACACATTAATCATCATAGCAGAGTACAGATAATAGCAGAAACAATAAATAGAATAATTTTACATGGATATGAGAGTGGAATCACAACATGTAACAACATCAGAATAGCATAGCGTAGGATATAACTTAGTAAATAAAAGGGAAGTGATCAGTCATCATCGCCAGAGGCGGAATACATACATGCAGTGAGACATAATAAGGATATCAGTCTATATCGCCGAAGGCGGTACATATACATACGAGAATAAATACGGAAAGTAAAGCAGTCTGCATCGCCAGTGGCGGAATCATAATATAAGTACAATAATGGCAGAAAATGTCAAAGTCATCTTTGTGAAGTCAGCCTCGCCATGAGCCAAAATGCACTCTATGCAACAGTGCAGAGCCAAAAACAACCTGTCACCTGTGAACTAGGTTGCCCGTGTGAAAATAAGGGCACCCGCGTTTGCAAAGTGAAACAAACAACGAGTCAGTCATGGGGACTGGTATGAGGAATCTATTTAATAGTTTAAAACAACAGTAATAAGCAAATCATAGGACCACGCCACTTTCGCGGAACGGGTTTACTCCAGTGATTGCTAGTGCATTTAAAACAAAGTAAATTCTTTTAAAACAACGCAATGCTTTTAAAAAGAATGAAGCCATTATAAGACTCAGGTCCCATCATACAATGCAACGTAAGCAGGAGGATAGAGTTTTACCTTATAATGGCCAAATATGCTTGATACGTATAAAGCAAAATCATTTGATATTTTTACTAGTGCATATATGTTTCAAAAATGAATAGCATCATAAATATCAATCATAGGCGGCATAAGTGCCCCATACAACTATGTCGCCATACTAGTTCTAAAATCGAGTCCGTTATTTCGTATTGGAAATTGGATTTCCGTCATGAGTCGAGGCAAGGGGCAAGCTCCTCTCCGCTTCGAGACATTCTAGCAAATGCCTCAGGACTACACACTCTGGGCAACCCTTGGATCTTCAGGGCCGGTCCTCTCTTACGTTTGAGGATTATTTATTCCTGAACACACGTTTCCCGGTCCTTACAGACCTATAATCGAGGCGCCTCGAATTCCAACAACCACATAGGTGAAAAATAGATATATGTCAGGGCTGGTAAGTCACTGACACCACCATAGCTAGAAAGAAACGCCGTGCTCTCCCTGCAGTCTGTATCCCGTTTTTAACTCATACCGGGTGTGAGGCTCGCAAATCCACGTTATACGCAAAGCCAGGCCACGCAGACCGTGCTTTGATCATCATCCACAAGACTTTGCTTTGCAACAGAAGCCTTGATCACAGCATCTTGGCATGCCACATAGGCAGTCCACTCCATACGATTGATTTCCATCGATATATAACCTCTGAGCTCGTATGTCTGAGAGAAGGGCGTTAAGCAAAAGAATAAATTCTCCACCGCCAAACAGATATATATTGAACAGAGATCAATCAGTATAGAACAAAATCCAATGTCAGACACACAGTCCATTTACAAGTCCGTTCTGGGTCTGAACGAAACCGGAGGCGTCAAATTCCTCGTATATCCGTACAATCGACACATACGTTCGACGGCTACTACTTCCGTTCCTTCACGGTAGCTACTCCGGTCAGGAACCTCAGCAGCGCCCATCCAACCGATACGAAGATCGTCGGTCTTGAATCGTCTTTGCATTTTCCAATTCGAATCGCTCGATAAATTATTTGAAATGAGGGTTAGCTCGGCCTTTTCAAATAATTCACGTAATTAGAATTTAAATCGATTCTTTCCATGGTTATATTATTCGACATCCATCTTTCAGTTCTTTAGTGTTATTTTCGTGTCAAACACATACAACCATCAAATATCAAACAATTCAACCCCAATTGGTTTATTTGCAATCTATGTTGCTTATAATATTTTATAACGATTTTTCGCCATTTTTATTTATTTAAAAGTGGCCATATTTAATTAAACGACGTTTCAGGTCGTGTCGTGGCACTGGCGCTGTTTTTCCCCCAATTTGTTTTACACATATCGGAAAATCTAACCGTTGGATTTCTACAAAGTCTATATCAGTGGGAAGATATTCCCAAAGCGAACCCAACGGTTCCAGTTTCGTGAAAATCCGACGGTCGGATCTTCCACACTAGTAGTTTGAAGTTACGGTTTCAAAATTCGAACTGCAGCGTCGTTATTCGATTTAATTTAATTAAATTTATATTTATATATAAATATAAACGATTCTGGCGCTGTTTTTCTTCAGATTTGAATAAAACATTCTGGACAATCCAACCGTTGGATTTTTACAAGGTTGGTGCCGTTGGGAAGATATTTCCAAGGCGAACCCAGCGGTTGTGGTTTCGGGAAAATCCGATGGTCGGATTTCTCGTACTAATCGTTTCAAATTACGATTCCGAAACACGAACTGCACGGCTTCGATTCCTTTTAATTATATTTATATTTATATATATAAATATAGTTCATTCTATAATTCCAACTATAGTTCATTCTATATTTTCAACTTCGTTTTCACTTTAAATATTTCACTAACGCCTTAATATTTCGAAAAATTTCGCCATAACCTCCTTTGTACGGGGAGGGGTTTGGAAATTTATTGGGCCGTATTAGGTACCCAATAAATCCTAAAAAGCATCCACATATTTATAGTGATATATTCTGGTGTTTACGGGGGAGTATGTACAGATAATCACTCCAGAGAATAAATTCTCGTCACCCCGTTTCCGTGTGGAAATAAATAGTCCATGTGCCGTATCTAATAACTAGAGCGACGTGATTATTGTCAACTCCAGACCCGTGTGGGGTTTTTATTAATCTGGCAATTTATCGTTATATTTTATATAGTCCATATCAGTCATCAGTTCTACCTGTAGTATAAAATCATCGCCATACAAGCCTCTCACTCGTATGGTAAAACTTCCACCTCATCACACAAGCTCCAATTGCTTATGTGGAATATGATGAAGAATGCCTATCGTCAAGAAGTATGCCATTTGGTGTAGTTCAAAATTAATTGTTACTATCCTATGGAGATATTTATTATTTCACACAGAATAACCAGCACTCCGCATCCAATGGCATTCACATGAGTTGATATAAAAATAAAATTGCGCAGCCAACTCATCAAGGTTTACCTATTTGTCGGGCAAGCAAACAATTTCTTTACTCTACAGCTAATCCATTTTTCATGTTCAACACATGTATATATATGCAGAACAAAGCTAATAATAATATTTCTAGCAACTATTATTTATTTCAACACCTGTGTATTTTTATCAAAGCGTATATATGTTAAAAGAAATATTTTTATCTTCAAAAATATTTATTCAACACGTGAATGTTTTTAACATATCATATTCACAATAAAAATGTAGTTTTTATTGTCTATTCATTTTATCTTAAAATACGATAACATTCAACACATGAATTTCAACTCGACGAACGAATTTCAATTCAACACATGAATATTCTATATAGTTTGTATATATATAAAAATGTGATTTTTATCGCTAAAGCTATTTGTTTAAATTCAAATAATATTCAACACATGAATTTTGATTCAACGAATGAATTTCCACTCAACACATGAATATTCGCTATAGTTTGAATATATATAAAAATGTGATTTTTATCGCTAAATCTATTTGTTTAAATTCAAATAATATTCAACACATGAATTTTGATTCAACGAATGAATTTCCACTCAACACATGAATATTCGCTATAGTTTGAATATATATAAAAATGTGATTTTTATCGCTAAAGCTATTTGTTTAAATTCAAATAATATTCAACACATGAATTTCAACTCAATGAATGAATTGCAACTCAACACATGAATATTCGCTTCAATATATGTAATTTATTTCAACGAATGAAAATTATTCTAACACATGTATATTTCAGAAAATTTCGGCAGCATAACGGCAGGGTAGTTAAAACCGGGACCGTCCCTAGTACGGCTCCTCGCTCTACCTTAAAACCTCACGGTTTTTGACAATGGGGATCATGCATCTAGTTCGCACGTAGGCGACATGTTTTATTTTCAATTCCACAATCCTATTCTAATTTGTTTCAACCACAAGAGGGTATTTTTCAACCACAAAGGTATTTTTCAACCACAATATCAACCACAAACAATTATTTCCAACCATTCGTCATACCATATAATATCACGTCAATCACAAGCAATAAATATTGTCCATGGTCTGTGGACGAGGGGAGTATATATATATATATATATTATAATTCACTTGCATTTCATCACAATTCAAAGCATATATGTTTCATTCAACGCTTGTATAATTTATACATCGCTAATATAACTTATACAACACATGTACATGAGGTATACAATGCGTATATAATTTACACTTCGCTTATATAATTTATACAACGCGATTCCATCCACACAATTTAGTTTAGATTCCTCACATTGGTTATTTTAGTGCTAAAAATCGAAGGAAGATCAGAAAAATCCGCGGCTTCTTCTAGAATGTAGAGAGCCTCCTTGCGGTCACGGTGTCTACTGTTTCATCGAATTTCGTTAACGAACGAAAAAGATATTATTTTTCAAAGTTTTGCAACACTTTATAGTGTTATTTTTATTTCAGAATAATAAAGGTCGTACCTTTATTTTTGATTCGAAACTAGGGTTGAAAATTTCGTGAAATCTATCGATCGTTGATTCGATCAGGTGGTGCCACGTGGAAGAGCTACGAACCAGCTCCCTGTCGGTGGTGGTGCGGTTCCCTTCGGTGGTCGGAGGAAGGCGGCGCGGCGTCAGAAAGGTGGCGACTTCCTCGGCGTGGTTCAGGCGATATAGGCGATGGTGGAGGGCGGCGTTTGGTCGGATGTGAAGAGGGGACGAAGGCGAGTGGAGTGGTGGTGGTGGCGCGGCTTAGCGTCGTCTGTGGCGGCGGGAAAACGAAGGGGAAGGTTCGAGCTCGAGGAACCGTCGATATCGTCTAAGGCGGCTAGGGTTTTTGAGATTATTTTTTTAAAGAAAAATTCCTATTGGTCGAGACTTTATAGGAAAATTTAAATAGTGTTTTTGCAAACGAACTCGAAATCAAACCCAACGACTGTCACCCCTAGCTAAATACCCCCATTCCGGACACAATGGGATATGTTTCGTTGGCCAATTCGACTGTTACAGTCAGTTATTTTTCAAATTAAAATATAAAACATTCAATATTTAATTTGAACGTACATTTCAATTTGCCAGGGCCACAAACTGAATCGAAAAATTCCATAAAATAAATCTAGCTTTGTTTTGACGATACGGTCCCAACAAAACCAGTTTCGTCGAATTCTGAGCTTGTTTGAAAAACGGCCATTTTTAGGTCGACCCATTTTAACAGAAATTGACCAATCACATTTTCTTTTGCCCCGCTCACGTACTAGCTTCAAAAATTATGAAATTTGAAACTTAACAATAGTTTGACATCCCGGACCCAACAAAAGTGGTTTCGTCGAATTCCGAGTTCGTATGCAAAATATAAATTTTCAGGGGCTATATATGCTATATAGCGACCTTTCTGAAAATTCATTTGGCCATAACTTTTGATTCCCGTTATGAAACTTTGATTTTTCAGATTCGTTAGAAAGGTATTCATAGACAGATTTAAATATTTTTAGTTTCGCTAAAATCCGTTATATTTTCCACCCGGTACAGTCAGACAAAGTTTGTATTCAAAATTTCAAACTGCTATACTATACCCAATTCTTTATTTTATTAAAATATGCTATTTCAATCATTCAAATTCTTTGGTAAAAACCAATTTTAAAAATTTTAAATTGGTTCACATTTTCCGGGTTATTACATGAACAAAACCGGAGGCACTTTCCTCGCATATCCATCGATCTTCAAGTACGTCTGGACGATCACCAACTGATACCCTCATCTTGGGTGTACAACCCAATCAAGATCATCAGTAATCACCCAAACTATGTGAAGACTTCCGTTCTTCCACCACCGTCTTCATCTTTGACTTATCGTCGATTCAGTTATTCAGAATGGGATAAACCCGGTCTTTCTGAATAACTCGCGTATATATTAAACAAGTGTTACACAAACACAACATACGCCTCATTCCAATTCATCAGTCAGTAACCGTAAATTGGTAAGAGAACAATTCCCCAAATATTAACCCCAAAGGCCGAAACCAACATCAGATCAATACCCAGGAAACCATTCATCTTAACCAACCTACAGTTAGTTTCTAAATTTCATATTCTTAGGGAAAGGTTCCCATTAATTTTATCAAAGATAAATTATTTAAAATTTATTCTTTAATCTTCCTTTGAATATCAATTCAAACTAGTTGGGATTAGCGAACCACACCAAAGTAATCATTTATTTTATTTCCCAATCCCAACCTGTTCATCCAATGAAGTAAAACTGGTCATACTTCATATTTAACACCACGGTGTTATCGGTAAATTTAATTACCATTTCACTTTCAAATCTAATTAAAGATCTATCTATCGCCTGGAGCAAAACTGGTGGTACTCCATTCTCGATCATTTCTTGAATTTAATAATTTTAATTATCAAATTCACTTTTCAATCTATTTAAAGATTCATTAAAACTCCACTTAGTTTTAATCTTTAACTGGGCTAAAGAACCGATGTCATTTAAAACACAGTTCACGATACACCCCAAAATCACATCACATTTTAATCAGTCCCTAACCGTAAATTAATCAAGTGAGCAATTCCCTAAGTATTAACCCACAAGGCCGAAACCTACATCAGATCAATACCCCAGAAACCATTCAACTTAACTAATCTCCAGTAAGTTTCTGATTTTATTAACTTCTCTGGGTCTAAGAACAGTATTATTGAAGATACCGTTCACGACAACCCAAAATCACATTCCATTAATTATCGGGTTAAAGAACAAGTGTTATTTAAAACACTGTTCACAATAAACCCAAAAATCAATACCAATTCAATTCCAATTAAATATCATTTAATTGGCACACTTCATTAAATCTAAATAAAAAGATTTAATCCTTTTTCTCAACTGGGCTTAAGAACAGCGTTAATGAAGACACCATTCACGACAAACCCAAATCACATTTGATATTAAATACAAGGCTCTGAATAGAAAATATATAGTCTTATATTCAATATCAAATTCTACGATCAACAAATATCGTATTGGAAATAACGATATAAATATATCTTTCAAATTTCCATAACAATATCTGTATAATCACAAAATCCAACATCGAAATATTCCGAAGACAATTTCGATTCAAATCCATTCCAATTCAACTATTGGAAATTCTGGTTTCTTTTAAAACCATTTCAAAACAAATTTATTTATTTGAAAATAAATAAATTATTATTCTAGTTCAAAACTAGTTCATTTTGATAAAAATCTATTTTTATCTTTTCAAATATGGAGTTTTTCATCCCAATTCTTCACAAATCGTTTCTTATGATTTTACACAAATTATTACTACTTTTAATAATTTTATCAAGGCCCGTACAGTCGATTTCCATCAACGGTCATCGAACTGCACTTACAGCGACCTTTTCCAAATTTGATTTGGACATAATTCCAAATCCAACCATTAGATTTCTAATTTCTAACATTCGTTAGAAAGCTCTTTTCGATACGAACCCAACGGTTCCAGTTTTAGGAGAATCCGACGTCGGATCTCCCTTAATATCCGTTCGAAGTAAATGGTCGAAATTCGCGAACTGCCGCAGCGTGGCGCGTTCTATTCAAGCCATTCTATTATATATATAATATATATTTCATCGATTTCCTTTTGAAACGTATTTTATAAATCGTTTTAAATTCCTTTCAAATCGATTTCTATTCAATTCCAATTTAATTCGAATTTCAAATCATTTCAATTTAATTCGAATTTCAAATCATTTCAATTTAATTCGAATTTCAATTCACTTCAATTTAATTCGAATTTCAAATCACTTCAATCTAATTCGAATTTCAAATCACTTTCAACATTCATTGAAAAAAATTAATAAAATTGATATAAATATCGTTCACGTCAAAATGGCGTCAATCCAATCAACACGGCTTCATATATTTCTATTTTCAAATATTCTATTTCAAATATTCCTTTTTCAAATATTTCTATTCAAATATTTCTTTTCCAATATTTCTTTTCCAATATTTCCTTTCCAAATATTTTATTCAAATATTTCTTTTTCAAAACTGGAATGAGGCCCAATCAATTACCATATAATGTTAATTATATGGATTTTCTACAACACATGTATAAAATAACAACGATAAATAATCAACCATCATCCAGAGTGCACCACACAACTGCATAAGCATTAAATATAAATACTTAATGCTTACACAGTCTGTCGACCAATCGATCGACATACAACTAAACAATCGGGATTAGTGTACATCAACTATCATCCCAATACCCGTGTGGGGTTTCAAACAATCAAACACAGATTTTATTTGTGCAGTTGGGCGATGTGTAAAATTTATCGTCCCAATCAATATCAATCAAATCAGTGTATATAAACAAATCTCCAATTTGTTTATAAATATTTATATTAAATACACGTTAAAAATTCTATTTTCAACTATAAAATATTCTCAACTATATAAATATTTTATTTCATTTCACATCACATCACACAATCAACTACACATCAAAATCAAACAAACAAGCATACAAGCCGTCCATGGTCTGTGGACGACGGGTGTCAGGTGCTACTAAACACCGTCTGCATCCTAGTATATATCATATAACTAGAAAACAAAATTAAAGGTGAGGAGTTCTCACAGAGGGTTCCACTCCGCCGTGCTTTGCTTTTGAACTGCTGAACCGCTCGGATTTGCTCAACATTACCACTCAACCATTTCACGCTGTTTACAATGAAAATCACATTTTTAATATGATGTTTTATTTATAAAAATCATATCATTACATCGCAACTTCGTTATAAAAATTATATTTTCATATCGTTCTTCTTCTAATAAAGATTATATTTTTATAACTCTACCTAAATAAAAATAATATTTTTATATCTTCTATAATATAAAGATCCTATTTTTAATACTATACTTATATAAAAATCATATTTTTATTATTCCTACTATATAAAAATCATATTTTTATTATTCCTACTATATAAAAATCATATTTTTATTATTCCTACTATATAAAAATTATATTTTTATTCTATTTATAATATAAAAATCAAACCTTTCTTGTTTTAAAAATCAAAACTTTTCGCCATTAACAATCCCATCTTTGCGCCATTAAAAATCATATCTTTTTATAGTTAAAAATCTCGTCAATTTATATTTTAAACAATGATTTTATTTTTAAAACTGAAAATAAAACCATTATCATTTTTTTAAAACACTTACTGAAATTTAAAATCGCTATTCGTATGTACAAAAAAACTGACTTTCAAAATGAATGAAAATAAAAAAGAGAGGAGGACTTATAGTAAAATCGAGAGAGGGGGGGTTTCTGCGATGGTCAGCGCCACCTGGGGGGGCGCGATGGGGGGAGGAGCGACGTGGAAGCTCTCGGCGATTAGAGGGGGGGTCATGGGGGTTAGACGCGGTGAGGGGAGAAGAAGAAGAGGGGGCACGCACCACAAGGGGGTGGAGGAAGAGGAAGGAGGGGAAGGGGGGTTCCGCCGCTTGTGGATGTGCCGCGATGCGGGGCGGCGGCGTCGATGGCTGTTAGGGTTTTTTCTTTTTTCTTTTTTTTTATTTCGAATTGAAAAGTAAACGGGGGGGAGGGGGTCTGAGCAAAGAGAAAAGGGAGGAGAAAAATAAATAAATATATTTAATTATTTATTTTAATTTCAAAAAGTAACTTTTATTTTCGAACTCTAAATCAAACCAACCGACTGTCCAACATAGCTAATTACCCCCATTCCGAACACAATGGGATATGTATCGTAAGCTGATTCGATCGTTTCGATCAGTTTTCGTCAAAATCAAAATATAACTCTATATATTGAATTTGAACGCGCATTTCAATTTACTGGGGCCACATACGAACTCTAAAAATTCCCAAAAAATATTTTCTAGCTTCGTATTGACGATACGGTCCTAACAAAACTAGTTTCGTCAAATTCTAAGACCGTTTGAAAAATGGCCTTTTTCAGGTCGATCGAAATTGACAAAACACGTTTTCCTTTGCCATGCTCACATATTGATTCGAAAAATTATGAAAATTGGAATCTAGCAATAACTTGACACCACGGATCCAACAAAAGTGGTTTCGTCGAAATCCGAGGTCGTTTGCAAAATTCCCATTTTTAAGGGCCAGAATTCCATAGCGACTATTCTGAAAATTCATTTGGCCATAACTTTTGATTCCCGCTATGAAATTTTGATTTTTCGGATTCGTTGTAAAGAAATTCTCAATTAGATTCTATTATTTTTGGTTTCGCTAAATTCTGGTTTATTTTGAATCTTGTACATCCATTTGAAGTTTGAAATCGAATTATCGAACTACTGTGCCATTTTCAATTCCTTTTATAATTATAAATAATATATTATATTCTAACGACGAACTATATAAATATATTCGTTCAAATAGTATTCAAAATAAATTTCTTGTCATTTTTATTTAAAATAATTCATTTTAAATATTCAAAATTCATTAAAATTGCCAAAATAAAAATTTTAAACTGGCTCAGATTTTCCGGGTTATTACACCGCGTGTCCCCAGTAGGACGCGTGTTGTCTTATGAGGGTTTTTAGTGGATACTACCCACAAAATCCAAATGTTAAAAAAAATATTTACAAAATGCAAGATTTGAAAATATTTACAAGATGAATTCTAGTTTTCAAAAGAATATTTACAAATGGGTAATTTACTTGTAAATTTAACATGAGTGAGTTAAATACAATTTGGGTCATCACAATGAAATTTTAGTCCGTTACTAATCAAAACTTGAAAGAAAAGTCCGATTATCGTTACAATCTCCTGTAGCTTGGCCTGTTGTTTTGGTTGAAACATAGTGTAATTATGAAATGAATTCTATAATTGATTATCAACAATCGTAAAATGTCATCTTAATTTCCTTTTGGTTAACGAGTTAGGCCGAATAAGTGAAGATAATTCTTGGATTTCAAGTGCTTAGTTTCTCTTTATTTTGAAAAATATTTACATTATTATTATTTGCAAACACCAAGCTGAAAAGACAAAGGTATACCGGAGTTGGGAGAGAGCTTAGTGGATTGTGCAGACCGACGCTGACTTTGTCAACAAGGTGTCGGTAATCCCTAGGTGTCCAACTCATAAGATGACACCAAGGTATCCTACCCATGCACTGCCTCACGGACTGACGTAAGAGTTGGGATAGAGCTTGACGAGTTTGCACACCAACGCTAGATTTACAAGCAATGTTGGATACCCTTGGATTATTATATTTTTTCTTTTCTTCTTCCTTTTTTTGTTTTGAAGAGAGAGAGTTAAGCGATAAAATCTTACACATCTTCACTTAAATGATCTAAAATGTTATCACAAGTAGTCTAAATCAACCATTCATTTAATCGTATTACAATTTAGAAAACATTTTATACTCATCACCTACAAATCTCCTTATATACCCATTACAATAAATTTGCTCATAATTCAAACTTTTCTTTCGTTATCCATTAAGAAAAGTGATTTTCCAAACATTTTAATCGTACGACCAAAACCGTATATTTACTTCATCATGCCTATTTAAAAGTTAATTAAAATGCTTTTTTTCTGAATGAAAAAAAGAAAAATCTATGCAAAACCAAAATAAATATGAAACTCCCCCCGCACTTGATTTTGACTGTGTCCCTACAGACAACCCAAGTGGAAGGAGAAAAGAACAAAGAAAAGAAAATTTTGGAAATATATCTTATATTTACAAGAGAAAAGAAAAAAAAATTACAGTATATCAAAAAAAAATGGCAACAAGTAAATGAAGCAGTCTTATAAGGACCGGTTCATTTGCCTCTTCAAGTATGAGAGATACAACTTAAGCTAACCGTAAAAGGTTTCAAAATTAAACGTGTGTTTGGAAAAATGAATGTCGTTTTATTAAATATCGAATGAGTTAGTTTGTTTTCGAGGGTTTTTGGAGTAGATTGAATAATCTGTTCAAATTCATGTTTAAATTCACCAATTTGAATTTCGAAATTGTCATTGAAAATTTGTTCACAAATATTGATTTCAAAATTCAAAGGGTGATTCAAATCTATCCATTCACAATTCAAATAATCTTCGAAAAGACCAAAAATTTCATGTTCATCAAACTCGTCTTCCTTAGAATTATTCATAACTTCATTGCATAAATCATTTTCAAAGTCTAAAGTTGTTGTTTGAAATTCGTTATTTTTAGAAAAAGGAAGATCAACTTTTAAATTTGGTTCCACCCTCTCAAATAAATTGAAATCCAACTCAATTACCATATTTTTAACCACTTCATTAAGGTTTTCATTTTCAATTTCTAAAGTTGTTATTTCAAAATCATCGATTGTGGTAAAAGGTGGATTAATGTTCGAATCGTCACACGTTTGGATTTGATTTTATTTCTCACGAAATTCAAGTAGGTTTCATACAACAAATCCATGTAATTTTGCTCAACTAAATCAAATTTATTGAGAACAAATATTTTCATTTGCATCACAATTTAAATTATTCCCATTGCCAAAATAATTTGAAAAGCAATTCATATCTCCATTTTGAATTTGAAATTCATTTTGGAGTTCGCAATTGAATTGACAAGGGTTATAATCAAAATCATTTGAATTTGGAATTGAATTTGAATTTTGATGATTTTGAAATTTTTGACTTGAATTGTTGCACAAGTATGAAATATATCATTCATTCATTCTTTGACTTTGTTCAAGTAAAGATTGAATACTTGTTTTAAGATTGGAGGGTTGACCGTTAATTTGAAAATTTTGTGGTGCAAAATCCAAATTGTTTGTACAATTGTTGTTATTAAAATATCCATATGAAATTGGTGTAAAACTATATGGGTTATATTGATTTTCATAACTATCGTAAAATTCTGATGAGTATGGAAATTGAGACATTTTTAAGCAGATGGGTTTTCTTTTTGAATTTTTTTTTCTAAAGAGAAAAAAAAATATTCACAAAAGAGAAAAATTCTTTTTTTGGATTTTTGATTTTCAAACTTTTTTGGGATTTTTCAAAAATTTTTCTTTATACAAAATGCTTAAATAAAAATGAAAAGAGATTATCTACAAATGATTTTTTTTTTGAATTTTGATTTTTGATTTTTTTTTAAAAAAGAAAATTTTCAAAAAGAAAATGTTTTTTTTAGATTTTGAGTTTTTCATTTTTTTTAATATATGCTAGAATCTATTGCAACTATATGTATGCAAATTACTTATTTACGAATTTTCAAAAATTATATAATGACGGTTAGATTAATTTCAACAAAAAATTTCTCAGCGAGTTAATGGACAGGAGTTATCGGTGCACCAGGAATCACCCTAACAATGCAGCCAAAGGTTTAAGTGCCTTCAGAGGAACAATCGATATAATATTTACAAATCATCGTAATATTTATAAACATTATTACTCTGCCGTAGTCTAGACACCGAAAAATAATTCGTTAGAAATAAATCAGTTTATCAAAATATAATGATGTCCTTAAAAAATAAAACCAATAATAAGATGAATGCAAAACAGAAATTAAACGTGAATTGCAATGCAACAAAGAATGAATTTTTATTTTGTTTTTGGATTTTTGATGCAAATGTAAGCAAACAACAATGCAATGAAACTAAGTTAGAATACAATAATAGAGCGTGCAGAATTTAATTAGCAATTTTGGTAGCGGCATTTATTTTAAGCAAGCAATCAAATTAGCGTAAATTTTGAGTTAGCAAGCAATTTCTGTCTTTTTGATTCTACAACACGAAAATATTTTTATACAACACAAGATTGAAAATGATAAGGAAAGTAATGATGAAAGCAAACAATAGCCAAATGAAAACACACCAACGAGAATACAACATCCCCTCCCCTTTTTTATTTTAGGGATTAATGTCAATTTAAAAAGTAACTAAAAACTTAAAATAAAGTAAAAAAATAGACTCGAATCAAATAACCGAAGTCAAATGATTATTTTAAATCGAATGTTTCAAAAGCCCATTTGCAAACGCTACAATATAAAGCCCACACTAAAATTGATAACCCATCATTCCCCTGATCTCTTATGTCTTAACACCGGAGTCTTATTCTTTGAAAGTGAAAAGACGCAAGACTAAAAAATGAAATCCGAACTTAAATCAAATGACTTCGTGAATTGTGCGACAAATTGGATGAACACTGCGTGAGGTTAAGGAGTTCGTCACGACTTTCGGTTGGTAGTTGCTGGTTGTATTTGCAATTTAAAGGGGACGGCAGTTTGGGGAATTGAATTGGGTGGCTGGTGATTATTTTACTGAGGAGGTAGGGTTTGCGATTTCGATTGTGGTGAGTTGTTCGTGTGGTCGGAGGGAAGATGGTACGAATTAAAATTCGATTGCTTAGGACGGTTACTGATTGGGGATGACGGATTTTATGGAGGGTCTTGGGAAATTGATTCTCGAGTTGCTTATTTCGGTTGATGGATAGAAGAGGTTGCAATTATTCATCGGTATAGGAGGAGGTCGAATACGGGTGTTGTGGTGGTGATGTGATGTTGAAAGTATGTAGAAGGATAAAGTAAGGAATTTTAGGTGGTTTGTGGGGCTGCGGTGTCGGTCTTGTAAGTGATGACGTGTGGAGTATTGTTCAGTTTTGAGGACTAGTGATGTTCTTCGTGGGAATGGCCCAAATGGGGGTGTTTGAGGCAAAGAGGTGAAGGTTGTAGTAAGGCAGTGTTGATGTTGCAGTGATTTAGGGGTTGGTGATGTGTTGTAGGGTCTTTAGAAATGGTGATGTTTGTTGAGGAGGAGTGATTGAAGTTGCTTATGTAGGTGGTTTGGCAGTTGCAACTTGGTGAATATTAGCAGTTGGTTGTTGGTTGATGGCAAGCGTGCCGGATGAGTTGAAGGATGATATGTGAGGAAGAAGGTAGTAAGTTTTGGTTTGGGGCAGCAGGCTCAGAATTGCAGAAGTGATGATGAAGGGGATGTTGTATTGGCAATGTTTATGTGTAGGCAAGGTGTTGTTTTATCTGGAGTGATGGGTTTGGATATGGTTTGTAGATGGTGTAGATGGGGCTTGTGTTGGTTTGTGTCGGCAGTAAGGAAGGTTGAGAAGCAGTCGAGGGGTAATGAAGCTTTGTTTTGATTGTGTGTATGGGGGTGGTGGTAGTGCAAATAGGTGATGGATTGTGGACAGTAGTGGAATGTGTTGAATGCGCAAAATCTGTGTGTATGAAACTGTGTATCAGTTTGAGTGATAATGTGTAGCAAAATGTATGAGTTTGAAAACAGAAATGAAGAATTTGACAGAGAACAAAAGTGCATAAACTTAGAAATAGAACTATGAACTAAAACAAAACAAGAATGATCCAGTGACAGAATGTGTGTATTTTTTTTAAAGACAAGAAGATGAATAGTAACTTAAGAAAAAGAAACTAGAGATGAGCTAAACAAAAGACTACACAAGCAATGCAAGTGACCAAAAGAAGGGGGAAAATGCAAACGATTTTTTTTTTTTAAATTCTTAAAACATAAACAAAGATACACAGCAAAACACACAAATACAATTTAACAAGATCAAACAAAACAAACATACAACTCTTTTTTTTAATTAAATAAAAATCACATAAAAGAAACGCAAACACATGTAACACCCCATAGTTTTAATATAATTAAAAATGTACAAATATGTATATATGCATAGATAGGTAAATAATGGTGATGTATAATGAAAAATTAATTCATACATTGAAGAGTAAGGAAATTAATGCGACAACAATGTGTGTAATCGAAGAGATGAGAAAATAAAAATACATAATTTAAATATCAGGAATTAAGTAAAACAGACATCACAATTGTGTCCATTTCGGAATTCTGGTCAAGATAGACACCTGGTTTGCGTAAAACGGACATCATATGAAGAAGTTATTAAGCCTAGAAGTTTGTATACGCACAAGAGAAATATATATATATATATGTATATGTATATATATATATATATATATATATAGGATTGGTTGCATGCAATGTAAATATGTCGCATGCACTGATTTGCAAACATAATGCATTAAAATTAAAAGAAAAAGATTCATGCAATGGTTTAATGTAAGTATTGTAACTAACATGAAAAAGAGAAGTAAGGAGAGAACAATAATTATCATTGTTCTAAGACTTACTAACAAAAGACTTTATAGCTCAGTAGGTTAAGACATTGGATTTGTAACATGGAGGTCGGGGTCGTTTTTTTAGAGAGGGCCAACTGAACATGCAAATATATGTACGTATACAAATTCAAAATTTGAAAGGATAAGAACGTACACATAAGGAAATAAAGAAACTATATGTATATATATATATGAGAATAGAACCTGGACTATTTTCTTAACTGGGTTCAATGCTGACTCAGCGTTGCGTGTACGATAAGGTCTTGAGCACCTATATAAACACACCTAAGGCTATAGTTTTCTCTACACATCTTCATTATGCTTATACTCTTCCCTAATTCATATCAAAATAAATCAAAGACGGGTTATGCTGCTCAAGTTCTTCGTTAGAATTCAAGTAGAGAATCAAAGGCTAATTCAACGACTTCAACAACTATTTTCTAAGAATCAAATCTAAATTAGAGGATCGATAATCTACATCAAGGGATAGCTTTTCAGTTTTAGAAATCAGATCCCAGAATTCAAGATCCGTTCTTAAATCAGTGAGTGGGATTACAATACACTTCATGCATAATAGTATTATTATCGTTCGTCATTCCTCAGTTAAAATTCATGTTGCAATTTAAAATAATCTTTGTATGCTTAATCTATTCCTCTTCCCTATTCTTTCTTTTTATTTTTGAAACTTTGGCTACCTTCGAGCCAAGGTCAATAGCGCGTAAATTATAGTTATTTGGGAAGAGCTTGAGATTTTTTTAGGCAATTTGGGTAAAAAGATTATTACACGAATGGTTGTGTAAGCAAAGTAGAAATGGGTTAAGTAGCACTTGACATATGAATAAGCTTAACCAACATATGAGGAATGATAGCAACCTGTTAGGAATACATGTATGAGAAACTGGAATAATAGGTATAGCCTATTAACGGGATTATAAGCACGAAGATAAATTGAGGTTTTTGGGTAAAGCTTGAATTTGAGACTTGAAAATTGGATATGCCGTTAGGATCCTAGAAACATAATTAAAAATGGAATATGTTGGACAAACCATGTTTTTATGTAATTATGGAACTCGACACATAACATGAAATTGACAATAGTGGCATAACTTGAACATGAACATGCTTGTGAATTGGTAATTGACATTTGATATCTAGAATGAACATGAACATGCTTGTAAATTTATAATTGGACTATGACACCTAGAATAGACATGAATTGTTAATTGGCTAAACATGAAACATGGCTAACTCGAGGTTAGAATGAGTTTGCGGTGTAATCCTGCCTAGAACCGCCCGACACATCCAGTGACCGCAAACAATAGGTTCTAATGTGAGATGTTAGTCATAACGTGCTTGAAACCCGAGGTTAGATTGAGTTGTGGTGTAATCCTGCCCGGAACCAACCGGCACATCCAGTGACCACAACAATAGGTCTAATGTGAGAGGTTGGGCATTAATAATTAATTAATGCTAATGACACATGCTAGTATGGTAAGGTTAAGTCAACATGAAACACTAGACACAACTTAACCAATTTGACATTATATATGGGTGGGTTAAGTCAACGTGAACCACAAGATAACACTTAACCAATTTGACATGATATATGGGCGGGTTAAGTCAACATGAACTAATAGAGAACACATGACCAATTTAGCATGGTATGGGGTTGAATTGAATACGTGATTGGGGGTTAAATCAACTTGGACACATGGGCAAACTTAACCAATATAACAGTATCAAAGCAAGGAAAAGTGGGGAATGATAAGATTAAATAATAGATAAACATATCCTGGGGATAAGAAATGAATATGACTTAAGATGTAATACAAGACTCGAAGGGTGGGACGACTTGTACCATGAAATAAGTTAATCTAAGCTGAAAATGTGGGAAAACACCCATATGCTATCATTTGATAAAGAGAACTTAAGTCATGCTTGAATTCATTGGTAAACCTTGGTTAAAAGGAACTAAGTAACAAACCTTAGTTAAAGAGAACTAAGTAACAGAAACTAAGTATCAAACCTTGGTTAAGAGAACCAAGTAATAAACCTTAGTTAAGAGGAATAAGTTGTAAACCTTAGTTAAGAAAACGAACGATTAAGAGAACTAAGTAGTAAACTTTAGTTAAGAGGACTAAGTAGTAAACCTTAGTTAAAAAAGCTAACGATTCAGGAAAGTAAGTACTGAACCTTAGTTAAGAAAGCTAACGATTCAGGAAACTTAGTAGTAAACCTTAGTTAAGAAAACTAAGTAGTAAACCTTAGTCAAGAAAGCCAAGTAGAACACGAGGAGGAGCGAACGTCCATCTGATCATGAAGAAGGCTCCAACGAACTGGGTTACGAAGCACGCGGTTTCGAGGGGACGTGAGGGTACTCTTGGTATCCCTCTGTGAGGTTGCAGATGATCCTCATGGGCTCACAGAGGTTAAGGTCTGCGTTAGAAGAGCCAAGGGTATGCCTTGGTTGCAATATAAGCAACCTAAAGACTAGGATGGGTCAGCGTGAGGCGGTGATATCTTGTTTAGCCTTGTGATAGCACGTTGTCGTCTACCTACCATCTTGAGTCAATCGTGATACGCAAGCGAAAAGGCGGAGAACTCCAAAAGACCATATACTTTGCTATCTAGTTATGGGTGAGGGTGGTCAATAGGTTGTGGGGGCATAGAGGGCCTACGTACCGTTCTCGTTCTTGATTTTCTTGGGTGCCTTTCATTAGTTGAGGGAGGGGTCAAGTGGGACCATAGCCACATACAGATAAAACAGACCTTAGCATCTGCATCGGCAGATAACTTAAAGCTCCCAACCGAGTTCCGTGTTTCTTGATTGGCCCTGCCACGAGACCCGGGCCGCACATATAGAGGACATGTGCAACTAGATATCTAGCACGTTTAACGACACGATTGGGACGTAAAGTCTAGGAACATATATCGCTCTGGGTAGTGTGTCCTAGACTAGGGGGCATTGTTCGATAGGTATCATAAAACCTAGTGTCCCCTAGGTGGCATAAACCCTGGTCGGATCTAGAAAGCGTTCAATAGGTAGCATAAACCCCAGTGGCCCTGGTTAGAGTAAACCCTGGTTGAATCTAGGAAGCGCCGGATAGAAAACCCTAGATTAGATCTAGGTAATAAACGGAATCTAGCAAGATCAAGAGTGGTAGTCCAAACGATTTTGAGAATGGTGGCACTACACTAAAGTAGTATAGATTTACATGATGAAGCCCGTACGACATACGGCAAGGGACTGTATATATACATGGAAAGGATTATAAGAGTTGGGGGTATCTACATATACGTTGTATTAGGTTAATCTACTAGTAGGACATGAGTATAGCCTAGAGAGCTAATATCGCGAATAACCTAATAAGCAAGAAAATATAACTGAACGATATATGTAGGATTATACAGAAGTTTATTCTAAGTCCACTCACACAGAACTTATGTTCTGACCCCCTCCTCATTACATACTTCCAGGTTAGGTACATGACAGAGATGGTATAAGCTTTGAATAATGGTTAGGCAGTATGTTTTATAAGGTAAAGCTATATTTAAAGTATATTATACTTTGAATTCCTTTCGCTGTAAGATGCTTACGAATTCTGACATGTTTTCTTTATCTCTGTCTTTTTCTGTAGGATACCAGAGCGCCCAACTCGGGTTTCGATAGATTTGGTTTTTGAAAAAAATTCGGTCTGTCGGAATCCGGGTTGTTACATCTGGTATTAGAGCTTCGGTTTAGTGATCTTAGGGAGATAATGAGTGAATGTATTTGTATTTTCTAAAATTTGAATATATTATATATATAAACCTAAATCCATAAAGTAGCCCACTAGGAATGTAAAGAGTTGGAATATCTATTTTGTACACTAAAGGAATGAACCTAGAAATTTTAAGACCCTTAAATGGTTTGGTTGGAAAGAGTACAATATGATTTGGTATTCGAGAAAGAAAGTATCCCACAAGAATTAAAACTGAAATGTTGTTATTTTAGAGGAGTGGATTTGGAAGTGAAACCATATAAGTTAGAAAAAGGTTAAAATGTGGAAAATGGATTAGGAATATATATAGTTGAGAGAATTGGTTTGGAAAGTGCCTAGGAAAGCCTAGTTGAGTTGAAAGACCCACTTTGAGTCTAACCCAATAATAAACTTTTAAGAACTTGAATTTGTAAAAGAGTTTGTGGTGTTTTTAAAGTTTTAATCTTAAAAGTATTTTTGATGTTTAAGAAAAATACGTAAAGGACATATTCGGTGCATGTTGGGTTTTTAAAGTAAAGTGGTGTATACTTTGGTAAAACAATGATTTCTTGTTTTAAAAGAACTCTCTCATTAAAAAGTGCATAATATAGAGCATATATAGCTCGCTAGTTTTCATATTATAATATATGAAAGGATTGAAAAGAAAGTGTTGCGTTTTGTAAAAGAAAATTCTATTCTGTTAACAATAAATTTTGATTATTGATTTACGAAGAAATTTTGTTGGGTGGACAAAATAAGTTGTAGGAATAGAACAGATGTCTACACCTTATAGCGAGTAGTTAAATTAACATTGTAATTAGAAACAATGTAAGCCCGATAGTTGTCCTTGTTTACTCCAGTTTTGTGATTTGAAAAAAAATGTTTTGCATTTTATTCTGTAACATGTTTTTATGGTTTGGCGAAAACAAGGTTTGGAGAAGAAAACAAAGTTTTAACACTTTTAATTTTTGAAAGAAAAATGTAATGAAAAGAAAGGAGGCCAAACCATGTTTTAAAAAGAATGGAGTAGGTAAGGATTAGTGCCTAGAAAATGACGAGAGAAAGTTAAAGCTATGAATTAAAGAATTGGAACCAACTACAGATTGGTTGAGTTGAGTGATTCTCTGAGTGTCAATCTAATGTTGATTTCGGTCTTCGGGGTTGATATTTAGGGAGTTACTCTCTTGCCAATTTACAGTCAGGGATTAGCTAATATTAAACTAATGGAAAATTCCCGTAGAATGCATAAGCATTGAGAAACCTAGGTTTGTTGCTTGAGAAAGAGAGAAAAAGTATAGGCTAGTAATGCACAACAAGGACTAGTAGTGACTACTAAGTAGTAAAGGGCAAGTAAGTGGGTAGATCCTGTTGTGTGGACTCGCAATTGTCTGAGATGACAAAGTCCTAAGAATCTTGGCCCATAGTAGTAGCTGTGTAGGATGCTGTTTGAGTTGAAAACAGAAAAAGCTTATTTGAAATAATAAACTTAAGTAATTGGATTAAGTCAAATAAGCTACGAAAGAGAAAAGCCTAAGCTAACAAGAGACAATAAATTCAGTAAGGCAACAAATGTGACGGGAAAAGAAAATGGAAATCTTAAGATAAAGATGAATAAATATGAAATTATTCCAAGATAAGATGAAAGAGAAAGGAAAGTTTTCTTATGTGGTTGTGCTTGGATAGGAAAGTAGGAAGTTTTTATAGAATAGTTATATAAAAATCTGAGTGCAATTATAAAAGGTACAGCGGAAAATGTAAATTCTTCCGTTTTATATCTTTTTGTAACATAAGAAATCGAATTTAGAAAATTAGATTTTTCTAAATTTCGAATTTAATGATGGTTGGTAGGGTTATGGATGCGACAATTGGGTGAACCATGCTCTTATTCTATAAGAGTATGGGAAAACTTGGATGAAATATATTTTGATTTTTCAAGAATATTTCATTCATATAGAACTGCAAGTATATTTAGGATGTGAGCATCATGTTTTGAAAGGGTTTTTAAAATTTGCATACATATAGGGGGATCCAAATTAGGCTTACATACTTTACTACGATGTATCTCACTTTGCACATGTGCACAATGTTTGCAACAATTGGATGCACACTGGATGGATGGATATTGCGAGAGATTATCTATTTTACTCTTATCGAATTTCGGGGGCGAAATTCTTTAAGGGTGGGAGAATGTAACACCCCACATTTTTAATATAATTAAAAATGTACAAATATGAATATATAGGTAAATAATGGTGATGTATAATGAAAAATTAATTCATACATTGAAGAGTAAGATAATTAATGCGATAACAATGTGTGTAATCAAAGAGATGAGAAAATAAAAATACTTAATTTAAATATTAGGAATTAAGTAAAACGGACATCACCATTATGTCTGTCTCGGAATTCTGGTAAAGATAGACACCTGGTTTGCGTAAAACGGACATCATATGAAGTAGTTATTAAGCCTAAAGGTTTGTATACGCATAAGAGAAATATATATATATATATATATACATATATATATATAGGAATGGTTGCATGCAATGTAAATATGTTGCATGCACTGATTTGCAAACATAATGCATTAACATTAAAAGAAAAAGATTCATGTAATGATTTAATTTAAGTATTGTAACTAACATGAAAAAGAGAAGTAAGGAGAGAACAGTAATTATCATTGTTCTAAGACTTATTAACAAAAGACTTCATAGCTCAGTTGGTTAAGACATTGGATTTGTAACATGGAGGTCGGGGGTTCGAACCTCGGCGGCAGCATAATTTTTATCTTTGTTTTAGAGAGGGCCAACTGAACATGCAAATATATGTACGTATACAAATTCAAAATTTGAAAGGATAAGAACGTACATATAAAGAAATAAAGAAAATATATGTATATATATGAGAATATATATATATATATATATATATATGCATAAATATATGTATACAAAAGATAAAATTCAAGATAAGGCTACAGTCAATGAAATATGGCAAGAATCAAATAACGGTGCAACATCGTTTGAATTTTGAAAATAAAACGAAAATTGTGCGCGTTTATATACGCGTAAAATGGTCGGTAGAGTAATTGTATACATATAAGAATATTTCATTTGAATAAAACAGTTACATAAATTCCAGAAATTCAAAAGTTCAAAAACCAAATTTCTATGCCAAAAAAATTCAAACATTCGAAATTCGATTTTCTGAGCCAAAACAGCTTGCGGGACCCAATGCTGACTCAGCGCTGCGTGTACGACAAGATTTGGCTAGATTCATCTGCGAACCTGGACTATTTTCTTAACTGGGTTCAATGCTGACTCAGCGCTGCTTGTACGATAAGGTCTTGAGCACCTATATAAATACCCCTAAGGCTACAGTTTTCTCTACACATCTTCATTATTCCTGTACTCTTCCCTAATTCGTATCAAAATAAATCAAAGACGGGGTTATGGTGCTCAAGTTCTTCGTTAGAATTCAAGTAGAGAATCAAAGGCTAATTCAACGACTTCAACAACTATTTTCTAAGTATCAAATCTAAATTAGAGGATCGATAATCTACGTCAAGGGATAGCTTTTCAGTTTCAGATATCAGATCCCAGAATTCAAGATCCGTTCTTAAATCAGTGAGTGGGATTACAATACACTTCATGCATAATAGTATTATTATCGTTCGTCATTCCTCAGTTAAAATTCATGTTGTATTTTAAAATAATCTTTGTATGCTTAACCTATTCCTCTTCCTTATTCTTCCTTTTTATTTTTGAAACTTTGGCTACCTTCGAGCCAAGGTCAACAGCGCGTAAATTATAGTTATTTGGGAAGTGCTTGAGATTTTTTAGGCAATTTGGGTAAAAAGATTATTACACGAATGGTTGTGTAAGCAAAGTAGAAATGGGTTAAGTAGCACTTGACATATGAATAAGCTTAACCAACATATGAGGAATGATAGCAACCTATTAGGAACACATGTATGGGAAACTGGAATAATAGGTATAGCCTATTAACGGGATTATAAGCACAAACATAAATTGGGGTTTTTTGGTAAAGCTTGAATTTGAGACTTGAAAATTGGATATGCCGTTAAGACCATAGAAACATAATTAAAAATGGAATATGTTGGACAAACCATGTTTTTATGTAATTATGGAACTCGACTCATAAAATGAAATTGACAATAGTGGCATAACTTGAATATGAACATGCTTGTGAATTGGTAATTGACATTTGATATCTAGAATGAACATGAACATGCTTGTAAATTTATAATTGGCCAATGACACCTAGAATAGACATGAATTGTTAATTGGCTAAACATGAAACATGGCTAACTCGAGGTTAGAATGAGTTTGCGGTGTAATCCTGCCCGGAACCGCCCGGCACATCCAGTGACCACAAACAATAGGTTCTAATGTGAGAAGTTAGTCATAACGTGCTTGAAACCCGAGGTTAGATTGAGTTGTGGTGTAATCCTGCCCGGAACCAACCGGCACATCTAGTGACCGCAACAATAGGTCTAATGTGAGAGGTTGGGCATTAATAATTAATTAATGCTAATGACACATGCTAGTATGGTAAGGTTAAGTCAACATGAAACACTAGACAACACTTAACCAATTTGACATGATATATGGGTGGGTTAAGTCAACGTGAACCGCTAGATAACACTTTACCAATTTGACATGATATATGGGCGGGTTAAGTCAACATGAACTGATAGAGAACACTTAACTAATTTAGCATGGTACGTGGGTTGAATTGAATACGTGATTAGGGGTTAAGTCAACTCGGACACATTGGCAAACTTAACTAATATAACAGTATCAAAGCAAGGAAAATTGGATAATAGATAAACTTATCTTAGGGATAAGAAATGAATATGACTTAAGTTGTAATACAAGACTCGAAGGGTGGGATGACTTATACCATGAAATAAGTTAATCTAAGCTGAAAATGTCGGAAAACACCCATATGCTATCATTTGATAAAGAGAACTTAAGTCATGCTTGAATTCATTGGTAAACCTTAGTTAAAAGGAACTAAGTAACAAACCTTAATTAAAGAGAAATAAGTAACAGAAACTAAGTATCAATCCTTGGTTAAGAGAACTAAGTAATAAACCTTAGTTAAAAGGACTAAGTTGTAAACCTTAGTTAAGAAAACGAACGATTAAGAGAACTAAGTAGTAAACCTTAGTTAAGAGGACTAAGTAGTAAACCTTAGTTAAGAAAGCTAACGGTTCCGGAAACTAAGTAGTGAACCTTAGTTAAGAAAGCTAACGATTTAGGAAACTAAGTAGTAAACCTTAGTTAAGAGAAATAAGTAGTAAACCTTAGTCAAGAAAGCCAAGTAGAACATGAGGAGGAGCGAACGTCCATATGATCATGAAGAAGGCTCCAACGAACTGGGTTACGAAGCACGCGGCTTCGAGGGGACATGAGGGTACTCTTGGTATCCCTCTGTGAGGTTGCAGATGATCCTCCTGGGCTCACAGAGGTTAAGGTCTACGTTAGAAGAGCCAAGGGTATGCCTTGGTTGCAATATAAACAACCTAAAGACTAGGATGGGTCAGCGTGAGGCGGCGATATCTTGTTTAGCCCTGTAATAGCACGTCTTCGTCTACCTACCATCTTGAGTCAATCGTGGTACGCAAGCGGAAAGGCGGAGAACTCCAAAAGACCATATACTTTGCTATCTAGTTATGGGTGAGGGTGGCCAATAGGTTGTGGGGCATAGAGGGCCTGCGTACAGTTCTCATTCTTGATTTTCTTGGGTGCCTTTCATTAGTTGAGGGAGGGGTCAAGTGGGACCGTAGCCACATACAGATAAAATAGACCTTAGCATCTGCATCGGCAGATAACTTAAAGCTCCCGACCGAGTTCCATGTTTCTTGATTAGCCCTGCTACGAGACCCGGGCCGCACATATAGAGGACATGTGCAACTAGATATCTAGGACGTTTAACGACACGATTGGGACGTAAAGTATAGGAACATATATCACTCTGGGTAGTGTGTCCTAGACTAGGGGGCATTGTTCGATAGGTAGCATAAACCCTTAGTGGCCCTAGGTGGCATAAATCCTGGTTGGATCTAGAAAGCATTCAATAGGTAGCATAAACCCCAGTGGCCCTGGGTAGCGTAAACCCTGGTTGAATCTAGGAAGCGCCGGATAGAAAACCCTAGATTAGATCTAGGTAATAAACGGAATCTAGCAAGATCAAGAGTGGTAGTCCAAACGATTTTGAGAATGGTGGCACTACACTAAAGTAGTATAAATTTACATGATGAAGCCCGTACGACATACGACAAGGGACTGTATATATACATGGAAAGGATTATAAGAGTTGGGGGTATCTACATATTCGTTGTATTAGGTTAATCTACTAGTGGGACATGAGTATAGCCTAGAGAGCTAATATCGCGAATAACCTAATAAGCAAGAAAATATAACTGAACGGTATATGTAGGATTATACAGAAGTTTATTCTAAGTCCACTCACACAGAACTTGTGTTCTGACCCCCTCCTCATTACATACTTCCAGGTTAGGTTCATGACAGCTAAGCTTTGGATGCTGGTTAGGCAGTATGTTTTATAAGGTAAAGCTATATTTAAAGTATATTATACTTTGAATTCCTTCCGCTGTAAGATGCTTACGAATTCTGACATGTTTTCTTTATCTCTGTCTTTTTCTGTAGGATACCAGAGCGCCCAACTCGGGTTTCGATAGATTGGGTTTTTGAAAAAAATTCGGTCTGTCGGAATCCGGGTTGTTACATCTGGTATCAGAGCTTCGGTTTAGTGATCTTATGGAGATAATGAGTGAACGTATTTAAATTTTCTAAAATATAAATATATTACATATACAAACCTAAATTCATAAAGTAGCCTACAAGGAATGGAAAGAGTTGGGATAGCTATTTTGTACACTAAAGGAATGAACCTCGAAATTTTAATTCCCTTAGGTGGTTTGGTTGGAAAGTGTACAATATGATTTGGTATTGGAGAAAGAAAGTATCCTATTAGAATTAAAACTGAAATGTTGTTACTTCAGAGTAGTGGGTTTAGAAGTGAAACCTTATAAGTTAAAAAAAGGTTAAAATGTGGGAAATGGATTAGGAATATATATAGTTGAGAGAATTGGTTTGGAAAGTGCCTAGGAAAGCCTAGTTGAGTTGAAAGACCCACTTTGAGTCTAACCCAATAATAAACTTTTAAGAACTTGAATTTGTAAAAGAGTTTGTGGTGTTTTTCAAGTTTTAATCTTAAAAGTATTTTTGATGTTTAAGAAAAATACGTAAAGGACATATTCAGTGCATGTTGGGTTTTTAAAGTAAAGTGGTGTATACTTTGGTAAAACAATGATTTCTTGTTTTAAAAGAACTCTCTCATTAAAAAGTGCATAATATAGAGCATATATAGCTCGCTAGTTTTCATATTTTAATATATGAAAGGATTGAAAAGAAAGTGTTGCGTTTTGTAAAAGAAAATTCTATTCTGTTAACAATAAATTTTGATTATTGATTTACGAAGAAATTTTGTTGGGTGGACAAAATAAGTTGTAGCAATAGAATAGATGTCTGCACCTTATACCGAGTAGTTAAAATAACATTGTAATTAGAAACAATGTAAGCCCGATAGTTGTCCTTGTCTACTCCAGTTTTGTGATTTGAAAAAAAAAATGTTTTGCATTTTATTCTGTAACATGTTTTTATGGTTTGGCGAAAACAAGTTTTGGAGAAGAAAACAAAGTTTTAACACTTTCAATTTTTTAAAGAAAAATGTAAGGAAAAGAAAGGAGGCCAAACCATGTTTTAAAAAGAATGGAGTAGGTAAGGATTAGTGCCTAGAAAAGGACGAGAGAAAGTTAAAGCTATGAATTAAACAATTGGAACCAACTAGAGATTGGTTGAGTTGAGTGATTCTCTGAGTGTCAATCTGATGTTGATTTCGGTCTTCGGGGTTGATATTTAGGGAGTTACTCTCTTGCCAATTTACAGTCAGGGATTAGCTAATATTAAACTAATGGAAAATTCCCGTAGAATGCATAAGCATTGAGAAACCTAGGTTTGTTGCTTGAGAAAGAGAGAAAAAGTATAGGCTAGTAATGCACAGCAAGGACTAGTAGTGACTACTAAGTAGTAAAGGGCAAGTAAGTGGGTAGATCCTGTTGTGTGGACTCGCAATTGTCTGAGATGAAAAAGCCCTAAGATTCTTGGTCAATAGTAGTAGTTGTGTAGGATGTTGTTTGAGTTGAAAACAGAAAAAGCTTATTTGAAATAATAAACTTAAGTAATTGGATTAAGTCAAATAAGCTACGAAAGAGAAAATCCTAAGCTAACAAGAGGCAATAAATTCAGTAAGGCAACAAATGTGACGGGAAAAGAAAATGGAAATCTTAAGATAAAGATGAATAAATATGAAATTATTCCAAGATAAGATGAAAGAGAAAGGAAAGTTTTCTTATGTGGTTGTGCTTGGATAGGAAAGTAGGAAGTTTTTATAGAATAGTTATATAAAAATCCGAGTGCAATTATAAAAGGTACAGCGGAAAATGTAAATTCTTCCGTTTTATATCTTTTTGTAACATAAGAAATCGAATTTAGATAATTATATTTTTCTAAATTTCGAATTTAATGATGGTTGGTAGGGTTTTGGATGCGATAATTGGGTGAACCATGCTCTTATTCTATAAGAGTATGGAGAAACTTGGATGAAAAATATTTTGATTTTTCAAGAATATTGCATTCATATAGAACTGCAAGTATATTTAGGATGTGAGCATCATGTTTTGAAAGGGTTTTTAAAATTTGCATACATATAGGTGGATCCAAATTAGGCATACATATTTTACTATGATGTATCTCACTTTGCACATGTGCACAATGTTTGCAACAATTGGATGCACACTGGATGGATAGACATCGCGAGGGATTATCTATTTTACTCTAATCGAATTTCGGGAACGAAATTCTTTAAGTGTGGGAGAATGTAACACCCCACATTTTTAATACAATTAAAAATGTACAATTATGTATATATGCATAGATAGGTAAATAATGGTGATGTATAATGAAAAATTAATTCATAAATTGAAGAGTAAGGAAATTGATGCGATAACAATGTGTGTAATTGAAGAGATGAGAAAATAAAAATACTTAATTTAAATATCAGGAATTAAGTAAAACGGACATCACCATTGTGTCCGTCTTGGTATTCTGGTCAAGATAGACACCTGGTTTGCGTAAAACGGACATCATATGAAGAAGTTATTAAGCCTAGAAGTTTGTATACGCACAAGAGAAATATATATACATATATGTATATATATAGGATTGGTTGCATGCAATGTAAATATGTTGCATGCACTGATTTGCAAACATAATGCATTAACATTAAAAGAAAAAGGTTCATGTAATGGTTTAATTTAAGTATTGTAACTAACATGAAAAAGAGAAGTAAGGAGAGAACAATAATTATCATTGTTCTAAGACTTATTAACAAAAGACTTCATAGCTCAGTTGGTTAAGACATTTGATTTGTAACATGGAGGTTGGGGGTTCGAACCCCAGCGGTGGCATAATTTTTATACGCGTAAAATATATGTATATATATGAGAATATATACAATTCTCATATATATGTACGTATACAAAATAAAATTTTTAAAGGATAAGAACATACATATAAGGAAATAAAGAAAATATATGTATATATATGAGAATATATATATATATATATATATACATATATATACATATGCATAAATATATGTATACAAAAGATAAAATTCAAGATAAGGCTACAGTCAATGAAATATGGCAAGAATCAAATAACGGTGCAACATCGTTTGAATTTTGAAAATAAAACGAAAATGGTGCGTATATATATATGCGTAAAATGGTCGGTAGAGTAATTGTATACATATATGAATATTTCATGTGAATAAAACAGTTAAATAAATTCCAAAAATTCAAAATTTCAAAAATCAAATTTCTACGCCAAAACAATTCAAACATTCGAAATTCGAATTTCTGAGCCAAAACAGCTTGCGGGACCCAATGCTGACACAGCGCTGCGTGTACGATAAGATTTGGCTAGATTCATCTATGAACCTGGACTATTTTCTTAACTGGGTTCAATGCCGACTCAGCGCTGCGTGTACGATAATATCTTGAGCACCTATATAAATACCCCTAAGGCTACAGTTTTCTCTACACGTCTTCATTATGCCTGTACTCTTCCCCAATTCATATCAAAATAAATCAAAGACGGGGTTATGCTGCTCAAATTCTTCGTTAGAATTCAAGTAGAGAATCAAAGGCTAATTCAATGACTTCAACAACTATTTTCTAAGAATCAAATTTAAATTAGAGGATCGATAATCTAAGTCAAGGGATAGCTTTTCAGTTTCAGAAATCAGATCCCAGAATTCAAGATCCGTTCTTAAATCAGTGAGTGGGATTACAATACACTTCATGCATAATAGTATTATTATCGTTCGTCATTCCTCAGTTAAAATTCATGTTGCAATTTAAAATAATCTTTGTATGCTTAATCTATTCCTCTTCCCTATTCTTTCATTTTATTTTTGAAACTTCGGATACCTTCGAGCCAAGGTCAACAGTGCGTAAATTATAGTTATTTGGGAAGAGCTTGAGATTTTTTTAGGCAATTTGGGTAAAAAGATTATTACACGAATGGTTGTGTAAGCAAAGTAGAAATGGGTTAAGTAGCACTTGACATATGAATAAGCTTAACCAACATTTGAGGAATGATAGCAACCTGTTAGGAACACATGTATGGGAAACTGGAATAATAGGTATAGCCTATTAACGGGATTATAAGCACGAACATAAATTGGGGTTTTTGGGTAAAGCTTGAATTTGGGACTTAAAAATTGGATATGCCGTTAAGATCCTAGAAACATAATTAAAAATGGAATATGTTGGACAAACCATGTTTTTATGTAATTATGGAACTCGACACACAACATGAAATTTACAATAATGGCATAACTTGAACATGAACATGCTTGTGAATTGGTAATTGACATTTGATATCTATAATGAACATGAACATGCTTGTAGATTTATAATTGGCCTATGACACCTAGAATAGACATGAATTGTTAATTGGCTAAACATGAAACATGGCTAACTCGAGGTTAGAATGAGTTTGCGGTGTAATCCTGCCCGGAACCGCCCGGCACATCCAGTGACCGCAAACAATAGGTTCTAATGTGAGAAGTTAGTCATAACGTGCTTGAAACCCGAGGTTGGATTGAGTTGTGTTGTAATCCTGCCCGGAACCAACCGGCACATCCAGTGACCGCAACAATAGGTCTAATGTGAGAGGTTGGGAATTAATAATTAATTAATGCTAATGACACATGCTAGTATGGTAAGGTTAACTCAACAAGAAACACTAGATAACACTTAACCAATTTGACATGATATATGGGTGGGTTAAGTCAACGTGAACTGCTAGATAACACTTAACAAATTTGACAAGATATATGGGCGGGTTAAGTCAACATGAACTGATAGCGAACACTTATCCAATTTAGCATGGCACGTGGGTTGGATTGAATTCGTGATTGGGGGTTAAGTCAACTTGGACACATGGGCAAACTTAACCAATATAACAGTATCAAAGCAAGGAAAAGTGGGGAATGATAAGATTAAATTATAGATAAACTTAACCTAGGGATAAGAAATGAATATGACTTAAGATGTAATACAAGACTCGAAGGGTGGGACGACTAATACCATGAAATAAGTTAATCTAAGCTGAAAATGTGGGAAAACACCGATATGCTATCATTTGATAAAGAGAACTTAACTCATGCTTGAATTCATTGGTAAACCTTAGTTAAAAGGAACTAAGTAACAAACCTTAGTTAAAGAGAACTATGTAACAGAAACTGAGTATCAAACCTTGGTTAAGAGAACCAAGTAATAAACCTTAGTTAAGAGGACTAAGTTGCAAACCTTAGTTAAGAAAACGAACGATTAAGAGAACTAAGTAGTAAACCTTAGTTAAGAGGACTAAGTAGTAAACCTTAGTTAAGAAAGCTAACGATTCAGGAAACTAAGTAGTGAACCTTAGTTAAGAAAGCTAATGATTTAGGAAACTAAGTAGTAAACCTTAGTTAAGAGAACTAAGTTGTAAACCTTAGTCAAGAAAGCCAAGTAGAACATGAGGAGAAGCGAACGTCCATATGATCATGAAGAAGGCTCCAACGAACTAGGTTACGAAGCACGCGACTTCGAGGGGACGTGAGGGAACTCTTGGTATCCCTCTGTGAGGTTGCAGATGATCCTCCTAGGCTCACAGAGATTAAGGTTTGCGTTAGAAGAGCCAAGGGTATGCCTTGGTTGCAATATAAGCAACCTAAAGACTAGGATGGGTCAGCGTGAGGCGGCGATATCTTGTTTAGCCCTATGATAGCACGTCGTCATCTACCTACCATCTTGAGTCAATCGTGATACGCAAGCGGAAAGGCGGAGAACTCCAAAAGACCATATACTTTGCTATCTAGTTATGGGTGAGGGTGGCTAATAGGTTGTGGGGCATAGAGGGCCTGCGTACAGTTCTCATTCTTGATTTTCTTGGGTGCCTTTCATTAGTTGAGGGAGGGGTCAAGTGGGACCATAGCCACATACAGATAAAACAGACCTTAGCATCTGCATCGGCAGATAACTTAAAGCTCCCGACCGAGTTCAGTGTTTCTTGATTAGCCCTGCCACGAGACTCGGGCCGCACATATAGAGGACATGTGCAACTAGATATCTAGCACGTTTAACGACACGATTGGGACGTAAAGTCTAGAAACATATATCTCTCTGGGTAGTGTGTCCTAGACTAGGGGTCATTGTTCGATTGGTAGCATAAACCCTAGTGGCCCTAGGTAGCATAAACCCTGGTTGGATCTAGAAAGCGTTCAATAGGTAGCATAAACCCCAGTGGCCCTGGGTAGCGTAAACCCTGGTTGAATCTAGAAAGCGCTGGATAGAAAACCCTATATTAGATCTAGCTAATAAACGGAATCTAGCAAGATCAAGAGTGGTAGTCCAAACGATTTCGAGAATGGTGGCACTACACTAAAGTAGTATAGATTTACATGATGAAGCCCATACGACATACGACAAGGGACTGTATATATACATGGAAAGGATTATAAGAGTTGGGGGTATCTACATATACATTGTATCAGGTTAATCTACTAGTGGGACATGAGTATAGCCTAGAGAGCTAATATCGCGAATAACCTAATAAGCAAGAAAATATAACTGAACGATATATGTAGGATTATACAGAAATTTATTCTAAGTCCACTCACACAGAACTTATGTTCTGACCCCCTCCTCATTACATACTTCTAGGTTAGGTTCATGACAGAGACGGTATAAGCTTTAGATACTGGTTAGGCAGTATGTTTTATAAGGCAAAGCTATATTTAAAGTATATTATACTTTGAATTCCTTCCGTTGTAAGATGCTTACGAATTCTGACATGTTTTCTTTATCTCTGTCTTTTTCTGTAGGATACCAGAGCGTCCAACTCAACAAATGCAAAAGACACAACAAGCTAACTAAATACAAAATGAAACAACAAAAAAATTCTTTTTAAGGAAGAAAAAAAAACACAAGAAAATTAATTTGAAGAATAAAATTAAAATTAAATTCTTTCCCCGACAACGGCGCCAAAAACTTGTTCGACGACGAATTTTCTATTGATTAGAAATCCGTCGCGAAGTGCATAAAACCACAAGAGCACTTGTAGTCCGTGGCGAATACCGGTTGATCCATGGAGAATGAAATAATTCTTATTTTATTCAATCAAATTGAAACAAAGTCGAGTGAAATATGTTAAATACAACTACAATCAAACTAAACTAACAAACTAAGATAGATAAAAATAAGAGAGTTAAATGTCAATGTAGAAGCAAATCCACTTTCTAGATCATATAGTTCAACAAGTTATGAAATTATGATCTCTCTATTTTGGTCATAAGTGTGATTAGTTGATGTATTTATCCTAAGCATGACATATTTGTGTTATTTATTAGCCTAACATAAGCCATCAAAGTTTAGCACAATCACCAACCCACTAGTTGAACTCTCATGAAAATGACAACAAGATGAAAATCAAATCTATTTCAAGAATGACCTATTAACTATTGTTTAGAAATATAGACCATCAAATTTCAATTTAAACAATCATTTCTTTGTCATAATCATATTTTTGTTAAGCATTAAAAAGAGAACATAAATTAAAATTATGCTGAAGCTACATAATTTGAAAGCTTCATTACTCCTAAGTTGAAGGGGCTTAGCTTCTAATATATGTAATCATGCTAATAAATGTAGATTTCAACATAAACAAGAACAAAGAGGAAAAAATGAATGAAATCTATTCTATTTGCATAAAAATTTGAGATCTACACTACAACAAGAAGTAAAAGCATGTAAAAAAGAGAACTAATTAGAATTGCATTAAAAAATGAAAGTTACATAAGAGAAAATGGCTAAGTAGCCATGAAAGAAAATGAGGACTTTGATCCTCCAAACTAAACTAACTAACTAAAAGAGATCATCTTTATATGAACATACGTGGGGTATTTATACATGTTTATACAACCCTAACACTAATCAATTTTTGTTGGGGACTACCAAAAATGCCCCTTCATGAAGCTTCCATTTGTTTTTAGCTACTAATGATTCATTAAAATTGTATGAAGCCATTTTTGTCTCTACTTGCCAATATATTAGCCTCTAATTATTCCATTAAAGAAAGAGTATTAATGGGTAGGGTCCTCCACTAAGTCGTGTGTGAATTAATTCCATCTTCATTCTTTTGTATCCACTTTGTGCATGCATATCTCCATGTAAATTTCATGTGCATACTTCATTTTTGCCCCTAAATTCCTACAAAACACATGAAAATGAAGAAGTAAATTTTATCAAAAAATAAATACATGCACAAATGACTGCTTTTCCACAATATGAAGATGAATGCATGATAATTTGAGAATTTTGGTTTTTTGGTTAAAACATGTAAAAATAGCCCACTTATTTATTTAACTAAAACAAAAATAAATATGTGAATATAAATGTTCATATTTACGTGCATATTGGTAAGATTTATGGTTACCATTTCCGCTTTGAACTGTGAACCATAAGACGAGGTAGGAAGTTTCCAACGAGATGCTTGCAACACTCTTTTTCTAATGGTCCTCGGTTGGTTCTTCGAGCTAGGTTTCTTGAGGTAAGGAATTTCAAGTACTGACAAGTCTTCTTATGGAGCTTATTAATGACTTTGATTTGGTTGCCTTTTACTTTTCATGCTATGTTTAACGATTTTTTAGAGTGCACCTCAAGACTTGGAGTATGCGCTATGATTTTGTGTATACAGGAGTTGCACTTTATTAACACTTTTATCATTAAAATCACTTTAATATGGTCTGATTTAATAGAGCACAAACAAATAATTTCATATACCTGTAATTTTGAACTGACTTTAGAATTTTGCAAGTATGCAATTTCAATGGTTCAAAAGCAAGCTATATTGATAATAGAGAAATATAAGTTTGAATAAAATACCCCGAGTAACCGCGGATGGCTTATTTTGCAAAGAAATAACAAAATTTCAAAACTCCAAACAAATTTTAAAAAAATTAAGGTCGCAGCCGGTCGTTCCTCCGTGCATGGGGATCTGAAATCCTGTCTACTGTTTCTAGTTTTAAAGTGCCTTAGATAGCTTTTTGCCAATCAAATAGGGCCCTCCCTAATTTGGCCCAAACGCTCCAGTGCTTGTCATCACCTGTTTCAGGAAGAGGTTACTGGCTTCAAAGGTTCTGTGGTGGACGTTTGAGTCGAACTGTCTTGCCACCCTTATCTGGTGTGCTACAATTCTGAGTTTTACTTCTTCCCTTCTTTCGTCGATCTGATTGACAGCTTCGACCGGCAGATGCTCGGTCTCAATTTGGCTGAAATGTATCGTCTGGTGAGTTGGTACTTCAAACTCTATGGGTAACATTTCCTTTGAATCAATTGGAAGAGAGAATGGTGTATGTCCAGTCACATATTTGTGAGTCGTACGGTAAGCCTATAATGCAAGTGCTAGTTCATCCTCTTATCCTCTTTAAGCATTCATAAGTTGCCTTTTGATGGTAGATTTATTCACTTCTTCCACTTTCCCGTTTGCCTACGAATGCACTATTGCAGCAAAGCTCTTCTAAATCCGGTACTGATTGCAAATTTTTTGGAATTCAGCATAGTATAACTGGGTTCCATTATCGGTTTCGATCTTCTGCAGTGCCCAAAACCTACAAATAGTATTTTTGGTCACGAAGGTAATAAATTTTATAGTAGTAATCGTGGCCTGCGTTTTTGCCTCGGCCCATGTGGTAACAAATGCATATTTGGCTAAGCTTCAGCCATTAGCAGAACTCTTATCAAATCTGTCCCCTATCCCAAATGGCCATGGACTGATCATTTGCATCAAGTCTATGGAGGGGCCCTCGGTATCTTGGAAAATCTTTAACACCTATCGCATTTTTGGGTATAATCAGTCGCATCTCTATTCAGATCAAGCCAAATATAGCCATATCATAGCACCTTCTTGGCTAGAGTTTGTCCTTTGGAGCGATCTTCAAACTCGCCTTCGTTCACTACATCTAGAATTTTTTCAGCTTCATTCTCGATTATGCGCCGCAATAGTGGGATTAAGAAACCTCGCCTCTGTAGTCGTCCGGCATGCATGATGAACCTTAGAGCCTTTCTAAGAAGCTTCTTTCACGTTGTTAGATTTGCGAGGAGTGTCCCATGGACCAGGTATTCCTTTATTAGAGCATCCACGGTTCTGCTTCCTTAGCGGTTTCCATGATCTGCTCCCCATTCATTCCGTCGATGCTCGGATTAGTTATAACTTCTACTGGCATTAGACCCAAGAGTTGCGCTTCTCTAGATCTGACTTTTTGGTGAGGGAATTGACCTTCATGTTTTACTCTCATGGAGTGTAGATAATCATATAATACTCGAAATCCTCCCAAGTCTTAGATAAGCATGGGGCTAAGTTTCCTCCTTTTGCCTAAAATTTCTTCTGAACCTGGCACACAATGAGTTGCAAGTCGCTGAAAATTTATAGTGTTTGGAGACTCAGATCTTTCTCTATCTTTGATCTTGCAATGAGATCCTCGTATTCCACTTCATTATTGGTAGGCGGGTATTAAAGCATAGCATGTTGATTGTCCCTCGGGAGTTTCTAAGTCCACTTTGGTCACTTCTTCTTCATCGTCTTCCCCAGTAGTGAACTCAATGATAAAGTCTGTCAAAGCTTGCATGTTGATCGCTTTTCGAGGTAGAATTTTACATTGAACTGAATTAGTTTGATGTTCCATTTTAGGAACCTTTCCGAAGTTTCAATGTGAAACATGACATGATTTAACAACTGACTAGTGATTACCTTTATGAGATGCACTTGAAAATAGGGTCGTAGCTTTCTAGATGCTATCAGTAATCCGTACGTGATCTTTTCTAGCTTTGAATAATTTCTAAATTCTGTAGTGAATTGTTTACTCTTGTAATACACATGCCTCTCCATCCGTGCTTCTTCACATACAAAAGTAGCACTTAAGGAATGAGAGGACACTGCCAATAAATGAGCAAGTCTTCTCCGTCTGATGGCTTATAAAGTATTGGTGAAGCCTCCATATGTCTAAGCAACTAATCAAAGATTTTCTAGCACTCGGTCGTCCGTTGAAAGTTCCTTTTTCCCCTCTTCAAAGCATCAAAGAATGGGATGCATCCATATATAGCCTTCATAATGAACTGACTCAATGTTGCGGTCTTTCCATTCAAACTTTGGAGCTTTCTTTTACTTCTGGAAGCCCGAATCCCTTTAATGTTATGACTCGATGCCCTGAGCACTTACCATGAATCCTAAGAATTTTTCTTAGGACACTCCAAATGAGCACTTTAGAGGGTTAATCTTCATACCAAACCTCGCAGTATTTCAAACGTATCAACTAAATTATCCATATAATTCATTGCAACTCGCGACATAATCAACATATCATCCACATGTACTTCCATGGTTTTTCCAATTTGTGACTTGAACATAACGTTGATGAGCCATTAATAGTCGCCCCGACGTTCTTTAGTCAAACAACATCACCTTATAACATTAATACAGGCCAAAATAAGTGATAAAACTCGTATTTTCTTGATTTTTTTCATGCATCATGATCTTGTTATATTTGAATAAGCATCCATAAATGAAAATAGTTCATGATCAGTCGTCCTGTCTATGAGTTGATAAATTTGAGATAACGAAAAGGTTCCTTTAGAGCACATCTCGCTAAGATCGGAGAAATATAAGTAAACCCACTATTTTCCATTTGACTTCTTAACTAGCATAGGATTGGAGGCCCATTCTGGATATGTTAATAAATCCATTTTCCATCAATCTTTCGACATTTTCTTTCAGAGCGGCTCACATTTTGGACCTTATGCATGCTTTTTTGCCTAACTAGAGTGTAGCGAGGGTCTATGTTCAATGCATGGCACCCTACCTTAAGTGAGATTCCATATATGTCTGCATGACCCCTGCAAAAATATCCAAATTAGCTTTGAGAAAGATGATTAATTCCCTTTGCATCCCTTGGATGAGTTGAGACACACACAACACTTGCATTAGGTCCTTTAAATCGATTGGAACAGGAAGCGTAATTTCAGATGGTGCTGCCTGGTTTCCCATAAACACTATTTTCTAGGACCCTTCTCCTTCCTTTTAGTTCCTTCCTTTAACTCAGCGTTGTAGCATTCTTGAGCAACACTCTTGTCTCCTTTCGCCAAACAGCCTCTATTTTTTTAGGAAACATCATAACCAAACACCGTGGTGTTAAGGAGTTTTTGAAATCCATCAAAGCAGGCCTCCTCAGAAAGGCGTTATAGACAAAAAACTCTTTAATCACAACAAATATCAGAGTCAACACAAATCTTCTCTCCCCTTCTCCGAACTCCACGAGTAGATCAATTTTCCTAATAGGTTGCTTTGGTTCGCTCGAGAACGCTTGGATTTCTATCTGATAAGCAGACACATCCATCATAGAAATTTTAATTTGATTGATTTTTTTTAAAATTGAATATTCACTGATTCCCCAAAATTGGCAAGCATTCTGTTCACCGTTGCTGGTCCAATACCTGCTGTCATGTAACAGTTTAAAAGCTCTTGCAGTTGTAAAGTGGAAAACAAAGGGTATAAATTGCACTATAATTAAAGATGGGGCTATTCCAGGCAAGAGTTCGTTGGAGGAAGGCCAAAGTTCATCAGAAAGGTTGCTGCCAGATGGGATGAAGGTGCTAGAAGGGTTATATGAAGGTCTAATGGCACCAGGCTGAAGGATCAGAGCTGTGTCAACATGTATCAGTGTGTGCATGTTTTCATGCACACAAGTGATACATGGATATGTTGAAGGGAATCAGTTCAGAATTATGTGATGTAATTCTTATTTGTTGATCGGAAGGTTGAGCCAAAAATTAGTAGAGAAATAGTGAAAGCTGGGCCTGTTTGTATTGGGCTTATTCTCGGCCTATTTGATTTGAAGGCCTATGTATGAGTATAAATAGGGGAACCTTGTACAGATTGTTATGTGAATGGAAAATTGATCATTTTGTGCAAGTTCATGTTCTAGCTGTAGCTCGTAGTTGTTATTACTTTCAGTAGTTCCTTTTACATTTCTCCAGTAGCTTAGTATACCTTTAGTTAGTTTAATGCTTAGTTAGTTTAGATAGAATTTAGTTGTAATCTTTTTTATGTTAGAATTTAGATTGTTCAAGTTTTGTTCACTGTTATTACTGATTCTAGGTTAAGATTGTTGTTCTGTTCATATCACTTTCAGTTCTTGATACTCGATCCATTGTCCTTGTTCATTGATTCAAGTACCCCTGATTTTCATTCTATCAAATTAGGGTTCCACTATCAAATCTGCAAACACCTCTTCAAATCCCAAATTCACCTCAAATTCTTGATAATCCAGCATCAATTCATCACCAAATCGCCAAGAATCCTCAATCGATTACCCCCAAATCAATTCCAAATCAACCCTAGCGTGCACTCTGATAATCCCGCAAGTGTTTGATTAAATTCCTCTGCACAAATTCCTTCATAAATCCATGGCTCATCAGCAAAACCCCATTGATCCTGCCATATCATCACCATACGATCAAGTGTTAGGGCATCTATTCCTTTGGAATCCCGTTCTCTAAAAATGATTTCATCATTGAGCGTCCTTTGCTGATTTGCGAGACATCCATATTCTACCACAAAGCAGCTTTCCAACTTCGAAGTATGTTTTTAGAGTGCTTGCATACCTTTCCAATCACTCCAAATTTTATATGTTGATGTGGCCCATTAGAAATAGTGTCGATAACGAGCTTCCATTATTCTTTCCACCTGCCCCAATATTTGGGCCGGCTGGTTTGCTGGAACCGTCCGCCCTAACATACTGCGATGTCCTAACATACTTCGATGTCCTAACATACTGTTGCATCTTGTTCTTCCTAATAAGCTCTACAATGAGGTTCTTGAAATGATGAAATTTACTAGTATTGTGTCCAAGAGTGTCATAAAAATAACATTATCTTTCGAACTGTCTATTCTTTTCCTTCACTCGTAGAGAAGATGGTTTTGGAAAGCATTCTTTGTCCTTTGCAACCAAAAGGATTGTCTATTGATATCATTTAGATGAGTAAAGTCGCTTGGCCGAGTACACCGGAGGTGTTCTCAACCTTTCCCTCCCTATCCTTTATTTTCATTTTCCCTTTTTCGAATCCCTATTTTTCCTCCATTTTTCTAGATGTTCTTATTATTCTTAAGGTCAGCTGCGCCTTGATTATGAATTCTACTGACCACACTCCCTGTTTCAGACTCAGCATCTTCATGCCTAATAAATTCATCAGCCATTTTATCGAATTTTTCCAATGAGTTGGTTCCTTCATTTTGAGCCACGTTGCAAATTCTTCCTCTTTATCAACAGCACTACTAACGCCACTGATACCATTTTTTGCTCTAGAATGCCAACTTCTATCATAATAATGTTAGACTAATTCAAAAAATATTTCAATGATTTTCATAGGCTCTTAGTCATTCTAGACAGAGACACAATGTCCTTAGCCTTCATTGTATACAGCCTGCATTGTTCCTTATACCTATGCACCCATTATCCAAATCAATAAATATATCTTAGCAGGATTTTCATGAACCACAACGATGCAACATGCTCAAGATAAGTAAGGAGATATTAGTACTTCAACTCGTTTGTTGCTTGAGCTATGCTCATGTGTCATTCATATTCGTAGAGAATAAATTTCAATCGGTTGTTCCGTTGTCTATTGGTATAACTGATGTAACAAACCTGTATTTTCTATCAAAATTATACATGTAATTAATCAAAATAAAAGTCACCCTATTCTCATTTAAAGCCACCTTCTAATATACAACTTCCACCTTTCAGTGTTACAGGTTTGGGTCTAACCTTTCTTGTTGTGAATTCCTCTATAACATCTATATCTTCTACTGTTTCTTGCTCAAGTTCAATCTCTTCGTCCAAATCTAAGGGTATTAAACTAAAAGGAAATTTTTGGGATTATTTAGACGAGGGAAATGACTTCAAACCAGAGGATGTGTTACCCTTTAGTAGTAACGTGAAATCAACCAAAAGACATACGAGAAGAAACCCTGCACCTTTGTTCGATCCTTTCTTTACATGATGATTTCGATGGTGTTATTACAGTGGAACTGCTTAATGGTGGTGATATCTACGTGATGGCACCTGCTCTTGAGCTTCAATGTTTTGGTTGGAGTCTTAATATAAAGTGCTATCACTGAAATGAATATGTGAAGTGAGGTGTTGTTTTGTAGGAAATGTAAATCAGGTTCTTTTGTTTTTGATATTCTTTGCAAAGGGTATACACTGATAATATGTTATAGTTGTGAGTCATTAGATGAATAGTGAGTGTTGTAGTAGTAATAATGGGTGAGTTTGGTCGAAGTTGTTATGTTTATAGGGTTGTTGGAATTTTGTAATTTTGCTTGTGAGTAATAAATTTTTACACTGCCTTTAAAAAAAAGTGTTAAATTTGAATTATGACGATTTTTCTAAATAATGGATTTAGCTAAATAAAAATGTTTGTGGTACTAAATAATTTAATTATATGTGTAAAAATGAAAATTTAATTATTTTATATTGAATGTTGGATCATTAAATAAATAAAATGCTAAGCATTGTGTGAAATAAATTTATCTATAGTTAACAAAACAATCGTCGAACGTGCCGTGAATCCAATATTGTGATAGAAATAAAATAGTTTTGGAAATATTAAATAATATATAAATGAAACAATAAGATACTAGATATTTTATTGAACATTGAGTTTATGAATAAATAGCGAGAGTCGAATTGATTAAATTATCAATTAACAAGATTGTATATTCTAGAAGAGGATGAATAAATTTATACCATATCCAGAATTAACTCGAGAACTAAAACTCATAATTAAACACCCTAGAATCAGTTAAAACTTAATTAAACTAAATCAGGCTTCGAGCTAACTCGGCCCAAAACCCGCTTTTATTTTCTTTTACTCAAAAAAACCTAAAGCTTCCAAATTAAGCCAAAAAATGCCATTACCCTTATCTAATACACGGGAAAAAAGGCCGAAGCCTTATCCTCCCCTTCAAATGAAATTGTAATAACCCGGAAATCTAGGCCAATTTAAAATTTTTATTTTGGCAATTTTAGTGAATTTTGAATATTTAAAATGAATTATTTTAAATAATGACGACGAGAAATTTATTTTTGAATAGAATTAGAACGTATATATTTATTTGAATCGTCGTTAGAATATAAATATTTTATTTTAATTATAAAAGGAATTGAAAATGGCGCGGTAGTTTGAAATTTCGATTTCAAAATTCAAATGAATGTACGAGATTCAAAATAAACCAGATTTTAGCGAAACCAAAAATATTATAATCTATTTGAGAATATCTTTCCAAGAATCCGGAAAATTGAAATTTCATAGCGAGAATAAAAAGTTATGCCCAGTTGAAAATTCAGAATAGTCGCTATGGAATTCTGGCCCTTAAAAATGGAAATTTTGCAAACGACCTCTGTTTTCGACGAAACCATTTTTGTTGGATCCGAGATGTCAAAGTATTGCTAGATTCCAAAATTCGTAATTTTTTGAATCAATATGTGAGCGTGGTGAAGTTAAACGTGTTTTGACAGTTTCTATCAATTTCGATCGACCAGAAAATGGCCATTTTTCAAACGATCTCAGAATTTGATGAAATTTGTTTTTTTAGGACCGTATCGTCAATACGAAGCTAGAAAATATTTTTCGGGAATTTTTAGAGTCCGTATGTGGCCACAGTAAATTGAAATGTGCGTTCAAATTCGATATATAGATTTATATTTTGATTTTGACGAAAACTGATTGAAACAGCCAAATTGGCTTGCGATACATATCCCATTGTGTTCGGAATGAGGGTAATTAGCTAGGGACGACAGTCGTTGGGCATCGTTTGGAGTTCGTGTACAAAAGTACCTTTTTGGAGAAAAATTAAATTAATTAATTTAATAAATATATATTTCCCTATTCCCCCTTTTACTCCTTCAGTCAACGCCCTTTTCAAAATCACAAAAAGAAACTCGATGCCAACCCTCCCCCGTCGCGATTCCTCCCAACGCTGCCCACGCCGGACCAGCCTCCTACCGCCGCAACCATACCCTACCCCGCACCTCTTACCTCTCCCTCTCCGTTCGACTGTTCCTCCAAGCCCTAGGCCCCAACATCAAACCTCACACCAACTGCTTGAGACCGCCCTGCACCCCTCTTTGACTTGCGCCACCACCTGTCGACCCGCGAGCTCATCCCCCGGCGCCATCCACCACTGACCCGCCGCCTCTCACCCCCTTCTATCATCAGTAAGTTTTTTTTATTGTTATCATTTATCTTTATTTAATGAAATTAATGTTTAGGTAAATCAGTTTTATATATAATTAGCATTTACAAAAAAATCAGTTTTTATCTAGGAAGGTACAAGAAGAAAATTTGATTTTTAATTTATAAAGTTATGATTTTTGTAAACGTAAAGGCGAGATTTTTGAATTCAAGAAAAGAGTTAAGATTTTTAAGGCGAAAAAGGTTAGATTTTTAATGATATAAAAATATAAATTTTAATTATGTAAGTTATAAAAATATGATTTTTATATAATAGAGATTATAAAATATGATTTTTATATTATAAAAGTAATAAAAATATGATTTTTATATTATAAAAGTAATAAAAATATGATTTTTATAATATATAGATAATAAAACTTTGATCCTTGTATATGTGGCGAAGTAAAAATACGATTTTTATCATTTGAATGACAATGTAAAAATGTGATTTTTTTATATATATTCATTAGCGATAGAAAGATTCGATTATATATATATAGTAGCGATAAAAATTCGATTTTTATATATGTTGTTTTGAAATGAAAATGTGATTTTTATATACGAAGCAATGATATAAAAATATAATCTTTATATAGGAAGTAGCGTTGTTAAAAATATAATTTTTAACACAAACGGTGTTGAACAGATATCGTTGGAAGCAAGATGAAGTTTTCCTACATATGAAGAGTCGCGGTGTTTGGTTTAGCTAATCGGTGAGAACTCCTCACTTTTATTTTGATTTCAAGTTTGAAATATATACTAGGATGAAGACGGTGCTTAGCAGCACCCGACACCCGTCGTCCACAGACCATGGACGACTTGTTTGATTGTTTGGTTTGATAGATGAATTGGTGTGAATTTGATTTGTGAGGTGTGTTGAAATAAAATATACATTCATGTGTTGAAATAAAATATATATTCATGTGTTGAAATAAAATATACATTCATGTGTTGAAATAAAATATATATTCATGTGTTGAAATCAAATATATATTCATGTGTTGAAATCAAATATATATTCATGTGTTGAAATAAAATAAATATTCATTTACAAATCGAACGATTTGTTTATGTACACCGATTTGACTTATATTGATTGGGACGATAAATTTTACACATCGCCCAACTGCATAAATAAAATCTGTGTTTGATTGTTTGAAACCCCACACGGGTGTTGGGATGAAATTGGACATACACTAATCCCAATAATTAGCTGTATGTCGATCGATTGATTGACATGCTGTTATAAGCGTTGAATATTTATATTTGATGCTTATACAGTGTAGAATGCACTCTGGATGATGGTTGATTATTTATCCTTGCTATTATATACATGTGTTGTATGGAATCCATATAAATAATATTATATGGTAATTGAGTGGGTCTCATTCTAATTTAGAAAATAAATTATATTCATGTGTTGAATAAACCAAATAGTCATGTGTTGACAATACTCATGTGTTGAGGATATTCATGTGTTGAAAATATAAATTCATGTGTCGAATAAAATATATATTCATGTGTTGAATAAAAGGAAATTCATGTGTTGAAGAAAATATTCATTTGTTGAATAGAATAACGAAGTTATTGAAATATATAAAGCCGTGTTGGTTAGATATGCGCCATTTTGACGCGAACGATATTTATATCGATTATATTCGTTTTTATAATGAATATAGAAAAGTAAGTGATTTCAAAATATAACGTTTTGAAAATATTATCATTTATATATATATCGATGATATGGAATATTCAATTTTGGTTAGAAATTGAATATGAAGTTGAAATTGTTTTGAAAACGAATTTAAAACGATTGATAAAATATGTTTTAAATGGAAACCGACGAAATATATATTATATATATAATATAATGGCCTGAATAGAATGCGCCACGCTGCGGCAGTTCGCGAATTTCAACCATTGACTTCGAATTGACGTTGCGGGAGATCCGTCCGTCGGATTCTCCTAAAACCAGAACCTTTGGGTTCGTATCGAAAAGTGCTTTCTAACGAACATTATAAATTAGAAATATAACGGTTGGATTTGGAATTATGTCCAAATCAAATTTGGAAAAGATCGCTGTAAGTGCAGTTCGATGGCCGTTGATGGAAATCAACTGTACGGGCCTTGATAAAATTATTAAAAATAGTAATAATTTGTGTAAAATCATAAGAAATGATTTGGAAAGAATTAGGATGAAAATTTCCATATTTGAAAAGATAAAAAATAGATTTTTATCGAAATGAACTAGTTTTGAACTAGAATTATAATTCCATTTATTTTTAAAATAAATAAATTGGATTTGAAATGGTTTTGAAAATAACCAGAATTTCCAACAATGGAATTGGAATGGATTTGAATCGAAATTGTCTTTGGAATATTTCGATGTTGGAATTCGTGATTATATAGATATTGTTATGGAAATTTGAAAGATATATTAATATCGTTATTTCCAATACGATATTTGTTGGTCGTAGAATTTGATATTGAATATAAGCCGATATATTTTCTATTCAGAGCCTTGTATTTAATATCAAATGGAATTTGGGTTTGTCGTGAATGGTGTCTTCATTAACACTGTTCTTAAACGCAGTTGAGAAAAAGATTAAATCTTTTTATTTAGATTTAATGAAGTATACCAATTAAATAGTATTTAATTGGAATTGAATTTGAATTGAAATTTGGGTTTATCATGAATGGTGTTTTAAATAACACTTGTTCTTTAACCCGATAATTAATGGAATGTAATTTGGGTTGTCGTGAATGGTATCTTTAATAATACTGTTCTTAGACCCAACGGGGTTAAGAAAATCAGAAACTAACTGAAGATTAGTTAAGTTAAATGGTTTCCTGGGTATTGATCTGATGTTGATTTCGGCCTTCGGGGTTAACACTTAGGGAATTATTCACTTGCTAATTTACGGTTAAAGGCTGATGGAATAGAATGTGATTTTGGGTTTATTGTGAACCGTGTTCAAATGACATTGGTTCTTTAACCCAGTTAAAGATAGGATATGATTTCCCAAGTTGAACAATCATTAATATTGATTTTTGGGAAGATTAAAACCAAGTGGAGTTTTAATGAATCTTTAATTAGATTGAAATGATCGAGAAAGGAGTATCACCAGTTTTGCTCCAGGCGATAGTTAAATCTTTAATTAGATTTAAACATGAAATGGTAATTGAATTTACCGATAACACCGTGGTGTTAGATATGAAGTATTACCAGTTTTACTTCATGGGATGAATAGGTTGGGATTGGGAAATTAAAACAAATGATTACTTCGGTAAGGTTCGTTAATCCCGACTAGTTTGGATAAACCATAATTTGGTTTGAATTGAGATTCAAAAGAAGATTAAAGAATAAATTTAAAGAATTTATCTTTGATAAAATTAATGGGAACCTTTCCCAAAGTATAAGAATATTTGAATAAAATAATATTCTGAATTGGAATGAGGCGTATGTTGTGTTTGTGTAACAATTGTTTATTATATACGCGAGTTATTAAGAAAGACCGGGTTTATCCCATTCTGAATAACTAATTCGACGGTGTGTCGAGGATGTAGACGGTGGTCGAAGACCGGAGGTCTTCACATCATTTGGGTGATTACTGATGATCTTGATTGGGCTGTACACCTAAGAGGAGGGAATCAGTTGGTTATCGTCCAGATGTACTTGGAGATCGATGGATATGCGAGGTACAAGGTGCCTCCGGTTTCGTTCAGACCCAGAACGGACTTGTAAATGGACTGTGTGTCTGACATTGGATATCATTCTGTGTGATTGATGGATATCGGTTGCATGGAGTGGTTTTCCTGTGTGGCATGCTAAGATGCAAATGATCAAGGCTTTTGTTGAAAAACAAAGTCTTGTGGTTGATGATCAAAGCACCGCCTGTGTGGCATAGCTTTGTGTAGTGTTAATTCGCGAGCCTCACAACCCGGTTGTGAACCAAAAACGAGAGAAGGATCCAGGGAGGGCATGCGTTTCTTTCTAGCTAGGGTAGTGTCAGTGACCCACCTGCCCTGACATTTATATTATTTTCACATGTGTGGTTGTTGCTGTTGCGAGGCGCCTCGGATATATCGATGACTATGTGGAGTCGATGGAGTCATTTGGCTCATTGACGCCCCAAAGGGCAGAGAAACGCAGTGTTCAGGCATTTTAATCCACATTGGTGGACCAACCCTTTGGATCCTATGGGACGATGCGTTCTGTTCCTGAGACACGGGCTAGAGCGTCTCGAATCGGTTGAGGACGATCCCTTGCCTCGGTTCGCAGATGGAAATCCAGTTTCCAATACGTGACTTTGCGGTTTTGATTGTAGAGCCTAGTATTTGCGACATGATATATGGTACCCATGCCATCTATGATTGATACTTATGATTGAAGTTGTTTTATACACTATGCACTTATAATAGTATCAAATGATTCGTTTTAGCGTATCAAGCATTCTTTGGCTATTATAAGGTAAAACCCTATCCTCCGGCTTGTGTTGCATTGTGTGATGGGACCTGGGTCTTATAATATCTTCATTTTTCTTTATTTAACATTGCGCTGTTGTTTTATGCACTGGTATTCTTGGGAGGAAACCCGTTCCGTGTTATACGGCGTGGTCCCTTGATTAACCTAACTTTAAAATAAAGATTAATAACTTTTTAGTTCTCACACCAGTCACATGACTGACCTGGAGTTTATTGTTTTAACCTAAACTCTGGGTGCCCCTATTTTCCATATGGGCAGCTAGTAGTTTTGGTTTTGCAGATTTATATTCACATGATCCTGATTTATAGCTGGAACGATATCCGGAAAGCTCTGTATCCGTTTATCTCTTTCAGTTGTGTTTTGTATTACTTTCCGCTGCTATGTACTGAATTGTAATCTCTGATATTTTATGATGTGTAATATTGATTCATACTCTGTATATTCTTGTATTCTGATGGAATTGTTGTAATAAGCAATGAAATGTTCTTCTGTTTGCGTTCTGATTCGTCTTGTCCTCAAAACAATCAGGGGTTTCGAACGGTCTTCGTCGGTTTAGCGATCGATTCGGATCGAGCAAAATTCCTTGTTGTCACATTTGGTATCAGAGCCTTGGTTTACAGAGCTCGGAGAACAAGACACGTTAGAACCAAACGAAAGAATTCATCAGAGATTGGATTAGTAATATCCAATGAGAATGACTCGTTAGAGATAGGATCAGTAGTATCCTAGAACGAGTGTGAAGAGTATATTTTTAAAATGAAAACGAATTTTGTTTTGAAAATTTAAATCATATTACACGTATTTGAATATTTATTTTAAATTTATTTGGACAATCGAGTATATAAAGATTTTGCGTATATGTCTGATCCGCGTGTATTTGAAGTTTTAATATACTGGATAGATATGGAGTCACACTCTAGTCGCCCGGACATGGTCCTGATGATGAAGTATACCATCACCAGTATTTATTTTCGAGTGACGAAAGTGGGATGCCTATATATTTCCATTAGACTGGTGTGAGAACCGAAATATAGGTAGAATATATCATTGTGACTTGGCATCAAAAACATGATTTTTGACTATGTATTAAAATTATGAATTTTGTGACACCCCGCCTCCGCTAGGGTCACTCGCAAAGGAATGCACTAGCTTTAGAGGGGCATTATTGATAAACATGCCCAGAAGTATCACAAGACAGAACATATAAAATAGCGGAAGTAAAATCGAACTTTCATAAACATTAATGATTAAGGTCTAAAGTCTTTTACATCAGAGTACATCAAAACCTGTCTTGCAATAATAAAGAAGCATAAAAACATTTTCATAAATTATTCCCCAAAATAAAGCGGTGAAGCAGCCATAGCCAAGAAAAGACCAAGCTATACATCAAGCTATACATGATGACCTTCAAGCATAAGAGGCCCGAACTAAACAACATCATTTCCTCCCTGGAACCTGGGGGGGACGGAAGACAAAGAGGCGAAAGAAAACGGGGTCAGTCATAAAGACTGGTAAGTCCTATCTACTCCCAGTATAAAAACAGGTAAAGGTAACATGACATGCATAAACTGAAAGTAAACATAAGGATGACTACAAGATAGATAAACTAAACCAGGGTAACTGGCTGAACTACTGTAGCAAGGTAAAGTAAGATATCGTGATAAACTACGGTGTCGTGATAAATCAAGGTATCACATCGTCAGGTTTCTATCAAGTATACTATCCCAAGGTATCTATCCTGTCTAACATCCCCCGGTGTCTATTATGTATATTTTTCCTGGTTCTAACATGTATATTTGCTCTGCACCTCTCGTACTAGTAACCCTACCCGCGTCATGTGTTAACCATGAATGTCCCTTGCCCCATGTCATGAAATGGTCCATGTCAACCTAATATATAGCATATGTAGGTTTTTCCCAACCCGTATGTTTCTATCCATGTATAAGTTCAGTCCTTTGCCATAGGCCATACGGGCTTTCCCATGTAAATGTTTTATCCTTGAAGTTGTTTTGGACTGCAACCCTTGATCTAGTTGTGTTTCCCTACCATGAACTATCGCACGTCCACTTAGGATTTATGCCACCTAGGACCGATAGGGATTATGCTACCTAATGAACGTTTCCGTGTCTCGGTTTGGGTTTTGGCCACCTAGGAACACTAGGGATTATGCCACCCGTCAACCGCGCCCTTCATCCCACGTATGTATCATGAATCGTTTCCCATGTCTAGACGCACATGTTCCCCAATGTGCCATCCGAGTTCCGTGCCAGGGCAAACCAAGAAATACGGAACTCGGTCGGGAGCTTTAAGTCGTCTGCTGATGCAGATATCAAGGTCTGTTTTTGTACCCGTGGCTATGGTCCCACGTGACCCCTCCCTCAACTACTGAAAGGCAACCCAAGAAAAATCATGTATGAGAACCACATCCCGGCCCCACTATAGCCCCACTTTCCTACGGGCCTACCTCACCCATGACTTGATAGCAAGAACATGGTCTGTTGGGGGTTCCCTGCCTTTCCGTTCGTACACGATTGACTAAAGATGGTAGGTAGTCGACGACGTGCTATCCAGGGCAAAAACCAAGAATCGTCGACTCCACGCTAATCCATCCCAGTCTTTAGGTCGCTCGCATAGCAACCAAGGCATACTCTTGGTCCTTCTAACGCAGACCTTAACCTCTCATGGGCCTAGTATAATTACTTGGCAGCCCACAGAGGGATCCCAAGAATATCCTCACGTCCCCCGAAGCTTCCACTTCGGCACCCAGTGCGCTGGAGCTTTTATCCAAGTCAGATAACTTGCTCCTCCTCGTGTACTAAGCGATGACCTACCGTATCAGGTTACTCATTGCTTTATGAATTAATCCTATGTCCTTAGCTAAGAATTATTACTTAGTTACCCTTAACTAAGGTTTACCACTTAGCTTCCTTTCCCGTTGCCCTTGATTAACCACGATTCTATACCTAGTTCCTCTAACTAGGGTTTGTCTTATTGGGTTAAGTGTTATCATTCAAGTCCATGCCTTAACCCGCCCACGAATCACGTCAAGATTGGCTAAGTATTTAAGTTCAAGACTTAGCCCTACAAGTTGGTTAAGTGTACCCAGAGGCTCATGACTTAACCCTATCAAGTCAAATCGGTCAAGTACTAGCTTACCTTAATCCTATCGGATTATCTTGCTAGATCGATTAAGCATAGATTATCTTAATCCCATCAAATTATCGAGTCGGATTGGTTAAGTATAGGTGGGCTTAACCCCATCCTCTAATCGTACTACAATGGTTAAGTATATTCTAAAATGGTCTTGTGACTTAACCTTATCAGGTCCGCGTATTAGATTGGTTAAGTGTAGGCTACTTAACCCCATCAAATCATCATGTATAATTGGTTAAGTATAAGTTGCTTAACCCCATTAAATTATCACGTTAAGTTGGTTAAGTATTGGTTACTTAACCTCATTGGATTACCAAGTTTAAGTTGGTTAAGTGTTTAACTTAACCCCATCGAATTACCGTGTTTTAGATTAGTTAAGTGTGGATTACTTAACCCCATCTAATTACCAGGTTTAGATTAGTTAAGTGTGGATTACTTAACCCCATCTAATTACCGTGGTTAGATTAATTAAGCGTTAATTACTTAACCCCATCTAATTACCGTGTTTAGATTAGTTAAGTCTTAATTACTTAACCCCATCTAATTACCAAGTCGGATTAGTTAAGTGTAAATTACTTAACCTCATCCCCTAATCATCTTACATGGTTAAGTGTCATTAAGAAATCAAGTCCGGTCCCACTTAACCTACCCATTCGTGTCATATCGGTTTAAGTGTCATTAGTCAAATTTACTTAACCTTATCATGTGGCATTAATTTAATTAATGCACCCTCAACCTCTCACATTAGACCTTGTTGTGGTTACTAGTTAAGCCGGGCGGGTCCGGGTAGATTTACACCACAACCTAGTCTAACCTCGGGTCCTAAGCGCGACATGACCAACTTCTCACATTGGATCCTATTGTTTGTAGCTACTAGTTAAGCCGGGCAGGTCCGGGTAGATTTATGCTACAAACTCAACCCAACCTCGAGTTGGCCACTTCCATGTTTGGTCTAGTGTTATATTACACCTACAACCCATACGTGTCTAATTTCAAGTCCCAAGTTTACCCCACGTGTCATGCCCCCATTTTGGTTCAACTTACATGTCGTGTTCACATGTAACCTCAAGTCAAGTTTTCATGTCATATTCAAGTCAAGATTTCGCGTCATGTTCATGTTTATCTAACTACCCCAAAGTCGTGTTTTCCAACGCAAGCAAAAGCGAGTCAACATAGTAAGGATACTACGTCACATATTGGCCTCAAAACATGCATGATGCCAAAAAGGGATTGGCTTCCACATGCACAACCTTGGCCAAAAACATGCGTAGTGTCATAAGGTGATTTGGCCACAAACATGCATAGCATAAAAGGTGATTACTTGCATAAGTGTTCATGTCATAAACCTATCACGAAGGGATGAACATGCCCATGTTACTCATGTGATAAAAAAAAGGTAAACTTGCATATTATCATAAGGGATTTCGGGTTCATATACTTGCATAGCCTCAAAGTCACATTCATGCACATGTTTCATGAGTCAAAGTGGTTTTCAAGTGTGCATGCTAACATACCACAAACAAAGGTCCAATCTTGCATGGCAAACTAGGTCCAATGTAACATGAATAGCATGGTTTAGTCGCTACAACATAACCCAAAGTCATATGTTCATGATAAAGGGGCAAACTAGGTTCCCATAGGCTAACATACTCATGTTACTTTGCATTTTATCCCATGTCACATCAAGATCATCGTTTAAATCTACAAGTAGCTAGAACTTACATAGCGTGGCAAGAGGACTAGTAGCATGCATCGTTTTGACGAAGAAAGGTGGCTCCTTTGATGAAGATCCGTCATGAAACTCGCATAGCAACGTTGATTAGGCCTCTATTTGGTGTAGCAAGCTTGCACCTTTTGATTTGAACCCGATTTGAATGCATAGGCTTTAGGGATTGGAGATGGAGGCCATGATCAAAATTGATTTTGGCAGCACTTAGTTGCTAGGTTTGATTTTTATGGATTTAGGTTAGGTTTAGGGTCTTTTTATAGAGATTAGGATAGTTTTAGGCCCTTAGATTAACCCTAGGATAGATCTGAACCATCAAACCACGTCAGAAGCTTCCAGAACAAGACCAGGGACCAGTGCAGGTGCACCAAGCCAGGAATGCTCGTCTGAGCCAAGTCGACAGCCAAGTCGACAGGGCTGTCGACTTGGTCAGACCAAGTCGACTCCCAAGTCGACAGGGCTGTCGACTTGGGTACTGTGGCGGGAACTTTTCCCGCCTGGCCCAACTGGCCCAATTTTCCAAATTCAAGTTTGAATTTGAAATCTGTTTTTTTTTTTACTTAGAAATTTCCTGAAAACTTCGTTGGGCCTTAACCGGGTCATACGGACTCCGATTTTCGAAAACTCGGACTCTATTTCGCGTATTTTTCCGAGACGAACGCAATGGCATAGCCCATTTCGCTTGATTTAGAATTAAAATTAAATTCTGCCTTGATTCTCGTCTTAATCATGTTATCGAAATACGGGTTGTTACATTCTCCCCACCTTTTAGGATTTCGTCCCCGAAATCTCCAAGTTAGGAAGAACATATCCTACCATCCATCATCCATCTACTCAAAACATCATCCGTGAGCAACCATTGTCCTTAGATGATTTCTAATGCTGTATGAATATATGCAAGACGTGTGTGTACATGTTCCTTAGCTAATGCTATTGATCAGGCCTGAATAATCTTTCTAATGCAAAAATATGTATAGTGTCATGAATCCAACATGTATGCAAATAGTCCTAGTCATATAGATACTATATGCGTGCACAACCATTCATTCATATGCAACATCCACATGACAACACATTCAATTTTATCCATACAGAAGTATAAATGCTCGTGCATATGCAACATGAAACGTGATCGCGTCAATCTAGTATCTAACGTGTATTCGCGCATCCACGAGCAACCACTTGCAACCATATCAATCATTACATGTCTCAAATACATGTTTACATCCATAACGTTCTACCTAAGGTTCCCAGGATAAGATCGAGAAGATAAACAAGACAAACTCCTTACGGGGTTTGTAACAGAAACAGGACCGAGAGGATATCCACCAAGCGATAGCATGCAAGTAAGATTTACAGGTGAACCAAGGATCAAAAATATACTCTTAAAAAGAGACGTGATGCGCGCGTCCAAGCCGCATTTCCATGAGCTCAATCCCATCAGGCCTTGACCGCCTTTGACTTCATGATTTCGTAGCTCCTTGATTCCTATTTCCAAGGTGTGAGTGGAACTCATCTCACTGTCGCCTCCCGTTTCACTTTCACTTATTCTTTCCCTAGTATGCTCGGCTCAAATATGTCTGCGTACTCATGCAAGCTCTCCAAAATTCACTAGTGAATTCTGGATCTCGTTTTCCGATGCCGATCCATGTTGCCAAGGGTTCTTACTAGGGTGATTGCCATAACCCATGCATAATCGAAGCGAACCATCCGCCTTAGCGGCGAATCCTATTTGAACGGATTACCAACAACTGCATCCCTGGATTCTAGGTAACTAACCATGACAGAACCCAAAAAGGTTACACGATACTTTGAGGGTATTACTAAGATGAGTCGAGAGTCTAACTACCCTCTTTCCAAAACCGAGAATGGCACCCCTTATTGGGTGACCACTTTATCCTTAGAATCTATCCGTAGTTGAGACATGTCATTCTCAAATCCAACAAGTCATGAAGGAATGGACCAACTCTCCAACCAGATTTTTGGGACAAAACTGGGATCCTCTACCATGCTAGTACTAAGGTGCAGAGACTCAACTATCTAAGCAGACTTAAGTGATATGATGATCAAAACAAAGTCTGGACTGGATGATAGAAAAGGAAGGCTGAACCTCTAATAGAAACGGTACCATTTCTTTTAGGCACCCCAGAAGTGGGAGCGTACTATTTCCCTCTTCGCTGATCTTGTCCTTGTCCTCCTTGATGGACCAAGCCCTAACAACAGTTGCTTATCCTTAAGCTGGTATCCTTTATCCTTACTCTTATTATCCTTTCTTGTAACACGGCAATGGGTCTCTCGAGAACCACCTCCATCGTACGGGAAACACCTACGTGGCTAGACCAAGATTAGTCACAGTGAGAACTACTGTGACCATGGATGGAGAAAAGAAAGGAAACGAGATTTAATCAAGGAATCAAAGGATGGTGCTAATGGCTTTTGGGGAATAGCCTTTAAAACAAACTTTTCTTGAAAAATGCTTCTTTATAAACGGTTTTTCAAGTAGTTTTCAGAAGGTCTTTAAAAACTTTTGCCCAGTCTGGTAACCTTCTGCTCTGATACCAAATGTGACACCCCGCCTCCGCTAGGGTCACTCGCAAAGGAATGCACTAGCTTTAGAGGGGCATTATTGGTAAACATGCACAGAAGTATCACAAGACAGAACATATAAAATAGCAGAAGTAAAATCGAACTTTCATAAACATTAATGATTAAGGTCTAAAGCCTTTTACATCAGAGTACATCAAAACCTGTCTTGCAATAATAAAGAAGCATAAAAACCTTTTCATAAATTATTCCCCAAAATAAAGCGGTGAAGCAACCATAGCCAAGAAAAGACCAAGCTATACATCAAGCTATACATGATGACCTTCAAGCATAAGAGGCCCGAACTAAACAACATCATTTCCTCCCTGGAACCTGGGGGGGAAACGGAAGACAAAGAGGCGAAAGAAAATGGGGTCAGTCATAAAGACTGGTAAGTCCTATCTACTCCCAGTATAAAAACAGGTAAAGGTAACATGACATGCATAAACTGAAAGTAAACATAAGGATGACTACAAGATAGATAAACTAAACCAGGGTAACTGGCTGAACTACTGTAGCAAGGTAAAGTAAGATATCGTGATAAACTACGGTGTCATGATAAATCAAGGTATCACATCGTCAGGTTTCTATCAAGTATACTATCCCAAGGTATCTATCCTGTCTAACATCCCCCGGTGTCTATTATGTATATTTTTCCTGGTTCTAACATGTATATTTGCTCTGCACCTCTCGTACTAGTAACCCTACCCGCGTCATGTGTTAACCATGAATGTCCCTTGCCCCATGTCATGAAATGGTCCATGTCAACCTAATATATAGCATATGTAGGTTTTTCCCAACCCGTATGTTTCTCTCCATGTATAAGTTCAGTCCTTTGCCATAGGCCATACGGGCTTTCCCATGTAAACGTTTTATCCTTGAAGTTGTTTTGGACTGCAACCCTTGATCTAGTTGTGTTTCCCTACCATGAACTATCGCACGTCCACTTAGGATTTATGCCACCTAGGACCGCTAGGGATTATGCTACCTAATGAACGTTTCCGTGTCTCGGTTTGGGTTTTGGCCACCTAGGAACACTAGGGATTATGCCACCCGTCAACCGCGCCCTTCATCCCACGTGTGTATCGTGAATCGTTTCCCATGTCTAGACGCACATGTTCCCCAATGTGCCATCCGAGTTCCGTGCCAGGGCAAACCAAGAAATACGGAACTCGGTCGGGAGCTTTAAGTCGTCTGCTGATGCAGATATCAAGGTCTGTTTTTGTACCCGTGGCTATGGTCCCACGTGACCCCTCCCTCAACTACTGAAAGGCAACCCAAGAAAAATCATGTATGAGAACCACATCCTGGCCCCACTATAGCCCCACTTTCCTACGGGCCTACCTCACCCATGACTTGATAGCAAGAACATGGTCTGTTGGGGGTTCCCTGCCTTTCCGTTCGTACACGATTGACTAAAGATGGTAGGTAGTCGACGACGTGCTATCCAGGGCAAAAACCAAGAATCGTCGACTCCACGCTAATCCATCCCAGTCTTTAGGTCGCTCGCATAGCAACCAAGACATACTCTTGGTCCTTCTAACGCAGACCTTAACCTCTCATGGGCCTAGTATAATTACTTGGCAGCCCACAGAGGGATCCCAAGAATATCCTCACGTCCCCCGAAGCTTCCACTTCGGCACCCAGTGCGCTGGAGCTTTTATCCAAGTCAGATAACTTGCTCCTCCTCGTGTACTAAGCGATGACCTACCGTATCAGGTTACTCATTGCTTTGTGAATTAATCCTATGTCCTTAGCTAAGAATTATTACTTAGTTACCCTTAACTAAGGTTTACCACTTAGCTTCCTTTCCCGTTGCCCTTGATTAACCACGATTCTATACCTAGTTCCTCTAACTAGGGTTTGTCTTATTGGGTTAAGTGTTATCATTCAAGTCCATGCCTTAACCCGCCCACCAATCACGTCAAGATTGGCTAAGTATTTAAGTTCAAGACTTAGCCCTACAAGTTGGTTAAGTGTACCCAGAGGCTCATGACTTAACCCTATCAAGTCAAATCGGTCAAGTACTAGCTTACCTTAATCCTATCGGATTATCTTGCTAGATCGATTAAGCATAGATTATCTTAATCCCATCAAATTATCGAGTCGGATTGGTTAAGTATAGGTGGGCTTAACCCCATCCTCTAATCGTACTACAATGGTTAAGTATATTCTAAAATGGTCTTGTGACTTAACCTTATCAGGTCCGCATATTAGATTGGTTAAGTGTAGGCTACTTAACCCCATCAAATCATCATGTATAATTGGTTAAGTATAAGTTGCTTAACCCCATTAAATTATCACGTTAAGTTGGTTAAGTATTGGTTACTTAACCTCATTGGATTACCAAGTTTAAGTTGGTTAAGTGTTTAACTTAACCCCATCGAATTACCGTGTTTTAGATTAGTTAAGTGTGGATTACTTAACCCCATCTAATTACCGGGTTTAGATTAGTTAAGTGTGGATTACTTAACCCCATCTAATTACCGTGGTTAGATTAATTAAGCGTTAATTACTTAACCCCATCTAATTACCGTGTTTAGATTAGTTAAGTCTTAATTACTTAACCCCATCTAATTACCAAGTCGGATTAGTTAAGTGTAAATTACTTAACCTCATCCCCTAATCATCTTGCATGGTTAAGTGTCATTAAGAAATCAAGTCCGGTCCCACTTAACCTACCCATTCGTGTCATATTGGTTTAAGTGTCATTAGTCAAATTTACTTAATCTTATCATGTGGCATTAATTTAATTAATGCACCCTCAACCTCTCACATTAGACCTTGTTGTGGTTACTAGTTAAGCCGGGCGGGTCCGGGTAGATTTACACCACAACCTAGTCTAACCTCGGGTCTTAAGCGCGACATGACCAACTTCTCACATTGGATCCTATTGTTTGTAGCTACTAGTTAAGCCGGGCGGGTCCGGGTAGATTTATGCTACAAACTCAACCCAACCTCGAGTTGGCCACTTCCATGTTTGGTCTAGTGTTATATTACACCTACAACCCATACGTGTCTAATTTCAAGTCCCAAGTTTACCCCACGTGTCATGCCATCATTTTGGTTCAACTTACATGTCGTGTTCACATGTAAACTCAAGTCAAGTTTTCATGTCATATTCAAGTCAAGATTTCGCGTCATGTTCATGTTTATCTAACTACCCCAAAGTCGTGTTTTCCAACGCAAGCAAAAGCGAGTCAACATAGTATGGATACTACGTCACATATTGGCCTCAAAACATGCATGATGCCAAAAAGGGATTGGCTTACACATGCACAACCTTGGCCAAAAACATGCGTAGTGTCATAAGGTGATTTGGCCACAAACATGCATAGCATAAAAGGTGATTACTTGCATAAGTGTTCATGTCATAAACCTATCATGAAGGGATGAACATGCCCATGTTACTCATGTGATAAAAAAAAGGTAAACTTGCATATTATCATAAGGGATTTCGGGTTCATATACTTGCATAGCCTCAAAGTCACATTCATGCACATGTTTCATGAGTCAAAGTGGTTTTCAAGTGTGCATGCTAACATACCACAAACAAAGGTCCAATCTTGCATGGCAAACTAGGTCCAATGTAACATGAATAGCATGGTTTAGTCGCTACAACATAACCCAAAGTCATATGTTCATGATAAAGGGGCAAACTAGGTTCCCATAGGCTAACATACTCATGTTACTTTGCATTTTATCCCATGTCACATCAAGATCATCGTTTAAATCTACAAGTAGCTAGAACTTACATAGCGTGGCAAGAGGACTAGGAGCATGCATCGTTTTGACGAAGAAAGGTGGCTCCTTTGATGAAGATCCGTCATGAAACTCGCATAGCAACGTTGATTTGGCCTCTATTTGGTGTAGCAAGCTTGCACCTTTTGATTTGAACCCGATTTGAATGCATAGGCTCTAGGGATTGGAGATGGAGGCCATGATCAAAATTGATTTTGGCAGCACTTAGTTGCTAGGTTTGATTTTTAGGGATTTAGGTTAGGTTTAGGGTCTTTTTTATAGAGATTAAGATAGTTTTAGGCCCTTAGATTAACCCTAGGATAGATCTGAACCATCAAACCACGTCAGAAGCTTCCAGAACAAGACCAGGGACCAGTGCAGGTGCACCAAGCCAGGAATGCTCGTCTGAGCCAAGTCGACAGCCAAGTCGACAGGGCTGTCGACTTGGTCAGACCAAGTCGACTCCCAAGTCGACAGGGCTGTCGACTTGGGTACTGTGGCGGGAACTTTTCCCGCCTGGCCCAACTGGCCCAATTTTCCAAATTCAAGTTTGAATTTGAAATCTGTTTTTTTTTTTACTTAGAAATTTTCTGAAAACTTCGTTGGGCCTTAACCGGATCATACGGACACCGATTTTCGAAAACTCGGACTCTATTTCGCGTATTTTTCCGAGACGAACGCAATGGCATAGCCCATTTCGCTTGATTCAGAATTAAAATTAAATTCTGCCTTGATTCTCGTCTTAATCATGTTATCGAAATACGGGTTGTTACAAATTTGAAATGATAATCAATAAATTGATTGATGATTCTGTTGTTTGATTATTGTTTGATTAATTAAATGTTGAACCTTTAGCCTAAATGGACCAAATAGTGAATTGTATTGAAAATTATCGCATATGCATGCGTATACATGTACTTACATTGAACAGGTCATAGCAAGGAGGCTAGAGAAGAGGAATAAAATTGTTTGCCCGACAAATAAGTACATGTTTATTGTATTTCTTTGGGTTTGGATGATTTTATGAGCCGATTGGCTAGCCACTTGGCTTTTTCTTTTTCTTTTTGGATTCGTGATGTCCATGGGAGGCTGTTTGAAATATCCTAAAGCTCCCGGTGCAGGGGAGGTTATGGCGAAATTTTTCAAAAATTTAGGGTGTCAGCCAAATTTTTGAAAAATTTGAAAAGTTCTTAGAAACTGAAAAGTTGAAAAACTTAAGCCGTAATGAAAATAATGGAAGTTGAGTTGATTAGTTAAACAACTTTCAGCTTCGTTCCTTTTCGGGGATGAAAAGTTTTAAGTGGGGGAGATTGTAATAACCCGGAAATCTGGGCCAATTTAAAATTTTTATTTTGGCAATTTTAGTGAATTTTGAATATTTAAAATGAATTATTTTAAATAATGACAACGAGAAATTTATTTTGAATAGAATTAGAATGTATATATTTATTTGAATCGTCGTTAGAATATAAATATTTTATTTTAATTATAAAAGGAATTGAAAATGGCGCGGTAGTTTGAAATTTCGATTTCAAAATTCAAATGAATGTACGGGATTCAAAATAAACCGGATTTTAGCGAAACCAAAAATATTATAATCTATTTGAGAATATCTTTCCAATGAATCCGAAAAATTGAAATTTCATAGCGGGAATAAAATGTTATGCCCAGTTGAAAATTCAGAATAGTCATTGCGGAATTTTGGCCCTTAAAAATGGAAATTTTGCAAACGACCTCTGTTTTCGACGAAACCACTTTTGTTAGATTCGGGATGTCAAATTATTGCTAGATTCAAAAATTCGTAATTTTCTGAATCAATATGTGAGCGTGGTGAAGTTAAACGTGTTTTGACAGCTTCTGTCAATTTTGATCGACCAGAAAATGGCCATTTTTCACACGATCTCAGAATTTGATGAAATTAGTTTTTTTAGGACCGTATCGTCAATACGAAGCTAGAAAATATTTTTTGGGAATTTTTAGAGTCCGTATGTGGCCACGGTAAATTGAAATGTGCGTTCAAATTCAATATATAGATTTATATTTTGATTTTGACAAAAACTGATCGAAACAGCCAAATTAGCATGCGATACATATCCCATTGTGTTCGGAATGGGGTTGAATTAGCTAGGACGACAGTTGTTGGGCATCGTTTGGAGTTCGTGTACAAAAGTACCTTTTTGGAGAAAAATTAAATTAATTAATTTAATAAATATATATTTCCCTATTCCCCCTTTTACTCCTTCAGTCAACGCCCTTTTCAAAATCAGAAAAAGAAACCTGATGCCAACCCTCCCCCGTCGCGATTCCTCCCAACGCCGCCCACGCCGGACCTGCCTCCTGCCGCTGCAACCATACCCTACCCCGCGCCTCTCTCCTCTCACCTCTCCCTCTCCGTTCGAACGTTCCTCCAAGCCCTAGGCCCCAACATCGAACCTTGCGACAGCTGCTTTAGACCGCCCCGCATCCCTCTTCGACCTGCGCCACCACCTGTCGACCCGCGAGCTCATCCCCCGACGCCCCCTCCACTGCCCGCCGCCTCTCACCCCCTTCTATCATCAGTAAGTTTTTTTTATTATCATTTATCCTTATTTAATGAAATTAATGTTTATTTCAATCAGTTTTATATATAATTAGCATTTACAAAAAAATCAGTTTTTATTTAGAAAGGTACAGGAAGAAAATTTGATTTTTAATTTATAAAGTTATGATTTTTGTAAACGTAAAGGCGAGAATTTTGAATTCAAGAAAAGAGTTAAGATTTTTAAGGCGAAAAAGGTTAGATTTTTAATGATGTAAAAATATAAATTTTAATTATGTAAGTTATAAAAATATGATTTTTATATAATAGAGATTATAAAATATGATTTTTATATTATAGAAGTATTAAAAATATGATTTTTATATTATAGAAGTAATAAAAATATGATTTTTATATTATAGAAGTAATAAAAAAATATGAATTTTATAATATATAGATAATAAAACTTTGATCTTTGTATATGTAGCGAAGTAAAAATACGATTTTTATCGTTTGAATGACAATGTAAAAATGTTATTTTTTATATATATTCATTAGCGATAGAAAGATTCGATTATATATATATATATATAGTAGCGATAAAAATTCGATTTTTATATATGTTGTTTTGAAATGAAAATGTGATTTTTATATACGAAGCAACGATATAAAAATATAATCTTTATGTAGGAAGTAGCGTTGTTAAAAATATAATTTTTAACACAAACGGTGTTGAACAGATCTCGTTGGAAGCAAGACGAAGTTTTCCTACATATAAAGAGTCGCGGTGTTTGGTTTAGCTAATCGGTGAGAACTCCTCACTTTTATTTTGATTTCTAGTTTGAAATATATACTAGGATGCAGACGGTGCTTAGCAACCCCCGACACCCGTCATCCACAGACCATGGACGACATGTTTGATTGTTTGGTTTGATAGATGAAGTGGTGTGAATTTGATTTGTGAGGTTTGTTGAAATAAAATATACATTCATGTGTTGAAATAAAATATATATTCATGTGTTGAAATAAAATATACATTCATGTGTTGAAATAAAATATATATTCATGTGTTGAAATCAAATATATATTCATGTGTTGAAATAAAATAAATATTCATTTACAAATCGAACAATTTGTTTATGTACACCGATTTGACTGATATTGATTGCGACGATAAATTTTACACATCACCCAACTGCAAAAATAAAATCTGTGTTTGATTGTTTGAAACCCCACACGGGTGCTGGGATGAAATTGGACATACACTAATCCCAATAATTAGTTGTATGTCGATCGATTGATTGACAGGCTGTTATAAGCGTTGAATATTTATATTTGATGCTTATACAGTGTAGAATGCACTCTGGATTATGGTTGATTATTTATCCTTGCTATTATATACATGTATTGTATGGAATCCATATAAATAATATTATATGGTAATTGAGTGGGTCTCATTCTAATTTAGAAAATAAATTATATTCATGTGTTGAATAAACAAAATAGTCATGTGTTGACAATACTCATGTGTTGAGAATATTCATGTGTTGAAAATATAAATTCATGTGTTGAATAAAATATATATTCATGTGTTGAATAAAAGGAAATTCATGTGTTGAAAAAAATATTCATTTGTTGAATAGAATAACGAAGTTATTGAAATATATAAAGCCGTGTTGGTTAGATATGCGCCATTTTGACGCGAACGATATTTATATCGATTATATTCGTTTTTATAATGAATATAGAAAAGGAAGGGATTTCAAAATATAACGTTTTGAAAATATTATCATATATATATATATATATATATATATATATATATATCGATGATATGGAATATTCAATTTTGATTAGAAATTGAATATGAAGTTGAAATCGTTTTGAAAACGAATTTAAAACGATTTATAAAATACATTTTAAATGGAAATCGATGAAATATATATTATATATATTATATGTATAATATAATGGCCTGAATAGAACGCGCCGCGCTGAGGCAGTTCGCGAATTTCGACCATTGACTTCGAATTGACGTTGCGGGAGATCCGACCGTCGGATTCTCCTAAAACCGGAACCGTTGGGTTCGTATCGAAAAGAGATTTCTAATGAACATTAGAAATTAGAAATCTAACGGTTGGATTTGGAATTATTTCCAAATCAAATTTGGAAAATATCGCTGTAAGTGCAGTTCGATGGCCGTTGATGGAAATCGACTGTACGGGCCTTGATAAAATTATTAAAAATAGTAATAATTTGTGTAAAATCATAAGAAATGATTTGGAAAGAATTGGGATGAAAATTTCCATATTTGAAAAGATAAAAATAGTTTTTTATCGAAATGAACTAGTTTTGAACTAGACATATAATTCCATTTATTTTTAAAATAAATAAATCGGATTTGAAATGGTTTTGAAAATAACCAGAATTTCCAATAATGGAATTGGAATGGATTTGAATCGAAATTGTCTTTGGAATATTTCGATGTTGGATTTCGTGATTATACAGATATTGTTATGGAAATTTGAAAGATATATTAATATCGTTATTTCCAATACGATATTTGTTGGTCGTAGAATTTGATATTGAATTTAAGCCGATATATTTTCTATTCAGAGCCTTGTATTTAATATCAAATGGAATTTGGGTTTGTCGTGAATGGTGTCTTCATTAACACTGTTCTTAAACCCAGTTGAGAAAAAGATTAAATCTTTTTATTTAGATTTAATGAAGTATACAAATTAAATGGTATTTAATTGGAATTGAATTTGAATTGATTTTTAGGTTTATCGTGAATGGTGTTTTAAATAACACTTGTTCTTTAACCCGATAATTAATGGAATGTGATTTGGGTTGTCGTGAATGGTATCTTTAATAATACTGTTCTTAGACCCAACTGGGTTAAGAAAATCAGAAACTAACTGAAGATTAGTTAAGTTAAATGGTTTCCTGGGTATTGATCTGATGTTGGTTTTGGCCTTCGGGGTTAACACTTAGGGAATTATTCACTTGCTAATTTACGGTTAAAGGCTGATGGAATAGAATGTGATTTTGGGTTTATTGTGAACCGTGTTCAAATGACATTGGTTCTTTAACCCTGTTAAAGATAGGGTATGATTTCCCAAGTTAAACAATCATTAATATTGATTTTTGGGAAGATTAAAACCAAGTGGAATTTTAATGAATCTTTAATTAGATTGAAATGATCGAGAAAGGAGTATCACCAGTTTTGCTCCAGGAGATCGTTAAATCTTTAATTATATTTAAACGTGAAATGGTAATTGAATTTACCGATAACACCATGGTGTTAGATATGAAGTATTACCAGTTTTACTTCATGGGATGAATAGGTTGGGATTGGGAAATTAAAACAAATGATTACTTTGGTAAGGTCCGTTAATCCTGACTAGTTTGGATAAACCATAATTTGGTTTGAATTGAGATTCAAAAGAAGATTAAAGAATAAATTTAAAGAATTTATCTTTGATAAAATTAATGGGAACCTTTCCCAAAGTATAAGAATATTTGAATAAAAGAATATTCTGAATTGGAATGAGGCGTATGTTGTGTTTGTGTAACACTTGTTTATTATATATGTGAGTTATTTAGAAAGACCGGGTTTATCCCATTCTGAATAACTGATTCGACGGTGTGTCGAGGATAAAGATGGTGGTCGAAGACCGGAGGTCTTCACATCGTTTGGGCGATTACTGATGATCTTGATTGGGTTGTACAACCAAGAGGAGGGAATCAGTTGGTGATCGTCCAGACGTACATGGAGATCGATGGATATGCGAGGTACAAGGTGCCTCCGGTTTCATTCAGACCCAGAACAGACTTGTAAATGGACAGTGTGTCTGACATTGGATATCATTCTGTGTGATTGATGGATATTGGTTGCATGGAGTGGTTTGCCTGTGTGGCATGCTAAGATGCAAATGATCAAGGCTTTTGTTGAAAAGCAAAGTCTTGTGGTTGATGATCAAAGCACCGCCTGTGTGGCATAGTATTGTGTAGCGTTAATTCGCGAGCCTCACACCCCGGTTGCGAACCAGAAACGGGAGAAGGATCCAGGGAGGGCATGCGTTTCTTTCTTGCTAGGGTGGTGTCAGTGACCTACCAGCCCTAACATTTATATTATTTTCACCTGTGTGGTTGTTGCTGTTGCGAGGCGCCTCGGATATATCGGTGACTATGTAGAGTCGATGGAGTCATTTGGCTCATTGACGCCCGAAAGGGCGGGGAAACGCAGTGTTTAGGCATTTTAATCCACATCGGTGGACCGGCCCTGTGGCTCCTAAGGGACGATGCGTTCTTTTCCTGAGACACGGGCTAGAGCGTCTCGAATCGGTTGAGGACAATCCCTTGCCTCGGTTCATAGATGGAAATCCAGTTTCCAATACGTGACTTTCCGGTTTTGATTGTAGAGCCTAGTATTGGCGACATGATATATGGTACCCATGCCGTCTATGATTGATACTTATGATTGAAGTTGTTTTATACACTATGCACTTATAATACTATCAAATGTTTTGTTTTAGCGTATCAATCATTCTTTGGCTATTATAAGGTAAAACCCTATTCTCCGGCTTGTGTTGCATTATGTGATGGGACTGGGTCTTATAATACCTTCATTTTTCTTTATTTAGCATTGCGCTGTTGTTTTATGCACTGGTATTCTTGGGAGGAAACCCGTTCCGTGTTATACGGCGTGGTCCCTTGATTTACCTAACTTTAAAATAAAGATTAATAATTGTTTTAGTTCTCACACCAGTCACATGACTGACCTGGAGTTTATTGTTTTAACCTAAACTCTGGGTGTCCCTATTTTCTGCACGGGCAGCTAGTAGTTTTGGTTTTGCAGATTTATATTCACAGGATCTTGATTTACATCTAGAACGATATCTGGAAAGCTCTGTATCCGTTTATCTCTTTAAGTTGTGTTTTGTATTACTTTCCGCTGCTATGTAATGAATTGTAATCTCTGATATTTTATGATGTGTAATATTGATTCATACTCTATATATTGTTGTATTCTGATGGAATTGTTGTAATAAGCAATGAAATGTTCTTCTGTTTGCGTTCTGATTCGTCTTGTCCTCAACACAATCAGGGGTTTCGAACGGTCTTGGTCGGTTTAGCGATCGATTCAGATCGAGCGAAATTCCTTGTTGTCACAGAAATCCTCAAACCCATCAACAAAATCGAAAATGAGAAAGAAAAAAAGAAGACAAGCGAACCATAAGTTGCGCGGAGGGGAGGTAATCATCAAGCGATCGACACCGTCTACGGGGAGCTATAGTCGCGGCGATGACAACTGGAGGGGATTAGGGAGATATAACCTAGGTTTAAGCGTAGGTGTCTCAAAAATGAAGGAGGCATATTTTCTAGTAGTAGTGATTCTACGTAGGACGAGGTAGTGGAAGTTTTGAGGGTGATGGTAGAATTTGAGGCAGCTGCAATGTCCCGTATTTTTACGGTATAATAATTTATTTATTTATTTAAAATAGTGATTTAGTTATTTAAATGGTTGTTTAATTAAATAATAGTGAATATTTAATTAATAACTAATAATAGAATAATATATTTAATTCCGAAAATAGTCGGAAATAGTGAATTGACAATATTATGTGAATTGGACAATTTAAAATATATAATTTAGTTTATAAATGAATTATATTAACGAATTTATTTATAAACATCAGTTGAACGTATAAATTATATTATAATTATAGTCGAGCTCAAAACGGCGCGGTAGTTCATAATTTGGTGATTTAAACTTTAAACGAATATGCAAAATACATTTTAAATCGGATTTCTATGAAACAAGAAATGTTTAGAGCTGGAGAAGTATATTTTTCTAATGGAAGATAAAAATCAAGATTTCGTTGTATATATTGTAAGTTATGTCCAAATAAAATTTTAAAATAGTCGCTATGGGATTCGTTTATAATTTATAACGATTTATTTATATTATAAATGTATTTTTATGTAAATTGAATATCGATATAATCTGAGATTTTTAAATATTGAGTTATAAATCCAAATATGTATATTTTGGAGCTGTATTATATTATATGTGAAGATATATGATAATATTAGTTTATTAATATTTAATTTAATTATTTTTAAATATATTAATATTTAAATGGGTTTATTTATAGCGTTAAAACAACCGTTTTTGCAAATAACCTCCGTTTTCAACGAAACTAATTTGGTTGGATCCGGAATAATAAATTATTGCTAGATTTCAATTTTCGTGAGTTTTGGAGTCAGTATGTGGCCGTGCGGAATTTTAATGTGAAAAACAGTTGATAATTTGACTTTAAAAATATGCTGTGTGAGCAAACGGACTCGGGATTCAGCCAAACAAGTTTCGTTGGGTCCATAATGTCGAACTGTAGCTGCATGCCCATTTTCATGATTTTTGGATATCGTGTGTGATCATGCGGATTTTTATAAGACAAATACGAGTAGCGTGGACTATATAAACTAATATAAAAAATGAATGAAGTTTCTAATGGAAGCCAAAACTATCCTATAATACCGGTACATTCCCAACCCTAATCAGAAATTTTCTCTGGTCAAAGTTATTTCCGCCGCAAGTGTTTTCTTTCTTCTAGTAAATTGTTTCATCTTCATAAATCCACATTAAATCATATAAATCCCCTAAAATTATTATGTGTATATATATATATTTGCAATTGTTACAACCTCCTCTTCAACCAAATATATATTTTGTATGGATCGAACAAATTCCAGTTCGATGTGAGAAGTGCAGCGCAACCTAGGGTTCGGTCTTGAGCGAGATTTAAGAAGTTTTAAATCAAATCGAGTTCGTTTTTGGATTCGGGAGGTCAAACAACATTTGGGTACAAAGATTTGGGTTATTCGGTTGGATTTGATGTTGCATTCTTTACTAATAGCAGTGCATGTACCTGAGGATGCATCGCAGAAGAAGGCACCGAGTCGTGAATGAAGGGTATGTCGAGGATGAGGAGGAGATGCAGGAATTTTGGTAATTTTTGTTGAATTTATATTGCTTTGGATACTCATCAGAAAAGGGCGGGAATGTCGACAATGGCCAATTAATTTCCTGGGAGGAGCGATCCGTGTTTGGGGGAAAACAGGGTGCGAGTTGAGCAAGAAGGGGTGGAGAAGAAAGAGGATTCGAACTGGAGTACACTGGTATTTTTAATTTGATTTGATGTTGAAAGAAGGAGGAGATAAGAGGAAGTGAAGATCAGCTAATGGCGTGCGTGTTTGTTTTCTGCAGTTCGAATCCATCGGCGAAGATGGACAATTTGGGTGCGGGTGGGTTCAGAGTAAATGGGCTGAAGGAAATAAGGTTGAGGCCCAATAACAATACTTGTTTGAATTTAAACTATTTTATTGTATGTCAAACTTAGAAAATACATAACTATTTTATACTTTCTCCAAATTTAACAAAACAAGATCTGTTGGGATTGTATGGACGGTGGCTACACAATGGAACTGACTGGGAGTGAATTGGAGCTCGTTACAATTTATAGCGAAATAAATTGTCTGTTTAAATCAACCGACAGTTATCGTTATTTAACAATGATCTTCCAATGTGAGTAAAACGCACTAACTCTGTTCAATTTATATTTTTATAAATCTAATCTAGTAATGATAAATGATGATTAATTTCTTTGTATCGATTGTTTGGATGAACTGCTAGTCGATTGGTTGAAATTATAGATAACGATATATACATATATCATTAACCAAATATTGATTCTGTTTTTCAGAATATCTCATATTGAAATGAAATTGATGTGAACTATATGTGAAACGACCCGAACTTCCCCATGAAGGAAAGACCGGATTGAGTTGAGAACACGACAAATCAGAACACAAACAGAAGAACATTTCATTGCTTACTACAACAATTCCATCAGAATACAGGAATATAAAGAGTATAAATATTACACATCATAAAATATCAGAGATTTAAATACATTACTGCAGCGGAAAAATAATACAAAACACAACTGAAAAGAATATACGTATACAGAGCTTTTCGAATATCAGTCCAGCTGTAAACCAGGATCCTGTGAATATAAATCTGCAAAACCAAAACTACTAGCTGCCCGTGCGGAAAATAGTGGCACCCAGAGTTTAGGTTAAAACAATAAACTCCAGGTCAGTCATGTGATTGGTGTGAGAACTAAAACAGTTATTTGAAACTTTACTTTAAAATATAGTAAATCAAGGGACCACGCCGTATAACACGGAACGGGTTTCCTCCCAAGAATACTAGTCTATAGAATAAACAACGCAATGCTTTTTTGAAAAATGAAGCTATTATAAGACTCAGGTCCCATCACACAATGCAACGCAAGCCGGAGGATAGAGTTTTACCTTATAATAGCCAAAATATGCTTCATACGTGTAAAGAAAAATCATTTGATATTATTATTAGTGCATATATGTTTCAGAAGCAAATTCAATCATAAATATCAATCCTAGACGGCATAGCTACCATCTACTATGTCGCCATATATAAGTTACAATCAAATCCTTGATTTCGTATTGGAAATTGGGATTCCATCATGAGTTGAGGCAAGGGGAAAGCTCCTCACCGCTTTGAGACACTCTATCAAATCGAATTCCAATTTAATATATTAAATTGGAAAACTTTACTTTGGAAAATTTCCATTAAATCTTAATAAAAAGATTTATAAATTCCAAATCACATTTCACTGTAAAGAGGGTTAAAGAACGAATGTCGTTAAAAACACAGTTCACAACAAACCCAAAATCCCATCAGTCTCTAACCGTAAATTAGTAAGAGAACATTTCCTTAAGTATTACCCCGAAGGCCGAAACCAACATCAGATCAATACCCAGGAAACCATTCAACTTAACTAATCTCCAGTCAGTTTCTAATTTTCTTAACTACATTCGGTTCAAGAACAGTATTATTATAGATACCATTCACGACAAACCCAAAATCCAATTTGATATTAAATACGAGGCTCTGAATAGAAAATATATCGGCTTATATTCAATATCAAATTCTGAAACCAACAAATATTGTATTGGAATAACGATATATATATCTTCCAAATTCCTCCACAATATCCGTATAATCACAAAATCCAATATCGAAATATTCTGAAGATAATTTTGATTCAAATCCATTCCAATTCATATATTGGAAATTCCGGTTATTTTCAAAACCATTTCAAATCCAATTTATTTATTTAAAAATATTGGATTTATTATTCTATTTCAAAACTAGTTCATTTCGATAAAAATATTTTTTTATCTTTTCAAATATGGAATTTTTCATCCTAATTCTTTCCAAATCATTTCTTATGGTTTTACACTAAATATTGATATTTTTAATAATTTTATCAAGGCCCGTACAGTCGATTTCCATAAACGGCCATCGAACTACACTTACAGCGACCTTTTCCAAATTTGATTTGGACATAATTCCAAATCCAACCATTAGATTTCAAATCTCTAATATTTGTTGGAAAGCTCTTTTCGATACGAACCCAATGGTTCCGGTTTTAGGAGAATCCGACGGTCGGATCTCCCGTAATATCCGTTCGAAGTCAATGGTCGAAATTCGCGAACTGCCGCAGCGCGGTGCGTTCTATTCAAGCCATTATATATATATATATTATATTTCGTCGATTTCCATTTAAAACGTATTTTATGAATCATTTTAAGTTCGTTTTCAAAACGATTTCAACTTCATATTCAATTTCTAATCAAAATTGAATATTCCATATCACCGATATATAAATGATAATATTTTCAAAACATTATATTTCGAAATCATTTCCTTTTTCGATATTCATTATAAAAATGAATAAAATCGATATAAATATCGTTCACGTTCAAATGGCGTCAATCTAATCAACACGGCTTTATATATTTAAATATAATCATGTCCATCCCAAATCGGACATCAAAATCAAATTTTGATCTTTTACTGAATATTATTTTAAAATGTTCATTATTTTAAAATAATCGTTATTTTAAAATATTCATTCTTTTATAATAATCGTTATTTTAAAATATTCATTCTTTTAAAATATTCCTATTTTATGAACTGGAATCAGACATAGTCAATTACCATATAATTTGATTTATATGGATTTCATATCCACATGTACACAACAACAATCAAACACAGACAACCATCATCCAAAGTGCATTCTACACTGCATAAGCATTAAATATAAATATTCAACACTTATACAGCCTGTCAATCAATCGATCGACATACTGCTAATTATTGGGACTAGTGTATGTCATATATCATTCCAATACCCGTGTGGGGTTTCAATCAACAAACACATATTTATTTGTGCGGTTGGGCGATGTGTGAAATTTATCGTCCCAATCAATATCATCAAATGTGTGTACATAAAAAAATCGTTCGATTTGTTTATAAATATTTATTTTGTTCATGTACACGTTAAATTTTTTATTTTTAACTATAAAATATTTTATTCCATTCCACATCACACAATCAACTTTCACAACAAAATCAAACAAACAAACAAGTCGTCCATGTTCTGTGGACGATGGGTGTCGGGTGCTGCTAAGCACCGTCTACATCTTAATATATATTTTAACTAGAAAATAAAATCAAAGTGAGAAGTTCTCACCTTTGCGTTCCACTCCATCATTCTTTATTTCTGAATGGTTCTGATTTGTCTGAAATTCCAACTCTCTCTTTTCACGCTGTTTATAAATAAAATATCACATTTTTATTTCAAAGCTATATGGATAAAAATCACATTTTTATCACTTCGCTATATTTATAAAAATCAAATTTTTTTTATAGCGTTAAAAATCGAATTTTTATATAACTAAAAAATCAAATCTTTTTGTTACAACATATATATATATATATATATATATCGCATTTTTATACTGTTAAAAATCATATCTTTATATTGCTTCTATATATATAAAAATCGTATTTTTAATCTACTACTTATATAAAAATCATATTTTTATTTCTAATCTACATTATAAAAATCAGATTTTTATAACGCTACTTTCAATATAAAAATTATATTTTTTCCTATTTCAAAAACCTAATCTTTCCTCTCATGAACCTCATATAAGAATCTATTTTTTTCTCTCATGAACCTCATATAAAAATCCCATTTTTCCTCTCATGAACCTCATATAACAATCCCATTTTAAAATGTTATACATATTATTAAAAATCATAACCTTATCGCTATTAAAAATCATAACTTTATCGTTATTAAAAATCATAACTTTATCGTTATAAAAATATGAACTTTTTCTATATAAAAACATGAACTTCTTCTATATGAAAAAACATGAACTTTTTATATATAAAAATATGAACTTTTTCTATATAAAAACATGAACTTCTTATATATAAAAATATGAACTTTTTACATATAAAAATTTTGAAAATTAAAACCATTGTAAACAAATAAATAATAAATAAATAAAATATAAAACTCACTTTTTGGTTTGTGCGTCGAGAGCAGGGGGTAATCCGGAGGCCGGAGGCACCGTGAGCAGCGGCGTAGTGGGGGAACGGGAGGGGCTAAGCGGTTTTCTGGGGTCGCGGTTTTCAATTAGGGGAAGGGGAGAGGGAGTAGGCGTCGAAGTGGGGACTGGTGGATTGGGGTGCGGTGCGATTCGAATTGGAAGAAGGGGGAAGGGAGGAGAGAGACGGGGGAGTGAGAGGGGGCGAGGGTGGTGGGCGATGGCGGCTGCGCCAGAGGCGGCGCGCCGGAGGGCGCGGTGGCCCGCTGAACGGAGGAGCGATGGTCGCTCCTCCTTCCCATTTTTTTCTCTGTTAAAATGATTTGAACGGGAGGGGTTGATTGAGAAAATAGAAGGAGACGGGGGTTTTATTTAATTTATATATATTTTATTATTTTAAACTTTCTAAAAGCAACTTTTTATTTCAAACTCAAAATCGAACCTACCGACTGTTGTCAATAGCTAATTACCCCCATTCCAAACACAATGGGATATGTATCGTAAGTTGATTCGATTGTTTCGATCAATTTCCGTCAAAATCAAAATATAAATCTATATATTGAATTTGCACGCGCATTTCAATTTTCTGGGGCCACATACAGACTCTAAAAATTCCCGAAAAATAGTTTCTAGATTCGTATTGACGAAACGGTTCTAACAAAACTAATTTCGTCAAATTTGGAGACCGTTTGAATAATGGTCATTTTCTGGTCGATCCAAATTGACTAAAACTGTCAAAACACGTTTTCCTTCGCCTCGCTCACACATTGATTTCAAAAATTATGAATTTTGGAATCTAGCAATAACTTGACATCCCGGATCCAACAAAAGTGGTTTCGTTGAAAACGGAGGTCGTTTGCAAAATTTCCATTTTTAAGGGCCAAAATTCCATAGCGACTATCCTGAATTTTCAACTGGGCATAACTTTTTATCCCCGCTATGAAATTTCAATTTTTCGAATTCGTTGGAAAGATATTTTCAAATAGATTCTAATTTTTTTGGTTTCGCTAAAATTCGGTTTATTTTGAATCCTGTACATTCATTTGAAATTTGAAATCGAATTTTCAAACTACCGCGCCATTTTCAATTCCTTTTATAATTGAAAATATATATTTATATTCTAAGTCGATTCAAATAAATATATACGTTCTAATTCTATTCAAAATAAATTTCTTGCCATTATTATTTAAAATAATTCATTTTAGATATTCAAAATTCATCAAACTTGCCAAAATAAATTTTTTAAATTGGTTCAGGTTTTCCAGGTTATTACAATATTGCTTAACATATGTGGATGCAGGGAAAACGGGTTGGAGGGATCCAACTGGATTCCTCAACATTTATTTTACTGTTTTTCATATATTGTGATATATGATGTGATACATAATCTGTTGTTAATTATGTGTGTTTGGAAGATATTGATCATTTTTATATGGTATGTCAAATACCATAAGGAATACTGGAGTGCAAAAAGAGAATTTTTAAAGTGTATATTGAAAATGAAATATTTGTATAAAATAGATAGACATTTTAAAAAGGAATATTTCATAAATAAATAGACATTTAAAAAAAAGAATATTTATAAAATGAATAGGATTTTATAAAAGGAATTATTTATAAAATGAATAGGATTTTAAAAATGGAATATTCCAGGAATAAATAAATATTATTAAAAAGAATTATTTGAAAAATAAACAACATTTATAAAAGGAAATATTTTGAAAATAAACAGAGATTTATAAAAGGAATATTTATTTGGAAAATAAATAGATTTACAAAAGGAAATATTTCGTAAACAAAATAGAGATTTATAAAAGGAATATTTATTTGGAAAATAAATAGAATTATAAAAGGAATATTTATTGGGAAAATAAATAGAATTATAAAAAGGAATATTTATTTAGAAAATAAATAGAATTATAAAAGGAATATTTATGTAACAGCCTGCACCTCCGTTCACGCAAGATATTGTCCCCAACTTAGCCACCGTATAGGTGTGGGGTTTTGTTCCTCAAAAGGCCTCGGCATTAGTAAGAGATGGGCTCTACTATATAAGTACCCACTTCACATAGGCTTTGTAGTGACCCGCATTTCCATAACATCAGAGTTGACTATATACATCATACCTCCAACCCAAATATCACGAAAAATACGAGACATTTTTTTTTTAGAAGAAAGAGGTAGAAGAAGAACAGAAATAACCACACAGAATCTCACATCGCAGCGGAACAAAATATAATATATCACATCTTTGAAATACAAAATCTTAACTGTATAACATACACTTATCAGAGTACAACACTTACAACATAGCGGAAAAAACTATAACTAGATAACGCTGAAGCCCCCTGCTCCAAGCTCCTTTAGACATATCTGAAAAATCCTGAACTACTTGACTGCCCGTACAAATTTAGGCACCCAAGAGTTTAGGGAAAACAACAAAGTAAACTCCGGGTCAGTCATGGGACTGGTATGAGTAAAACAGTTTAAAAACAGTTCGAACAAGTAAACGATATCTCATAAGACCACGCCGCATAACGGAACGGGTTTTTCCCTTATGAGAATCCGAAATATCTTTATATCAAAAACCTTTTGATATTATAATAATGTCTATATCAAGTAGATAACAATCTAGTGGAAACGCTTGCATCTCACGTTCCACATATATAATTTACAATCAAAACCGCAAGCACGTATTGGGTAATGGATTTCCAACTATGACAAGGTATGGAATCACCTTCCGCTGGTATATCTCTAGAGGAGAATACACAGAGTTCAATAAGAACATCTTGCAACTCAGCCACACATGACCGACCACTCATTTCGCTTGAGTGTATCGAATGTATATCACCAACGATTGGGATCAGCAACCGTTTCCCGAATGGGTCAGCATCGACAATAGATTTTTAGAAGTAAATGAAACTCTAGATCAGGTGATTATAAACCCTAATAGGTGCGACCTACATAGCCATGCTGCTTGCCCGATTTCTGTCATTTACCGGTTGATGAGGCTAGAAACTACGCTTTATCATCACACCAGATTCACTTCGAATGCCACATCGTCAAATCCATCAAATCACCGATTGACGTCCTCAACAGTACATTACGTGTTAGCTAAAAGAAGTTTCCTTCTCCGCTTCCACTCTTGGTACGGTTGAAGAAATCAATGTACGTGACCATTCTGGAATTACTCTGTCAGACATTCATTCATACAAGTCACCCAGGAACAGGATTAACCGAAGGCACTATTTCTATTAATAGAAAAAAGTCCTTGCACTCTACTCCGTCTTCGATTATCTTTATATAATCTGATTCGCACGCTACTGCCAATACGGAGTGGTTCTTCGGATAATAATCCAACCGGTCTCTCCATATTGACAACGATGGTCAAAACTTCGATAGTCTGTGATTTAACTATCGAATAAAACAAGTGTTTCGATAGTCGATGATTTAACTATCGAATAAAACAAGTGTTCATCCAAACATCCAACAATCACTGAACCTTTAATTAATATTCCATTAATTAAATCTCTTCTCTATTTCTTTATCAATATTTGTTAATCAAGTATTTTCAATAACCATATTGGCCTTATACGCTATTTGGAAAACATTTCCATATATCGCCTTCTTTTGTTTTCTAAACTTTAGAAAATATTCATTATTCTATTTCCAAGCTTTGCACATATTTGGGTTAAAACAGATGTTGTGTAAAACATTGTTACGACAACCCAAATACAGTATTTAACGAATTCTTATTCCACATTGATCTTCGAGCCTGAATCTTGCTACTTATCGGTATATCATGAAATCCACCAAGTTGGGGTATAATTACCTCTCAGACCTTGACTGAATAACATTTAACGTCAAAACAGACAAGACTACTTACTCGAATAGTCAATACCATACAACTGATTATTCACCTCCAAACACATATACATTTTCTCTTTCTATTCTTACCAGATTTTATTCTTATACTTCCTTTTTGATTATACTATTCTATTTCTAAGTTCGTTTTCTTATCGACTTCTATATATTTTGATATGTTAATTTCTAACTATCAAATTATCTTAAAAATATTCTATCTCCTTAAATTCCCGGAAAAATTCGCCATAACCTCCTTTGTACCGGGAGCATCGGGAAATTTCAAATAGCTTTCCCGGTCCTTCTCATCTCAAAAAGAAAAAGAAAAACCAAGCGACTAGCCGATACGGCGCATAAAATCTCATATATGAATTAAATACGTACCTTTTTGTCGGGCATTCTATTTATTTCACTTCTATACTTTATTCCAAACCTGTCTCCTGTATATTTATACCTGTTCAATCTATTTAACTATACCAAATCGTTTCAACTCAATTTGTTAATTAAATCTGTTAATTAACTTCTTAGTCTAATCAACTTCTATTTATCCAAATCTATTTATTTTAAATCCCATTTGAATTTCTATATTCAAATTCCATTTGAAATACTATGTTCAAATTCCATAGTTAAACTCCATTTGAATTCTATTATTCAAATTCTATTTTAATTCCTTATATTCAAAGTCCATTTGAATTCTCTGCATTATTTATAAACAACGTTTATAACTTCAATTCAAATCCCATATTTCAATTTATAAACAAGTTTATAAATTCGATTTAAAACCCACTTTTCATTTATAAGCAAAGTTTATACATTCGATCACTTGTTTTATATACCTTCAAAACAAGTTAATGTTTTCTATAGTTTTAAAGTCCATTTGAATTCTATATTCAAATACTATCGTTTAAAGTCCATTTGAATTTCTATATTCAAATCTATAGTTTTAAGTCCATTTGAATTCTATATTCAAATACTATCGTTTAAAGTCCATTTGAATTTCTATATTCAAATCTATAGTTTAAGTCCATTTGAATTTCTATATTCAAATCTATAGTTTTAAGTCCATTTGAATTCTCGGCATTATTTATAAACAACGTTTATAACTTCAATTCAAATCCCACCTTTCCATTTATAAACAACTTTATAAATTCGATTCAAATTCCATCCTTTCATTTATAAACAAAGTTTATAAATTCAATTACTTGTTTTATATACCATCAAACAAGTTAAATATTTTCTATAGTCTTATTTAAAATTCAAATTCTATTTATAAAAAATAGAATTTCCTTTTTAAAATCTCAAATACCCTTTTCGATATTTTTATGAATGAATATTCAAGCTCTAGTGGTATTTTAAACAATCAAATCAACCAATTTTCAATCACTTGATTTTTAACACATCATATATGAATATATATATGAAATCAAACAAACAAACAGATAATATATATTTTTGAGGAACCCAGTTGGATTCCTCCAACCTGTTTTCCTGCATCCACAGACGTTAGTCAACATAGTAATACCCAACCTGCTTCGAGGCAGGATATCGCGGTATAGAAGGTCATCCACTAATCATAGCGTGGGGCGTATAGGGTAATCATCCGCTAATGAAACCGCGGGCATCCGCTAATGAAACTGCGGGAATCCAACCAATCATCATCCCAATATATATATATATATATATATATATATATCCTAAATAACTAATATATATTTTAAGCAGCCACATGAATATTAAAATGCAACCAGACAATCAACAAACAATTATTTTTAACTGATAAAAATAAATTCTAAATGAAGGTGAGCGAGATTTACTCACTTTGAGTTTTAATTTGTGACCCATTCCAAACTTGAATTTAATTTGATCGGTTGAACTGAACTTAAAAATCCAACTGACTCCAAGACACTTCAATCCAGTTCATCGCAAAGCTATTGAGGATACGAGTCCAACAATCTGATGATGTTCGCATCTGATTTTTGTTTGAATTAGGAATTCATTTTATAAGTTACCGAAAAATTCAATATCATTAAAAATTAATTACTGAATTAACTAAATTAAGATAATTACCTTAAGTATCTTACTAATATCCCTTTCTTCCCAACATACACTCATGCAGTAGCTCACTGAGCAGAAAACAAGACCGTAGCTTTTCCTCCTCTACTACCTTTGAACATCTCATACAAAAGAAAAAAATGCAGCCCATTCTTCGACATCACCATTTGCTCCAGTCCGCTCCTTCTTTCCTGAACAATACCACACCCTTGAAACCTCATCGTCAATCCCCGAATAACCAATCATCGACCCTCATCCCTTCGCTAATACCTCGCGTGCCTCTACTGATGTCGAACTAGGTTTCCGCGATGATGTCTGTACTCGCGATTCACCCAAAAGCTGCGTTGACCCAAAATCAGAAATCCCCAATTGAATCGCACCATGCTTCCAACACGGTGGCATGAAATACAAGCTCATACGAGCAGACTTGTACTCGATTTAGATTTGAGAGAGTTCGGTTTTCCTGAGTACTTCGAATTGGTGGAGATATATAAAAATGAAAGAGGGGATTCAGTTTTTGGTTTCTGATTTTAACGAGGAGGGTGCGGTTTATAATTCAACAGCAAGGCCTATAAATTTGTGGAGTTAAGGAGAACAAGTGTTTTTAAGTTTGGCCATATATTTTTTTCTCTTGGGTGTTCTATTTCTGACCACAAACAAAAGGAAATTATTTTGTTTTAGTTAGTTTTTAAACCGGTATCCTTAAATTAAAATACGTTATGACTCCGAACTCCTTTCTGAACCCAACAACTGTCCATTCTAGGGAAATACCCCTATTCTGAATCCACTGGTATAAGTCACGAAGTCCAGTTTGATCGTCTGTGGAAGATATTAATTTAAATCAATAAATTAAATTTAAAAACAATAAATTCTGCGAAAATAACTTAATATTATTATTCGAATTCAAACAGAAGTCTGAACTGGAATAAATTCCGTTTTAAATCTCAAACTGAATTATATTTTCGCATAACGATGATTTAATATATTCGATATTAAATCGAAATTGATTATTAAACTGATAACTTAATATAAATATTCATTTAATTTATCAAATTAATATTTAAAACTGAATTAAATATTCAAATTTAACCCACGGAATATCCGGGTCATTACATTCTTTCCCACTTAAAATAATTTCGTCCTCGAAATTGCTAAGGTAGAAAAAAAGTGCTACAAAGCCATTTATCTTTTCAAAACTTATTTATGTTGATATTCAACATTTCAAACTTCCTTACGTAACTCTCTTTCGAACAAATCCCTATTCGATAATTCCTCCCTTCGAATAACTATATTCGATAATCTGTCTTTCGAATAAATAGATTTGAAAACCTTTCTTCGAATAAACCATATTCGATTTACTCTATTAAATTTACTCTTATCAATTAACTCTATTGGATTTAACTCTTTTCGATTAACTCCACCGAATAATTAAATTTGATAACTCCTTCGAATAACCAATATTCTATAACTCACTTCGATTAAACTAATCGATAACTCTTTTCAATTAAACTAATATTCGATTTAACTATATTCGCTTGACTCTAGATCGCAGCGATCACAATGGTTACGCCCGATTCCCCCAGGAAACATCCGACCGCTCTAGGCTATCTGCAGCCCTACGAATTACGCTAGCAGTCGTACGAAATGGCAACTTATCCTGAGTAACTATGTTTGACTAATTCTATCTCAGTACTATATTCGATCAACTTTAATTGAATAACTATCATTCAATTAAATTCTAATTCGATTAACTATGTTCAATTAACTCTATCTGGTTAACTCTTTATTTGAATAACAAATATTCGATAATTTCTAATTGAATAACTAATATCCAATTTACTCTACGGATTAACCCTAACTGATTATCTCTAACTGGTTAATTCTTACTCTAATCGATTTATTCTAACTCTAATTGATTATTTCTAACTCTAATTGACTTCTCTTATTCGAATATCTCCTATTGGATAACGTTTATTCATCTATAAAGAATTACTTTTAGTAACGGTTCTTCACTTTATAAATGTTCTCTTAAATAACGTTACTTTACTTATACAAGTGTTGTGTACCCCTTCTATTTAAAACTATCGGTGTTAAAAACCAATATCTCTTCTCTAGATAAGTTCAGACTTATATATTCCATCTATCGAATGATAAACATTTAATTTAATTTATAAACTGTTATATATAAATTAACCTTTCCATTTATCTGTTAAAAACAGATTTCCATTTTCTATTCATCTTCTATATATTCCTTTGATTAAATTCTATTTAACAAATAAATATCTCATTTATAACATTCTATTTATTTACTATAAATAAATATTCCCATCTAATCTATTTGTAAATGTTTTACAAATATTTCCTTTTCAAATTCTTTGCACATAACTTCCTTTGTATTTGTGTTACAAATATATTTCCTTTATATTTCCCCATTTCATATTTCATTCACATTGATTTTACTCAATTTATTCGTTTCGATCCATTTAACTTACTTAAGTTAAATTCAATTTCAATCATTCAAATTCCCATTAACTAGTTGCTAATTAATCGTTTTGCCTATTTCACCATTTTTATTCGAATATAACTTGTTCAAGTATATGTCAACTTAATTTTAAACTAATCTAATTATAATTTCAACTCGAGTTATATATTCGATTTCGAATATATATTCTCAATCTCTTTCACTTATCCAAAAACCCAATTTCGATTCAAATTTCATTTAACTAATTATTTTCCAATTTAGTTAATTCTATTTAACCATTTAAAATATGATTTTTGTCTTAAAAATCATTTCACTTACTTCACTGGAGTTCATATTTATTTTATATCTCCTGTCTGGATTTTTCTAGTGCCAACTCAGATTTTAATTCCTAAAAGTCCTTTTATTTATTTAATTAAACCGTTATGGTTTTTATAATGGTTCTGGCGCTACTTTTCTAAAAATTTGATTTTGACATAACTCAAAATCTATACGACGAAATCCTGATTTTTCTCTTTCATTAGAAAACTATCGTTCAACCGGTCCCGACGATTCTTGTTTCAAAGAATTCCGACTTCAATTGAGTTCTGTATACTAAATTGAAGTTCGAATCGCCAATTTACGAACTGCCGCGTTACGGCGAGCTCGTTTTAATTATATTTATAAATATAAACGTTTTAACTTTGTTTATAATAAATTCAATCTCCATTCTGATATATTTTTAATATATATCAAATCCATTTTTGTATTTCAACATAATATTCCCGATCTATTTCTCTTCAAATATTCAAGTCCTCTATATCTACAATATTCAAATTCCATTTGAATCTCTTTATTCCAACTCATTTGAATTTCCTTTTATTCAATTTTTATTTGAATTTTCCTCGATTCAAATTCTAATTCAATTTCCTTATCTTCAGATTCTATTTGAATTTCTTATCTTTAATTTCTATTTGAATTCCTTTATTCAAAATCCATTTCAAATCCCTTATTCAAATTCCATTTGAAATACTTTATTCTATTTCTATTTAAATTCCTTTGAATTTAAATTCTATTTAAACTCCTTTGAATTCAAATTCTATTTCAAACGTTATATTTTCTTTGAATTCTAATATTCAAACCTCTATTTGACTTTTCTTTATTCAAATCCATTTGAATTCCTTTGAATTCAAATTCCATTTCAATTTTTCTTATACAATTTCTATTTCACTTCTATTTGAATTATATATATATTCAAATTCCTTTATTTTACTTCTATTTGAAATCTATATTCCCATTTCACATTTCAAAATTCCTTTGAAGTTATATAAATATATACATATATTTATACCTATCCCAAATTCAAAACATTTGAATTTTCAAACAACTTGTTTCTTTTCAAACAAATTTCCATCAAAACTTTTTCTAAGGCAACATTTTATCACTTAGAAACTCGAAAATGAACACTGGTGATGTTGCGACCATCATCAGAATTATTTCCCAGCTACTGAATGAGTTCAGTGCTTTATTTCTTTCAAAGATCCCTTTAGAAAAATATTTTCCAAACTCCCAGGATTTTAAATTTTGAATTCTGGTTGGAATTCAATTTCAATTTATCTCATTTGTATATTTGATTTCATATACAAATTCCATTGGTTATATATATAACTATTTCTGTTTTATAATCTAATTTGATTATAATCCTAACAATCAACTTAACTATTTAAAACAATATCGTGTCTAATCTTCTGTTCAAGTGTTTATAAATTCCTATCGACTTCGTGGCGTCCCACGATTCGACCAAAATTTATAATCCACTCAACAGACTAGTCAACACAATATAAAACAGTTTTTATATCAATAACAAGTACGCTCTCTCGTATATATATACACTCAACTCATTCTAGGATACTACTGATCCTATCTCTAATGAGCACATTCCAACAAGCCTAGGTATTCGCTCAACCTGGCTCTGATACCAACTGTAGTGACCCGCATTTCCATAACATCAGAGTTGACTATATACATCATACGTCCAACCCAAATATCACGAAAAATACGAGACATTTTTTTTTAGAAGAAAGAGGTAGAAGAAGAACAGAAATAACCACACAGAATCTCACATCGCAGCGGAACAAAATATAATATATCACATCTTTGAAATACAAAATCTTAACTGTATAACATACACTTATCAGAGTACAACACTTACAACATAGCGGAACAAACTATAACTAGATAACGCTGAAGCCTCCTGCTCCAAGCTCCTTTAGATATATCTGAAAAATCCTGAACTACTTGACTGCCCGTACAAATTTAGGCACCCAAGAGTTTAGGGAAAACAACAAAGTAAACTCCGGGTCAGTCATGGGACTGGTATGAGTAAAACAGTTTAAAAACAGTTCGAACAAGTAAACGATATCTCATAAGACCACGCCGCATAACAGAACGGGTTTTTCCCTTATGAGAATCCGAAATATCTTCATATCAAAAACCTTTTGATATTATAATAATGTCTATATCAAGTAGATAACAATCTAGTGGAAACGCTTGCATCTCACGTTCCACATATATAATTTACAATCAAAACCGCAAGCACGTATTGGGTAATGGATTTCCAACTATGACAAGGTATGGAATCACCTTCCGCTGGTATATCTCTAGAGGAGAATACACCGAGTTCAACAAGAACATCTTGCAACTCAGCCATACATGACCGACCACTCATTTCGCTTGAGTGTATCGAATGTATATCACCAACGATTGGGATCAGCAACCGTTTCCCGAATGGGTCAGCATCGACAATAGATTTTTAGAAGTAAATGAAACTCTAGATCAGGTGATTATACACCCTAATAGGTGCGACCTACATAGCCATGCTGCTTGCCCGATTTCTGTCATTTACCGGTTGATGAGGCTAGAAACTACGCTTTATCATCACACCAGATTCACTTCGAATGCCACATCGTCAAATCCATCAAATCACCGATTGACGTCCTCAACAGTACATTACGTGTTAGCTAAAAGAAGTTTCCTTCTCCGCTTCCACTCTTGGTACGGTTGAAGAAATCAATGTACGTGACCATTCTGGAATTACTCTGTCAGACATTCATCCATATAAGTCACCCAGGAACAGGATGAACCGAAGGCACTATTTCTATTAATAGAAAAAAGTCCTTGCACTCTACTCCGTCTTCGATTATCTTTATATAATCTGATTCGCACGCTACTGCCAATACGGAGTGGTTCTTCGGATAATAATCCAACCGGTCTCTCCATATTGACAACGATGGTCAAAACTTCGATAGTCTGTGATTTAACTATCGAATAAAACAAGTGTTTCGATAGTCGATGATTTAACTATCGAATAAAACAAGTGTTCATCCAAACATCCAACAATCACTGAACCTTTAATTAATATTCCATTAATTAAATCTCTTCTCTATTTCTTTATCAATATTTGTTAATCAAGTATTTTCAATAACCATATTGGCCTTATACGCTATTTGGAAAACATTTCCATATATCGCCTTCTTTTGTTTTCTAAACTTTAGAAAATATTCATTATTCTATTTCCAAGCTTTGCACATATTTGGGTTAAAACAGATGTTGTGTAAAACATTGTTACGACAACCCAAATACAGTATTTAACGAATTCTTATTCCACATTGATCTTCGAGCCTGAATCTTGCTACTTATCGGTATATCATGAAATCCACCAAGTTGGGGTATAATTACCTCTCAGACCTTGACTGAATAACATTTAACGTCAAAACAGACAAGACTACTTACTCGAATAGTCAATACCATACAACTGATTATTCACCTCCAAACACATATACATTTTCTCTTTCTATTCTTACCAGATTTTATTCTTATACTTCCTTTTTGATTATACTATTCTATTTCTAAGTTCGTTTTCTTATCGACTTCTATATATTTTGATATGTTAATTTCTAACTATCAAATTATCTTAAAAATATTCTGTCTCCTTAAATTCCCGGAAAAATTTGCCATAACCTCCTTTGTACCGGGAGCATCGGGAAATTTCAAATAGCTTTCCCGGTCCTTCTCATCTCAAAAAGAAAAAGCCAAGCGGCTAGCCGATACGGCGCATAAAATCTCATATATGAATTAAATACGTACCTTTTTGTCTGGCATTCTATTTATTTCACTTCTATACTTTATTCCAAACCTGTCTCCTGTATATTTATACCTGTTCAATCTATTTAACTATACCAAATCGTTTTAACTCAATTTGTTAATTAAATCTGTTAATTAACTTCTTAGTCTAATCCACTTCTATTTATCCAAATCTATTTATTTTAAATCCCATTTGAATTTCTATATTCAAATTCCATTTGAAATACTATGTTCAAATTCCATAGTTAAACTCCATTTGAATTCTATTATTCAAATTCTATTTTAATTCCTTATATTCAAAGTCCATTTGAATTCTCTGCATTATTTATAAACAACGTTTATAACTTCAATTCAAATCCCATATTTCAATTTATAAACAAGTTTATAAATTCGATTTAAAACCCACTTTTCATTTATAAGCAAAGTTTATACATTCGATCACTTGTTTTATATACCTTCAAAACAAGTTAATGTTTTCTATAGTTTTAAAGTCCATTTGAATTCTATATTCAAATACTATCGTTTAAAGTCCATTTGAATTTCTATATTCAAATCTATAGTTTTAAGTCCATTTGAATTCTATATTCAAATACTATCGTTTAAAGTCCATTTGAATTTCTATATTCAAATCTATAGTTTAAGTCCATTTGAATTTCTATATTCAAATCTATAGTTTTAAGTCCATTTGAATTCTCGGCATTATTTATAAACAACGTTTATAACTTCAATTCAAATCCCACCTTTCCATTTATAAACAACTTTATAAATTCGATTCAAATTCCATCCTTTCATTTATAAACAAAGTTTATAAATTCAATTACTTGTTTTATATACCTTCAAACAAGTTAAATATTTTCTATAGTCTTATTTAAAATTCAAATTCTATTTATAAAAAATAGAATTTCCTTTTTAAAATCTCAAATACCCTTTTCGATATTTTTATGAATGAATATTCAAGCTCTAGTGGTATTTTAAATAATCAAATCAACCAATTTTCAATCACTTGATTTTTAACACATCATATATGAATATATATATATATGAAATCAAACAAACAAACAGATAATATATATTTTTGAGGAACCCAGTTGGATTCCTCCAACCTGTTTTCCTGCATCCACAGACGTTAGTCAACATAGTAATACCCATCCTGCTTCGAGGCAGGATATCGCGGTATAGAAGGTCATCCACTAATCATAGCGTGGGGCGTATAGGGTAATCATCCGCTAATGAAACCGCGGGCATCCGCTAATGAAACTGCGGGAATCCAACCAATCATCATCCCAATATATATATATATATATATATATATATATATATATATATATATCCTAAATAACTAATATATATTTTAAGCAGCCACATGAATATTAAAATGCAACCAGACAATCAACAGACAATTATTTTTAACTGATAAAAATAAATTCTAAATGAAGGTGAGCGAGATTTACTCACTTTGAGTTTTAATTTGTGACCCATTCCAAACTTGAATTTAATTTGATCGGTTGAACTGAACTTAAAAATCCAACTGACTCCAAGACACTTCAATCCAGTTCATCGCAAAGCTATTGAGGATACGAGTCCAACAATCTGATGATGTTCGCATCTGATTTTTGTTTGAATTAGGAATTCATTTTATAAGTTACCGAAAAATTCAATATCATTAAAAATTAATTACTGAATTAACTAAATTAAGATAATTACCTTAAGTATCTTACTAATATCCCTTTCTTCCCAACATACACTCATGCAGTAGCTCACTGAGCAGAAAACAAGACCGTAGCTTTTCCTCCTCTACTACCTTTGAACATCTCATACAAAAGAAAAAAACGCAGCCCATTCTTCGACATCACCATTTGCTCCAGTCCGCTCCTTCTTTCCTGAACAATACCACACCCTTGAAACCTCATCGTCAACCCCCGAATAACCAATCATCGACCCTCATCCCTTCGCTAATACCTCGCGTGCCTCTACTGATGTCGAACTAGGTTTCCGCGATGATGTCTGTACTCGCGATTCACCCAAAAGCTGCGTTGACCCAAAATCAGAAATCCCCAATTGAATCGCACCATGCTTCCAACACGGTGGCATGAAATACAAGCTCATACGAGCAGACTTGTACTCGATTTAGATTTGAGAGAGTTCGGTTTTCCTGAGTACTTCGAATTGGTGGAGATATATAAAAATGAAAGAGGGGATTCAGTTTTTGGTTTCTGATTTTAACGAGGAGGGTGCGGTTTATAATTCAACAGCAAGGCCTATAAATTTGTGGAGTTAAGGAGAACAAGTGTTTTTAAGTTTGGCCATATATTTTTTTCTCTTGGGTGTTCTATTTCTGACCACAAACAAAAGGAAATTATTTTGTTTTAGTTAGTTTTTAAACTGGTATCCTTAAATTAAAATACGTTATGACTCCGAACTCCTTTCTGAACCCAACAACTGTCCATTCTAGGGAAATACCCATATTCTGAATCCACTGGTATAAGTCACGAAGTCCAGTTTGATCGTCTGTGGAAGATATTAATTTAAATCAATAAATTAAATTTAAAAACAATAAATTCTGCGAAAATAACTTAATATTATTATTCGAATTCAAACAGAAGTCTGAACTGGAATAAATTCCGTTTTAAATCTCAAACTGAATTATATTTTCGCATAACGATGATTTAATATATTCGATATTAAATCGAAATTGATTATTAAACTGATAACTTAATATAAATATTCATTTAATTTATCAAATTAATATTTAAAACCGAATTAAATATTCAAATTTAACCCACGGAATATCCGGGTCATTACAGGCTTCCACGATGTGGGACTTAAGGGTGTTACATTCCCCCCTCCTATAGAGCCCAACGTCCCCGTTGGCTCACAAACACCTCACCCAAGCGTTGTGGTCCACACAGGAGCCACAATTTCGGTTGGGTATTGGATCTGATACCAAATGTAACAGCCTGCACCTCCGTTCACGTCAGATATTGTCCCAACTTAGCCACCGTATAAGTGTGGGGTTTTGTTCCTCAAAAGGCCTCGACATTAGTAAGAGATGGGCTCTACTATATAAGTACCCACTTCACACAGGCTTCCACGATGTGGGATTTAAGGGTGTTACATTTTGTAAATAAAAAAAGAACAAAATTAGATGACATTTTTATTTATAATTTCTTTGTAAATAAAAAGAACAAAATTAGATGACATTTTTATTTACAATTTCTTTGTAAATAAAAAAGAACAAAATTAGATGATATTTTTATTTACAATTTCTTTGTAAATAAAAAAAGAACAAAATTAGATAACATTTTTATTTACAATTTCTTTGTAAATAAAAAAAGAAAAAAATTAGATGACATTTTTATTTACAATTTCTTTGTAAATAAAAAAAGAACAAAATTAGATGACATTTTTATTTACAATTTCTTTGTAAATAAAAAGAACAAAATTAGATGACATTTTTATTTACAATTTCTTTGTAAATAAAAAAAGAACAAAATTAGATGACATTTTTATTTACAATTTCTACGTAAATAAAAAAAGAACAAAATCAGATGACATTTTTATTTACAATTTCTTTGTAAATAAAAAGAACAAAATTAGATGACATTTTTATTTACAATTTCTTCGTAAATAAAAAAAGAACAAAATTAGATGACATTTTTATTTACAATTTCTTCGTAAATAAAAAGAACAAAATCAGATGACATTTTTATTTACAATTTCTATGTAAATAAAAAGAACAAAATTAGATGACATTTTTATTTATAATTTCTTTGTAAATAAAAAAAGAACAAAATTGGATGACATTTTTATTTACAGTTTCTTTGTAAATAAAAAGAACAAAATTAGATGACATTTTTATTTACAATTTCTTTGTAAATAAAAAGAACAAAATTAGATGACATTTTTATTTACAATTTCTTTGTAAATAAAAAGAACAAAATTAGATGACACTTTTATTTACATTTTCTATGTAAATAAAAAGAATATTTTATTTACATTTAGTGTAAATAGAAATTAGATGACATTTTTATTTATAATTTCTTTGTAAATAAAAAGAACAAAATTAGATGACACTTTTATTTACATTTTCTATGTAAATAAAAAGAATATTTTATTTACATTTAGTGTAAATAGAAATATGACATAGAAAAAAAAAATTATTTACATTTAGTGTAAATAAAAATATGACATAGAAAAAATATATTTTATTTACATTTAGTGTAAATAAAAATATGACATAGAAAAAAAGAATATTTTATTTGCCTTTAGTGTAAATAGAAATATGAAATAGAAAAAAAAGAATATTTTAATTACATTTAGTGTAAATAAAAAAAATGACATAGAAAAAAAGAATATTTTATTTACATTTAGTGTAAATAAAAATATGACATAGAAAAAAAGAATATTTTATTTACATTTAGTGTAAATAAAAATATGACATAGAAAAATTATACTTTTTATTCGCATTTTCATGCAAATAAAACATAGAAAAAGAATTATACTTTTTAATGTAATTATAAACATAAGTTAGAAAAGAGAAGGAAAAGATTGCATTAGGAAAGAACACATTTTTCAATGTAATTAAAGAATGAATAAGGGGTTTCATTTTGCAATGTAATAAAAAAAAAGAATATAAAAGTTACATTTTGCAAAAGAAAATTTAATGATGTAACAAAAGAAAAGAAAAAATTACATTATGATGTAATATAAGAAAAGAAAGAATTACATTTCTATATAATGTAATATAAGAATAGAAAAGTTTACATTTTTATGTGATGTAAAAGGTTTAGATATTATTTGCATTGTAGATGCAACTAAAAACATGAATTTTAGAAAGGATATTTTATTCACATTTAGATGTGAATAAAAACATGAATTCACAAAGTGGATGTTTAATTACATTTTAGATGCGGATAAAATCAAGATTTGAAAAATTGAATTTTTATTTGCAAATTAGTTGCAAATAAAAAAAAGCATATATAAAGTACAATTTTTTTTATATGTGATTTAGTTATGAATAAAAATATGAATTTATAAAATGCATTTTTATCTACATTTTAGGTGAAGATAAAAACATGAATTTGCAATAATGCATTTTTATTTACATTTTAGATGTAAATAAAAACAGAGAAATAAAAGTGAAACTTTTATCGTCCTTTTTGATGCGATAAAAAGAATAAAATTAAAAGTGATATTTTTATCGTCGTTTAAGATGCGATAAAAAGAATGTATTTTAATAGTTGAAATCGCCAAAACAATTTATATTTATATATATTAAAATTAAACGAAATGTGCACGGTAGTTTGCGTTTCGGCAATCGTAACTTTAAACGATTATACCGAAAGATCCGACCATCGGATTTTTCCAAAACAGGAACCGTTATGACCGCTTCGAGAAGAGCTTTCCAATGATATAAATTTCATCAAAATCCGACGGTTAAATTTCAAGATATGTGTAAATCAAAATTTGGTAAAAACAGCGCCAGGGCCGTCCACCGACCCTGTAACGACCCGTGTTTTTCGACCATTTGAATATGAATATTTAAATTAGTTTTAAATATTATGTTGGGAATATTAATAGAATTTAATATTGAATTCGTTATTTAAAACGAAGTTGAACATTTTATATTTATATATAATATAAATCGAGCCTGAAATGGCGCTGCAGTTCGCAATATAGAGTTTTGAACTTCAACTGAGAATACAGGATTCGATATAAGTCGGATTTCTGTGAAACAAGAAACGTTGGAACCGTAATAATGATAATTTTCATATGAAAGAGAAAAATCCAGATTTCGTGTTACAGTTTGAAAGTTATGGCCAAATCAAATTTTGAAATAGTCGCTATGGAAAATCGTTATTAAATTATAGGCCTTTAAAATAACCATTTTGCAAACGGACTCAGATTTCGACGAAACCAGTTTCATTAGAACCGTATCGTTAAATTATTGTATGGTGGTGAGTGGCGTGGAAAACTGATGTCGTATATGACCATGGTAGCCGTAAACGCTCGTTCAGTGCAGTTAAATTAATTCAACTGAATAAAGGGATATTTGAGTGTAACTTGAGCAGACCATCGAATTTGGCCACGAAACCAGTTCCGTTGAGTTCGTAGCGTCGATTATAGTCAGGATAGGTATATAGTTTGTTATTTTTGAAGACTGTGAAATTTGGTGTTAAAAAGGGTAGTGCGGTGCGCGTTAAAAATGGCCTACCGGGGCAACAGTCTCAGAATGCGACGAAATTAGTGCCGTTGGGATCGTATCGAAAAGTTATTATCAATGTTCGCAGTTTCAAGTGGATTTGATTTATCTGGTGACCGTGAAAAAAATTTAACGCGTGTTCATTTCTGGTTTCATAAAGGAAATTTTTTCATACGACCTCGGATTTCAACGAAACTTGTCCCATTGGGTCCAGAATACCTTTTTACATTAAGATTTGTTTTTTTTATCAGTAAACAGAAATCATTTGTAGTGGTTTTACCGCGTTACTTTAGGATGAAGTTTTGATTTATAATAAAATAATATATTTAAACTTAAACCTTAAGCAATACAGTACACGGCCAACAGCTAACCTAACCTAAATAGGAATTAAACACAACTGTATTGGGTTATCTTCCATCCTATTTTGTCATAGGCACATGCTACTTTCTTTGTACAAATGCCACCTTTACTGACGAAGTATGCAAATGAAAGCGATATTCCACCATACCCTAAGCCTAAAACCGTACGTACAGATTGCAGCATACCATCTTTTTGGTGAAATTTCTTTTCAACATTTACTAACCGTGCCGACCAAGGCTTTGAAGAAATAGCTACCCTATGTTTTTACTGCAAACCTACAAGCTATTCCCTTGCGCCTCACGTATTTCTTTCCTTTAAATATCTGCTCCATTTATCCTCTTCGTTCACGCGCCAACTTCCAACAACAAAACAAAATGAAACAAATCTCCAAAACCGAACTCCCCTTCCCATTTTTCATCCTCAACAATGCATTCGAATCTGTCGAACTGGAAGTTGAATTTTCCCCCACAAATAAAACGTAGAAGCTTACTCTCTGCCATAAATAAAGCACCAAACTTCAGCTCCAGGAAACCGTACATAATTTCACAAAAACAAAGCAAGGATGAGCATGTGAACTGAAGGGGTCAGCACACGGTAGAGATGAACTTTTGCGGCGTGTGGCGAACGGAATCTGGCTGTGAAGGCGTCGAGTTTCGGTGGCTGTAGCAGGTGCTAGGTGGCACCGAGATGTGTGCAACTCAGGGAGAAGGTGGGCGTTGACTTGTACTTCGAGGTAGCACAATTCAATCTGGTTCAAGCGCAGCATGGTGGTAGCGTTTTGAAACCCTCATGATCGAAGTTGGGTTCGAGAACCCCTGGAGTAGAACGTAATAACAGAAAAAGGAAGGGGCCGATCCTTTTGGTATCCTATAAAGTGAATTACGTAATTTTTCATTATAATTGCGGATTAATCATTATAATTAGAGAGGGGCATTATATTTACTAAAGCAGTAACTGGGGACTTTGATACAGGAAGGATGCCGTGCTAGTTCTGAGCAACGTTGAAATAAGAAGAAAGTCGGACATGGGAGAAGTATGGAATCGAATTTCTTATCTGAGTAAAGTAATTAACCGTTAACTAAAATTTAGTTAATAATTAAGAGGTTAAGTATGATGAGATAAATTTTAAAACAGGAATTTATCGAGCTTGGATAAGTTGGTCTGAGCCGAGAACAAGACGACATGAACAAGAATTAAAGGATAAGACCGGCTGCTGAGGGGTAATTAACGTAATCAATTATAGTGGACTTTTAAGTAGGGGAGATAAATTGTTTGAAACAAATTATATAAACCATAAATTTATATTATTTATAATTCATGACTGTGTTATCAGAATTGAACCAAACAAGCTTCATTGGAACTGTATTGCTGAGATCTATATTCTGGAGCCAGTCTGGACAGAGCTGGAATCAACTGAAATATACAGTTAAATTAAACGACTGTTTAATTTAGCTGTAACCGAACCGCAATAACTCAAGGTGAGTTAAACTCACTCAGTTACCCTTTTTATATTTTATATAAATTGGGTATTTTTATTTTTTGTACTCTGCTTGCCAATGATTGACTGTTTTGCTAGTTGTCTGCTTATCTGTTGATTAACCGATGAAATTAAACTGTGTTTAATTTCAGTGAAATATCAAATCGTTATTTTTAACGATTGGTTCCAATAAAGGTAACTCACCTTGGTTGGTCACGTTTATTTATAAACGTGTTTAAATGGTTGAATTGTTTGAATTGCTTGTGGTTGATGTTGAATGGTTGCTATTTAGGGTTATCAGTTAAACAAAACTGAATGGTCTGATTTGAGATAACCATTTTGTATACAGGGAAGAACAGGTTGGAGGGACCCAACCGGATCCCTCAAATGTATTATTTATTTTCATATTATCATATATGAACTGATCTGTTTGTGTGATTGATTTGATGGTTGATTATTAATTGAATATTGAACATCTGTTTAAACCAATGGGCGATATTGGTTAAGTGTTTGGCAGAGTATGGCCTTTAAAAATCAATCGGGTTACAGATATTGATCCACCGTCAGGTGAATCGATAGAGATGCAGTTATAAAATTTATTTTATAACTAGAAATAGAATTTTGGAATATACTATTTTGAATAAAAGTTATATAAAGAGAAATAAATGAATAGTTTACTTATTTAAGACCTTGATTTATTATTAAGTGATTTTAGAAAGTTAATCAGATTGATAAGTACGGAAATAAGAAATAAGCCGAATGGTTTAGCTTGGATAATTATTTGATCAAGCAATTGTTAGTCTGATTAATGATAATTTAGAAAAGTACCTTTTAAATGAAAATGCATTTAAAAGTAATTGAATTGAAGTGAAATACAACTGAATGGCGAAAGGAGTTCATGAATAGGTTTTATTTTAAACCTAAGTTTTATAACGAAGTTATAAAAGGAATTTTAAGCGAGAATGAGAGCTTGAGTTAAATATTACTTAATCATTTGAATTAAGTCGAAGGAGATTTCGTTAAAAGGATTTAAGATAAACCAAAACATATAAATAAGTTTCAAAGTGTTAAGACGTTAATTTTACATTAACGTTATTTGAAACAAGATCTAGTAAAAAGGAGAATTTTAAATGAGATTTCGAAATGGGAAATTGAATGTAGTTATTCAAGATAGAATTAGCCAAACATAATTATTCGGCTGAGTTGCCAAGTCGTACGACTGCTAGCGAAATTCGCAGGGCTGCAGATAGCCTACGGAGGTCGGATGTTTCCTGAGGGAATCAGGCGTAACCATTGTGATCGCTGTGATCTAGAGTCAAGCGAATGGGGTTAAGACGAATGTTAATTAATCAACTAGAGTTATTCAAATATCGTATTTTTGAATATTAAAAGAGATAGAAGTTTTAATTTAACAAAAGTAAATCAGTTTGTCAAAAGGCCAAATGATGCTAAATACTGAACCCGTGAACTCATTGGAGTGTCATGATTGAAACACTGTATATTTTGATAGTTAAAACACCGACTATCAAATCTGACCAATACGATTGTTGGTATGGAAAGACCGGGATCGAATTTATATTCGAAAACCATTCCGTCTAACAAATACGTGAAGAGATCAGAAGATGATCGAGATGGTGCTGTGAAGACCGTGGATTTTCATCAACGGAAGAACCACTAATATTCTCGGCCTGGCAAGCAGAGATAAACTGTGATCCTGTCGTGGTTGGAATCTACGGGTTGCAAGGACTTCTCGCTACTGATCCATGGGGTGATTCCTAGATGGATGCGGTAGAAGAGTGCCTTCGGTTCATCCTGTTCCTGGGTGACGTGTATGGACGAGTGTCTGACAGAGTATTTCCAAAGGGTCACGTACGTTGATTTCTTCAAACGTACGATAGTTGTTGGCAGGGAATTGCCATTCTCTAGCTTTCAGCTAGAGTATTTTTGTGGACGTCAATTAGTGATATCTGATGGATTTGACGATGTGGCATTCAAAGTGAGTGATGACCAGATGTTCAGAAGTATTCTGACCTCAAGCCTCATCAACCGGGAAATGACAAAAATCGGGCAGGCAGCATGGCTATGTGGGTCGCTCCCATTAGGGTGTATGATCACCTATCTAGAGGAAATCTTATTTGCTTCTTTAATCTATGTTTCGATGCTGTCCCTTGTCGGGAGACGGTTGCTGATCCCAACCGTCGGTGATATACATTCGATACACTCAAGCGAAATGAGTGGTCGGTCATGTGAGGGCCGGGTTGCAAGAAGTTCTTGTTGAACCCAGTGTATTCGTCTCTAGAGATACACTATCGGAAGGTGGACCCATACCTTGTCAAGTTGGAATCAAATCTCCAATAAGCGCCTGCGGTTTTGATTTTATACTATATATGTAGAGCATGAGATGCAAGCGTTCTACTAGATTGCTATTTACTTGTATTTAGACATTATCATAATATCAGACAAGATATTGGTTTCAAAACTGTTTTGGGTTATCGTAAGGTAAAAACCGTCCGTATTTATGTGTGGATTTGGTCTTACGATTATCCTTTTCTTTTGAAAAGGTTTTGAACTTAAAAATCATGATTGGATGATTCACCCTTATTACTGTGCGAGTTTATCTCACTCTGGTTCACCAGACTGACCCGGTGTTTTGTAAATGCTCGGGTTAGCCCGGAGTGTACAGGTTCAGGTTATCGACTGCTGTGAAGAGACGAGCTGGAGGAGTCCAGACGTATGATATTATTATTCCGCTGTGTGTTATATGAGGACAGATTAGTATCACTGTCCAGATGTGTACTCTGATATTGTAAGTATTTCAAAAGCTTTCAATAAAGGTTATTTCTATATTATATTTTATCCCGCTGCGATGTGAGACTCTGTGTTGTGTGGTGTTCTTCTTCTTCTTCTATTCAATATTTCTACCTTATCTATTCTCACCCTCTAACTTCTTTCTATAAATGATCTGGAATGTTCGATGTCTGAATGGTCAACACGGTAGTTTGATGTTGATTTTCGGAGTCGAAAATCCCAGTTCGTTACAGTGGTATCAGAGCTGAAGGTTAAGTGATTACCTTGGCTCTGTGGCGTAACTCAGTAGAGATGGGGTTAGCAATACCCTAGATTGAGTTTGAGTGTATATATACGAGTGGACGTATTTGTAGATTTTATAAAAATTGTTTTATATTGTGGAGATTTATTGGGATGAGTTGTTTGTGAATTCTGGTCGATCAGTTTGATCCACTGTATCGATAGGAGTTTCTAAACACTCAAGTACGATAAACCGACACAGTATGTTTTAAAGGAGGGTAAATGAAATACTTTACCCAAATTATATTTTGATATACATATATATATATATATATATATTGGAAGTATTATAGTGTATTGGATGTGTTGGTTGGTTATAATTGAAATGGTTGTATAAATAACCAATTGGAATTCGTATAATATGGAATCAGATGAATTAAATCTGAAATCTAAATCAGAATTGGAATTAAAATTCCTTAAAGTGGGATAAATAATGAACTTGAATTGAATATATGAGAATTTTAAAATCCTGGGAGATTTTAATTTTGTTACAAGCATTGAAAGGGATATTTTGAAATGGATTTCAAAATGAAAGTGTTTAGAACTGGTTTTGAAAGTGATATAGTATTGAACTCACTTCGATAGCTGGGAAATAACTCTGAGGATGCTGGCCACATCATCAGTGTTCATTTCCGAGTTCTAAGTGACGGATTACTACCAGAAATCTTGTTTTCAATTGCTTTGAGAAAAACAAGTTGTTTTGAATCCTGGAAAGAAATGTTTGATTTTTGAAAGAGCTGAACTGTTTAAAACTCCCAGGGGAAATTGTTTGTACAAAAACAAATTTAAAAGAAATTTGGGAAAGCAAATATGAATTGAATTGGAACCAATTAACTGGAAATTGAATCGAGATATATTATATCGAGCAGAGCCAGATTTTTGAATTGTGAGACAAGAATCTGAAATGGTGTTGGACTGATAAGTTAAGAGTTGAAATTGGTAATGGATGGAAATTGAGTTAAGAATGGGATTTGGCTTGGACGCGTGGAGGAATTAGTTTTTGAGGATAAAGTTGGAATTTTGTTGGGAATGCATTTGTATATGCTGACAGGGTAGCAGATGGAAAGGATATGCCCGACAAAAAGGTACACATTTATTTGGATTTGGTGATTTATGAGCCTGTTTGGCAAGCCGCTTGGCTGTTTTATTTTCTTTTGAAGTGGAGAAGGCCTAGAAAGGCGAGTTGTAGTTGTACCGATTGAGCTGTACAAAAGAGGTGCTGGCGAAATTTTTGGAAATTTAAAGTGTTAGAAAATTTTCAATATTTTTGAAAATATATATTAATTGTATTGAATTGATTTTAATTTAAAATAAATTAGATTTGAAAATGAATGAGTTTATAACGTTCTTTCTTACCTTAGCAATTTCGAGGACGAAATTATTTTAAGGGGGGAAGAATGTAACGACCCGTGTTTTTCGACCATTTGAATATGAATATTTAAATTAGTTTTAAATATTATGTTGGGAATATTAATGGAATTTAATATTGAATTCGTTATTTAAAACGAAGTTGAACATTTTATATTTATATATAATATAAATCGAGCCTGAAATGGCGCTGCAGTTCGCAATATAGAGTTTTGAACTTCAACTGAGAATACAGGATTCGATATAAGTCGGATTTCTGTGAAACAAGAAACGTTGGAACCGTAATAATGATAATTTTCATATGAAAGAGAAAAATCCAGATTTCGTGTTACAGTTTGAAAGTTATGGCCAAATCAAATTTTGAAATAGTCGCTATGGAAAATCGTTATTAAATTATAGGCCTTTAAAATAACCATTTTGCAAACGGACTCAGATTTCGACGAAACCAATTTCATTAGAACCGTATCGTTAAATTATTGTATGGTGGTGAGTGGCGTGGAAAACTGATGTCGTATATGACCATGGTAGCCGTAAACGCTCGTTCAGTGCAGTTAAATTAATTCAACTGAATAAAGGGATATTTGAGTGTAACTTGAGCAGACCATCGAATTTGGCCACGAAACCAGTTCCGTTGAGTTCGTAGCGTCGATTATAGTCAGGATAGGTATATAGTTTGTTATTTTTGAAGACTGTGAAATTTGGTGTTAAAAAGGGTAGTGCGGTGCGCGTTAAAAATGGCCTACCGGGGCAACAGTCTCAGAATGCGACGAAATTAGTGCCGTTGGGATCGTATCGAAAAGTTATTATCAATGTTCGCAGTTTCAAGTGGATTTGATTTATCTGGTGACCGTGAAAAAAATTTAACGCGTGTTCATTTCTGGTTTCATAAAGGAAATTTTTTCATACGACCTCGGATTTCAACGAAACTTGTCCCATTGGGTCCAGAATACCTTTTTACATTAAGATTTGTTTTTTTTATCAGTAAACAGAAATCATTTGTAGTGGTTTTACCGCGTTACTTTAGGATGAAGTTTTGATTTATAATAAAATAATATATTTAAACTTAAACCTTAAGCAATACAGTACACGACCAACAGCTAACCTAACCTAAATAGGAATTAAACACAACTGTATTGGGTTATCTTCCATCCTATTTTGTCATAGGCACATGCTACTTTCTTTGTACAAATGCCACCTTTACTGACGAAGTATGCAAATTAAAGCGATATTCCACCATACCCTAAGCCTAAAACCGTACGTACAGATTGCAGCATACCATCTTTTTGGTGAAATTTCTTTTCAACATTTACTAACCGTGCCGACCAAGGCTTTGAAGAAATAGCTACCCTACGTTTTTACTGCAAACCTACAAGCTATTCCCTTGCGCCTCACGTATTTCTTTCCTTTAAATATCTGCTCCATTTATCCTCTTCGTTCACGCGCCAACTTCCAACAACAAAACAAAATGAAACAAATCTCCAAAACCGAACTCCCCTTCCCATTTTTCATCCTCAACAATGCATTCGAATCTGTCGAACTGGAAGTTGAATTTTCCCCCACAAATAAAACGCAGAAGCTTACTCTCTGCCATAAATAAAGCACCAAACTTCAGCTCCAGGAAACCGTACATAATTTCACAAAAACAAAGCAAGGATGAGCATGTGAACTGAAGGGGTCAGCACACGGTAGAGATGAACTTTTGCGGCGTGTGGCAAACGGAATCTGGCTGTGAAGGCGTCGAGTTTCGGTGGCTGTAGCAGGTGCTAGGTGGCACCGAGATGTGTGCAACTCAGGGAGAAGGTGGGCGTTGACTTGTACTTCGAGGTAGCACAATTCAATCTGGTTCAAGCGCAGCATGGTGGTAGCGTTTTGAAACCCTCATGATCGAAGTTGGGTTCGAGAACCCCTGGAGTAGAACGTAATAACAAAAAAAGGAAGGGGCCGATCCTTTTGGTATCCTATAAAGTGAATTACGTAATTTTTCATTATAATTGCGGATTAATCATTATAATTAGAGAGGGGCATTATATTTACTAAAGCAGTAACTGGGGATTTTGATACAGGAAGGATGTCGTGCTAGTTCTGAGCAACGTTGAAATAAGAAGAAAGTCGGACATGGGAGAAGTATGGAATCGAATTTCTTATCTGAGTAAAGTAATTAACCGTTAACTAAAATTTAGTTAATAATTAAGAGGTTAAGTATGATGAGATAAATTTTAAAACAGGAATTTATCGAGCTTGGATAAGTTGGTCTGAGCCGAGAACAAGACGACATGAACAAGAATTAAAGGATAAGACCGGCTGCTGAGGGGTAATTAACGTAATCAATTATAGTGGACTTTTAAGTAGGGGAGATAAATTGTTTGAAACAAATTATATAAACCATAAATTTATATTATTTATAATTCATGACTGTGTTATCAGAATTGAACCAAACAAGCTTCATTGGAACTGTATTGCTGAGATCTATATTCTGGAGCCAGTCTGGACAGAGCTGGAATCAACTGAATATACAGTTAAATTAAACGACTGTTTAATTTAGCTGTAACCGAACCGCAATAACTCAAGGTGAGTTAAACTCACTCAGTTACCCTTTTTATATTTTATATAAATTGGGTATTTTTATTTTGTGTACTCTGCTTGCCAATGATTGACTGTTTTGCTAGTTGTCTGCTTATCTGTTGATTAACCGATGAAATTAAACTGTGTTTAATTTCAGTGAAATATCAAATCGTTATTTTTAACGATTGGTTCCAATAAAGGTAACTCACCTTGGTTGGTCACGTTTATTTATAAACGTGTTTAAATGGTTGAATTGTTTGAATTGCTTGTGGTTGATGTTGAATGGTTGCTTTTTAGGGTTATCAGTTAAACAAAACTGAATGGTCTGATTTGAGATAACCATTTTGTATACAGGGAAGAACAGGTTGGAGGGACCCAACCGGATCCCTCAAATGTATTATTTATTTTCATATTATCATATATGAACTGATCTGTTTGTGTGATTGATTTGATGGTTGATTATCAATTGAATATTCAACATCTGTTTAAACCAATGGGCGATATTGGTTAAGTGTTTGGCAGAGTATGGCCTTTAAAAATCAATCGGGTTACAGATATTGATCCACCGTCAGGTGAATCGATAGAGATGCAGTTATAAAATTTATTTTATAACTAGAAATAGAATTTTGGAATATACTATTTTGAATAAAAGTTATATAAAGAGAAATAAATGAATAGTTTACTTATTTAAGACCTTGATTTATTATTAAGTGATTTTAGAAAGTTAATCAGATTGATAAGTAAGGAAATAAGAAATAAGCCGAATGGTTTAGCTTGGATAATTATTTGATCAAGCAATTGTTAGTCTGATTAATGATAATTTAGAAAAGTACCTTTTAAATGAAAATGCATTTAAAAGTAATTGAATTGAAGTGAAATACAACTGAATGGCGAAAGGAGTTCATGAATAGGTTTTATTTTAAACCTAAGTTTTATAACGAAGTTATAAAAGGAATTTTAAGCGAGAATGAGAGCTTGAGTTAAATATTACTTAATCATTTGAATTAAGTCGAAGGAGATTTCGTTAAAAGGATTTAAGATAAACCAAAACATATAAATAAGTTTCAAAGTGTTAAGACGTTAATTTTACATTAACGTTATTTGAAACAAGATCTAGTAAAAAGGAGAATTTTAAATAAGATTTCAAAATGGGAAATTGAATGTAGTTATTCAAGATAGAATTAGCCAAACATAATTATTCGGCTGAGTTGCCAAGTCGTACGACTGCTAGCGAAATTCGCAGGGCTGCAGATAGCCTACGGAGGTCGGATGTTTCCTGAGGGAATCAGGCGTAACCATTGTGATCGCTGTGATCTAGAGTCAAGCGAATGGGGTTAAGACGAATGTTAATTAATCAACTAGAGTTATTCAAATATCGTATTTTTGAATATTAAAAGAGATAGAAGTTTTAATTTAACAAAAGTAAATCAGTTTGTCAAAAGGCCAAATGATGCTAAATACTGAACCCGTGAACTCATTGGAGTGTCATGATTGAAACACTGTATATTTTGATAGTTAAAACACCGACTATCAAATCTGACCAATACGATTGTTGGTATGGAAAGACCGAGATCGAATTTATATTCGAAAACCATTCCGTCTAACAAATACGTGAAGAGATCAGAAGATGATCGAGATGGTGCTGTGAAGACCGTGGATTTTCATCAACGGAAGAACCACTAATATTCTCGGCCTGGCAAGCAGAGATAAACTGTGATCCTGTCGTGGTTGGAATCTACGGGTTGCAAGGACTTCTCGCTACTGATCCATGGGGTGATTCCTAGATGGATGCGGTAGAAGAGTGCCTTCGGTTCATCCTGTTCCTGGGTGACGTGTATGGACGAGTGTCTGACAGAGTATTTCCAAAGGGTCACGTACGTTGATTTCTTCAAACGTACGATAGTTGTTGGCAGGGAATTGCCATTCTCTAGCTTTCAGCTAGAGTATTTTTGTGGACGTCAATTAGTGATATCTGATGGATTTGACGATGTGGCATTCAAAGTGAGTGATGACCAGATGTTCAGAAGTATTCTGACCTCAAGCCTCATCAACCGGGAAATGACAAAAATCCGGCAAGCAGCATGGCTATGTGGGTCGCTCCCATTAGGGTGTATGATCACCTATCTAGAGGAAATCCTATTTGCTTCTTTATTCTATGTTTCGATGCTGTCCCTTGTCGGGAGACGGTTGCTGATCCCAACCGTCGGTGATATACATTCGATACACTCAAGCGAAATGAGTGGTCGGTCATGTGAGGGCCGGGTTGCAAGAAGTTCTTGTTGAACCCAGTGTATTCGTCTCTAGAGATACACTATCGGAAGGTGGACCCATACCTTGTCAAGTTGGAATCAAATCTCCAATAAGCGCCTGCGGTTTTGATTGTATACTATATATGTAGAGCGTGAGATGCAAGCGTTCTACTAGATTGCTATTCACTTGTATTTAGACATTATCATAATATCAGACAAGATATTGGTTTCAAAACTGTTTTGGGTTATCGTAAGGTAAAAACCGTCCGTATTTATGTGTGGATTTGGTCTTACGATTATCCTTTTCTTTTGAAAAGGTTTTGAACTTAAAAATCATGATTGGATGATTCACCCTTATTACTGTGCGAGTTTATCTCACTCTGGTTCACCAGACTGACCCGGTGTTTTGTAAATGCTCGGGTTAGCCCGGAGTGTACAGGTTCAGGTTATCGACTGCTGTGAAGAGACGAGCTGGAAGAGTCCAGACGTATGATATTATTATTCCGCTATGTGTTATATGAGGACAGATTAGTATCACTGTCCAGATGTGTACTCTGATATTGTAAGTATTTCAAAAGCTTTCAATAAAGGTTATTTCTATATTATATTTTGTCCCGCTGCGATGTGAGACTCTGTGTTGTGTGGTGTTCTTCTTCTTCTTCTATTCAATATTTCTACCTTATCTATTCTCACCCTCTAACTTCTTTCTATAAATGATCTGGAATGTTCGATGTCTGAATGGTCAACACGGTAGTTTGATGTTGATTTTCGGAGTCGAAAATCCCAGTTCGTTACAGACCCGAAGCGTCGTTCTATTATTTTGGGCTATTTTTAAATAGATAAAAATAGCGATAAGTTGTTATAAATAAATATTAACGATATCAAATGATTTAAATGATAATTATGCGAGGGTTATTTGAAAAGACCGAGTTTAACTCATTTCGAATAATTACACGACGATTAAATCGAAGATGTAGAAGACGGTGATTGAAGACCGGCGATCTTCACATCGAATGGACGACGACTACTGATGCCTTGGACTGACTTGCTCCCAGGACGGGGTTAAAGCAATAGTTGTCCAGACGTATGTGTTGATTGTCCGGATAGACGAGAACCTCTCAGGTGTCTCCGGTTTCGTTCAGACCCAGAACGGACTTGTAAATGGATGTGTGTCTGACATTGGAATTCATTTCATGTATTTAAATCGATTTTTATTAATGTATATCTATTTGGTGGTGGAGAATTTATTCTCTGCTTGACAACCTGGTATGCATTAATATTTATCAATCGCATGGCGTGAATTGTCAATGTGGCACGCCAAGATGCATATGATCAAGGCTTTTGTTGAAAAGCAGGGCCTTGTGGTTGATGATCAAAGCATAGTCTGTTTAGGCGTAGCTTTGAGTATAACGTGACTTCTTGAGCCTCACACCCCGGTATGAGTCAAAAACGGGATTAGGACTGCAGGGAGTGCACACGTTTCTTTCTAGCTAGAGTGGTGTCAGCGACTTACCAGCCCTGACATTTTACTTATGTGGATGATGGATTATGAGGTACCTCGGTTTTATAGGTTGTTAGTGGCCATATGGAGGTCCAAAGGGACCAGGAAACGTGTGTTCAGGCATAACTAATCCACTAACATAGGTGTGGACCGGCCCTGAAGATCCAAGGGTTCACCAGCGTCCGGGCCCTGAGGCATTTGCTAGAGTGTCTCGAATCGGAGAGGACGATCCCTAGCCTCGATTTCATGATGGAAAACCAATTTCCAATACGACATTACGGTCTTGATTGTAAACCTATATGTGGCGACATAGTGTATGGTAGCTATGTTGTCTAGGATTGATACATTTACTTTAAAGTATTTTAATACTGCTTAGACACTAATAATAATATTAAAAATACTATTTTATATGTATTAAGCATGTTTGATCATTATAAGGTAAAACTCTATCCTCCGGTTTGCGTTGCATTGTGTGATGGGACTTGAGTCTTATAATGATTTCAATTTTCAAAAGTCATTGCATTATTTTGTATCAAATTTATTTAATTATGCACTGGAAATCCAATGGAGTAAACCCGTTCCGCGTTAGCGGCGTAGTCCTGTGATTTGCCATATTGTTAGTTAGTATAGAAAGATTTCTCATACCAATCCCATGACTGACTCGAAGTTTGTTTCACTTTGCAAACTCGGGTGCCCTCTCTTTACACGGGCAGCCAAGTGACAGGTTTTAGAGAGACATTTTACGGACTGGAGCTTGCTGGAGAAGAAGACGAAGACCTCTCTTTTATCTTTATTTCTGCTTTAGAGACTTTATTCCATCTTTGTATTTTGATGTACGTTATGGAGTTGAGATCTATTTCCTTTTGAGACTTATTTCCTTTTCATTCAGACTTTCTGTTGGTGAGTGGATCCTGTAACTGCGTACTCTGTTGTTTAGTTGCTATGATGTTATGACATTTATTTTTCCGCTGCAATAATTATGTGTTATGATATTATCAGAGATCTATTGTTGTTGTAAATATGTTGTATTCCAAATGATTATCCTTGCTTTCGAACCACGGAAGTTTGGGGATATCACAATTTATTTAGAAAATAAATAGAATTATAAAAGGAATATTTATTTGGAAAATAAATAGAATTATAAAAGGAAATATTTGGGAAATAAATAGAATCATAAAAGGAAATTGACAAGGTATAAAAGATCTACGAGAAGATGGATTTATAGTAGATTTTAAATAGAAATTTGTTAACAGATAAAGTGAGAAGATTAATTTATAAATAATGTTTTATATATTAAGTAAAATATTTATCATTCGATAAAGGGAATATATAAGTTCGAACTTATATAGGAAGTAGAAATCGATTTTAACGCCGATATTTTAAATAGAATTTAAACTCGGTATTTATAAAAGGAATATTAAACGAGATTTAAGTGTTATTAATAAAAAGAAGATTTCGTATGAATAAATCTATAAATAGAAGTTGGAATTGGGATATTGTTTTAAAATACGAAATCAAACTAAATGGATTATATAAATGAAATATTATTCACATTCGATGTAAATTATGGAATTAAGTAAAGATTTTGCAAATAAAAATATTTGCAAAGGAAATTGGATTTTTGAAACAGGATTTTGAACAGAAATGGAATTTCGAATGGCTAGAAATAAATAACTTGTTTAATAATAAAAACAAATGTTGTGATTTATAAACAATGTTTATAAATGAATTAAAATATAATTACCAGTGGATAATTGAGATTGCAAATTCAACAGTGAATGTAAAATGGGAAAGTTGGAGTTGTTTTAAAAAAGGAAAGGATGGAATGTATTTCGATGTTCGAAATATGAATAGAATTAAATAAAATACATAAAGATTGGTAATTAGAATTCAACTAGGCTAGATGTTATAAAATAATTTATTTAAGAAATTATATGTTGAATAAAATCAGAAATTTGACAAGATAATTAGTATTCGGTTGGAAACCAATATTTAAAATCGAATATAAGTAATTCGAAGTGAATAAATCGAATATAAGTTATTCGAAGTGAATAAATCGAATATAAGTTATTCGAAGTAAATAAATCGAATATAAGTTATTCGAAGTGAATTAATCGAATATAAGTTATTCGAAAAAGAGTTAATCAAATGTAAGTTATTCAAAAAGAGTTAATCGAATAGAGATTACTCGAAAGAGAGTTATACGTCGAATTTGATTATATCGAATTCAGGAAAGAACTATTTACTTTCCGGTTTTTAAATCAAGGTTTATTTATTTAATAAATAAATTGATTAATTACTATTTATTCAAATTAAGAATTAAAAGTTATATTCTTAAGTTAATATTTCAGAAGTAGGATTTATAATGTTATCGTTATAACCAATATTTTTCATAAAAGAAGGAAATTCATAAATATAAATCCGAGAATGTGCGTAAGCGATGGTTGTAAAAATTGGAGTTATGAGCTAGATCTATTGCAAGGTTAAGAATGTTGTTTAGTTAAGGTCTGAGAGGTAATTATACCCCAACTTGATTGACTTCGTAATCAACTAAGGAATAGTTGAAGTTCGATGGCGAAGATTGATTAAAGATAAGTAAAGTAATAAGCGATGAATGGATGGAGTAGTCGTAACGACGTTTTATACAACATTCGTTTGAAATCCATATAAATGAGTTCTGGAAACGTTTTCTAAATATAATTAGTGATGTTTTCTAAGTATAGAAAATGAAATGTTTTGTTGTTAAGAAATACTGGAATGACAGTGACATGTAAACAAGAAATGGAAACGTTTTCCAATATTAATAAGGTATATTTTCTAAATTTAGAAAGATAGAATGTATGTATATGTAAACAGGAAATGGGTAAATGAATAAATTAATGAAAATTAATTTAAGAGATAAATGATGATTGATGATTGATCGATAGAATTTCCATCTGGAAATAATATCGTTGTTTGTACACATGTTTTTCTTTGATAGTTAAATCACCGACTATCGAAGTTTTTGACCATTTTTCCGTCGTCAATACAGAGAGACCGCGGTCAGATTCATTATCTGAAAACCATTCCGTATGGACGTTAGCGTTGCAATCAAATATGATGAAGATAATTTAAGACGGAGTTATGTAAGGGCTGTCCTGTTTACAGAATAGTGTCTTCGGTTTGTCCAGTCCTAGGACAACTTATATGGAAGAATGTCTGACAGTGTATATCTAATGGATCGCGTAAGTTGATATCTTCAAACGTAGTTACATTTGGTAGCGGAGGAATTCGTTTCTCTTAGCTGTATACCCATGATATGTTTGGGGAAATAAATTTGTGATTTGGTGGGTATGACAATTTGACATTCAAAGTGAATGAAGATCAAAAGATACGTTATGACCTCTAGCCTCACAACTCGGAAATGGTATAAAATCGGGTAGGTCGCATGGCTAAGTGGATAGCTGCCAAGTAGGGTGTATTGTCACCTGATCTAGAGAAATTCCTTTTGCTTCTTAAATCTATCGATGTTGTCCCTTTTGGGAAATGGTTGCTGATCCCAACCGTTGGTGATAATACATTCGGTACTCTCAAGCAAAGTGAGGGGCCAGTCATGTTTAGCCCAGGTTGCAATATGTTCTTGTTGAACCCGGTGTATTCCTTTAGAGATACACAATCGGAAGGTGGTCCCATACCTTGCTAGTTGGAATCCATTATCCAATAAGAGCCCATGGTTTTTGATTGTATACTATATACGTAGAGCGTGAGATGCAAGCGTTCTGCTAGATTCTATTTACTTGATTTAGACACTATTATAATATCAGACGAATATTGATTTCAAAAAATTGCTTTGGGTTATTGTAAGGTAAAAACCATCCGTGTTTATATGTGGATTGATCTTACGATTATCCATTCTTTTAAAAGGATTTTTAAAAGTTAAACCAAGTGGTTGGAGTTTACTCACACCAGTCCCATGACTGACCTTTTTATTTTTGTTTTGTTTTTACCCTAAACTCTTGGGTGCCCAAATTTGTACAGGCAGTTAAGTAGTTCAGGTATTTTCAGATATCATTGGAGTAGCTTGGAGCAGGAGGCTACAACGTTATCTAATTATTGTTATTTTCCGATGTGTTGTAAGAGTTGTACTCTGATAATGTTATTGTATATGTTTATTGTTTTATTTCAAAGTTATGTTATATTTTATTCGTTCCGCTATGAGATTCATGTTACTCTGATGTGTTGTGTGTTCTTCTTCTTCTTTTATTCTAATTTTATATCTTATTTATTCTCACCCTCTATTTTCTTTCGTTAACGTTCCGGTATTTTCGATACTCGAATAGTCGACACTGGTATTTGTGTCGATTTTCTAGGTCAAAAATTCGCATTCATTACAGTGGTATCAAAGCTGAAGGTTTAGTTATTACCTTGGCTCTGTGGTGTAACTCAATAGGGATGGGGTTAGCAATACCCTAGGTTGAGTTTGAGTGTATATATATGAGCACGTATTTGTTATTCAATATAAAATTATTTTATATTATGGAGATTTATTGGTTGAGTTGTTTATGGGTTCTGATCGATCAGTTTGATCCACCGGATCGATAGGAGTTTATAAACACTCGAATACGATAAACCGACACAGTATGTTTTGAAAGAGGGCAGATGATATAATTTACCCAAAATATATTTTGATATAAAAGGAATTATCAATATTTGAAATATTATAGTATATTGGATGTGTTGGTTGTTATTATAATCAAATAAGACTATAAAAGTGAAATGGTTATAAATAACCAATCAAATTTCGTATAAGTGTTACGAAATGGATTAAATCTGAATTTAAATCAGAACTAAAATTTAAAACTCTGGAAATTTGAATAAGTGTTTGTAAATGGACTTGGATTGGATTTAAGAGAATTTTATAATCCTGGGAGATTTTTAAATTGTTTTACAAACTTTGTGAATGGTATTTTGAAATATATTTCAAAGTGAAAATGTTTAAATATGGTTTTGAAAGTAATATGGTATTGAACTCACTTCAATCGCTGGAAAATAAATTCCGATGATCACAACTGCATCATCGGTGTTCATTTATGAGTTTCTAAGTGATGGGTTACTACCAATTTTTTTTTAAATTGTTTTGAGGAAACAAGTTGTTCAGAAATTCAAAGGTTTTGAATTGTTATTATTATTACTTCAAATTGATTTGAAATAAAAACCCAGGAATTAAAATTCTGGAAATTAATTTAACTTATGAAGTTAAATAGGATGAGATGGTAAAAGTAAATAAATAAATTAGAAATTAATTTGAGATAAGTTAAATAAAACTGGAATTGATTAGAGAATAATCTGGAATGGAATTTAGTTGATAAGTTAAGAGTTTGGAATCGAGAATGGAACTCGAGTTTGAAATGAAATTCGATTTGGATATAAGTGAATGTTCGGGTTCGAGGATAAAACTGATTGGAATTTGATTGGAATGACATTGGTATATGTTGAATTGGAAACAGATGCAAAGGATATAATGATATGCCCGACAAAAAGGTCCAAGTTTATATTTTTATTAGGTATGAGATTTTTGAGCCGAATTGGCAAGTCGCTTAGCGGTTTGATTTTCTTTTAGGTTGGAAAAGGCCTAGAGAGGCGAGTTGTAGTTGTACTGATTGACTAATACAAAGGAGGTGCTGGCAAAAAATTTCGAAAATTTAGGGTGTTAGAAAATTTTCAGAAAGTTTTGAAAATTTTAGTTATTCAGAATGAATGAATAATTTAATTAAAATCAATTGGGTCAGTGAAACTGAAATTTAAGAAGTAAACAAATGATTTTTAACCAGTCAATAGAGATGTTTTCTACCTTGGTAATTTCGAGGATGAAATTATTTTAAGGGGGGAAGAATGTAACGTCCCGTATTTTTACGGTATAATAATTTATTTATTTAATTATTTAAAATAGTGATTTAGAGATTTAAATGGTTGTTTAATTAAATAATAGTGAATATTTAATTAATAATTAATAATAGAATAATATATTTAATTCCGAAATAGTCGTAAATAGTGAATTGACAATATTGTGTGAATTGGACAATTTAAAATATATAATTTAGTTTAGAAATGAATTATATTGACGAATTTATTTATAAACATCAGTTGAACGTATAATTATATTATAATTATAATCGAGCTCGAAATGGCTCAGCAATTCGTAATTTGACGATTCAAACTTTAAACGAATATACAAAATCCATTTTAAATTGGATTTCTGTGAAACAAGAAACGTTCGGAGCTGGTGAAGTACATTTTTCTAATGGAAGAGAAAAATCAAGATTTCCTCGTATAGATTGTAAGTTATATCCAAATCAAAATTTAAAATAGTCACTATGGAATTCGTTTATAATTTAAAACGATTTATTTATATTACAAATGGATTTTGATATAAATTGAATATCGATATAATCTAAGATTTTAAAATATTGAGTTATAATCCAAATATGTATATTTTGGAGCTGTATTATATTATATGTCAATATATACGATAATATTAATTTATTAATATTTAATTTAATTATTTTTAAATATATTAATATTTAAATGGGTTTATTTAGAGCGTTAAAATAGCCATTTTTGCAAACAACCTCCGTTTTCGACTAAACTAATTTTGTTGGATCCGGAATATTAAATTATTGCTAGATTTGAATTTTCGTGATTTTTGGAGCCAGTATGTGGACGTGCGGAATTTTAATGTGAAAAATAGTCGATGATTTGATTTTAAAAAATATGCTATGTGAGCAAACAAACTCAGGATTCAGCGAAACAAGTTTCGTTGCGTCCGTAATGTCGAACTGTAGATGCATGCCCATTTTCATGATTTTTGGATATCGTGTGTGATCATGCGGATTTTTAGAAGACAAATACGAGTAGCATGGACAATATAAACTAATAAAAAATTGAATGAAGCTTCTAGTGGAAGCCAAATCTAACCTATAAATACCGGTACATCCCTAACCTAATCAGAAATTTTATCTGGTCAAAGCAATTTCCGCCACAAGTGTTTTCTTTCTTCCAGTAAATTGTTTCATCTTCATAAATCTACATTAAATCATATAAATTCCATAAAATTATAAAGTATATATATATATATATATATTTCCAATCGTTACAACCTCCTCTTCAACCTAATATATATTTCGTATGGATCGAACAAATTCCAGTTTGATGTTAGAAGTGCAGAGCAACCTAGGGTTTAGTCTTGAGCGAGATTTAAGAAGTTTTAAACCAAATTGAGTTCATTTTTGGATTTAGTAGGTCAAAAAACATTTACGTACAAAGATTTGGGGTATTTAGTTGGATTTGATGTCCCACTCTTTAATGAGAGTAGTGCGTGTGCCTGGGGACGCATCACAGAATAAGGCACTGAGTCGTGAATGAAGGGAATGTCAAGGATGAGGAGGAGATGCAAGGAATTTTGGTAATTTTTATTGAATTTATATTGTGTTGGATACTCATCAGAAAAGGACGGGAATGTCAGCAATGGCCAGTTAATTTCCTGGGAGGAGCGATCCGTGTTTAGGGAAAAACAGGGTGCGAGTTGAGCAAGAAGAGGTGGAGAAGAAAGAGGATTCGAAGTGGAGTACGCTGGTATTTTTAGTTTGATTTGATGTTGAAAGAAGGAGGAGATAAGAGGAAGTGAAGATCAGCTAATGGCGTGCGTGTTTGTTTTCTGGAGTTCGAATCCATCGGGGAAGATGGATGATTTGGGTGCGGGTGGGTTCAGAGTAAATGGGCTGAAGGAAATAAGGTTGAGGCCCAATAACAATATTTGTTCAAATTTAAACTATTTTATTGTATGTCAAACTTAGAAAATACATAACTATTTCATACTTTCTTCAAATTCAGTAAAACAAGATCCGTTGGGATCGTATGGATGGCGGCTACACAATGGAACTGCCTGGGAGTGAATTGGAGCTCGTTACAATTTATAGCGAAATAAATTGTCTGTTTGAATCAACCGACAGTTATCGTTATTTAACGATGACCGTCCTTTGTGAGTAAGACTCACTAACTCTGTTCAATTTATATTTTTATAAATCTAATCTAGTAATGATAAATGATGATTGATTTCTGTGTATTGATTGTTTAGATGAACTGCTAGTCGATTGGTTGAAATTATAGATAACGACATATACATATATCATTAACCAAATATTGATTTTGTTTATCATAATATCTCATATTGGCATGAAATTGATGTGAACTATATTGTTTAACATCTATGGATGCAGGGAAACAGGTTGGAGGGATCCAACTGGATTCCTCAACATTTATTTTTCTATTTTTCATATATTGTGATGTATGATGTGATATATAATATGTTGTTGATTATGTGTTTTTGGATGATATTGATCATTGTTATATGATATGTTAAATACCATAAGGAATACTGGAATGTAAAAAGAGAATTTTTAAAGTGTATATTGAAAATAAAATATATGTATAAAATAGATAGACATTTTAAAAAGGGATATTTCATAAATAAATAGACATTTAAAAAAAGAATATTTATAAAATGAATAGGATTTTATAAAAGGAATTATTTATAAAATGAGTAGGATTTTAAAAAGGGAATATTCTAGGAATAAATACATATTATTAAAAAGAATTATTTGAAAAATAAAAGCATTTATAAAAGGAAATATTTCGAAAATAAATAGAGATTTATAAAAGGAATATTTATTTGGAAAATAAATAGATTTATAAAAGGAAATATTTTGAAAAAAATGAAGATTTATAAAAGGAATGATTATTTGGAAAATAAATAGAATTATAGAAGGAATATTTATTGGGAAAATAAATAGAATTATAAAAATAATATTTATTCAGAAAATAAATAGAATTATAAAAGGAATATTTATTTGGAAAATAAATAGAATTATAAAAGGAAATATTTGGGAAATAAATAGAATCATAAAAGGAAATTGGCAAGGTATAAAAGAACTGCGAGAAGATGGATTTAAAATAGATTTTAAATAGAAATTTGTTCAACAAATAAATTGAGAAGATTAATTTATAAATAATGTTTTATAAATTAAGTAAAATATTTATCATTCGATAAATGGAATATATATGTCTGAACTTATGTAATGAAGTAGAAATCGGTTTTAACACCGATATTTTAAATAGAATTTGAACTCAATATTTATAAAAGGAATATTAAATGATATTTAAATGTTAGAAATAAAAAGAAGATTTTGTATGAATAAATCTATAAATAGAAGTTGGAATTGGGATATTGTTTTAAAATACGAAATCAAACTAAATGGATTATATAAAAGAAATATTATTCACATTTGATGTGAATAATGGAATTAAGTAAAGATTTTGCAAATAAAAACATTTGCTAAGGAAATTGGGTTTTTGAAACAGGAATTTAAACAGAAATGGAATTTCGAATGGCTAGAAATAAATAACTTGTTTAATAACGAAAACGAGTGTTGTGATTTACAAACAATGTTTATAAATGAATTAAAATATAGTTATCAGTGGATAATTGAGATTGCAAATTCAACAGTGAATGTAAAATGGGAAAGTTGGAGTTGTTTTAAAAAAGGAAAGGATGGAATGTATTTCGATGTTCGAAATATGAATAGAATTAAATAAAATACATAAAGATTGGTAATTAGAATTCAACTAGGCCACGTGTTATAAAATAATTTATTTAAGAAATTATATATTGAATAAAATCAGAAATTTGACAAGATAATTAGTATTCGGTTGGAAACCAATATTTTATAAGCGAATATAAGTTATTCGAAGTGAATAAATAGAATATAAGTTATTCGAAGTAAATAAATCGAATATAATTTATTCGAAAAAGAGTTAATCGAATATAAGTTATTCGAAAAGAGTTAATCGAATAGAGATTGCTCGAAAGAGAGTTATACGTCGAATTTGATTATATCGAATTCGGAAAGTACTATTTACTTTTCGGTTTTCAAATCAAGGTTTATTTATTTAGTAAATAAATTAATTACTATTTATTCAAATTAATAATTAAAAGATATATTCTTAAGTTATATATTTCAGAAGTAGGCTTTATAACGTTATCGTTATAACCAATGTTTTTCATAAAAGAAGGAAATTCGTAAATATAAATCCGAGAATGTGGGTAGCGATGGTTGTAAAAATTGGAGTTATGAGCTTGATCTATTGCAAGGTTAAGAACGTTGTTCAGTTAAGGTCTGGGAGGTAATTATACCCCAACTTGATTGACTTCGTAATTAACTAAGGAATAGTTGAAGTTCAATGGCGAAGATTGATTAAAGATACGTAAAGTAATAAGCGATGAATGGATTGAGTAGTCGTAACGATGTTTTATACAACATTCGTTTGAAATCCATATAAATGAGTTCTGGAAACGTTTTCCAAATATAATTAGTGATGTTTTCTAAGTATAGAAAATGAAATGTTTTGTTGTTAAGAAATACTGGAATGACAGTGACACGTAAACAAGAAATGAAAACGTTTTCCAATATTAACAAGGTATATTTTTTAAATTTAGAAAGATAGAATGTATGTATATAGAAACAGGAAATGGGTAAATGAATAAATTAATGAAAATTAATTTAAGATATAAATGATGATCGATGATTGATCGATAGAATTTCCATATGGAAATAATATCGTTGTTTGTACACATGTTTTTCTTTGATAGTTAAATCGCTGACTATAGAAGTTTTTGACCATTTTTCCGTCGTCAATACGGAGAGACCGAGGTCAGATTCATTATCTGAAAACCACTCTATATGGACGTTAGCGTTGCGAACAAATATGATGAAGATAATTGAAGATGGAGTTAAATAAGGGTTGTCCTGTTTAGAGAATAGTGCCTTCGGTTTGTCCAGTCCCAGGACAACTTATATGGAAGAATGTCTGACAGAGTATATCTAATGGAAGCGTAAGTTGTATCTTCAAACGTAGTTACGTTTGGTTGCGGAGGAATTCATTTCTCTTAGCTATATACCCGTGATATGTTTGGGGAAATAAATCTGTGATTTGGCGGGTATGACAATGTGACATTCAGAGTGAATGAAGATCAAAAGATATGTTATGACCTCTAGCTTCACAACCGGGAAATGGTATAAAATCGGGTAGGTCGCATGGCTATGTGGTTAGCTGCCAAGTAGGGTGTATTGTCACCTGATCTAGAGAAATTCCTTTTGCTTCTTAAATCTATCGATGCTGTCTCTTCCGGGAAACGGATGCCGATCCCAACCGTTGGTGATAATACATTCGGTGCTCTCAAGCGAAGTGAGGGGCTGGTTATGTTTAGCCTGGGTTGCAAGATGTTCTTGTTGAACCTGGTGTATTCCTCTCTAGAGATACACTGTCGAAAAGTGGTCCCATACCTTGCCAGTTGGAATACATTATCCAATAAGAGCCCACAGTTTTTGATTGCATACTATATATGTAGAGCGTGAGATGCAAGCGTTCTGCATGATTCTATTTACTTGATTTAGGCACTATTATAATATCAAACGAATATTGATTTCAAAAAAAATGCTTTGGGTTATCGTAAGGTGAAAACCATATGTGTTTATGTTTGAATCGGTCTTATGATTATCCTTTCTTTTAAAAGGATTTTTAAAATTTAAACTAAGTGGTTGGAGTTTACTCACACCAGCCCCATGACTGACCCAGAGTTTATTTTTGAAATATTTTTACCCTAAACTCTTGGGTGCCTAAATTTATGCGGGCAGTCAAGTAGTTCATGTATTTTCAGATATCACTGGAGGAGCTTGGGGTAGGAGGCTCAAGCGTTATCTAGTTATTGTTATTTTCCGCTTTGTTGTAAGTGTTGTACTTTGAAAATGTTATTGTATATATATATACTGTTTTATTTCAAAGTGATGTTATATTTTATTCGTTCCGCTGTGAGATTCGTGTTACTTTGATGTGTTATGTGTTCTTTTTCTTCTTCTATTCTAATATTCTATATTATCTATTCTCACCCTCTATTTTCTTTCATTAATGTTCCGGTATTTTCGATACTCGAATAGTCGATATTGGTGTTTGTGTCGGTTTTCTAGGTCGAAAATTTGTGTTCGTTACAGTAGCGATCGATAGTAAAGATGATTCATGATGTTAAAGGATGTTTTCTATAGCCATATGAGGATAATAGGACTATGGATAATAACTTCTACCCGTTGATTGTGAGTTTTCCCATCACTCACATCTATGTTTACGTTCATTTTAGTTATACACGTACATCATTATCAGTTTATGAATGAATTGCTTAGGTAATTAGATTGCTGAATTCAAATTGTTATGATCAAATTAATTGCTTGGGTTTAAATTTGGTTGTTGCGCAGTTATTTTAGATCGGTGATCGATTGATAAATTTCGAGCTGGAGAATGTTTGAAATAAAGTGGGGATGTTATCTATTGTTATATTTGAATTGTCGTTATATAAATTGTTCATTATAGATTATTGATCAATTTTATGAATTTATATAATTTGAGAAAGCTTGTATATATATACACATTAATATTATGACGTTCTAGATTATGAACTATAAATTAAAGTTTATAAGATAATTACAAATATTTATTTTGTTCAAACTATAAATAAATTGAATTTAACCATATGTATATACATAAAATCTATTTAAGTAAATTGTAGCATTTAATCTACATTATGGATAATTATATAAATATGGAAAACTAATTTAATTATATGTATTTTAGTAAGTTTATCTCCATTTATTGTGTTTTTCCTAAGTTACTTGAAGTACATCTTTTTGAATAAGTCAGTTGAGAAATTTTTATTTTCACTATATGAAATAGTTTTAGATTATATTTGGCATGTTATTGTGTTTATTTTGTATGTAATTTGTTTATTTATTTATTTATACAAATTTGTAATTAATGTTTATATGTTTCAAATATTTGAATTATTCCTAGAGTATTGTTCCATTATTTTTTTTGATTTGTGAATTATAGTGAAATTTCATGTATTACTTAGATAATTCTTGAATTCATTTGTTACTTGTATAATTAATGATTTTTCAATTTTTGTGTGAATTCTTATGTTGTGAATGATTCATTGTAGATTCAATTTGATAGATGATTTGAATATTATATAGTGATGACATCTTTTATATGATTTTATAATATTCATATTCCGTATAACGAAAAATTTGAATAAATGGTTTGGTGAAACCTTCTTATATAGGACTTTTGGTATCACTATCATGGCTATTCATCAGATTTGTTTTATAGAATACTGAAGGGTAAATGTAGTGTGCTAGCATTAAATAAACATGTTAGTAAACGTGATGGTATGGGACACTGATGATTTATTTGATTATCTTTTGCTCATGTATAACGCTGTGGTGAATAAAATGTATACATAGTAGTCATTTACTACTCTATGATTACATTTAGCCATGCATCGACTATATGTATGTACAATACATTGGTATGACATTTTGTAATAGACCAGTATTTTCATAGTATCGTGCGTTGTGGTACCCCTGCCTATTATATTATATTTGTGGGTTAGTTAATAGTATCGGAATATCACTGACCATCTTTTTATATATTGCGCGAGTGAGCTAGAATTAATGGTATCCACCCTAGCGGCCAGATCGCGGGGTCGTGCCCTGGATCTGTGAAACGATAGTATATTATTATTGTTACTGTATATAGTGCCCCTAATGTCACCTAGGCCAACAGTCAGTTACCACAGGTGCAGATGTAGGTATCATGACCATAGGGGTTATGCGTTGACATACAAGTAGCGGATCATGGTCACGATACTAGTGGGTGAGAAGTAGTGGCAACCGATGATTGTAAGAGAGTAAGTGTGAGTCTCCTGGAGCAGACACGTTCGTCAGTCTCACTTTCTAGCTCTGGTTCAATGTATAGTTAGTGCAAAGGATCCAAAGTATGGCCCATCCCTGTTTTCCTTCTTTTGGTGTATCGCCATGTATCATTGTATTATATGTTGCATTGTGATACTTCAGTGTAACGCTAAGTACTATTATATAAAATTTGATATACTTGGAGTTCTTGTTGCTCCTTATTCCTCCATTGGCATTGATTGTCTTTCCTATGATTTTGTCTAGTAATTTGTTCACGTATGTGCAGGATAAACACACACACATTGATTCGATGGTATTTGGATTTAATTATTAACCATTTATTTATTATGAAATCCTTCTTGGACATGATTCTTGAGTTTGATTGATAATTGGATTTATAGGGAGGTCTTCGGTATTGATTCTATAAAATCTATTTTGATGGATTTTATAAATGATGACTTTTGGATTAAATTATGATGTGATATCTTCCTATTATTATTATTCAGTAAACCCAAATGTTTTATATCAACTATAATAGTATTAGACATAGATTGATCCATTTATTATTTATATAATACTTGGTCAGACCGAAACCTTTCAGGTGTTGGGAAGCTGAAGCCATCTAGTATTTCACTGGGCTTAAAGGAGAATAATTACTTAGTATATTATCTCCTATCTTGTATTGTATGGATTTATGTATATGCATTGTTGCATGATAAGTTAAATGTGTATGAAATGTTATATATATATATATGTGTGTGTGTGTGTATTATATCGCTGCGATTGACTCTGTGATCTCTATGTTTCTGTATATTTAGTATTGTTCTATCCTGGAGGCACATGTGTTATTTTTTGTATGGATGCCGCATATGTAAGAGTAAGTTGTATTTCATAGATTTTAATACGTACGAGTGTTAGTTCAAAAGTATATACAGGTGTACTCCCCTACGACCTCATTCTTCATATTACTTGTTAGCGTTATTATGTAATACTCTTGGGTAGTATGGGTATAGAGGTAGGGTCCTTATAGTTGGTATCAGAGTGAGGCTTGGAAAATTACGTTATATATATATATATATATATATATATATATTGAAAATTGGTACACTTTATTGCTTATACCAATCATATACTTAAATTATATATGCCTCATCAAAACCTTGCAACCCCCTAACTTAGATGGGTGCGTTGCAAGGGAAATGAGTACATATAATTTCTATATAATAGTAGCACAAAGGAGTAGTATGAATAGTTATAATAAAACTGAAATAAATAGAAATAGAAAACAAGGAAAATAGCCGACTTCTAATGCTCATTGCCACACCCGCCTACTTCAAATTTCACTACCTCTTTTCTTGGCCGGAATCAAATAGTTTGATTTCCCGTCTTCTGAGGAGCTCATCATTCTGCATTGATCTATATGTTGCAGATCCATTATCTCGAAACAAACATCTCACATCAACCTCAATCTTCTTCACTTTAGTCACCTCATAAGTTCTTCTATCACCAAAAATTCGAGTGTTTCATTCTTGCCAAATGTGGCAAATGGTTGCAGTGATAGAAGCAAATGCCACATCTCGAAGCTAATCTTTTTGCCTGAATTATTGTAGAAGATAATTCGCATTTTTTAAATGGATCCTAAAGTATTCGATGCAATTCCCAACTTAGATTTTAATAGTTTTTAAAGAGCTTCAGAAAACTTACATTGGAAGAATAAATGATAAGATGATTCCAACTCATTTTGACTTAGAACGCAATGTGTATCTGAGATCAAACCGCAACTTTGAAATTTTTGTTTTGTGTTTAAACGGTTTAGGAGCGCTAAATAGGAAATGAAATACATTTTATGACTATTTTTGGAATGCCAAATAACCTTGTAACAATCATTTACTTCATTTTTTCCCCTGTTGTAATCCTATGCTTTGTGAAAAGTAAACATACCCCTTAACACCATTCGTAGTGATCAGGAAGATTAGATGAATATAGCGTGATTTCCTGAATCTGCTGAGATGCCTCCCTAGTAGTCGTATGGAACAAAGGGTTTACGGAACCTTCCCGGATAATTGTAGATACCCTTTCATCTGGACCACCAGTCTCTTGAACATGGTGAATACCCAAAATGTCAACTAGACATTTGGAGTTAATCTATGGCTCGAACCATAAGATTTTGTTAGTGTAACACTCCAAAATATAATACACTATAACTATGATAAATATTCAGAATTAACAGAAACTAACATTACCGTTGCGTTCGTCTCAGAATTTTGGTTCATATAAACCCTAAGTTCGCCTAAAACGGACAACTTATGAAGAAGTTATAGGCTCCAGAAGTTTGTATACATAAAAGATGCTTATGTATATATAAACCAAAATATAATTTCCAGAATTTCGAAAAAGCTACGAGCGGGAAACAGAAGCGAGAAATCATCCCGTGAAGGGATGACCCGCTCCAGCCTGGGTCGTCCTATGGGTCGAGCCATGAGTGGCTGGGTCGACCCTAAGGTTGATCCAGGGGTAGGTGGGTTGACCCTACCTAGATTCATCTGAATTCCTGCTAACTAACCTGGCCTATTTTTGTCTGTATTCATGCTGGCTCAGCATGACATGTACGGTTCAGATTTAAAATCTAGATCTAAAGGTTGGTGTTGATTCTGTAACTCTATAAATAGACAGCCTCCTCCATGGCCAATTCACACAAATTCTTCACCTTTTACTTAGCCTTTAAATTATTCTAAAAAATATATGCATAATAGGGGAATGTTGCTAGCAACTGGATTAAACATAACCAACATCAATCAAGACTTACATACAACTTAGATCTGATTTGGACTGGAATTGTTGTGGCCTTGTGTTATACACATATTTATCTTCACCAAGACTCACTATGAGTTACAATTAATTACAGATCTGGCTTTTTAGGCCTTGAACATGATAGTTAAATGAAACTGACTCGGATCTATAGTAAAATAAATATACTTGATTCACTGTTATCACCTATGCCATTGTAATCTGTTATATGTCTGTATTGTTGTAGGTTAAACAAACTATACATATTCCTATGATGTTGCAAGTTATATGGATGCTTGTGATGTTTAAACAAGTTATATACATGCCTATGATGTTTAAACAAGTTATGTACATGCCTGTAATGTTAATTAGTAAAGTTACGCCTGTGATGTTGGATAAGTAACAAGTAATATATATATATATCTCTTCCTTTTTCCTTTTTATGTTTATTCCCAGTCTTATATGCCTATGTGATTCTACTACTCTCCCTATTTCTTTTTTTATTTTACGCTAAGCCTAGGCCTTTGGAAGCCTAGGCTATACCTAAATAGGGTATACGTATAATTGGGGCAATAATGAATGACATAAAAAGGGAAGCTAGGCATATTGATTAATTGGGAATGATTGAATATACACATGCTAGGAATGTAGAAATGTGTATACACTATAACTTGGTAAACCTGTGTATGATATAAATTAAGGAAAAAGGATAAGTATACATGTGTAGACTTGTTATAGACACTTGCTGTAAATAGACCTTATGCATGAAACTATAACTTGGGAATGTTGTTAATAAATAGTATGTTAACTTTGACTTAAACAGACATTAAGTAAAGGACATGTTAAGAATGTGGTTGTATACGCCTGACATTTCAACCATGCTTATTAATAAAATCTGAACCTGTTTAGTTGAATATAAGTATTAATAAGCAAAGAGGTCCCCCGTCTGTTGTGGTATCGGGTTTTGGGGACTCTTAAATACTAGTTACTTGAGGGCACAAGCTTAAGGGGGTTTGGCTTGTGTCAATCTGCTATTTGGAACCCATATCAGTTAGTATCCCTGTAGGTATCTTATTTGAGGGTCCCGCACTAGGTAAAGGCTAGGGCATGCTTTACTGAATTGGATAATAAAAGGATCAAGGGTTTTGAGGGTGTTAGGGGTGCATTTCCGACGGAGTTATGAGTGTGCATGGATCCATCTACTGGACCTAAGATGTCAAAACACCTACGGATATTGCTGTGTTCTATAAGTCGATGGCTTAGGGAATGATACACCCTACTGCCGGGGCTGACACAGGATATTCGGGTAATAGGGAGCTGATCACTAGGGTAGTAACTAGGACACACCTAATCCTACTATTATGTATTTAGGTTAACACCTAATCCTGCTATGTAATTAGGGTATGCCTAATCCTGTTGTTTTTCCTACAGTTATTCCTGTTGTTATTCCTGCTCTTTTTCCTGTGGTTAATCCTGTAATACATAATCTTGTTGAACTTGTATACTAGTACTGGTGCAGACTAGGATTTGAAATATGAAACGTGTATTTTCATACATATATGTTCAGAAATTTACCAGTTTTAGGATATAAATGTGAAACATTTCCCGACCATAAGTTTATTTCTGTTATTCTAACCATCCTAATATTCTGTTTGGATTACCTGTTGTAAAACTATACCTTTCTTACCCAGTTTTATTTACCTGTCATGTCATTTCTAATTCATGCATATTTGTAAATCATTGGAACTTGCTAAACTTTTTGTCTGACCTTTTTCTCTCGCCTCTTTCTTCCTTTCCCCTTCCCTTAGGTTCTTAGGGTGGTGGTACTCAACAGTAACTAGTATATCGCTTCAGCTTGGACTTAGCTTGAAATGTATCGCTTTGATCTGCTTTCCACTTTAGTTTGGCTTATGCTATGGAATATGACTTTATGTACTTTGGTATTTTATTTTCTGTATTAACTTGAAATAGAGATCTGAAATAGTTTGTTGGTTGTAACTGGTTTTAACATATTTCTGAGACTATGCTTTACTTCTATTAAAGTAAAGTTTAAAAATTTACCACTGCTTATTTTACCTATCTTGTGAACTCTCTGTAATGATTTCCTATTGCACTTCATGGAACTTTATGCATTCTCTTATGAGTGAAGTTAACGGATGTGGGGTGTCACATCTGGTATCAGAGTTGAAGGTTACAAGATCAAAGAAAAAGTTTTAAAACTGTTTTCAAAATGCAAAATATTTTCAAGCAAAAACCTATTTTGAAAAGCATATCCCACAAGTCATTGTCAAAATTCTCTCGATCCCTTGTTGTATCCTTTATTTTTTCTTTTCAGCATGTCTGGGGAACCTAATCTTCCTGTGGGCGTTCAGAACCTGGCTTGGTTCCTTAGATATCTTGAGGCTACGACACCTACCGCAGGCTAAAAAGATGCCCCTCCCCCAGCTGCAGCCATTGTTCCTCCACCTCCGCGGGTAGATAATTTCTCTAAGATATGCAAGGACTTCTGTGCTACCGGAGGAAAACCATTCTATGGAATGGAAAGCTTTGCTGAAGCACAGAATTGGTTACGAGAGACAGAGAGCTTGTTTGGACCTTTTGAGGTTGACGACCGAAGGAAAATACAACTGGCTGCATGGTAACTTAAAGATGCGGCTTCCTACTGGTGGAAAGTAACATAAGCTGAACAACCGGTAGTAACTTGGGAGGACTTTAGGCAAAGATTTGAGATGAAATTCTTATCTCAGGCAAAAGAGGACTCCAAATGTCAAGGTTCTTGGCTTTGAAGTAAGGAGATGTGCCGATTAAGAAGTACGTTAATAAGTTTAAATAGTGAGGTTTGGACTAGATTTGGTGAATATTCCCCATAAGAAGGCACTCAAATTTGCGAGAGGGTTGAATGAACCTCTCCAAGGACTTACTTTGTCTCACATACCAATGGGGGCAACTTTTGAAAGGCCGGTTGATATGGCGCTAATGCAAGAAGATGGCAAGCGAGAAAAGAAAGAGACCAATACTGAGGATACCCAAGCTAAGGGCAAAAACAGAAATGTTGGCCCAAGAAAGGAAAGTAACAAAAGAAAGGTGGAAACCCCGATAAAGCCCAAATCAAAGAGGAGGTAAAATGTCATGGTTGCGGTGGAATGAGACGTTTTGTAAAAGACTGCAAAAAGACCAAAGGAGCTTACTTTAATTATGGACAGATGGGACATTTCACCAAGAAATTCCCTAATAAGCAAGGGCAAGGGGTAGGAACTTCTGGACAAGTGCATGCTTTGCAAGCAAGTAGATCTGATCGAGGACGGAAAGTCACGGTTGAAGGTTTGATTTCCCTTTTTGAGTATCATGTTCGAACCTTGTTTGATTCTAGTGCTTCACACTCATTTATACCCAGTTATTTAGTAGATAGTCTGCACCTAAGTACTAGTATAGTCTCTGAACATGTAATAGTCTCAAACCCCATAGGAGGATCGTCTCATTTATCTATGATGTGTAGGAGTTTGAGAATTTCTATCTTGGGCATCGAATTTGAATGCGATGCATATGTATTGGGCTATGGTTTGATTCTAGGCATGGATTGGATAGCCATGTATGGTGTAATCCTCGATTGTGAAAAGAGAGTGGTTAGACTTCTTTCCTGTCATGACAGGACTCTTGAAATTTCTTGTGACCCACGGGGGTCGGTAATGCTCATCTTTCTACAATCTTTTGATACTTTTGTTGATGACTTGCAATCTATGCGCATAGTTAGAGACTTTCTAGATGTGTTCAAGGAGGTTAAGGGACTACCTCCAAAGCATGAGATAGACTTTCGGATTTACTTAGTAGAGAACGCGAAGACAATTGCTCTACCAATATGCCACATGGCTCCAAGGGAAAGGATGGAGCTCAGTAAACCAGTAGGGGAGCTATTCGAGAAGGGATTTATTAGGCAAAGCTAGAATAAGGAGCTCCAGTCATCTTCGCAACTAAGGCGGACGGCTCACTTCGTCTATGTGTGGATTATAGGGAGCTGAATAAGCTCATTAAGAAGAATAGGCACCCACTACCAAGAATTGACGATCCGTTCGACGAACTAGTTGGCGTGTCAATTTTCTCGCAGACGGATCTGCCCACAGGGTTTCATCAGCTAAGAGTGGCAAAAGACAACATAGATAAGACTACATTCAGAACTCCAAATGGCTTCTTCGAATGGTTGGTTATGCCTTTTGGGTTAACCAATGCACCCGCCTATTTAGTGGATTTGATGAGTATGGTGTTTAGGGAGTTTCTGAACAAGTTTGTGGATGACATCTTGATCTTCTCAAAGAACAAGGAGGAGCATGACCAATACTTAGGGGAGGTTCTACGTACCCTCCAGTCACATCAACTCAAGGAAAAGTTTTCTAAGTGTCACTTTTGGAGAAATAAAGTAAGGTTCCTAGGGCATGTGGTCTCCAAGGATGAGATAGCAATGGATCCCATGAAAGTCGTTGCAGTTCAAGATTGGAGTGCTCCAAAGAATGCAACAGAAGTGACAAGTTTCCTAGGGTTGGCGGGCTACTATAGAAAGTTTATCAGAGATTTCGCAAGAGTATCATCCCCGCTTACTCGATTGATGAAGAAGAACTTGGTTTTTTCCTGTAGTGTTGATCATGAGGATGCTTTTTAGAGGTTAAAGAGGGCTTTGACATCAGCCCTAATTCTGACTCTCGCAGACAAAAGCAAGATGTTTACGGTTTACACCTATACTTGTGGCACTGGGCTTGGTGTCGTCTTAATGCAAGACGGAAGGGTAGTGTGCTATAGAAGCAGACAGTTGAGAGTTCATGAAAAGAACTACCGAACCCACGATCTAGAGTTGGCTGCTACAATATTCGCATTGAAGTCTTGGCGGCACTATCTACTTGGAGAAAAGTTTGAGCTATATGCAGATCATAAGTCACTCAAATACTTGTTCTCACAGAAGGATCTCAACTTGAGGCAGCAAATATGGATGGAGTTCCTAGCGTCCTACAACTTCGAGATAGCTTATACCCCTAGCAAGGATAATATAGTAGCGGAAGCACAGAATTGGAAGAAGATGACTTTAAGTCCTCTATTCGTAGAGAGGCGGAGCTTGGAGTACATCTCTTCTTTATATTTTAATCCTTCGATGGATTTCACAGAGGGATTATTAGCATCATTAGAGGTGCAACCTACTCTATTGGAGCGAGTTGGATCAATGAAACAGGAGGACCCGCAGATCTCAGACATCTTGGACAAGCTTGATAGAGGAGAGACTTCCAATCACCTTGCTAGGTATACCATGGATGATAAGGGGTGGCTAAGGCAAGGCGGAAGGCTATGTGTCCCTAAGGTTGGGGAATTGCTTAAGGCAGTACCTAAGGAAGCTCATCATTCTCGGATGACTATCCAACTGGGCGATAACAAAATGTATTGGGACACGAAGAGGGTTTTCTTTTGGGCTAGCATGAAGAAAGATGTAGCAGATTTTGTAGCTCGATGCATGACTTGCCAAAGAGTAAAGGCTAAACAAAAGAAACCTGGCGGATTGCTTCAGCCCTTAGATATCCCACAATGGTAGTAGGGGAGCGTCTCTACGGATTTAATCGATGGATTGCCACGTTCAAGGAAGGGTAATATGAGCGTTTGGGTGATCGTGGATAGACTTACAAAGTGCGCTCATTTTATCCCTGTAAAAGAGCAAGAGGACGTCATCTTGGTTGGCATCATTTTATCTCTGTGATATGGTTCGATTGCATTGGGTACCTTCCAGTATAGTGAGTGATTGCGACCCCGTCTTCACTAGCAAGTTTTGGAAAAGATTGCAAGAAGCGTTTGGTACACAGCTACAATTAAGCACAACATACCACCCTCATACAAATGGACAGATTGAGAGGTTTAATAGGGTTCTTGAAGATATTCTAAGACTGTGTATCCTGGAATTTGGAGGGACTTGGGAAGAACACCTTCCTATGGTGGATTTTGCCTACAACTACAGTTACCAATCCAGCATACACATGGCACCCTTCAAAACATTATATGGACGACCATATAGATCGCCGACTTGTTTGTGGGAGTCTAACGATAGACTTCTGCTCGAGCCAGACATGATTCGAGATACTTCAGAAAAGATCGGTCTCATCCAGCGAAGGACAAAAGCTGCTCAAGACCAATAGAATCTTTTGCTGATAAGAGGAGGACCGACTAGGAATTTGAAGTAGGAGATATGGTCTTCATTAAAGTGTCATCGCTAAAGAACGTAGTTTGTTTGGCTCAATAGGGAAGTTGGCGCCAAGATTTGTAGGACCATTCCCTATAGTAGAGAGGATAGGATAGATGGCTTATAGGATTAAGCTACCAGACAGACTGGCGGCCGTACACGACGTATTTCACGTTTCCCATCTAAGGAAATGTCTCCATGATTCAGAAGAAATAGTAGAGCCAAGCACTCTTGAAGACATAGAAGTTGAGAAGGAAGCATCAGTAAGACGAGTTCCTACTCATATCCTTGGATCAGAAACCAAGAAGCTTCGCAAAAATGAGATCAACTGGTTTAAGTACAATGGGGAGAAACCGCGAAGATGCTATGTGGGAACCCGAAGATAAGATTCGTGCTTCTTATCTGTTTCTTTTTTAGAGTACATTCTTGACTTCTTTTCCAAGCTTTTACATTGCATTTTATTCTACTGTTCCAGTTTATTTATCCTATTGTTTGAACCTTTCGACCCTTAGGTAGAATCCAATGGTTGGAAACAAGTGTTTGAAGCATGTTATGTTTGATGGTTGCAAATGGATGCAAATGTTTTCTAGTGGTTGCTCGTGGATGCATACCACATACTAGGCACCAGATCGACTCAAATCAGTTACATGTTGCATATGGATGTGTGTGTATTTTAGATTTCCTATGGATGAAAATGGATGTATTATCACATGGATGTTTCATTTAGATGAGCGATTGTGCACACATATAGAGTTTATATGTTACAATAGGACTAATTGCATACATTTTGGATTAATGGCACAAGCATACATTGCATTAAGGAGGTCAATTGAATCAGTAGACCACCTGATTTACATATTAGGGTCAGGACATCTACAAAACACTTTGCATAAACTCATACAAGCATTATAATCTCTTAAGGACAATGGATGCCTTTGAATGATGGATGAGTAGATGGTTGTAGATGGATGTTAGGATCGTAACATTCTCGTAGACCTGAAGGTTTTAGGGACGAAATCCTTTAAGTAGTGGAGAATGTAACTCCCCAAAATATAATACACTATAAATATAATAAATATTCAGAATTAACTGAAGCCAACATTACCGTTGCGTTCGTCTCAGATTTGTGGTTCAGATAGACCCCAAGTTTCCCTAAAACGGACAACGTATGAAGAAGTTATAGGCTCAAGAAGTTGGTATACATACAAGAGGCTTATGTATTTATAAATCAAAATATAATTTCCAGAATTTCGAACGTTACGAGGGAAACTGAAACGGGAGATCATCCCGTTTTGGGACGACCCGCTCCAGCCTGGGTCGACCCATGGATGGCCGGGTCGACCCTAGGGTCGACCCAATGGTAGGTAGGTCGACCCCACCTGGATCCATCCGAATTCCTGCTGACGAACCTGGCCTGATTTGTGTATGTGTTCATACTAACTCAGCATGACATGCACGGTTCAGATTTAAAACCTAGATCTAAAGGTTGGTGTTGATTCTGTAACTCTATACAGCCTCCTTCATAGCCATTTCACACAAATTCTTCACCTCTTACTCTACCTCTAAATTATTCAGAAAAATATATTCATAATGGGGGAATGCTTCTAGTGACTGGATTAAACAGAACCAACATCAATCAAAACATGCATACAACTTGATCTGATTCGGACCGGAATTGCTGTGACATTGTATTATATACATATTTATCTTCACCAAGACTCACTGTGAGTTACAGTTATTTACAGATCTGGTTTTTTAGGCCTTGAACATGACAGCTAAATGAAACTGACTAGGATCTTCAGTAAAATAAATATACCTGATTCACTGTTATCACCTATGCCATTGTAATCTATTATATGTCTGTATTATTGTTAGTTAAACAAACTATACATATGCCTATGATGTTGCAAGTTATATACATGCATGTGATGTTTAAACAAGTTATATACATGCCTATGATGTTTAAACAAGTTATTTACATGCCTGTAATGTTAATTAGTAAAGTTATGCCTGTGATGTTTGATAAGCAAGAAGTAAAATTTATCTATCTTCCTTTTCCCATTTTCTATGTTTATTTCCAGTCTTATATGCCTATATGATTCTACTCCTTCTCTCTCTATTTCCTTTTTTATTTTACGCTAATCCTAGGCCTTTGGAAGCCTAGGCTATACCCAACTAAGGCATACGTATAATTGGGGCAATAATGAATGACATAAAAAGGGAAGTTAGGCATATTAATTAATTGGGAATGATTGAATATACACATTCTAGGCTTGTGGAAATCTGTATACGCTATAACTTGGTAAACCTGTGTATGTTATAAATTGGGGAAAAAGGATAAGTATACGTGTGTAGACTTGTTATAGACACTTGCTGTAAATAGACCTTATGCATGAACCTATAACTTGGGTATGTAGTTAATAAATAGAATGCATAAGAAATAGACATGTTAACTTTGATTTAAACGGACACTAAGTAAAGGACATGTTAAGAATAGGGTTGTATATGCCTGACATTACAACCATGCTTGTTAATAAAACCTGAACCTGTTTAGTTGAATATAAGTATTAATAAGCAAAGAGGTCCCCCGTTTGTTGTGGTATCGGGTTTTAGGGACTCTTAAATCCTAGTTACTTGGGGGCACAAGCTTAAGGGGGGTTTGTCTTATGTCAATCTGCTATTTGGAACCCATATCAGTCAGTATCCTTGTAGGTATCTTATTTGGGGGTCTCGCACTAGGTAGGGGCTAGGGCACACTTTACTGAACTTGATAGTATGAGGTTCAAGGGTTTTGGAGGTATTATGGGCGTGTTTCTGACGGAGTCATGAGCAAGCATGGATCCGGGTACTGGATCTAAGACGTCTAAACACCAACGAATATTGCTTTGTTCTATAGGTTGTTGGGTTAGGGAATGATACACCCTACTGCCTGGGCTAACACAGGATATTCGGGTAATAGGGAGCCGACCTCTTAGGTAGTAATTAGGGTACTCCTAATCCTGTTGTTATGTAATTAGGTTAACACTTAATCCTATTATGTAATTAGGGTACGCCTAATCCTGCTGTTATTCCTGTTGATATTCCTGCTGTTATTCTAGTAATACATAATCATGTTGAACTTATATACTAGTACTGGTGTAGACTAGGATTTGAAATATGAAACGTGTACGTTCAGACACATATGTTCAGACATTTACCCATTTTAGGATATAAATGTGAAGCATTTCCTGATCATAAGTTTATTTTTGTTATTCTGACCATCCTGCTATTCTGTTTAGATAAATTGTTGTAAAACTATATGTAATAACCTGGAAATCTGAGCCAATTTAAAATTTTTATTTTGGCAATTTTAGTGAATTTTGAACATTTAAAATGAATTATTTTAAATAATAGCGACGAGAAATTTATTTTGAATAGAATTAGAACGTATAGATTTATATAGATCATCGTTTGAATATAAATATTTTATTACAATTATAAAAGGAATTGAAAATGGCGCGGTAGTTCGAAAATTCGATTTCAAAGTTCAAATGAATGTACAGGATTCAAAATAAACCGGATTTTAGTGAAACCAAAAATATTAGAATCTAATTGAGAATATATTTCCAACGAATCCGAAAATTTGAAATTTCATAGCGGGAATCAAAAGTTACGTCCAGTTGAAAATTCAGAATAGCCGCTATGGAATTCTGGCCCTTAAAAATGGAAATTTTGCAAACGACCTCGGTTTTCGACGAAACCACTTTTGTTGGATCCGGGAGGTCAAGTTATTGCTAGATTCCAAAATTCGTAATTTTTCGAATCAATATGTGAGCGTGGCAAAGGAAAACGCGTTTGACCAGTTTCAGTTGATTTTAATCGACTGGAAAATGGCCATTTTTCAAACGGTTTAGAATTCGACGGAACTAGTTTTGTTAGGACCGTATCGTCAATACGAAGTTAGAAAATATTGTTCGGGAATTTTCAGGGTTCGTATGTGGCCCCGGTAAATTGAAAAGTGCGTTTAAATTCCGTATATAGAGTTATATGTTGATTTTGATGGAAACCGATCGAATCAGCTGATGATACATATCCTATTGTGTTCAGAATGGGGGTAATTAGCTATGGACGACAGTCGGTGGGTTCGATTTCGAAGTCGAAATTAAAAGTTGCTTTTTGAAATAAAATAATTAAATAAAAAAATAAAAATAAAAAAACTCCTCCTTAACCCTTCAGCCCCCCCCCCCCCCCCCGTTTCTTTTCATTCGAGCGAAATTCCCTGTTGTCACAGTTGGTATCAGAGCTTTGGTTTACAAAGCTCGAGAACAAGACACGTTAGAACCAAACGAAAGAATTCACCAGAGATTGGATTAGTAATATCCAATGAGAATGACTCGTTAGAGATGGGATCAGTAGTATCCTAGAATGAGTGTGAAGAGTATATTTTAAGAATGAAAACAAAATTTGATTTGAAAATTAAATTCAATTATTCGTATTTGAATATTTATTTGTATTGATTTGGACAATCATGTATATAAAGATTTTGTATATACGTCTGATCCACGGGTATTCGAAGTTTTAATATACTGGGTAGATATAGAATCACACTCTAGTCGCCCGGACATGATTCTGGTGATGCCCGGGCATCATCAGTAATTGTTTTCGTGTTTCGAAAGTGGGATTTCTATATATTTTCAATTGACTGGTGTGAGAACCAAAATTAGATAGGGCCTATTGTTGTGATTTGGCACCGAAAATGTGATTTTTGTATATATATCAAAATTATGAATTTGAAAAGCTAATCAACTAATTGATTGCTGATTGTGTTGTTTGATTATTTGTTTGACTAATAAAATTATTGAAACCAATTAGAGAAATTTAGCCAAATTTAGTCAAATGTTGAACTGAATTGCAAATGGATTGAAATTGCATACATATACATGTATATACATTGAACAGGTCATAGCAAGGAGGCTAGAGAAGAGGAATAAAATTGTTTGCCCAACAAATAGGTACATATTTACTGTTTTGTTTGGGTTTGGATGATTTTATGAGCCGATTGGCTAGCCGCTTGGCTTTTTCTTTTTTCTTTTGGATTGAAGAAGGCCATGGGAGGCTATATGAAATATCCCGAAGCTCCCGGTGCAGGGGAGGTTATGGCGAAATTTTTCAAAAATTTAGGGTGTTAGCCAAATTTTTGAAAAATTTGGAAAGTTCTTAGAAACTTAAAAGTTGAAGAACTTAAGCCGTAGTGAAAATAATGAAAGTTGAGTTGGTTTGTAAAACAACTTTCAGCTTCGTTCCTTTTCGGGGACGAAAAGTTTTAAGTGGGGGAGATTGTAATAACCCAGAAATCTGAGCCAATTTAAAAATTTTATTTTGGCAATTTTAGTGAATTTTGAACATTTAAAATGATTTATTTTAAATAATAGCGACAAGAAATTTATTTTGAATAGAATTAGAACGTATAGATTTATATAGATCGTCGTTTGAATATAAATATTTTATTATAATTATAAAAGGAATTGAAAATGGCGCGGTAGTTCGAAAATTCGATTTCAAAGTTCAAATGAATGTACAGGATTCAAAATAAGCCAGATTTCAGTGAAAACAAAAATATTAGAATCTAATTGAGAATATCTTTCCAACGAATCCGAAAAATTGAAATTTCATAGCGGGAATCAAAAGTTACGTCCAGTTGAAAATTCAGAATAGTCGCTATGGAATTCTGGCCCTTAAAAATGGAAATTTTGCAACCGACCTCGGTTTTCGACGAAACCACTTTTGTTGGATCCGGGAGGTCAAGTTATTGCTAGATTCCAAAATTCGTAATTTTTCGAATCAATATGTGAGCGTGGCAAAGGAAAACGCATTTGACCAGTTTCAGTTGATTTTAATCGACTGGAAAATGGCCATTTTTCAAACGGTCTCAGAATTCGACGGAACTAGTTTTTTTTTTTGAAAAACAAAAATGTGTGATCTTCTGATGAGAAGAGAGCACACATATATATAATAAAATCAAAAATACAAAGTCCGAGTATAGAACAAAAATACAAGATAAAGCCTAACACAACTCTAGGGAAGTAAAGGATCGTAGATATATGAGCTCCGGATAAACCATCGCCCATCTACTCCAATATCGAATTCCGGCAAGGCCACCACCCGATATTGAAGTATATCTACTCCAATACAATGACCCATACTCTCTATGTAATAGCAAAGATAATGAAGTACAACATCCAAATAACTCTCTAACAATAAGCCCAAAAGACAAAAGATGAAATGCAAATCTTCAATCCAAACATCAATATTCAAAGCTCCACAATTAATATCCATCAACTTGAATACCTGAAATAACACTAAAAAAACAAAAACATAAGTACCCTTCACATATATGTATGGATGTTAATGATTCTATATATATATATATATATATATATAAATGTATATATATGCATATATTAACATATATATATATATCCATACATATATGTGAAAAAAGAGAAAAATAAGCACATGCGACCAATTAATCTGAAATAACAGAGGTTAAGCACAGATACGATACCGATTACCTCTAAAGTATCTATTAATTCTCATAAATAAGCTCAAATTAAGTATAATCTTATATGAAAAATAACCTAATCGATAAGCCTTATAACGCAACGTAGACATCCATTCTAGACAGTAATTAACTATATTGATAATTAAATTCTCAGCTGATAATGTATTAGAATGAAAAAATCTCTGGTTTCTTTCCAACCAAATGAACCAACTTGTGATAATAACTAAAGAATCCAACACTTCTCTCTGTATAGTGTTATAACCAAATCTATAATGATTCCAATATTCAACACAACTACTAAAAGAGTTAAACCTAAAGAGCAAAAATCCTAAAAACCATAGTTATAATGTAATTTGTAATAGTGCATGAAAAAAATAAATGATCAACATCTTCATCCAAAAGACTACAAAAACAACACTTAACATTAAATAAAATATTCTTTTTCTTTAAGAGCTCAACCGTATTAAGTTTTTTGTGAATAATTAGCCACATATGAAATTTAGCTTTAGGAGGGGATTTTGAACTCTAAATAAACTTATAAAGGAGAGGAGAAATACCAGAAAAATTAATAAGATTATATATATAATTTACTGAGTATACTAAACTCTTATCCAAACCCCAACTAAAGGAATCACCATACTCATCCAAGTGATACAAGGCCAGCTTAGCTTTTAGTAAGGCTAATTGCCTAATCAAATCACCTTCCAAATTAATAACAAAGGAAAACTCCCACGGGGGATCCAAATCCCTTCTATAGACCTCAGCAATTAATGCATTCTTAAAGCCGCAAATATTAAATAGTTCACTAAATTTAATTTTCAACGGCACACTAGAAATCCAAGAATCATGCCAAAAAAAAGTGGAATTACCAGAATGTACTATCACCTTACAACCTAGATTAAAGAAGTCAAAACAATACAATACAATACAGACTTCCAAAAGTAAGATAATCTACTTAACCAACTAAATCCCAACCCAACGATGAACTCACCCCCAGAATAATAAAATTTGGAGACAATAGCTTTCCAAGTAGCTGATACGTCAGGACACCTAAATTTCCATAACCATTTTCCCAATAATGCAGAATTAAAATTATAAAGATTAATGATTCCTACATCTCTCTTTGGCTTACAACATACCTCCCAATTAACTAAGCATTTATATCCTTTACTAATAGAAACACCGCTCCAAAGAAAGTTCCTTCTGATTCTATCAATTTTCCGGATAACCCATTGAGGGAATCGATAAACAGCCATCCAATAAGTTGGAATGGCCGACAAAACTGAATTAACTAAAATAGTCTACTTGCTCTGGAAAGAAATCTGTTATTCCAATTCGACAATCTATTATTGATCTTGTCAATGATGACTAACCAATCATCCTTCTTAAGTTTCGAAGGTCTAATCTTGAAACCTAAATAATCAAAAGGGAATCTCATGATGGAACAGTTCAAAGTGCTAGCAACAAGCGACTCAACATTATCCCTATCATTAAGAACCATTACAGCACTCTTGTCAAAATTAATTCGAAGACCATACAACATCTCAAAACAGTAAAGAATGAACTTCAGGGCAATGATATGTTTTGGTAAATGAGAGGAAAATAATAATGTATCATCTGCAAATTGAAGAATAGATAATTCATTATTAAATTCCTCATTCCCAACACTTCCTATGACACCTAAACTCCCAGCTCTCTTAATGATTTTGGAAAAAACATCTACCGCTAAATTAAACAAAAAGGGCGAAAGAGGATCACCTTGTCTAAGACCCCTCTTAGACTGAATCCTCTTGCCAACTACTCCGTTTACCACAATACTAGAACAACCTGACCTAAGCAAAAGCAAAATCCAGTTGGTCCATTTAATACTAAAGCCCCTGGCAAGACATAACTCACAGATAAAATCCCAATCAACGGAGTCAAATGCCTTCTCAAAATCTAACTTTAAAATAGCACAAGTAAAGTTGTTTTTGCAACAAACATTTATGTACTCCTGTACAGCGGCTACCCCATCAACTATATTTCTACCCTTGATAAAAGCTGTTTGTGAAACATCTATAAGATCATTCATCTTTGTACTAAGTCTGTTAGCAAGTACTTTTGATATGATCTTAACCGAAACATTAATTAATGAGATTGGCCTAAAATCCTTAAGAGAATTAGCACCCACTTTCTTGTGGATAAGAATGACATTAGCAAAATTAAAACTACCTAGACGCAAATCACCACTATAAAAATCATTAAAAAGATTAACAATATCCAATTTTAAAACCTCCCAAAATTGTTTATAAAATATAACTGAGAAACCATCTGGCCCAGGAGCTTTGTCACTAGTCATATCACAGATAGCCTTCCAAATCTCCCTCTCAGTAAAAGGACTATCTAAATCTGCTAACTCGACCTTAGTGGTCGGCGGATAGATGTCATTCCATCTGACATTAATTCTTCTATTAGTCCTAGTTCCTAAAATTTGCTTATAATACCTAGTAAAGGCCTCATTTAAATCCGTCTGGGCAGTTACCTCTATATCATTAATAAAAAAGAATGAATCAAATTTTCCCGTCTCCTCTTATTAGCCACGCTATGAAAGAATTTTGTATTATTATCCCCTTCCTTAATCCATTGGACTCGGGATCTTTGCTTCCACATGGTCTCTTCTTTTTCTAAAATCAACTTGAGATCGTTTCTAAGGTAGCAAAGTCTATCTTTCTAATTCAGATTAAGAATCCTAGTTTCACTAACTTTATCTATGTCTAACATCTCGCACATAATCTTATCTTTCTTAATTCTAACACTACCAAAAATGTATTTATTCCACCGTTTAAGAAAAAATCTCAACTTACCAAGCTTAGCAACGAAGATCTTAGCAGAATTGCCCTTATACAAATTATTAAAATAAAATAAAGAATTCCATTTAACCAAAACTAAATTGCTAAAACTGGAATCTAATAACCACATTTTTTCAAACTTAAAACTATTACTAATATGTACATTCGAATCACACGAAAGAATGATAGGACAATGATCAGATAATAAAAAAGGCATACCCTTAACTCTACAAATGGGAAATCTATCCTCAACCTCAGTACTGATAAAAAATCTGTCTAAAAGTGCGAAAGAAGGCTCATCTCTAACATTTGACCAGGTGAACATTCTATTATTAAGAGAAATTTCTATTAAATTTTTATCTATTATAAAATCATTAAATTCCTCCATATCATAGAAATCACCTTCTCTAGGTGATCTCTCCCCTAAAAATCTAGTGACATTGAAATGCCCCCCAACTATCCATAGATTGGGGATGAGATTTCTAAAGTCAGCACATTCGGTCCACAAGATTCTTCTCTCGATTTTTGTATGAGGGCCATAAACATTTGATATTCCCAGTAACGAATTATCTACTAATGAGACTAAACTAACATGCAAGGAGTGCAACATAGGGACCTCCTGAACAAGTCTAAATTGGTTGTCTTTCCAACCAATCATTAGTCCACCAGCACTACCTAAGGCTGGAAGACATGACCAATTCCGAAAAAGGGACCCACGTAACCCATTATAAAAACTAGGATCAGGATTTTCTACTTTAGTTTCTTGAAGTAAGACAATATCAATGTGAAAATCTTTAAAGAACGATCTAACCTTTATACGTTTTTTAGGTTCATTTAACCCTCTAATATTCCAATTAACAATCCTCATCGACTCAACGAGGATACTCTCTCTAATTCCCTACCCCTAATGTAATCAGCATCCAACTCTATATCAGTAAATACAAAGGCTGTGTCACTAGCAAGCTGAAATAACTGACTAGACAAAATACTGCCTAATGCAAAAGGTGAGTAATCACTACCATAAACAGGAACCATACCTGAGCCCAAACTCGCATTGCTACTACTAGCTAACGAGCTTGGGAACCTACCATGAGATGAAGCGGATCTGTGCCTTAATCTCGCACTGCGTCTAACCAAACCAGTACTATGCACTGCTCGCCTCCAGTTTCCCCTCCTGGAAGACAAAGTAACATCACCAATTATTGTTGACCCGTCATCAACATGCGCCCCCTCGACCGAAATAAAATCACTGAACTGATCTTCCGAACAATGCAAGGCACTTGTCATTTGTAACTCGCCAAAATGCGGACGCCAGACAACAGAAAAAACACCCTCCACTGAAACATTGAGCCAAATCAAACAACCTGACTTAACCAAACTTACCATCAGTCTATACGAAGTTAGAAAATATTCTTCGGGAATTTTTAGGGTCCGTATGTGGCCTCGGTAAATTGAAAAGTGCGTTTAAATTCAATATATAGAGTTATATGTTGATTTTGACGGAAACCGATCGAAACGATCGAATCAGCTGACGATACATATCCCATTGTGTTCGGAATGGGGGTAATTAGCTATGGACGACAGTCGGTGGGTTCGATTTCGAGGTCGAAATTAAAAGTTGCTTTTTGAAATAAAATAATTAAATAAATAAAAAAAAACTCCTCCTTAACCCTTCAGCCCCCCCCCCCGTTTCTTTTCATTCAAGCGAAATTCCCTGTTGTCACACTATACCTTTCTTACCCAGTTTTATTTACCAGTCCAGTCATTTCTAATTCATGCAAATTTGTGAATCACTGTGTGACGGATTGCCCCGCACTAGCCGACATTTCTAATGAAATGTGCTATACCGATGTTCAACTAGCACGGGACAGTCATCAAAGAAGGAAAGGAAAGGAATTTGAACTAGCAAGGAACCTGTTGTATATCTCACAACGCATGGAACAAAATATAATAATAACATAACTTTGACATAAAACAGGTGAGACAGTGCATAAGCTGAAAACTAAACCATCATAGCAGCGGAAAATCCAAAATACAGCTTATGTTCTGTTAGACCGAAATTTGGGCCTAACACCCAAACTCTATGTGAAATCCTCACAAATCACAGATTACAGATAAAAAGTAGTAAAAATAGGGAACACACGAGATTTTTATAGTGGTTCGGCTCAATCCAAGCCTACGTCCACTTTATAGTTTCTCATATCCTGAGGAATTACAATTACAATGGTGTCTCACAATCCGTGAGATTCGATTATACACAATAACCTTGTGTTGTAATGAAGAAGAGGAGAAAAGAGATTGAATTTATGCACGATAGCCTTGTGTTTGATTGAGTTGAGGAGTACCCAAAGTCCTTGAATACTTGGTAATGGTGGTCGGGAGGTGTTAGTGCCGGAAAAAAGTCCCTTGAAATGACCATCTCGTGGTGTATTTATAGGCGTAGAGAAGCTGGTAGGTGCTCTAAACCGGATCGGATCGGAGGGGCACGTGGCATGTGGAGAGGCCATCTCGGAGATAGTGGAGAAGTGGTCTTCAGATCGTGCTAGGACAGGTGTAAGCCGATCCGGATTAATAGGAGGTAGTTACTCCTTGAGAACAGGTCAAAGTTGAGGTGTAGCAGCAAGTCGAAGCGGTTCGGTTCGGGTCCTCTTCCTTCCGAACCGATCCGGAGCATTCCAACCGAAGGCGAGACGTGTTGCTATACATCTGGTGCAAGGCGGGTCGGTTCGGACTTCCGATCCGAACCGATTTGGTGTATTCGATCCGAAGAGTGGAAGCACTTCAGTGCAGAGTGTAAGGCGGGTCGGTTCGGTTATCCGATCCGAACCGAGTTGGTGTCTTCAACCCGAAGACTTTGTGCTCTTGTGAGGATCCGATGTGAAGCGGGTCAGATTGCTCCATTCCACCCGATCCGAACCGGAGTCTCCGATCCGAGCCGAAATCTAAGTGTTGAGGGAGGATGATGAGTTGGTGAAGGCAGGATGCCTCATTCCGATCCGAACTGATTTACCCGATCCGATCCGAGGATTTATTCAATGCTAAATTCCAGGTTTCCGGTTCTGCATGCGTTCACGGAAACGGGCGTAACTTTCAAACCGTAAGTCCGATTGAGCCAAACCAAAGCTCAAACTGAAGCTAATTCAGAGATCTACAAGAGTTACGGAGCTTTGCTCCGTAATCGCTGTTTTCGGGCCCAAAAAAGGTCATCTGGTAGGAGTTTCGGGCCTTTCTTTGTTTGTGATGCGATTTCAACCAAATCACTTCATGTCTTCTGACGATATTCCCAATGCTTGAGTGTATTGTTGAGAAGAGATTCCATGTGTGACTACTTTGACTAAAAAGCGGGTCAACATGTTCCACATCATCATTATTACAACTTTTTAAAAACTGTCTCCAAAGAAAAATAAGGAAGGTACACTACTAATGCCCAAAGTAGTGACCAACAGCGACATAAGGAGAATATATAGAGAATAGTACGTGTAAGCCTCATGCTCATCTCCGGACAGCTACTCGTGCACAACCAGCTAACCTGTCTCTAGTCTGCCCGTTTAAGAGCACCCAGAGTAATAAGAAGAGACATAAAACTCTGGGTCAGACAAAAGTCTGGTATGAGCGATAGGCAGCAAAACAGAACAATAACAGGTATACTAAACCATACCTGAACCTGGACCTGCAACCAAAGAGTTAGCACACAAGATGTACAATACTCAAAGGTGACACTAACATATTTTATAAAGATACAGGGGTGGGGGTCTGCATGTCATAGTGATATCAAACAATCATGCATAACAACCATCCTCACATCTCTCACTCAGTGCGTAAAGCATACGATATCCACCACTTTGATCACCCAAATCCTTGCTATGATCACTCTTGCCCCATGGAGTCATGGCGACTCCACTGCACTGATCCATAGCCACTAGTCCTTGCTATGTCCACTCTGCCCCATGAAGTCATAACAACTCACTGCACTGGCTCATAGCCTTGCTACGATCACTCTGCCCTATGGAGTAGTAACTACCCCACTGCACTGATCCGCAGCCTAACACTTGTCTTTCCGTGGTGAGTCAAAGCTATGGACGTCGAAAACTCCTTAGCACATGTCCCGCAGCAAAGCCCAACTCATGAAGTTATCTCGTTGATCCCTATTTGGATCTTGAGTAATAACCTCCCATTTGGACTTCCTTTGCATCTCGGGTTTTGGTCGAATTGGAGTTGGTCTTCAGAAGAGTCATCGCGTAGAAGTAGTTTAAGTCTGGTTCGGTTCGGCTATACTGTGCTCAAGCTCCATGTCCGGTTCGGTTTGAATACATCATCTCTAGATTTCTTATTCGGTTCAGGTCCTCTGGTTCGGCTCGGGTCTCCCCATCCGGTTTGGTTCGGATTCTCCATCGTGGTTTGGCTCAGCTCCTTCATTTCCAGCTCTTCTTACGTTGATCTGATCCCGCTCCCTAGCTTCAGTCTGATCCGATCTCCATGCCCTTGCTTCCGATCCGATCTCCACGCCCTTGCTTCCGATCCGAACCCAACTCCAACTCTAATGAAAATGGCGTTCCTTCTTGCCAACCCTCTTGTGCCAAGTTCCGATCCGAATCGAATCCCCTTGCTTAGTTCCCTTATCCGATCCTAGCCCTATATCCGATCCGATCCAAAACCCTGCACATTCCCTGCAACTTTTCCAGCGACTATTTTACGCCATACGGCGACGTTTTCAACCATTCTAACTTTTCTAATCAATTTCAAAACATTCCATACAGAAATAGCAACATGTATAATCAACCACAACACCAAAAACAACAATATGATATGTTCAAATGGATCAAACATACCCAAAACTCATATTTTCCGCTTAATCATGTTTAAGCACAACTAATGATAGGATTAGAAAAACTTATCCAAATTAACCCAAACTTTTATAAGAGCCCTAAAATAATATTTTAGAATTTTACAAATTTTTCCAGATTTTTCTGAGTCATAATTTCGCTAATTATCACTAATCACCCCTAGTTAGCCGTAATTAGTGAAAAACAATGCAAATCACTCACCTTAGCCACAAATAAATCTTAGATCTGAAAATATCTCTGATTTGGGGCGTTTTCCTCTGTAACACAGCAGTTCCAACTCTAATTTGGTGTTATTTCTCCTTGATTTGACGTAGATTAGCTTAATCCTTGATTAGAGAACGATTTGGGATGAAATTAAAAGGTGAAGGCCACGGCTAGGGTTAGAGAAATGTTTTAGGCGGCTGAGAAAATGAAAATAGATCGTTTCCTAACTGATTTCAACCTCCCCATAACCCTAATCCCGAAATGGGTTATGGGCATAGCTGCTAATCACCCTAATTAGGCCCAGTTAAGCTGTTTTTCGCCTTCCAAACCTTGTTTCAGCCATCTCTCCGAAATGGTGAGTCCGTTTGGCTAAGTGACCACTCTACGGAAAGGTAAACCATCATCCGGATCTAATGGAGTGGTTTCATGTCAAAAATCCTTACCAATCAAAAGTTATGGCCAAAACAAGATCAGCTAGGGGCAAAATGGTCATTTAAAAATTGGCAAAAATCATGAACATGGGAAATGACCCCAATAGTCGTCTCCAAAAGTTACATGGCTATACGACTTCGCATGAGAAAGAAATAAATATTCTACGATCCCCTGATGCGTAGAATGTGGGTCGTTACACTCTTCCCCCCTTAAGAAATTTCGCCCTCGAAATTCCTCAACTAAGAAACAAACAATGGATCCCGCATGCCTATCAGCCATATACAACAATCAAACATGCAAAACAAATCTATCCTAGCATGCGGAAAGACTAAATCGAAATGAAAACCTCACCAGACAAAGAGTTCTGGATACGTCTCCTTAATGTTCTCCTCTGTCTCCTAAGTACAGTCATTCTCATCCTCGCCCCACCGAACCTTGACTAGATTCACCACTTTCCTTCGAAGTTTCTTCGTATCGTGCTCGATAATACGAATCGGCTTGCGGTTCCCAACCGTCTCGGGTTCTACTTCGATCATCCAACTGATCAGGTGAAATAGCCACATCGGGGTCGTGCACGAATTTCCTTAACTGGGGTACGTGAAATACGTTATGAACTCCTGCCATATTGTCTGGCAACTCAACTTTATATGCCAAATTCCCAATTTGCTCAAGAACTGGGAATGGACCAACAAATCTTGGTGTTAACTTGCCTCTCCTGCCAAATCGAATCACGCTCTTTAACGGAGAAATCTTGACAAACACCAAGTCACCAATGGAGAATTTTAATTCTCTTCTCCTCTTATTAGCATAACTCTTCTTCCTATCTTGGGCAGCCTTCATTCGCTGTCTGTAACAATCCGGGATTTTAGGGCCAATTTAAAATTTATTTTAAGGAAATTATGTTAGAAAATGCGTCAGAATTTAAAAAATTCCATTTTTTTAAATTACTAAATTAAATTATTGAATATAAATTGGTCCTAAATGAAATTATGATGTTATTAATGAAATTAATTTATTTATTTTTGTTGAATATTAGATTTCAAATAATGTATATTCTAGATAAACAAACTATAGCAAGATACCTATACCTTTGGCGATGGGAACTTCACCATTTAATCCATAGCGATTAATTAATGAAATAAATTTAATTAATAATAATGAAAAATGAACATTTTGCATATGTTGAAATTTAACCAAACCATTGGTCTATGACGTTTTATTCATCAATTTTCATACATAATATTCTCCGAATAGGGTTCAAATTTGGGTTATTAATGTTTGAAGTTCTAATGTGGGAAGCAATTATATATTATATGTAAATTTGGTAACTTAATTAATTAATATTGATTTACTACATCTAAATATTTTCAATTAAATCAAAGATTTAATATGATTTAGAATAAAGGGAAATATTTGGAAAAAAATGCAATCAATCATTATGGGATAATTAATTAACATTAAGAATTCAAACCTAGGAATAGTTGTATAGTCAGCAATAACTAAAGGAGATTACATGAAAAAGGAAACTAACATTTACCATATGCAATTTATTTAAGAATGTATTAAAGGAAGAACAAATTAGTTAAATAATTAATATACACTACAAAACAAAGAATTGTGCATGCAGAAGAAGAAATGAAATATAATTATAAATATATTTAGGTATAAATTACAAGAGTAATGCGCAAAATAAACGCGCGTCATAGATGGTATGAAACCATGTCATAAAAGAAAGTTGAAATAACGTTTTAATTTTGTGCGTATATTAATAATACGCGGTTGAAACTGGAAATAAAATGCACGTTAAAATGGTAAATGAAGAGGTTAAAAATAACCTTCACAGAATTAAATAGGTAAGAATATATATAAAAATGAAAGAATTATTAATACGCTCATCAATTACGATTTTGAATTTTGAAGTAAACATTAATTAAACCATTTACCCTATGCCTAGTCAGCTGATTAAATTACTTTGTAACATACTAAATGTGAAAAGACACATTAATGGGTTTATTTGCAAAGTTAGAAAAATATAATATTATAACATAAGGACTATTATTAAAATTGATTAAAATGGACAAGGACTAGAATAAAAATTTACAATAAAATATTATAAAAGAGTTTTTGTCTTCTTTCCCAAAAAAAAACCTTAACCTAGTGTAGCCGTCGTCCCCTTGAATTTCATGGCCATAATCCTTCCATACTTCTTCCTCTAATTGCCATCAATCCAAACTATAAAATTCTCCAATCCTTTAGACATTGTTGAAGAGATTTTCCTCCTCTCTCCATCCATGCGGACATTAGCATCTGTAGTGAGGCTGGGTTCGGCTATTACGTGATGTATAGAAAGAAGAAGAGGGAGAAAAGTAAGAAAGGGATTAAGGTGTAATGAATTATTAATTATAAATTTAATTATTTTTAATATAATCCAATGTATAAATCATCATAACTTCTTCATACAGAAATGAAATCAAACTATTTCAGTTGCGTTGAAATCGTCTTGATAAGATCTATGCGGTGGGACTGATTATAACAGATTTTGAACTAGTTAGAATTTTAGATCCGCTTCAAATCAAGTTGAGAATCTCTGATTTTCACAATTTAATTTATTTAATTAATTATTTTATTTCGTTAAATAACTATCTGTGTGATATGTGTTGTGATGTATTGTGCAGATTGTTCTGATGGATTGTATTGAATTGTATTGCATTGTATTGTGTAGATCTGTCATTTTATCGCTTAGATCTGTATGGATCCGATATAAAACATCGCGTTTGGTAATTTAGATTAAACCAGAATTTTAATCTAATTAAAATATTGTTTTGTTTTGTGAATTTGATTAGGTTAACTTTTTTTATCCAATTTACAATATCAAATTTGTTATGATATTTTATTGTTATTGAATTTGTTAAAATATCATTTATTTGAAATGGTCATGTTTAGCAAATCAAGAATCGTTAAATTATGTTAACATTAGAATTGTATATCATGTTGAGTACAGAGTTGTAATCAATTTGCCAAATCAAGACAAATTATTTCGTTGTTAGATTTATTTATTCACTTTTTTTAAATAAAAAAATTGTTTACACACCATGTGTAAATAAAAAGACGAAATTGATTATTATATGTTTGTTCACATTCCATATGTGAATAAAAATACGAAATTGATTATTATATGTTTGTTCACATTCCATATGTGAATAAAAATACGAAATTGATTATTATATGTTTATTCATATTCCATGTGTGAATAAATAGACAAACTTGTTTAACATATTTTTATTTACATACTATGTGTAAATAAAAAGATAGGATTAGAAAATATATTTTATTTTGCATTTTATTTATACTCCATATATAAATAAAAAGACAAGATTATGAAACACACTTTTATTTGGATTTTATGTTTAAATAAAAAGACCGTAATTGTTTTAACATGTTTAGTTACATTCCATGTACAAATAAAAGAAACAAGTTTGAAAATAAATTTTTATTTACATTTTATTTGTTAATAAAAAGGATAAGATTATAAACACATTTTTATTTACATTTTATTTGTTAATAAAAATGTCAAGATTATAAACACATTTTTATTGACATCTTATTTGCTAATAAAAAGGTCAAAATTAAAAATACATTTTTATTAACATTATATTTGTTAATAAAAAGGATAAGATTTAAAATACACTTTTATCAATATTATATTTGTTAATAAAAAGGACAAGACTTGATATATATTTTATTTGCTTTTCTATGTGCAAATAAAAAAGACAAGAGTTGAAATCATATTTTATTTTGCATCGTATTTGCAAATAAAAAGGACGAGTTAGAAATCGTATTTTATTTTGCATTGTATTTGCAAATTAAAAAGTCAGAATTAGAAAACTTATTGTATTTACATTTTATATGTAAATAAAAAGGCAGAATTAAAAATCATATTTTTATTTTCATATTATGTGTAATTAAAAAGACATTTTTGTAAACCATGTTTTATTTACATTTAGGTGAAAAAAGCAAAATTTGAAAACCATATTTTTATTTACATTTAATGTGTTAATAAAAAGGTAAAATTGGAAAATATATTTTTATTTACATTTTATGTGTAAATAAAAAGGCGAATTTAGAAAACATATTTTTATTTACATTTTATGTGTAAACAAAAAGACAAACTTATTTTATACATTTTTATTTATATCCTTTGTGTAAATAAAAAAGCAAATTTGTAAAATCACTTTTATTTACATTTTGTTTGTAAATAAAAGAGATGAAATGAAATTTAGTATTTTTATTTTAAATTCATTACAATAAAAAGAATGGGCATTAAAGATTTTGTTTATTTATAATTTTGTTTAAATATAAAGATTTTACATTAAAGGCTATATCTTTATGTAGTACTGTTTTGAATAAAAGTTTATGATAAAAGAACTTATTCTTTTGTTGTAACTTTGTAGAATCAAATGAAATGTTTTAGTGTCATTATATATTTAGACTTAAAGATGTACATCTAGTGTTATATTAAATAAAAAGATCATCTTATTTGTAATGTCAATAAAAAGATTTAACCTTTTATTTGGAAATTTGTTCAGTATAAAAAGATAAGACATTTAAAATTACATTTTATGTAATACCATTTTACGTAAAAGATTGTGTTTACATTTTATCTTGTCACATTAGATAATAGAAATATAGAATTACATTTTGTTGTAATTTTCTTTATTTAAAAAGATTAGAGATTAAAATTTTCATTTGTAATGTAGGATTGTTTTCAACAAAAAGAGATAGGAATTTAAGATTACATCTTAGTGTAATTTTATTTTACTTAATAAGTTTGGATACAATAAAAAGTATGATTTGGAAATTATGTTTTTATTTCCAAGTTGATTAAAATTATAATAATAGATTCCTTAAAACCACTTTTTATTGTCATTTTATATTCAGTAAAAAGGGTTGCAGTTTTAATTGCATTTCTTGATGCAGATAAAACTAAGATTAGAAAACTATAACTTTATTTACATTTTAAATTCAAATAAATACATGAAGTAAAAAGTTATATTTTTATTTACATTCTAGGTGTAAATAAAAGAATAAATTAAAGAGTTACATTCTTATTTATGAATTAATTTTAAATAAACGATTTCATTTTTATTTTCAATTAGTTACTTTTTTTTTTTATGTAATTAGATTAAAAAGGAAAGTTACATTTTTAATGTAATTAGATAAAAGTTACCTTTTTAATGTGAATTAGATTAAAGAGATGAAATGTAATGACCCACATTTTTGACCGTTTAAAATCGACAATAAACCACACATGTCGACCCAAACAAATCTCAAATATAGGTAGTTATTGGGAAAAAGAAGAAAGAAGAGAAAGACAAACAGAATCTCACAGTGGAAGGACAACATATAATAATTAAATAACAGTTAAAGCATTTGAAAGATATACAATAGGTCATAACATACAAGGGTTATCAGAGTTAACCATATACAGACTTACATACATGACAGCGGAAACAAAGTGCAGCGGAAAATCTTTATATATAATAGATGAATGCCAAATCTTCGTCTTCGCTCTCCAAGGTAAAGGAATCTTCACAAACTGCAAGCATCTGCTGACCCGAGTTTATTGCACAAAAGAAAACACAACAAACACTCGGATCAACACTAAATCATCTCATATTAGTCAAATCAAAATACGAAATAACATCAGTGTCATGGGTGCAGTAACTCAAGAGATGTTACGGGATTTTTCCATCTCTCGAGGATCCGTTAAACTAATACATAGATAGTATAATACGCTATTATGATAGTGTCTACTCAGTAAAGTATAAATACTGAAAATAGCGTAAGCGGGATTACCATATTACCCTTACGCGTTTATAGGCACCAACAGTCTATACAGTACCGTAAATTCACTGTACTGGTGTTATTAGAGGGCACTCCATAGAAGGCAATGCTAAATCAAAATCGTATGGGCTCGATATGGATATATATGACAAGGCACTCGAGGCAATGCCCAGGGTAGGATTCTACCACTTGCACTCCCGGACCGGTGGTAACGCATAGCAGCCACTACCGCCCACCTCGGAACACACTCCCAAAGTCATAAATGGGCCCAAATCATCATCATCGTCATAGTCATAGAAATAGTATCGAAGAAGTGTGTCCGATCAAAGGTGCTACCTCAGTTAGTCACGGTATAGCTCCTGTTTTAGTCATTTCAATTCTAACCCGAAGGTCAGGGCTATTTCGTCATCGTTCATCTCCTTCGATTCAAGAATCGCCCCAAGTCATCATACTCGTTCGGGATACGTCATAACGTTCACAGTTGTCAAAGTGGTATCGACACTGACAGAGAGTATGCCTTATGCCGACTCCGGTCTCTTTAAAAACCAACGCTTACAAATTTCACATCTGTTGGTTCTTTTATATTTCACAAAGGTTCGCTTCATATCAAAATATCATATTTTGTTTCGAACCAAATTTATATTCAAATAGAATATAATTTCATATCAAATTTCATATTATACCAAACCGATTATATTCTAAACTAGAATATATTTCAGTATCTTTACATTATAATCCCATAATATTAAAAATCGACTTATATTCGAATAGGACATATTTCATCCCAAAGATTTCAAATTATTCCAAATCGATTCATGTTCGAAATACATTCATATTATATTAGAATAGATACTTTCATTGAAATGTTATAATCGTCACAATCGATTTGTATTCAATTAGAATCTATCTTCATATCAAAACTCCATTTGAATAATGATTCAAATCAAAAATCATTCTCAATTCAGGAAGGAATTTACAATTATATAATATAATTATGAAAATACTTATAAACAAAAATCCTTTATATGAAATTTATATATAGTAAAATAGTTAAAGTATAATAAGATAATTTAAACTACTATGTAAATACATATAATAAAAGTTTATTAAATAGTTTAAATAATAAAATATAGGAAAATTCATTTATAACAAATAATATATAAATTGAAAAAGCTAGTAAAATAAATTTTTAAGTAATAGAATATAGTCTTATTTGTAAACAAACGATGCAGATATATATATGTATAGTTTTATAAATTGAAAATAAAGTTTTAAACTATAATTGTTTCTTCCTTCCAAATTTCAAAACTTGAAATCTATATTCACATCTCAATGGAGTTCATTTCATTTTCATATCTTGTTTTTACACCACTCAAACCAACCCTTCGATTTAGAAGATTCAAATCCATATGTTCATTTAGAGTTAAACAACCCGATTATCATCAATTTCCTTTATTTCCAAAAATCGAATTCAATGAGAATTTAATTCATTCAAATCTACCTCATTTATTTGAATACTCCCCAAAATTATATTCAAATTGTATAATTCCAAGTTTCCAACCATATCCCAATCCCAATCAAAAATTTCAATTTGTTTGGAAAAAAAATTCTTTAACCATTCAAATAACAATCAAGGTTGGCACCTTTGAAGAAAGTATAATTATCGAGTATCGACACATTTCGTTCTAGATAAAATTTCCATCGAAAAGAATTTCGAGTATTAACATCATTTAACCAACCGATGTCCATATATAATTTGCTACCCTATGGCCAAGTGGTTTAGAATTTTATTTCTCGATATTCAGGGATGGATCTATCATTTCAATCCAAATCAGGGTCACAGAGATTTATCATTTCACTCCGTGTTCTTAATTGATTTCTATTGATTAAATCTCGGATTTATTCGATGCCCGCAACACCAAGGGTAAATGGGATTAATCGTCATGACGAACATACAACATACATATACTGAATAAAGGGATATTTCAGTGCTAACATCAATTCATCGATCAAATCAAACCAATGCATTCATCACAGCCATTTAATTCAAATGGTAAGTATTAAATCATTTCACTAATTAACAAGCGTCGGGATTGAACTAGAGTTTAATTAACTAGAATAACTAGTTATCGACTTAAATTCCTCAGATTCACACACTTGCATGTCAGTTTCAAACAACATATCAACAATAAACACAACCACGCAACCAACTTACTTCATAATTTAATTTAATAAGCATGTGAATAATTTAGTCATTCGTGAGCGAAGAATCACTCACCTTTGCACTTTGGTTGATCGAACGTCCAATTTGAAGGCCAAAATTTCATAGTCTCTAAATGCAGTGAGGTTAGTGCCAAAACGTCCGCAATTCCGCCACGATCCCAACGCAACAAACCGCGTCCAAATCCGAGTTAAAACGAGAGAGTTATCAGCGTTTTACCACTTGGATTTTTAATTATATAAAATTTAAATAAAATAACTCCTCACCCAATAAAACCCTGCCACGTCAGCCTCCTATTTCCCGCTCACCCTCTTGCCTGCTACAGTGAATCGAACGGAAAAGAATACCCAGGCCACGAACTTTGACCGAGAACTGCTCCCAACTCCGACCACCTGGAAGCTTCAGATCACCGGCAAAATGACTACGTCTCGGGGCGCGCCTCCCCTTCCAAGTGTGCCACCTCTGGTGGTCCCCTCTGCCGCCACTAAATCGAAGAACGGAGTCGGTTTCTCTACCCTAAATCATGAAATTCAACCACCTCAGACCGCCGTACTACTAACCGCCACCACCATCCTGCTCGTATGAGTTCCCTCTACAAAACCCATATGCCCAAATCCCCGATTGACTCGAGAATCGAAAACCCCCAATTATGGAATTAGGGTTCCGCAAATTTGAAGTTTGACCAACGATTTCTGATCAATCTGAGCGCCGCATGTCGAAACTGAGAACACCCGTAGGTTTGTATCGTCGAACTCTTTGTTTTTACATATAATAAGCTAGGGTTTTGAGGAGTTTTGATTTTCAAGTTGTATTAGTTTTTTATCTAGGGTTTGGGATTCTTATTTCAGCCATATGAGAGAAAATGATGGAGGAAGTATACGTATAGTGTAGAATGAGCTGATGAGGTGGATAAGGGGCTTTATATATATATATAAAGGAGGCCCAATATTAGAACAAACAATTATCCACTCTACGTTGATTCATTTCACACTTTCTCTCGTACAATCAAACGGTAAGTCGTATTGTAACGCAAATTGAAATCCTACCATAATTCACCGTTCCGGTTCCGATGGCGCCAGTTTCGTCGAGTTCCGAGACAGTCGCCAAAACAGTTAAATTCACTGTTAAATAATAAAATATTGAAAAATTCTTTTAACTGTTCAATTCAATTTGAATATTCACTAAATTCAAATTTAAACCAAATTATAACTTCAATAAATTTTTATAACTAAATTTCACACATTTTTAAATCTTAATTTGGTTATTTAACTCTTGGACTTGAATTTCAATTATTATTTCCCAACCTAGAATTCTCCATTCATCAAATAAAATTTGAAATTCCATTATAACTAAACAACTTGAATTTATTTAATAAATAAAATATAAAATTTTCAAATTCCTATAATTCTAAGTATAAACTAAATTTAAACAAAATTTATTCATACTCAATTCAAATACTCATTATCATTATTATTAACAAAATTTGATTTTTCTCTAATATTATTCCATTTTATTTATTTAAATTGAAAATTAAATATACAAAAAATATGGGATGTTACATTCTCCCCCACTTAAAATCTTTTCGTCCTCGAAAAGAGAACGAAATAAAGTATTAAACAAATCATACTTTCAACTCCATACTTATAAAATTAGCATTTATAAAATAAGTATATAGTTGTAAAACCCCATAAATTTTCTAACTCCCGAAATCACGGAAAAATTTCGGCAGCATCTCCTTTGTACGGAGAGGTCCGGAAAAATCACAATATAGATAAAACTCAAATATTCATCTCATCACACGATGAGAAATCCCAAAAATGGGGAAAAACACAAACAAAACCCCAAAACCAATATAATCCCAAATACGTACCTCTTTTAGCGTTTATAAGCAATTTATTTGCCTTAGCATTTTAGAATTTAGCGCAAGCGAGCTCCAACGCGTAGCGCGACTTCATAACACCTGCTAAATACTCATATATACATGAGAATCAAACATATACACAATATATAGCAATTGTATACAACTTACACAACATTCATCAACATTTCAACTACAAAACCAAAAGATTAGCGACAGGTCAGCGAACAAATCATAGATTGTCATCCTATAAATGATGGAATTTGACTACCACGGCAAAAGTTGTAGCATTTGTTTCAGGCCTTCCGAATTGTCCGGATTCGTTGAATTCGGATAATTTGTTCAAAAGTTATGACTATTTTAGTGGAGGCGAACACCTCAGCCCATACCCTAAGCAATGCAGGTCTGAGTTGTTCAACCCAGTTTTTACCCCTTTAAATCTCAGAATTTTACATAGCATAATTAGGGAAAGTTTTAGTTCAAATCCTGGGCTTTCCGAATTGTACTCGTATGTCGAAATCCGACGCTCCGTTAGGAAGTTAGGGTCAAAACAACATCAGTATTCAGTTCAGATTTTTATTTTCTGTGCATACAACTACGACTAGTTCTTGGTTTTCAACATAATTAACTTGAAAATTAGGCAAAACACTATTAACAAAAGTTTTAGTTCAGTTTCTTAGGTTTCCAAAAAGTCCAGAATCGTAGAATTCCGATCATTCCATCAAAAGTTATGGCCATTTTGTTTCAGCTTGTCGAATATTTCAGGTTGTTGCATAAACGCCAATTTATTTTATTTAGAGTTTCAAACTTTTCGCTTTCAAAACTTTGCAAATTTCTAACACTTAAATTTGTTATCACTTCATCGTTCGAGAAGCGGATTGACATTCGACTGCTTACTTTATTTCGATATTCTTTCTGTTCAATTTTCCGGTATCATTACAAATGTTTAATTTCGATTAATATTTGAATTCATTTAACGTTTCCAACTAACTTAAATCTATTAAATTATAAATTCACGAACGTGGATCAAGTTGCCAAGTTTCGTTACTTATTCTTATTCACTAAATTGCCATTTAATTTCTTTATTTTAAATTTATCGATGATTCCTATTTTATCAACAACATAAATTCCCTTCCCACTCTTTCTCGAACTGTGAAAACCCGTAACTTCCCCGGTTGGGAAAGCGTCGGATAGTTCGAGAACAAGCCACAACAGAACGCATATAAAAGAACATTTCATTGTATATTACAACAATGCACCAGATTACAAGAATATACAGAGTATAAATGAATAAATATATATTACACAGAAATATCAGAGATTTAAATTACATTTAAATACATAGCAGCGGAAAATAATACAATACACAACTAGAAGAGATATACGGATACAAAGCTTTCCGGATATCGTTCCATCTGTAAACCAGGATCCTTTGAATACAAATCTGCAAAACCAAAACTACTAGCTGCCCGTGTCGAAAATAGGGGCACCCAGAGTTTAGGTTAAAACAATAAACTCCAGGTCAGTCATGTGACTGGTGTGAGAACTAAAGCAGTTATAAATCTTTATTTTTAAAGTTCGGTAAATCAAGGGACCACGCCGTATAACACGGAACGGGTTTCCTCCCGAGAATACCAGTGCATAAAACGAACAGCGCAATGCTAAATAAAGAAAAATGAAGCTATTATAAGACCCAGGTCCTATCACACAATGCAACGCAAGCCGGGGGATAGGGTTTTTACCTTATAATAGCCAAGAATGCTTGATACGTTTAAAAGAAATCATTTGATACTATTATAAGTGTATAGTGTATAAAACAACTTCAAATCATAAGTATCAATCATAGGCGGCATGAATGCCCCATACCACTATGTCGCCATATATAAGTTTACAATCAAAACCGCAAGACGTCGTATTGGAAGTTGGGTTATCATTTATGGTATGAACCGAGGCTAGGGGCAAGATCCTCACCGATTCGAGACAATATAGCCTACCATGTCTCAGGATCAGAGCTCGAGTGACCCTTGGATCGTCAGGGCCGGTCCACCGATGTGGATTTAAATGCCTGAACACTACGTTTCCCCGCCCTTTGGGGCGCAAATGAGCCATCAAATGACTCCATCGGTTCGAGAACGACCGATCAATCCAAGGCGCCTCGCAACAGCAACAACCACATAAGTCAAACTCGTCAGGGCGTGTAAAACCACTGACGCCACTTTTAGCTAGAAAGAAACGCAAGTCCTCCCTGAGGTCCATCTCCCGTTTTTGGTTCATACCGGGTGTGAAACTCGCGAAGTAAACGTTACACAAAGCTACGCCACAAAGGTCGTGCTTTGATCATCACCACAAGACTTTGCTTTTCAACAGAAGCCTCGATCAATTGCCACTTAGGCATGCCACACAGGCAATTCACTCCATGCGATTGATATCCATCAATATATAACCCCTGAGCTCGTATGTCTCAGAGAAGGGCGTTAAGCAAGAGAATAAATTCTCCGCCGCCAAACAGATATATATTTAATAGAGATCAATCACACGGACTAAAATCCAGTGTCAGACACACAGTCCATTTACAAGTCCGTTCTGGGTCTGAACGAAACCAGAGGCACCTAGTACCCCGCATATCCATCGATCTCCAAGTACGTCTGGACGATCACCAACTGTTTCCATCTTCTTGGGTGTACAGCCCAATCAAGATCATCAGTAATCACCCAAACGACGTGAACACTTCCGGTCTTCAACCGCCGTCTTCATCTTCGACTTATCGTCGTATCAGTTATTCAGAATGGGATAAACCCGGTCTTTCCGAACAACTCGCGTATATTTTAAATAAGTGTTACACAAACACAACATACGCCTCATTCCAATTCATCAGTCACTAACCGTAAATTAATCAAGAGAATAATTTCCCAAATATTAACCCCGAAGGCCGAAACCAACATCAGATCAATATCCAGAAAACCATTCTGCTTAGCTAACCGACAGTTAGTTTCTAAATTTCGCATTCATAGGGAAAGGTTCCCATTAATTTTATCAAAGATAAACTCCTTGAATTTATTCTTTAATCTTCTTTTGAATTTTGATTCTACTAGTCGGGATTAACGAACCTTACCGAAGTAATCATTTGTTTTAATTTCCCAATCCCAACCTATTCATCCCATGAAGTAAAACTGGTAATACTTCATATCTAACACCTCGGTGTTATCGGTAAATTCAATTACCATTTCACGTTCAAATCTAATTAAAGATTTAACTATCGCCTGGAGTAAAACTGGTGATACTCCATTTCGATTATTTCAATCTAATTAAAGATTCATTTAAACTCCACTTAGTTTTAATCGCTAACTGGGTTAAAGAATCAGTGTCATTTAAAACACGGTTCACGATAAACCCAAAATCACTTTCCATTAATTATCGGGTTAAAGAACGAGTGTTATTTAAAACACTGTCCACGATAAACCCAAAAATCAATATCAATACCATTCCAATTAAATATTATTTAATTGGCATACTTCATTAAATCTAAATAAAAAGATTTAATCTTTTCTCAGCTGGGTTCAAGAACAGTGTTAGTGAAGACACCATTCACGACAAACCCAAATCACATTTGATATTAAATACAAGGCTCTGAATAGAAAATATATCGGTTTATATTCAGTATCACATTCTACGACCAACAGATATCGTATTTGAAATAACGATATATATATTTATATCTTTCAAATTTCCATAACAACATCTGTATAATCACGAAATCCAACATCGAAATATTCCGAAGACAATTTCGATTCAAATCCATTCCAATGCAATCATTGGAAATTCTGGTTATTTTTAAAACCCTTTTCAAATTCAATTTATTTATTTAAAAATAAATAGAATTATAATTCTAGTTCAAAACTAGTTTACTTCGATAAAAATCTATTTTTATCTTTTCAAATTTGGAGTTTTTCATCCCAATTCTTTCTAAATCATTTCTTATGATTTTACACAAATTATTACTATTTTTAATAATTTTATCAAGGCCCGTACAGTCGATTTCCATCAACGGCCATCGAACTGCACTTACAGCGACCTTTTTCAAATTTGATTTGGACACAATTCCAAATCCAACCGTTAGATTTCTAATTTCTCATATTCGTTAGAAAGCTCTTTTCGATACGAACCCAACGGTTCCGGTTTTAGGAGAATCCGACGGTCGGATCTCCCATAATGTCCGTTTGAAATAAATGGTCGAAATTCACGAACTGCCGCGGCGCGGCGCGTTCTATTCAGGCCATTATATTATATATATATAATATATATAATATATATCTCGTCGATTTCTATTTAAAACGAATTTTATAAATAGTTTTAAATTCGTTTCAAAAGCAATTTCAACTTCCATTTCAATTCAAATCAAAATTGAATTCTTCTTTATAAATTCGTTTTAAAATTCCTTTCTATTCAATTCAAATTTCAATTCAATTTGAATTCATTTCAATTCGCTTTCAATTCAATTTGAATTCGTTTTCAATTCGTTTCGAAATCGTTTTCAATTCAATTCATTTCGAAATCGTTTTCAATTCAATTCATTTCGAAATCGTTTTCAATTCAATTCATTTCGAAATCGTTTTCAATTCAATTCATTTCGAAATCGTTTTCAATTCAATTCATTTCGAAATCGTTTTCAATTCAACTCATTTCGAAATCGTTTTCAATTCAATTCATTTCGAAATCGTTTTCAATTCAATTCATTTCGAAATCGTTTTCAATTCAATTCATTTCGAAATCGTTTTCAATTCAATTCATTTCGAAATCGTTTAAAATCGATATAAATATCGTTCACGTCAAAATTGCGTCAATCTAATCAACACGGCTTCATATATTCCTTTATTCTATTCAACAAATGAATATTTATTTTTGTCAACACACGACTAATCTCAACGAATGAGTACTGTCCACGTGTGACTATTGTAACACCCCGCCTCCGCTAGGGTCACTCGCAAAGGAATGCACTAGCTTTAGAGGGGCATTATTGGTAAACATGCACAGAAATATCACAAGACAGAACATATATAATAGCGGAAGTAAAATCGAACTTTCATAAACATCAATAATTAAGGTCTAAAGCCTTTTACATCAGAGTACATCAAAACCTGTCTTGCAATAGTAAAGAAGCATAAAGACTTTTTCATAAATTATTCCCCAAGTAAAAACAGTAAAGTAGCCATAGCCAAGAAAAGTCCAAGCCATCCATGATGACCTTCAAGCAGAAGAAGTCCGAACTAAACAACAGTATTTCCTCCTTGTAACCTGGGGGGGAAACGGAAGAAAAGAGGCGAAACAAAACGGGTCAGTCAAAAAGACTGAGTAAGCCCTATCTACTATCAGCATAAAAACTAGTAAAGTTAACTGACATGAGAAACTGAGATGAACATAAGCATGATGACAAGATAGATAAGCTAAATCAAAATAACAGGATGAACTACTGAACTCAGAGAAACTAAGGTGTCATGATAAATTACGGTATCAAGATAAAACAAGGTATCCCATCGTCAAGTTCCTGTCAAGTATAATATCCCCAAGATATCTATCACGTATAACATCCCATGGTATCTATCCTGTCTTTTAGCTCTGCACCTACCGTACTAGTATCCCCACCGTATCATGTGTTAATCATGAATGACCCTTACTCAAAAGTCGTGTAATGGTCTATGTCAACCTAATATATCGCATATATAGGTTACTCAACTCGTATGTTTTATTCCATGTAAATGTTCAGTCCCTTGCCGTAGACCATACGGGCTTTCCCATGAGATTCTATACTACTTTAACATAGTTCCATGATCCTTAAGATCGTTTTGGATTGTCACCCTATATCTAACTAGGGTCTTTCAACATGAATCATTGTTTGTACAACTAGGACTTATGCTACCTAGGACTACTAGGGATTATGCTTACCTATTGCACGTTTTCGTATCTCGGTTTTGGTTCAACCACCCAGGGCCACTAGGATTTACGCTAACCGTCAACCGCGCCCTTTTTCCCACGCATTCATCGTGAATCGTTTTTCCATGACTGTATGCACATGTATCACATCGTGCCATCCGAGTCCTGTCACAGGGCAGACCAGGAAATACAGGACTCGGTCGGGAGCTTTCGATTTATCTGCCGATGCAGATGCTAAGGTCTGTTTTTTTCTATACGTGGCTATGGTCCCACGAGACCACTCCCTCAACTAGTGAAAGACAAGACAGGATAAATCCTGTATGAGAACACACTACTGGCCAACCCACAATCCTAGCCTTACCGCAACCATAATTAGATAGCAATTATGGTCTTTTGGGTGTTCTCTGCCTTTCTGTACGTACACGCTTGACCAAAGATGGTAGGTAGCCTGACGAAATGCTATCTAGGGTACGATCGTGTATCGTCGACTATCCCATATCCATCCCCGTCTTTAGGCCGCTCGTATAGCAACCAAGGCATACTCTTGGTTCTTCTAACGCAGACCTTAACCTCTCATGAGCCTAGTATGATCACCTGGCAGCTCATAGAGGGATACCAAGAATATCCTCACGTTCCCCGAAGCCGCTGCTTCGTTACCCAGTTCGCTGGAGCCTTTATCTAAATCAGATACTTGCTCCTACTCGTATACTTAAACGATGACCTACCGTATCAGGTTACTCATCTATCATTGAACTGGTCTAAATTTCCTTGACTAAGAATCATTACTTAGTTATTCTTCAACTAAGGTTTACCACTTAGCCTTATTCCCGTTATCCTTGTTAACTACGGTTATCCACCTAATCCTCAGAACTAGGGTTTACATAATGGATTAAGTGTCACTTAAGTTCATGACTTAACCCGTCTACAAATCATGTCAAAATTGGCTAAGTATCCAAGTTCAAGACTTAACCCTACAAACCATGCTCAAATTGGTTAAGTATATATTAACTTGACCCTATCAAATTACTAAGTCAAATCGGTCAAGCGTATTTAAGCGATTCGTGACTTAGCCTTATCATGCTTTCACGTTAGATTGGTTAAGTATAGGTTAACTTAACCTCAATAAATTAACGAGTTAGATTGGTTAAGTATAGGTCACTTAACCACATCAATTCATCATGTTAGATTAGTTAAGTGTTTAACTTAACCCCATTAAACTGCCAAGTGGGATTAATTAAGTCTAGGCTAACTTAACCCCATCCGATTTCCATGTTTAGACTAGTTGAGTCTAATCTTAACCCCATCCATTAACTGTATTTTTCGGTTAAGTGTCATTAAGAAAACTTACTTAACCTTACCAAATTATCGTGTTGGATTGATTAAGTGTTGGTTAACTTAACCCCGTCCACTAGTCGTATAAAAATGGTTAAGTGTCATTAGGCAAATCAAGTTACTTAACCTACCCAACCTTGTCATGTTTTGTTAAGTATCATTGGCCTAATCAATTTACTTAACCCATTGTCCATGTCATATTTGGTTAAGAGTCATTAATCAAATTAACTTAACCCTATCATGTGGCATTAATTACTTAATGCACCTCAACCTCTCACATTAGACTTTGTTGTGGTTACTAGTTAAGCCGGTCGGTTCCGGGTAGCTTTACACCACAACTTGGTCTAACCTCGGGTTTAAGCACAACATGACCAACTTCTCACATTGGGTCCTATTGTTTGCAACTACTATTTAGGCCGGTCGGTTCCGGGTAGTTTTACGTTGCAAACTCAACCCAACCTCGAGTTGGTCACTTTCATGTTTAGTCTAGTGTCATGTTCATATTCAAGTTTTTAAGAATATGGGTAGACCTAACTTAATAGGTAAATTCCCAATTTCATATTTTCAAACATACTCACATGTCAACTTCCATGTTATATTTCAAGTCATGTTTTCAAGTTGTATTTTCATGTCATTAGAAATTACCCATAACATAACCCAACGCTTTTAAACTCGCATATACGTTCGCAACAACGTAATGGATTAAAAGAAGAGACTTGGCAAAGGCATGACAAAAATGGATATTAAGCCACAAGTTAATCATGGTGGCAAATGAGGCACAAATGTGTTCATTAACTTGCATGTTACATTCTTAAGCCTCAAAAACATGCATAAACCCAAACTTGGCACATAAGCAAATCATGGTGACAAAAGACATGGAATGATGACTAGTAACTCACATATATCATCATATAAGGTTTATGACTTCATATGCAAGTTGACATAAAGGTTATGAGGGTTCTCATGTTGCATAATGCAACATTTCAACATAAAGGTTGTAGCTTTTAGCCCACAAGATCAAGATAATGACTTCATAAACTTGCATGACATGATAGCATGTATCATACTCAATGATCAAACCCAAACTTGCAACATGAACATTTAACTTCATAGTTAATATCTAAGAGTAGGAAAAGGGCTTACATTGCTATGAAGGCACAAATCGAGTAAGTTAAAGATTGAGACAACGCCTATGCATGTCATCATCCAAAAACCCAAAGATGAAAGCTCCAAATCAATAAAAAAAACCATCTTGATGAACAAAGGTCAAAGCTTTAGCCTTGAAATCAACTTGAGAAGCTCTCATACTAACATAGGGACTCTCTAACACTCACATGATCATGAAACCTCTCATAGAAATGAAGTGGAGGCTAGGATTTAGAGTGGAGGCCATGAGTGGAGCAATTTTGCCATAGTTTAGTTGCATGAATGAATAATGAGGGTTTAGGGGTAGGTTAGAGGCTTATTTATAGAGATTAGGAGTGATTAGGACCTTAGGATTAACCCTAGGATCAACCTGAACCATCAGATTTCGAACCAGGCCCAAAAACCTAGCCAAGACAGAAAATAGGTGCACCAGGCAAAACTGCCCGGCCACCATAAGTCGACCCCCAAGTCGACAGGGCTGTCGACTTGGGTCAAGCCATGTCGACTCCCAAGTCGACAGGGCTGTCGACTTGGGAAGCCTGGCGGGAATTTTTCCCGCCTAGCCTTCCAGCCCTAATTTTCGAAATTAGAACTCGTTTTTGAACTTGAATTTTCTGAAAACTTCGTCGGACCATAACTTGGTCATACGGACTCCGATTCTCGAAAACTCAGACTCTATTTCGCGTATTTTTCCGAGACGAACGCAATGGCATAGCCCGTTTTACTTGATTCAGAATTTAAAATTAAATTCTGCCTTGATCCTCGTCTTAATCATGTTATCGAAATACGGGTTGTTACAACTATTTTTGTTAAATTATTTCGTTCAACACATGACTAATCTCAACGGATGAGTACAGTCAACACATGAACCTTTATTTTATAGTGATAAAGATATAAAATTTATTATTAAAATATTTCGTTCAACACATGACTAATCTCAACGAATGAGTACAGTCAACACATGAACCCTTATTTTATAATATTCTTTATTTTCTAAATTGGAATGAGGCCCAATCAATCACCATATAAAATTAATTATATGGATTTTCATACAACACATGTATATAATAGCATTGAAAAATAATCAACCATCACCCAAAGTGCACTACACTGTATAAGCATCAAATATAGATATCTAACGCTTATAACAGCCTGTCAATCAATCGATCGACATATTTAATCAATCAGGATGAGTGAACTTCAAATTTCATCCCAACACCCGTGTGGGGTTTTCAAACAATCAAACACAGATTTTAGTTGTGCAGTTGGGCGATGTGTAAAATTTATCGACCCAATCAATATCAGTCAAATCAGTGTATATAAACAAATCGGCCGATTTGTTTATAAATATTTATTTATTCACTTTCACGTTAAAAATTATATTTTTAACGATAAAACATTTTATTCAACCAATGAATATTCTATTCGGTTCATTCATTCAATAAAATGATATTTTTATTTTTCTAACATATTTTAGAAAATTTCGGCGGCATAACGGCACGATACTAGAAACGGGACGAGGCCTAGCCTTATCCCCGGTCTAGTGAAGGCCCACGCCATTCACACATCAATCAAATCCATTCATCTCACCAAACAATTCAATTTCAATCAAATAATCTAACTAATTTTTGCAATCAAACAAACAAGTCCATGGTCTGTGGACGATTGTGTCGGGTGCTACTAAACACCGTCTGCATCCTAGTATATATATATATATAACTAGAAAATAAATTGAAGAGTGAGAAATTCTCACCAATTGCTAAACCACACGCCATGACTCTTCTTATGTAGAACTCCTTCGTCGTGTGGCCAACGTGATCTGTTCAACACCGTTTGTGTTAAAAATTATATTTTTAACAACGCTATTTTTAAAACAAAGAATATATTTTTAACTTGTTACTTTAGCCAAAAAGAATATATTTTTAACTTCTCCATAATATAAAAATTATATTTTTATTTCTGCAAACAAGTAAAAATCATATTTTTAATACTCCACACACATAAAATTATGTTTTTCTCTAATTAAAAATTCGATTTTTATCCAACTAAGAATCATATTTTTCTTTGACTAAAAACTATATTTCTATTTGACTAAAAACTATATTTTTATCCAATTCAAAATCAATGCTTTTTGGATGTTAAAAATCCAACCTTTATCTAAATAAAAAAAAATATAAACTTTCTTACATAAAAATTTCAGACTTTATCATACATAAAAATTTCAGATTATATTATATATAAATATTTCAGATTTTATTATATATAAATTTAAAACAAAAAGAATATATAAAGACTCACATCGATTGGATGAAGGGTCGGAGTTGCGCGCGAAGGCGGAGGGGAAGATGGCGCTGCGTCAGAGGGGGCTCTTCGCACGAGGCCAGCAGTGGTGGGTCGATGGAGCGTCGAGTGGCGTTTGGGGTTGCTGGGTTTGGGAATTGGGGTCGCGGGTTCAGGAGGCGAGAGAGGTTGGTAGCGGAGGAGGATCGGAGGTTGGAAGGGGGTGGCGGCGAACGATGGCCGGTGGTGGCCAGGAGGGAGAGAGCGATTTTTCTTTGTTGACCGTGGATTGAAGTTTAGGGTTATGACCCCTGTTTGACTTGTTTATATATTTATTTATTTTAATTATTTTATTTTCAAAAATACCATTTTTCTGATACGACCACCAAATAAAACCCAACGACTGTCTCCCCTAGCTAACTACCCCTATTCCGAACACAATGGGATATGTATCGTTAGCCAATTTTATCGTTTCGACTAGTTTTGATTTAAATTACGATATAAATCTTTATATAATCAATTTAAACGCACATTTCAATTTACCGGGGTCACATACTATCTCGAAAAATTCCAGAAAAATATTTTCTAACTTCGTATTGACGATACGGTCCTAACAAAACTAGTTTCATCAAATTCTGAGACCGTTTGAAAAATGGCCAATTTCCAGTCGATTAAAATCAACTGAAACCGGTCAAACGCGTTTTCCTTTCCCACGCTCACATATTGATTCGAAAAATTATGAAATTTGAAACCTAGCAATAACTTTACATCACGGACCCAACAAAACTGGTTTCGTCGAAATCCGAGGTCGTTTGCAAAATTTCCATTTTTAAGGGCCTGGATTCCATAGCGACAATTCAGAATTTTCAACTGGACATATCTTTTGATTCCCGCTATGAAATTTCGATTGGTCGGATTCGTTGGAAAGATATTATCAATTAGATCCTAATGTTTTTGGTTTCACTAAAATCCGGATTGTTTTGCACCCGGTACATTCAATTGAAGTTTGAAATCGAATTATCGAACTACCGCGCCATTTTCAATTCTATTTATAATTATATATAAATATTTATATTCTAACGACGACGTATATAATATATACGTTCTAATTATATTCAAAATAAATTTTTCGTCGATATTATTTAAAATAATTCATTTTAAATAATCAAAATTCGCTTAAATTGCCGAAATAAAAATTTTAAACTGGCCCAGATTTTCGGGTTGTTACACGAACTAACTTGATATGCTTATTTATTTCCCAAGCCATAAGTTATTGCCACTTTTATTTACACAACAATTTTTTTCCAAATTCATTTTAGTCGGCTTAGTTGAATTATATTCCGTGGTTAAATCTCAATTTCTTTAACGCTTATATCGACTAACTTGGAATTTATTTAAACTTATCATCGCCCCTATTTAAGCATTTCGACGACCACTTCCCTTTTTCTTAATGCTTAAGTAAATTTCCTGGTTTCATAATCAAAATTCTAACATCTCGATTAACCTTAGTACGCAAGTTATTCTTATGAGTTAAGGTGGACTCAAGTGCTCGATTCCGGGTTTATAGGCCAAGTTTAAGTAACATATGTACTTATAAAATTTTATAGAAGATCATATCATAAAAGTTGAAACCTAAATCTTAAGTAACAAAGAACATAGAAATTTCAATTCTAGTTTAATCCCATTCCAACTTTAAATAACCAATACTAATACCTTTATATAATATTTATACTATATGAAATGAAATCCAACTTAGACTTTATATTCGCTATAGTGCCTTAATAAGGTTATCATTAAGGTTCCTTACATTTCTTCTTCATCGATCATTCACCTTTCATAAATAAACTTTATTTCTTATAAATTTCCTTCTCAACTAACTTAACTCACTCATCAATTATTTCACGTCATAATTTGTTACCATTTCGTTTCACCACGAAGTTCTTCAGTTCATTTTAGTCGACTTGAATTAAGTTTTATCTCCTACATTCTTCAGCACTTCTATCGACTAACCTTGTAACTTATTTAACTTAATTATCGTCCACGTTTTTGAGCTTTAACGATGGTTCCTTTCTCTCAACACTTAAGTCTATTTCTTAGTTTCAACATCAAGAACTCAAATGGATCAGGCTACCTTATTACCTGAATTAATTATTATTTTCCAAGATGAACTTAAATATTTTGATTCCGGGTTTTAAAACTAAGTTTAAAATGCATATATATTTATAAAATTCATAGAAAACATATAATTAACAAAACAAGGAAATTTCAATCCTGGTTAAATCTTAAACTCCACTTTACATATCATCGAGAATTAAATCAAAATCTTTTCCCAACAAGTTATGAAAAGTACGGAGTGGGCTCCCCCACTTAGACGCTTCAGAATAAACATCGATAATGCGTGCACTCATTACCGAAATCTTTTCTGATGTCCGAGAAGGGATTACACACTTTAATCCTTAAAATCCTTTAGAAAACTATTTATAATACGATATTTTTTCTTCAAAATTTCATAACACTATTTCAAGAGTACCCCAGGATCAAGTTTCAAGTTCATTTCTATTTCAATCTCAAACCATTCTCATCTAATTACACTTAAAGGTATCATTTCATTTCATATATTTCTTAGACCATTTAAATTCCTTATTAAATTTATTATTGAATCAACCGTAATAGGTATAAATTTAATATTACCACCTACTAAAACAAATACATATATACTTGAACTAAATATATATATTCAATATATTTTAAAATATGATCGAAAACCATATTATATCGATCATTTCGTTCAATTATTTAGGAATTCCTATCGATTCCATGGCGTCCCATATATCGATAAGAACTCATAAATATTCAACAGAATAAGTCAACACAACATAAAACCAATTTGTATCAAAATACAAGTACGCTCTCTCATATCACTCAACTCATTCTAGGGCGTTTCTAACCCCATCTCTAATGAGTTAATTACCAACAGAGCCAATGTTATCGCCAACCATCGCTCTGATACCAAATGTAACGACCCACATTTTTGACCAATTGAAATCGACAATAAACCACACATGTCGACCCAAACAAATATCAAATATAGGTAGTTATTGGGAAAAAGAAGAAAAAGAAGAAAGAAGAGAAAGACAAACAGAATCTCACAGCGGAAGGACAACATATAATAATTAAATAACAGTTAAAGCAGTTGAAAGATATACAATAGGTCATAACATACAAGGGTTATCAGAGTTAACCATATACAGACTTACATACATGACAGCGGAAACAAAGTGCAGCGAAAAATCTATATATATAATAGATGAATGCCAAATCTTCGTCTTCGCTCTCCAAGGTAAAGGAATCTTCACTAACTGCAAGCATCTGCTGACCCGAGTGTATTGCACAAAAGAAAACACAACAAACACTCGGATCAGCACTAAATCATCTCATATTAGTCAAATCAAAATACGAAATAACATCAGTGTCATGGGTGCAGTAACTCAAGAGATGTTACGAGATTTTTCCATCTCTCGAGGATCCGTTAAACTAATACATAGATAGTATAATATGCTATTATGATAGTGTCTACTCAGTAAAGTATAAATACTGAAAATAGCGTAAGCGGGATTACCATATTACCCTTACGCCGTTTATAGGCACCAACAGTCTATACAGTACCGTAAATTCACTGTACTGGTGTTATTAGAGGGCACTCCATAGAAGGCAATGCTAAATCAAAATCGTATGGGCTCGATATGGATATATATGACAAGGCACTCGAGGCAATGCCCAGGGTAGGATTCTACCAATTGCACTCCCGGACCGGTGGTAACGCATAGCAGCCACTACCGCCCACCTCGGAACACACTCCCAAAGTCATAAATGGGCCCAAATCATCATCGTCGTCATAGTCATAGAAATAGTATCGAAGAAGTGTGTCCGATCAAAGGTGCTACCTCAGTTAGTCACGGTATAGCTCCTATTTTAGTCATTTCAATTCAAACCCGAAGGTCAGGGCTATTTCGTCATCGTTCATCTCCTTCGATTCAAGAATCGCCCCAAGTCATCATACTCGTTATGGATACGTCATAACGTTCACAGTTGTCAAAGTGGTATCGACACTGACAGAGAGTATGCCTTATGCCGACTCCGGTCTCTTTAACAACCAAGGCTTACAAATTTCGCATCGGTTGGTTCTTTTATATTTCACAAAGGTTCGCTTCATATCAAAATATCATATTTTGTTTCGAACCAAATTTATATTCAAATAGAATATAATTTCATATCAAATGTCATATCATACCAAACCGATTATATTCTAAACTAGAATATATTTCAATATCTTTACATTATAATCCCATAATATTAAAAATCGACTTATATTCGAATATGACATATTTCATCCCAAAGATTTCAAATTATTCCAAATCGATTCATGTTCGAAATCCATTCATATTATATTAGAATAGATACTTTCATTGAAATGTTATAATCGTCACAATCGATTCGTATTCAATTAGAATCTATCTTCAAATCAAAAATCCTTTATATGAAATTTATTTATAGTAAAATAGTTAAAGTATAATACGATAATTTAAACTACTATGTAAATACATATAATAAAAGTTTATTAAATAGTTTAAATAATAAAATATAGGAAAATTCATTTATAACAAATAGTATATAAATTGCAAAAGCTAATAAAATAAATTTTTAAGTAACAGAATATAGTCTTATTTGTAAAAAACGATGCAGATATATATATGTATAGTTTTATAAATTGAAAATAAAGTTTTAAACTATAATTGTTTCTTCCTTCCAAATTTCAAAACTTGAAATCTATATTCACATCTCAATGGAGTTCATTTCATTTTCATATCTTGTTTTTACACCACTCAAACCAACCCTTCGATTTAGAAGATTCAAATCCATATGTTCATTTAGAGTTAAACAACCCGATTATCATCAATTTCCTTTATTTCCAAAAATCGAATTCAATGAGAATTTAATTCATTCAAATCTACCTCATTTATTTGAATACTCCCCAAAATTTTATTCAAATCGTATAATTCCAAGTTTCCAACCATATCCCAATCCCAATCAAAAATTTCAATTTGTTTGGAAAAAAATTTCTTTAACCATTCAAATAACAATCAAGGTTGGCATCTTTGAAGAAAGTATAATTATCGAGTATCGACACATTTCGTTCTAGATAAAATTTCCATCGAATAGAAATTCGAGTATTAACATCATTTAACCAACCGATGTCCATATATAATTTGCTACCCTATGGCCAAGTGGTTTAAAATTTTATTTCTCGATATTCAGGGATGGATCTATCATTTCAATCCAAATCAGGGTCACAGAGATTTATCATTTCACTCCGTGTTCTTAATTGATTTCTATTGATTAAATCCCGGGTTTATTCGATGCCAGCAACACCAAGGGTAAATGGGATTAATCGTCATGACGAACATACAACATACATATACCGAATAAAGGAATATTTCAGTGCTAACATCAATTTATCGATCAAATCAAACCAATGCATTCATCACAGCCATTTAATTCAAATGGTAAGTATTAAATCATTTCACTAATTAACAAGCGTCGGGATTTAACTAGAGTTTAATTAACTAGAATAACTAGTTATCGACTTAAATTCCTCAGATTCACACACTTGCATGTCAGTTTCAAACAACATATCAACAATAAACACAACCACGCAACCAACTTACTTCATAATTTAATTTAATAAGCATGTGAATAATTTAGTCATTCGTGAGCGAAGAATCACTCACCTTTGCACTTTGGTTGATCGAACGTCCAATTTGAAGGCCAAAATTTCATAGTCTCTAAATGCAGTGAGGTTAGTGCCAAAACGTCCGCAATTCCGCCACGATCCCTACGCAACAAACCGCGTCCAAATCCAAGTTAAAACGAGAGAGTTATCAGCGTTTTACCACTTGGATTTTTAATTATATAAAATTTAAATAAAATAACTCCTCACCCAATAAAACCCTGCCACGTCAGCCTCCTATTTCCCGCTCACCCTCTTGCCTGCTACAGTGAATCGAACGGAAAAGAATACCCAGGCCACGAACTTTGACCGAGAACTGCTCCCAACTCCGACCACCTGGAAGCATCAGATCACCGGCAAAACGACCTACGTCTCGGGGCGCGCCTCCCCTTCCAAGTGTGCCACCTCTGGTGGTCCCCTCTGCCGCCACTAAATCGAAGAACGGAGTCGGTTTCTCTGCCCTAAATCATGAAATTCGACCACCTCAGACCGCCGTACTACTAACCGCCACCACCATCCTGCTCGTATGAGTTCCCTCTACAAAACCCATATGCCCAAATCCCCGATTGACTCGCGAATCGAAAACCCCCAATTATGGAATTAGGGTTCCGCGAATTTGAAGTTTGACCAACGATTTCTGATCAATCTGAGCGCCGCATGTCGAAACTGAGAACACCCGTAGGTTTGTATCGTCGAACTCTTCGTTTTTACATATAATAAGCTAGGGTTTTGAGGAGTTTTGATTTTCAAGTTGTATTTGTTTTTGATCTAGGGTTTGGGATTCTTATTTCAGCCATATGAGAGAAAATGATGGAGGAAGTATACGTATAGTGTAGAATGAGCTGATGAGGTGGATAAGGGGCTTTATATATATATAAAGGAGGCCCAATATTAGAACAAACAATTATCCACTCTACGTTGATTCATTTCACACTTTCTCTCGTACGATCAAACGGTAAGTCGTATTGTAACGCAAATTGAAATCCTACCATAATTCACCGTTCCGGTTCCGATGGCGCCAGTTTCGTCGAGTTCCGAGACAGTCGCCAAAACAGTTAAATTCACTGTTAAATAATAAAATATTGAAAAATTCCTTTAAATGTTCAATTCAATTTGAATATTCACTAAATTCAAATTTAAACCAAATTATAACTTCAATAAATTTTTATAACTAAATTTCACACATTTTTAAATCTTAATTTGGTTATTTAACTCTTGGACTTGAATTTCAATTATTATTTCCCAACCTAGAATTCTCCATTCATCAAATAAAATTTGAAATTCCATTATAACTAAACAACTCGAATTTATTTAATAAATAAAATATAAAATTTTCAAATTCCTATAATTCTAAGTATAAACTAAATTTAAACAAAATCTATTCATACTCAATTCAAATACTCATTATCATTATTATTAACAAAATTTGATTTTTCTCTAATATTATTCCATTTTATTTGTTTAAATTGAAAATTAAATATACAAAAAATATGGGATGTTACATGAAAGTTACATTTTAATGTAATTAGATTAAAAGGAAAATTTACATTTAGGATTAAGGAGAAAGTTTACATTTTCATGTAATTAAGATTTAAAGTAAGAAATTTACATTTTCATGTAATTAAGATTTAAAGTAAGAAAATTTCATTTTCATGTAATTAAGATTTAAAGTAAGAAAATTACACTTTTATGTAATGAAAAGATTAGATTTTGACATTGCAAAATTATTTACATTCTTTTTATGTAAATTAGATTAAAGAGGAAAAGTCACATTTTTAATGCAGATTATATTAAAAAGAAAAGTTTACATTTTTAATGTGAATAAAAATAATAGAATTAAAATGTATATTTTTATCGTTATTTTAGATGCGATAAAAGAATAGAATAAAAATTATATTTTTATCGTCATTTTAGAGGCGGTAAAAAGAAGTTACATTTTTCAATGTAAATAAAAGGATCAGAAACTTACATTTTAAGGAATGGATTTTCATTAAAAAGAATAATGAAACCAAATATACATTTTGTGTAATTTGAAAGATAAAAGAAAATATACATTGTTATGTTTAGGATGTGTATGTAAATTAAAATAAAAATAAGCATTATTGTGTGTCATGTTATACCTCGACATTATATATACAAATAGGGATATTCGATGTTAACAAAATATAGTGGAATGAAATGGACGGAATTATATATAAGTATATATATAGAAATTAAGATCGAACGAATCGAGCGTGGTAGTTCTCATTTTGGAATCATGCCTTTAAACGATTATACCGAAAGATCCGACCGTCGAATTTTCCCAAAACTGAAACCGTTAGGTTCGCCTTGGGAAGATCTTTCCAACGATATGAATTGTGTTAAAATCCAACGGTTAGATTTAGTGAAATGTGTAAAACAGATTTGGGTAAAAACAACGCCAAGGTCGCCTTCGACCCGAAGCGTCGTTAAATGAATTTAGGTTATTTTATATAAATAAAAATAGTGATAGATCGTTATAAAATATTTACAACGATATGAAATGGTTTTCAAATTTTGTATGCGAGAATTATTTGGTAAGTCCGAGTTTACTCTCATTCCAAATAATGATACGACGTTCGAAGAATTGAAGACGGCGATTGAAGACCGACGATCTTCACATCGAATGGGTAACTAGTGTTGAGGCACTTGATTGATTTGCTCCCAAGACGGGGCTAAGATGGTAGTTATCCGGACGTAGTGTTGATTTGTACGGATTTGGCTTTCTCTCAGACCCAGAGCATAGGCTTATAAATGGAATGTGTGTCTGACATTGTACTCCTTTATATTGTATTTATTGATTTTCCGTCGAATGTACGAATGCTCGGTGGCGGAGAATTTATTCTCTTGCTTAACACCCTGTTGTATATTTTGGCAATGGATTGATAGTATGATATGTAGTGACTGTGTGGCATACCAAGATGCAATGATCAAGGTTTCTTGTTGAAAAGCAGTCCTTGTGGTTGATGATCAAAGCACGGCCTGTTTGGGCGTAGCTTTGTGTATTACGTAGCTTCACGAGCCTCATAACCTGGTTGGCGTCTAAAACGGGAGGAGGGAACGCAGGGAGAGCAACACGTTTCTTTCTAGCTAAGAGTGGTGTCAGTGCTTAAACTGGCTGGCATTTTACTTATTCGGATGATGGAACGAGGCGCCTCGGATGTTAGGTCCTATAGGACCGGGAAACGTGTGTTCAGGAATAACTAATCCACAAAGTTGTATGTGTGGACCGGCCCTGCAGCTTTCCAAGGGTTCACTGCGGGGGATCATGAGACATTAGCTAGAGTGTCTCGAATCGGTAAGGAGCTCCTCCCTAACCTTGACTCATGACGGAAACCCAAATTTCCAATACGACACCATGTGCTTTTGATTGTAAAACTAGTATGGCGACATAGTAGGATGGGGTACTATGCCGTCTATGATTGATACATTATGATTGAAGTGTTTTTTTTGAAACATATACACACTAATAATAATATCAAATCCGTTTTTAATGTATCAAGCATTTTTGACCATTATAAGGTAAAACTCTATCCTCCGGTTTGCGTTGCATTGTGTGATGGGACTTGGGTCTTATAATGGTTTCAGTTTTCTAAAAGGCATTGCGTTGTTTAACGTTTTACTTTAATTTATGCACCAACAATCCATTGGAATAAAACTCATTCCGCGTTAGCAGCGTGGTCCTTGGATTTGTCTTATTGTTATTAGTTAAATTAGTTAAGAATTCTCACACCAGTCCCATGACTGACTCGTAGTTTGTTTCACTTTGCAAATTCGGGTGCCCTCTTCTCCACACGGGCAGTCGAGTAGTTTGTCTATAGGTTCTTATCTCGAGCAGGATTCATGATTGAAGCTTAAAGTTGTGTCCAGAGCATAGAAGCCTTCCGCTGTTTATTATATTTAATTAATTTACTGTAATTTATCTTCTGCTGTAACTTTATTCAATGTACTCTGATATGTTTTGTACGCTGATGTAACATTATTGTAATGTTTATAAAAGTCTACTGTTATTTTTCTGATGTTGTTGTATTCCCAGAGTTAACATGTTCTGGTTTTGAACGGTCTTAGTCGATTTTGCGATCGATTGGGTCCGGGGGAAACCCGAGACGTTACAGTTGGTATCAAAGCTCTGGTTAGCTCAAATCTTTGGGGTACAACTCGTTAGAACTAAACAAAAGACTCATCAGAGATTGGATTATTAATATCCAATAAGAATACTCATTAGAGATAGGATCAGCAGTATCCTAGAATGAGAAAACTCATTAGAGATGGGGTTAGTAATGCCCTAGGATGAGTTGAGTGTAACACGCTTATAATATACGTATTTGTAATTATAATCTATTTTAGAAAATATGATTTTTGAATATATAAATATTTAAAAAGCTAATCAACCAATTGATTGATGATTATGTAGTGTAATTATTAGTTCAACTATAAAATTATTTAAACCAATGAATGGGTAATAAAGGAAAATTTGAGTAGGATAATTAAAAAAAATAGCTTCGTTCCTTTTCGAGGACGAAAAGATTTTAAGTGGGGGGGGATTGTAACAAGCCGGGATTTTGGGGCCAATTTAAAATTTATTTTAAGGAAATTATGTTAGAAAATGCGTCAGAATTTAAAAAATTCCATTTTTTTTAAATTATTAAATTAAATTATTGAATATAAATTGGTCCTAAATGAAATTATGATGTTATTAATGAAATTTATTTATTTATTTTTGTTGAATATTAGATTTCAAATAATGTATAATCTAGATAAATAAACTATAACAAGATACCTATACCTTTGGCGATGGGAACTTCACCATTTAATCCATAGCGATTAATTAATGAAATAAATTTAATTAATAACAATTAATAATGAAAAATGAACATTTTGCATATGTTGAAATTTAACCAAACCATTGGTCTATGACGTTTTATTCATCAATTTTCATACATAATATTCTCCGAACGGGGTTCAAATTTGAGTTATTAATGTTTGAAGTTCTAATGTGGGAAGCAATTATATATTATATGTAAATTTGGTAACTTAATTAATTAAGATTGATGTAATAACCCAAAAATCTGGGCCAGTTTAAAATTTTTAAATTGGCAATTTTAGTGAATTTTGAGTATTTAAAATAGATTATTTTAAATAATAGTGATGAAAAATTTATTTTGAATATAATTCGAACGAATATATTTATATAGATCGTCGTTAGAATATAAATATTTATTTTAAATTATAAAAGGAATTGAAAATGGCGCGGTAGTTCGATAATTCGATTTCAAACTTCAAATGAATGTACCGGGTGCAAAATAAACCAGAATTTAGCGAAACCAAAAATATCTGAATCTAATTGAGAATATCTTTCCAACGAATCAGAAAAATCAAAATTTCATAGCCGGAATCAAAAGATATGTCCAGATGAATTTTCAGAATAGTCGCTATGGAATTCTGGCCTTTAAAAATAGCCATTTTGCAAACGACCTCGGATTTCGACGAAACCACTTTTGTTGGATCTGTGATGTCAAGTTATTGCTAGATTCCAATTTTCATAATTTTTCGAATCAATATGTGAGCGTGGCAAAGGAAAATGCGTTTGACCAGTTTTAGTTGATTTCAATCGACTAGAAATTGGCCATTTTTCAAACGGTCGCAGAATCTGACGAAATTAGTTTTGTTAGGACCGTATCATCAATACGAAGCTAGAAATAATTTTTCTGGAATTTTTCGGGTCCGTATATGGTCCCGGTAAATGAAAATGTGCGTTTAAATTGAATATATAAAGAATTATACTTTAAATTCAACGGAAATTGATTCAAACAATCGAATTGGCCTATGATACATATCCCATTGTGTTCGGAATGGGGGTATAACGCTATGGATGACAGTCGGTGAGTCTCGTTTGGAGGTCGATATAAAAAGTTGCTTTATGAGAATTTAAGATAATAAAATTAAATAATATTCATATAACGCCCCCTCCTTTCTCCTTAGCCAAGTCAACCCCCCTCCCCCCCGTTTCAGTTCTTCGATCCAAATCAGAAAATGAAAAAAAAACACGAGGCTCCGGCCCCCTTCGCTTCACCGCCGCCCACGACGGAGGACCGCCGCGCCCCTCTCCCAAGGTCGCGCTCCGGCGAGCCTCGCCGCCCCCCCCCCCCCCCTGTCGTCGCCACCTTCCTCCTCCCCTCTTCCGTTCGATTTCCGCAACCCTAGCTCCCCCAAAACCGTGACCTACCGCCTCCACCACTCGTTGCTCCGCCCAACGCCCCTCCGCCTGAAATCACCTGCCGCCAGACCCTCCCTCCTCCTCGCGATGGCCCGCCACCCCACCACGCTGCGCCCGGCACCAACCGCCACCTTCGGCAACGTTCTCTCCCCCCCCCCCCTCTTTCTCACGCAGTAAGTTCTTTATTTTTATTTTTATTTCATTTAAATTTGTTTTATTTAAAAACTGAAAATTTGTTTTATTTCAAAACTGAAATTTTGTTTTATTTAAAACTGAAAAGGATGGATTTTTACAAGTAGAAAGATCGTATTTTTAACTTTGAAAGGATCGTACTTTTAGTAAGGAAAAGTTATGATTTTTATCGTTGAAAGAAAATATTGTTAGCAAGTTGAAAATATTTTTAAAAGGTATAAAAATAAGATTTTTATACTTGTAGCAAATTAAAAATATGATCTTTATATAATAGAAAATATAACAATATTGTTTTTATATAAGTAGTGTATTAAAAATAGAATTTCTATATAAGTGAGAATATAAAGATATGATTTTTATATTAGTAGAGTAATAAAAATATGATTTTTATAATATAGAAAGAATAAAAATACGATTTTATATTATATAGATAGTAAAGATTTGATCTTTATATAGGTAGTGAAATAAAAATATGATTTTTATTATATATATAGTGAAGTGAAAATGTGATTTTTATAGCGATGATATATAAATAAAAATTCAATCTTTATATATGAAGTAGAAAGATAAAGATATAAATTTTTATATTGAAATAAGCATTGTAAAAATATTTGAAGTAGAAATAAAAATACGATTTTTATTTATCGAATGAAGTGATAAAAATATAATTTTTATTTGAACAGCGTGAAAAGAACTGCATAGGAATTTCAAGCAGATCCAGACGATTCAGCAGTTCAAAAGCAAAGCATGGCGGAGTGGAACCCTCTGTGAGAACTCCTCACCATTAATTTTGTTTTCTAGTTATGTGATATATACTAGGATGCAGATGGTGTTTAGTAGCACCCGACACCCGTCGTCCACAGACCATGGACGGCTTGTTTGATTGATTGCATGTTGTTGTGAAAATTGATTGTGTGATGTGATGTGAAATGAAATAAAATATTTATATAAGCAATATTTTATAGTTAAAAATAGAATTTTTAATGTGTGTATAAAATGAAAAGAATATTTATAAACAAATCAGATGATTTGTTTATATCCACACATTTGACTGATATTGATTGGGACGATAAATTTTACACATCGCACAACTGCACAAATAAAAACTTTGGTTGATTGATTGAAACCCCACACGGGTATTGGGATGAGATTTGACGTACACTAATCCCAATTGTTTAGTTGTATGTCAATCGATTGATTGACAGGCTGTATAAGCGTCGAATATTTATATTTAATGCTTATACAGTGTAGAATGCACTTTGGATGATGGTTGATTATTTATCGTGCTATTATATACATGTGTTGTAGAAAATCCATACAATTCACATTATATGGTAATTGATTGGACCTCATTCTAATTTGGAAAATAAAGAATAGAAATATATATTCATGTGTTGAATAAAAGCCGTGTTGATTAGATTGACGCCATTTTAACGTGAACGATATTTATATCAATTATATTCGTTTTTAAAATGAATATAGAAAAGGAAGTGATTTCAAAATCTGATATTTTGAAGTGAATTGAAATTCGAATTAAATTGAAGTGACTTGAAATTCGAACTAAATTAAGGTGATTTGAAATTCGAATTAGATTGAAGTGAATTGAAATCGATTTGAAATGAATTTAAAACGAATTTATATTAGAGAATTCAATTTTGATTTGAATTTGAGATGGAAGTAAAAATCATTTTGAATTGAAATCGATGAAATATATATTATATATATAATAAAATGGCTTGAATAGAACGCGCCGCGCTGCGGCAGTTCGTGAATTTCGACCATTGACTTCGAATTGACGTTGCGGGAGATCCGACCGTCGGATTCTCCTAAAACCGAAACCGTTGGGTTCGTATCGAAAAGAGCTTTCTAACAAATGTGAGAAATTTGAAATCTAACGGTTGGATTTGGAATTATGTCCAAATCAAATTTGAAAAAGGTCGCTGTAAGTGCAGTTCGATGGCCGTTGATGGAAATCGACTGTACGGGCCTGGATAAAATTATTAAAAATAGTAATAATTTGTGTAAAATCATAAGAAATGATTTGTGAGGAATTGGGATGAAAAACTCCATATTTGAAAAGATAAAAATAGATTTTTATCGAAATGAACTAGTTTTGAACTAGAATAACAATTTATTTATTTTTAAAATAAATAAATTAAATTTGAAAAGGGTTTTAAAAGTAACCAGAATTTCCAATAGTTGAATTGGAATGGATTTGAATCGAAATTGTCTTCGGAATATTTCGATGTGGGAATTTGTGATTATACAGATATTGTTATGGAAATTTGGAAGATTTATTTATATCGTTATTACCAATACGATATTTGTTGATCGTAGAATTTGATATTGAATATAAGCCAATATATTTTCTATTCAGAGCCTTGTATTTAATATCAAATGGGATTTGGGTTTGTCATGAATGGTGTCTTCATTAACACTGTTCTTAAACCCAGTTGAGAAAAAGATTAAATCTTTTTGTTTAGATTTAATGAAGTGTACCAATTAAGTAATATTTAATTGGAATTGAATTGGAATTGAATTGGAATTGATTTTTGGGTTTATCGTGAACGGTGTTTCACATGACATTCGTTCTTTAACCCAGTTAAAGATTAAAACTAAGTGGAGTTTTAATGAATCTTTAATTAGATTGAGAAGATCGAGAATGGAGTATCACCAGTTTTACTCCAAACGATAGTTAAATCTTTAATTAGATTTGAACGTGAAATGGTAATTGAATTTACCGATAACACCGTGGTGTTAGATATGAAGTATGACCAGTTTTACTTCATGGAATGAATAGGTTGGGATTGGGAAATAAAATAAATGATTACTTCGGTATGGTTCGCTAATCCCGACTAGTTTGAATTTATATTCAAAAGAAGATTAAAGAATAAATTTAAAGAATTTATCTTTGATAAAATTAATGGGAACCTTTCCCAAAGAATAAGAATATTTGAATAAAAGAATATTCTGAATTGGAATGAAGCGTATGTTGTGTTTGTGTAACACTTGTTTAATATATACGCGAGTTATTCAGAAAGACCGGGTTTATCCCATTCTGAATAACTGTTTCGACGTGGTGTCGAAGATGAAGACGGTGGTTGAAGATCGGAAGTCTTCACCTCGTTTGGGTGATTACTGATGATCTTGATTGGGCTGTACACCCAAGATGAGGGAATCGGTTGGTGATCGTCCAGACGTACTTGGAGATCGATGGATTTGCGAAGAAAGTGCCTCCGGTTTTGTTCAGACCCAGAACGGACTTGTATGGACTGTGTGTCTGACATCGGATTTCATTCTGTGTGATTGATATCAGTTGCATATCGTGAATTGCCTGTGTGGCATGCTAAGATGCAAATGATCAAGGATTTTGTTGAAAAGCAAAGTCTTGTGGTGATGATCAAAGCACGGCCTTTGTGGCGTAGCTTTGTGTAACGTGAATTCGCGAGCCTCACACCTCGGTTGTGAACCAAAAAAAGGACGAGGACTCAGGGAGGACATGCGTTTTCTTCTAGCTAGGGTGGTATCAGTGACCTACCAGCCCTGACATTTATATACTTTTCACCTGTGCGGTTGTTGCTGTTGCGAGGCGCCTCGGTTATATCGGTTTCGGCCGATGCATTCTGGTCGGCAGACGGACCAGACTTATGCCCCAAAGGGCGGGGAAACGCAGTGTTCAGGATTTCGTCTAATCCATATCGGTGGACCGGCCCTGTCGCTCTAAGGGACGATGCGTTCTGTTCCTGAGACTCGGGCTAGACAGTCTCGAATTCGGTAGAGGACTATCTTTTGCCTCGGTTCATAGATGGAAATCCAATTTCCAAATACGTGACATTTGCGGTTTTGATTGTAAACCTATATTTGGCGACATAGTGGCATGGGACGCTCATATCGTCTATGATTGATACTTATGATTGAAATTGTTTTGACACTATACACCTATAGTAATAATAAAACATGAAATTTCATGTACCAAGCATTCTTGGCTATTATAAGGTAAAAACCCTATCCTCCGGCTTGCGTTGCATTGTGTGATGGGACTTGGGTCTTATAATAGCTTCATTGTTCTTTATTTAGCATTGTGCTGTTGTTTGTGCACTGGTATTCTTGGGAGGAAACCCGTTCCGTGTTATACGGCGTGGTCCCTTGATTTACCTAACTTTAAAATAAAGATTAATAACTGTTTTAGTTCACACACCAGTCACATGACTGACCTGGAGTTTATTGTTTTAACCTAAACTCTGGGTGCCCCTATTTCGACACGGGCAGCTAGCAGTTTTGGTTTTGCAGATTTATCTTCACAGGAACCTGGTTTACAGCTGGAAGGATATCCGGAAAGCTTTGTATCCGTATATCTCATTCAGTTGTGATTTGTATTATTTTCCGCTGCTATGTAATGTATTGTAATCTCTGATATTTTATAATGTGTAATATTTATTCATTACTCTGTATATTCTTGTATTCTGATGGAATTGTTGTAATAAGCAATGAAATGTTTTTCCGTCTGTGTTCTATTTTGTTGTGTTCTCGAAACAATCAGGCGTTTCGAACAGTCTTGATCGGTTTAGCGACTGATTCGGATCGAGCGAAATTCCTTTTTGTCACAATTGATTTACTACATCTAAATATTTTCAATTAAATCAAAGATTTAATATGATTTAGAATAAAGGGAAATATTTGAAAAAAAATGCAATCAATCATTATGGGATAATTAATTAACATTAAAAATTCAAACTGAGGAATAGTTGTATAGTCAGCAATAACTAAAGGTGATTACATGAAAAAGGAAACTAACATTTACCATATGCAATTTATTTAAGAATGTATTAAAGGAAGAACAAATTAGTTAAATAATTAATATACACTACAAAACAAAGAATTGTGCATGCAGAAGAAGAAATGAAATATAATTATAAATATATTTAGGTATAAATTACAAGAGTAATGAGCAAAATAAACGCGCGTCATAGATGGTATGAAACCATGTCATAAAAGAAAGTTGAAATAACATTTTAATTTTGTGCATATATTAATAATACGCGGTTGAAACTGGAAATAAAATGCACGTTAAAATGGTAAATGAAGAGGTTAAAATAACCTTCACAGAATTAAATAGGTAAGAATATATATAAAAATGAAAGAATTATTAATACGCTCATCAATTGCGATTTTGAATTTTGAAGTAAACATTAATTAAACCATTTACCTTATACCTAGTCAGCTGATTAAATTACTTTGTAACATACTATATGTGAAAAGACACATTAATGGGTTTATTTGCAAAGTTAGAAAAATATAATATTATAACATAAGGACTATTATTAAAATTGATTAAAATTGACAAGGACTAGAATAAAAATTTACAATAAAATATTATAAAAGAGTTTTTGTCTTCTTTCCCAAAAAAAAACCATAACCTACTGTAGCCGCCGTCCCCTTGAATTTCATGGCCATAATCCTTCCATACTTCTTCCTCTAATTGCCATCAATCCAAACTATAAAATTCTCCAATCCTTTAGACTTTGTTGAAGAGATTTTCCTCCTCTCTCCATCCATACAGGCATTAGCATCTGTAGTGAGGTTGGGTTCGGCTATTACGTGATGTACAGAAAGAAGAAGAGGGAGAAAAGTAAGAAAGGGATTAAGGTGTAATGAATTATTAATTATAAATTTAATTATTTTTAATATAATCCAATGTATAAATCATCATAACTTCTTCATACAGAAATGAAATCAAACGATTTCAGTTGCGTTGAAATCGTCTTGATAAGATCTATGCGGTGGGACTGATTAGGACAGATTCTGAACTAGTTAGCATTTTAGATCTGCTTCAAATCAAGTTGAGAATCTCTGATTTTCACAATTTAATTTATTTAATTAATTATTTTATTTCGTTAAATAATTATCTATGTGATTTGTGATGTGATGTATTGTGCTGATTGTTCTGATGGATTGTATTGAATTGGATTGTGTTGTATTATGTAGATCTGTCATTTTATCGCTTAGATCTGTATGGATCCTATATAAAACATCGCGTTTGGTAATTTAGATTAAACCAGAATTTTAATCTAATTAAAATATTGTTTTGTTTTGTGAATTTGATTAGGTTAAATTTTTTTTATCCAATTTAAAATATCAAATTTGTTATGATATTTTATTGTTATTGAATTTGTTTAAATATCATTTATTTGAAATGGTCATGTTTAGCAAATCAAGAATCGTTAAATTATGTTAACATTAGAATTGTATATCATGTTGAGTACAGAGTTGTAATCAATTTGCCAAATCAAGACAAATTATTTCGTTATTAGATTTATTTATTCACTTTTTTAAAAAAATTATATTTTTGTTTACTCACCATGTGTAAATAAAAAGACGAAATTGATTATTATATGTTTGTTCACATTCCATATGTGAATAAAAATACGAAATTGATTATTATATGTTTGTTCACATTCCATATGTGAATAAAAATACGAAATTGATTATTATATGTTTGTACACATTCCATATGTGAATAAAAATACGAAATTGATTATTATATGTTTATTCACATTCCATATGTGAATAAATAGACAAACTTGTTTAACATATTTTTATTTACATACTATGTGTAAATAAAAAGACAGGATTAGAAAATATATTTTATTTTGCATTTTATTTATACTCCATATATTAATAAAAAGACAAGATTATGAAACACACTTTTATTTGGATTTTATGTTTAAATAAAAAGTCCGTAATTGTTTTAACATGTTTAGTTACATTCCATGTACAAATAAAAGAAACAAGTTTGAAAATAAATTTTTATTAACATTTTATTTGTTAATAAAAAGGATAAGATTATAAACACATTTTTATTTACATTTTATTTGTTAATAAAAAGGTCAAGATTATAAACACATTTTTATTGACATCTTATTTGCTAATAAAAAGGTCAAAATTAAAAATACATTTTTATTAACATTATATTTGTTAATAAAAAGGATAAGATTTAAAATACACTTTTATCAGTATTATATTTGTTAATAAAAAGGACAAGACTTGATATATATTTTATTTGCTTTTCTATGTGCAAATAAAAAAGACAAGAGTTGAAATCATATTTTATTTTGCATCGTATTTGCAAATAAAAAGGACGAGTTAGAAATTGTATTTTATTTTGCATTGTATTAGCAAATTAAAAAGTCAGAATTAGAAAACTAATTGTATTTACATTCTATATGTAAATAAAAAAGCTGAATTAAAAATCATATTTTTATTTTCATATTATGTGTAATTAAAAAGACATTTTTGTAAACCATGTTTTATTTACATTTAGGTGAAAAAAGCAAAATTTGAAAAACATATTTTTATTTACATTTAATGTGTTAATAAAAAGGTAAAATTGGAAAATATATTTTTATTTACATTTTATGTGTAAATAAAAAGGCGAATTTAGAAAACATATTTTTATTTACATTTTATGTGTAAACAAAAAGACAAACTTATTTTATACATTTTTATTTATATCCTTTGTGTAAATAAAAAAGCAAATTTGTAAAATCACTTTTATTTACATTTCGTTTGTAAATAAAAGAGTTGAAATGAAATTTAGTATTTTTATTGTAAATTCATTACAATAAAAAGAATGGGCATTAAAGATTTTGTTTATTTATAATTTGGTTTAAATATAAAGATTTTACATTAAAGGCTATATCTTTATGTAGTACTATTTTGAATAAAAGTTTATGATAAAAGAACTTATTCTTTTGTTGTAACTTTGTAGAATCAAATGAAATGTTTTAGTGTCATTATATATTTAGACTTAAAGATGTACATCTAGTGTTATATTAAATAAAAAGATCATCTTATTTGTAATGTCAATAAAAAGATTTAACCTTTTATTTGGAAATTTGTTCAGTATAAAAAGATAGGACATTTAAAATTACATTTTATGTAATACCATTTTACGTAAAAGATTGTGTTTACATTTTATCTTGTCACATTAGATAATAGAAATATAGAATTACATTTTGTTGTAATTTTCTTTATTTAAAAATATTAGAGATTAAAATTTTGCATTTGTAATGTAGGATTGTTTTCAACAAAAAGAGATAGGAATTTAAGATTACATCTTAGTGTAATTTTATTTTACTTAATAAGTTTGGATACAATAAAAAGTATGGATTTGGAAATTATGTTTTTATTTCCAAATTGATTTAAATTATAAGAATAGATTCCTTAAAACCACTTTTTATTATCATTTTATATTCTGTAAAAAGGGTTGCAGTTTTAATTGCATTTCTTGATGCAAATAAACTAAGATTAGAAAACTATAACTTTATTTACATTTTAAATGTAAATAAATACATGAAGTAAAAAGTTATATTTTTATTTACATTCTAGGTGTAAATAAAAGAATAAATTAAAGAGTTACATTCTTATTTACGATTTAATTGTAAATAAACTATTTCATTTTTATTTTCAATTAGTTACATTTTTTTTATGTAATTAGATTAAAAAGGAAAGTTACATTTTTAATGTAATTAGATAAAAGTTACCTTTTTAATATGAATTAGATTAAAGAGATGAAAGTGACATTTTAATGTAATTAGATTAAAAGGAAAATTTACATTTAGGATTAAGGAGAAAGTTTACATTTTCATGTAATTAAGATTTAAAGTAAGAAAAATTACATTTTCATGTAATTAAGATTTAAAGTAAGAAAATTACATTTTCATGTAAGTATATATACTCTAGTTGCTTCCATTCAAGAAACATAGCCCCTAAACTGGCATGTCTTTTACTCAATGCATCAGCTACCACATTGCCCTTTCCTGGTGTATATGCGATATCAAAATCATAGGAAGCCAAGAATTCTAACTATCTTTGTTGTCGGAGATTTAGATTCTTCTGAGAGAAAAGATACTTTAACGACTTATGGTCAGTAAACAACTCGAATCTTTCTCCCAAGAGATAATGTCTCCACATCTTCAACGCGAGCACGATCGCTGCCAATTCCAAATCGTGGGTAGGATATCTTTTTTCGTGCGTTTTCAGTTGCCGACTTGCATAAGCTACAACCTTACCTCCTTGCATCAATACAACACCTAGTCCGGTACCACATGCATCTGTATATACTGTCATCTCTTCATTCCCCTTAGGAATGACAAACACTGGTGCACATGTCAACTTTTCCTTTAGACTCTTGAATGCATTCTCGCACTTTTCGTCCCAGACAAAAGCTTGATTCTTCTTGGTCAACTGAGTCAATGGTTCTGCTATCTTGGAGAAGTCTTGGATAAACTTGCGATAATATCCAGCTAATCCCAAGAAACTCCTTACGTCGGTTGCATTCTTGGGCGTAGACCAATCCTGTACCATAGCGACCTTCGCAGGGTCCACGGCAATACCATTCCCTGAAACAACATGGCCCAAGAATCTCACTTCCCTCCTCCATAAGTGACACTTAGAAAACTTTGCTTTCAATTGGTGTTTTCTCAACACCTCCATCACTATCCTCAAATGTTCCTTGTGTTCTTCCTCTGTCCTCGAATAAACAAGCATATCGTCCATGAACACAAGAACAAACTTATTCAATTGATCCCTGAATACCCTATTCATAAGATCCACAAAATATGTTGGGGCATTGGTCAACCCGAATGGCATGACCAACCACTCATAGAATCCAGACGGCATCCGAAATGTCGTTTTAGCTATACTCTCAGCTTCCGCTCTAAGCTGATGAAAACTTGTCGCGAGATCCAACTGGGAGAACACTCTCGCGCCACTCAACTGATCAAACAAATCATCTATCCGCGGTAGAGGATACTTATTCTTCCTCGTCACCTTATTCAACTCGTGGTAGTCCATCTGCCTTGGTAGCAAACACAACTAGTGCTCCCCACTCGGAGACACTTCTTCTGATAAATCCCTTCTTCAAAAGATCGCTTACTTGCACCCCGAGCTCTCTTTGCTCCCTTGGTGCCATACGATGAAGTGGCATCACTATAGGTCTGGCATCTTTCACTAAATCAGTACGAAACTCAATCTCTCGGTGTGGTGGAAGTCCGGTCACTTCCTCGAAGACGTCCGAATACTGGCCAACAACGGGAATTCCTGCTAACTTGTCCTACGGGATGTCGAGGGAATTTAGAAAACTAGCCATCACCTCATCACTAGGTTGGCCACCAAACACTACCCTCCGCTCATCATCCGCCCTAATAGTCACCGAAAATCCATCACAGTCTACCACCACCCCATATCCTTAGAGCCAATCGACTCCCAAAATAATGCCAAACCCAGTAAAGCCCAAAACAAAGCAATCACAAGAAAACATGCATCCATGACGCGATAAAACCAAATTTCGACAAATCATGCTAAGGCTAGTCGAACCACCAATCGGGTTCGTCACTGCTAAAGGTCTATCGACTATCTCGGGTTCCAATCCCAACCTATCTACTAGGTCACTAGATATGAAGGAACAGGAAGCCCCGGTATCAAACAGTACTCGAACGGGAACATCATAAACAGAAAGCATACCTTGAATGACGACATTCTTTCCCTTCTCTGTCGTAGTTGGGGCATTCGACGAAGAAGGAACAGCATTAATAGCATATTCTTTCACAATCTGCTTTTCTTTAGGGGGTTGCAGACACTTATCCTTGTGATGTCCCACTTGGCCGCAGTTGAAGCACTTCATGTCTGCTGGCTTTGCTCGACATTCTTAAGCATAATAGCCCTTCTTGCCACAGCTAAAGCACTCAACATATTTCTTATTCTTCTTCTTCTGGCCATCCTTGGTCTGATTTCGCTTTCTCTTATTCTGAGAACCATTCTAGCCTCCATCGCTTGCTTGCGGCTTTGGCTCTTCTGCGGATGCAACCTCAGTCTTCGACTTAGGGTATAGACTCTCTGATCTCAAAGCTTCCCCATAATCAATTCAAATGTTTCATCGATGTGGTTAATAAGCCTTTCCCCCAAGTACTGATCTAAGCCTGTTATGAACTTCTCATTCTTCTTCTCGGGAGTGTCAATGAGGGATAATCCATACTTCAATAAAGTATCGAACTCAGCAATATACTCCGAGACTGCTCTACCATTCTGCTTAAGCTCCAAGAACTTCCTAAACAATTTTGATTTCTGGGCAGCTGGGATGAACTTATCACTGAATCGTTTCTTAAATTGATCCCAAGTAACTTGATCCTCAGGGGTAGCTGCCTTAATAGCATTCCACCAATTCATTGCCCGTCCTTGCAGCTGACGGGATGCTAGCCTTCTCTTCATCGCATCCTCGATACCCAAGTCTTCGAACATACGCTCACAGCTATCCAACCAATCCTGAACATCTGTAGCCGACTCCATTCCATGGAACGGTTTCCCACCAAGACTAGTGTAGTCCTTGCAGAGCTTGGCGAAATCGTCACTAGGCGCCTACACCGCTATACCACCACCATTTGCAGCATTAGGAACTGCTCTCTGAACATCTCTAAGCATCTCTCTCATGAAGTCAGTGAACATCGTCCTCATATCAGGAGCATTCCCATTATTAGCTCCTCTACCAGTACCCCTCGTATGTCGGCTCATCGTTCAATCTGTAAGGAGAAAACGATTAACCATCTCTTCAGTGGTGCAAGTGCAGTGCGACTCCATCCTTAGATATACTAATAGTATATATATATATATAGATTTTGAAAACCAAAATATCACAAATACGCGCTCTCATATACGGACTATCTCTCGCTGGTGTCTTTCCCTAGGTTAACTATGAAACCTAGAGCTCTGATACCAAATGTGACGGTCCGCCCCACACCAGCTGACATTTCCAATGAAATGCGCTGTACTGATGTTCAACCAGCACGGGACAGTCGTCAAAGAAGGAAAGGAAAGGAATTTGGACTAGCAAGTAACCTGTAGTATATCTCACAGCGCATGGAACAAAATAAAATAATAACATAACTTTGACATAAAACAGGTGAGACAGTGCATAAGCTGAAAACTAAACCATCATAGCTGCGGAAAATTCAAAATACAGCTTATGTTCCACATCATCATTATTACAACTTTTTAAAAACCATCTCCAAAGAAAAATAAGGAAGGTACATTACTAATTCCCAAAGTAGTGACCAGCAGCGACACAGGGAGAATATATAGAGAATATTACATGTAAGCCTCCTGCTCGTCTCCGGGTAGCTACTCGTGCACAACCAGCTAACCTGTCTCTAGTCTGCCCGTTTAAGAGCACCCAGAGTAATAAGAAGAGACATAAAACTCTAGGTCATACAAAAGTCTGGTATGAGCGATAGGCAGCAAAACAGAACAATAAAAGGTATACTAAACCATACCTGAATGTGGACCTACAACCAAAGAGTTAGCACACAAGATGTACAATACTCAAAGGTGACACTAACATATTTTATAAAGATACAGGGGTGGGGGTGTGCATGTCATAGTGATATCAAACAATCAAGCATAACAACCATCCTCACATCTCTCACTCAGTGCGTAAAGCATACGATATCCACCACTTTGATCACCCAAATCCTTGCTATGATCACTCTACCCCATGGAGTCATGGCGACTCCACTGCACTGATCCATAGCCACTAGTCCTTGCTATGTCCACTCTGCCCCATGAAGTCATAACAACTCCACTGCACTGGCTCATAGCCTTGCTATGATCACTCTGCCCTATGGAGTATTAACTACCCCACTGCACTGATCCGCAGCCTAACACTTGTCTTTCCGTGGTGTATCAAAACTACGGATGTCGACAACTCCTTAGCACACGTCCCGCAGCAAAGCCCAACTCATGAAGTTGTCTCGTTGATCCCTATTTGGATCTTGAGTAATAACCTCATGTTTGGACTTCCTTTACATCTCGGGTTTTGGTCGAATTGGAGTTGGTCTTCAGAAGAGTCGTCGCGTAGAAGTAGTTTAAGACTGGTTCAGTTTGGCTATATTGTGCTCAAGCTCCCTGTCTGGTTCGGTTTGAATACATCATCTCCAGATTTCTTGTTCGGTTCGGGTCCTCTAGTTCGGCTCGGGTCTCCCCATCCAGTTCGGTTTGGATTCTCCATCGTGGTTTGGCTCAGCTCCTTCATTTCCAGCTCCTCTTACGTTGATCTGATCCCGCTCCCTAGCTTCAGTCCGATCCGATCTCCATGCCCTTGCTTCCGATCCGATCTCCACGCCCTTGCTTCCGATCCGAACCCAACTCCAACTCTGGTGAAAATGGCCTTCCTTCTAGCCAAGCCTCTTGTGCCAAGTTCCGATACGAATCGAATCCCTTTGCTCAGTTCCCTTATCCAATCCGAGCCCTATATCCGATTCGATCCGAAATCCTGCACATTCCCTACAACTTTTCCAACGACTATTTTACGCCATAGACGGCGTTTTTGACCATTCTAACTTTTCTAATCAATTACAAAACATACCATATAGTCATAGCAACATGTATAATCAACCACAACACCAAAAACAACAATATGATATGTTAAAATGGATCAAACATACCCAAAACCCATATTTTCCCCTTAATCGTGTTTAAGCACAACTAATAATAGGATTAGCAAAACTTATCCAAATTAACCCAAATTATTATTAGAGCCCTAAAATAATATTTTAGAATTTTACAAATTTTTCCAGATTTTTCTGAGTAATAATTTTGCTAATTATCACTAATCACCTCTAATTAGCCGTAATTAGTGAAAAACAATGCAAATCACCTACCTTAGCCACAAATAAATCTTAAATCTGAAAATATCTCTGATTTGGGGCATTTTCCTACGCAACACAGCAGCTCCAACTCTGATTTGGTTTTATTTCTCCTTGTTTTGACGTAGATTAGCTTAATCCTTGATTAAAGAGCGATTTGGGATGAAATTAGAAGGTGGAGGCCATGGCTAAGGTTAGAGAAATGTTTTAGGCGGCTGAGAAAATGAAAATAGATCGTTTCCTAACTGATTTCAACCTCCCCATAACCCTAATCCTGAAATGGGTTATGGGCCTAGCTGCTAATCACCCTAATTAGGCTCGGTTAAGCTGTTTTTCGCCTTCCAAACCTTGTTTCAGCCATATCTCTCAAACGGTGAGTCCGTTTGGCTAATGTGACCACTCTACGGAAAGGTAAACCATCATCCGGATCTAATGGATGTGGTTTTAGATCAAAACTCCTTACTAATCAAAACTTATGGCCAAAACAAGATGAGCTAGGGGCAAAACAGTCATTTAAAAATTGGCAAAAATCATGAACATGGGAAATGACCCCAATAGTCATCTCCCAAAGTTACACGGCTATACGACTTCACATGAGAAAGAAAGAAATATTCTACGATCCCCTGATGCAAAGAATGTGGGTCGTTACACACTGGAACTCACCAGACTTTATGTCTGACCGTTTTCTCTCTCCTCTTTCTTCCTTCCCTCCCTCAGGTTCTCAGGGTGGTGGTACTCAGCAGTAACTAGGATATCGCTTTAGCTTGGACATGGCTTGAAACGTATCACTTAGATCTGCTTTCCACTTTAGTTTTGCTTATGCTATGGGATATGACTTACGTACTTTGGTATTTTATTTTCTGTACTGACTTGAAAGACATATTTGAAATACTTTGTTGGTTGTAAATGGTTTTAACATATTTTTGAGACTATGCTTTACTTCTATTGTAATAAAGTTTAAAATTTTACCGCTGTTTATTTTATCTGTCTTGTATATTCTCTGTAATGATTGCCTGTTGCGCTTCACGGAACTTAACGCATTCTCTTATAAGTGACGTTAATGGATGTAGGTGTCATAGTTAGAGATGACGGTGAGAACTTTGTTGAACAGTTGTAGGCCATGAGTTCTAAGTGAAAGCAATGTCTTCAACGTACACGAGGTGTTGTTATCAAAACCAATAAACCAAAAATATTTCTCTCTGCAGTATTTTTCTTCCATCCGTTTACTCCATAGGTTTTGTTTTGTTGAAAATTCCATAATAGCTTAATACTAGCTGCCTTTTTCAAGTCAAAAAGCAACTTTAACCTAATTCCCCTTTTGACTTCGACCTGAAAAGAATCTTCCAACTAACTTTATGTTGTGAATATCCCTATGGAAAATCTGCAAATATTGAGTTTAACTTATCCGGTGTGTACTCTGGTAGTGGGTAGACGTATAACCAATACAAAACAGTTGGAGTGATGACAATTTGAATTAATTTAGCCCTATCTGCGAAGCTCAGAAACTTTGCATCCCACCCCTGTAGTTTATTCTGCACCTTATGAAGCAAAGAAGAGCACTCAGAATAATGGAGATAATTTGATGATAAGGTAACTCCTAAATACTTGATAGGTAGTGTACCTACTATAAAGCCCAATATGTGAGTAATGTCTTATGCATGGTTCACTGCGTGACTTAAGTAGATCTTGGTCTTGTAAGAATTTGTATTAAGATCTGAATATCTATTTAAATTAGTAAAAGCCGTGTGTAGAGAAGAAGCAGTAGTTACGTCTGATTTTCCAAGAATCATCAAGTCATCCACTTATAAAAGATGAGTAATAATAGGGTGAAAATTATGAATAGGATTGAATTCCTTGAGCACAGTTTCTACATTAAGAAGATATGTGAAATACTTTATGGAGTTAGCAAACAATTATGGAGACAGCGGATCTCCTTGTCCAATCCCCTGAGTAGAAGAAATAAACCACTTAGTAATTCCTTGCAGCATAATAGAAAATGTTGTCATGAAGATGAACTCTTACATTAGGATGATGAAGTGAATATGGAATCCTATTGTCTTCATAATTTGACAAATGAATTCTCTATTAATCATATCATAAGCTTTGTGCAAGTATACTTTAACATGAAATTTCCGTGTTCCCGCTTTATTAAAGTCACGTAATAATTCGTGAGCAAGTAGTATATTATCCCCAATATAGCGGCTTTTAGTAAAGAACATTGGTTTTGTGAAACCAAATGAGGTACGAAAGGCTTCATTCTATTGCATAAAATTTTACTGAACACTTTGTAAAACATATCACAATAGGAGATAGGACAACAATGAGTAATATCAGTAGGTCGTTCATTCTTAGGAATGAGGGTTATAAATGTATGATTAATCCCTTTAGGCAGCTTGCTAGAATTAAATATGTCTTGAACAAGGAGTAAATCAACTTGTATTTGATCCCAATGCAATTTCATAAATTTTGCATTCCCATCAGGTCCAAGGATTGATTCATTGTGTATGGAGAAAATAACTTGTTTAACTTCCAATAGGGATATTTGTTGAAGCAAGAGTTGATGTCATGTGGAGGTAATGGTAGCTTGAGCTTGGAAATGAGGGGCATCATAGTTCACAAGAACAGTGAATAAGGAAATGAAGTAGGAAATGGCTTCGACTTCAATCGCCTCAGGTTTGTATAGCAGATTACCATTAGAATTAATAAAAGCTTTAATATTATTTGCATAGCTACGCATTGACATCTTAACGTAGAAAATCTTGGAGTTTATATCATCCTGTTGTAACCATTGGACCTTAGATTTCTTCTTTAATCCCCAGAAACTTATTTGCTGCTGCACCAAAAATTGGTGTTTAACTTGCATCATCTCTTTATATAAAGATAAATTTGTAGGATCACTACTAGATGCTTGCTACATATCAAAAAATCTTTGTTTTGCTTCTTGGAAAACAAATTCAGCTTTTGTCCTTAACCAGTTCTCTTTTTTTAGTTCTTCTTTACATGCATGAAGCTTATGCTGAAAAACATAACTATCAAATCCCCATGTAGTTGCATGTAGGCCCTTAGAATGCACGAAGCATAACCATCAATAAGATCCCAATCATTTCTATATCTAAAGGGGAAACCTTTAGATCGTGTAGTACATATTAAGTGTAGAATTAAGGGGTTATAATCACTAGATAATTGAGATTAAGAAATGCTCTTCATGTTTGTGAATTTATGCAAACAAGTGGGATTAATCAGGATCTTGTCTATATTATTTGCAATTCCTTTACGTCTACAAGTGAAGTTAAACCCAGTGTCCTTAATTTCAATTAGACCTGCCTGCAAGAGATAGTTTTGAAAGGAACGGATTTGATTAAAAGAGATTGATAAACCTCTTTTTTTATCGGTAGGACACACAAGTTTATACCTTAGAGGAGACTTGGATCCCCTGTCCCCACGGGTATGCAGTTGATTTTATTATATTATATAATAGTTGGTGTATACGATGATTATTGGGGTAATAATCAGGGCATATACTCGTTACTGTTCTATTGTATAATAATATATTGCTTAATTTCCCCAAAATTTGGTGTTTATATTTATTTGGAGCTTAATAGTTAAATGTAATTAAGAAATAGGAAGTTGTAAACCCGTCAAGTACTATTAATCAGATCTATTAACTTCAAAAATGGCGATAACACCTGTTTGATTGCGAAAGCACCACCCTATGATGGGGAAACAAAATAAAATAGTAGAAATAAATGAAAACAGGAAAGAAACAGAAAGAAGAGTAAGAAGAACATAATTTTATAGTGGTTCAGCTTGAGATCAAGCCTACATCCACTTTAAACAATTTTATTATGATCCTTGCTATGCAAAGTACAATATATTGTGGATGATTACAATGTTCCCTAAAGAAGAGATTAACAAAAAATCACTAGTACTATTGGTTATCGAAGAATCTCTAGAGAAGAAGCACTGTTGTAGGAGAAGAGAAATGACTACTAGAGATGAAGATATATCTTGGATGAGCTTTGGAAGAGTAAGGAAATCAATCCTCTTCCACGTTAGAGCATACCGGGTATTTATAGATGTTCAGGTTGGAGTTGGGCTAGATCCATTTGTATAAAGCCTCAGAATCATGTTTATAACCCACCCAGAAAATCTCATCCCAAAATACATTAACAGTATGGATCGGTACCGATCCATCATGGATCGGTACTGGTCTATAGTGTTAGCTTGTTTGACACTTCAGACTTCGGGAATGTGATCAACGTACTTCACTTAGTTCTCGGATGGAATCTAGATTCATTTGGACCCGGTCAATTGTTGCTTCGTGGCTTAACTCCTTTTTCTATCCATCGAGTGTTGATGCCTAGGTAGGTTGTAGTGATGTGAAACTAGGTCAACATTCTTAGGATGGAAGTGGGTATGCAACGGTATGTGGTCATGGCCTAAACAGTTCTGCACTATGGATCGGTACCAGTCCATAGATATAGCTTATTTAAGGCCCAAACTTCTCGAACCTCCTTCATCCTGTCTTACAACCTTTCCTGTAAGTTTTTACTTGAATATGATGTGGGATATTTTTCTCTTCATACTTAAATTCCATTTGATTGCTTCCTGGGTTAATATCGGGGTTAGCATTTCCCCCCTAGAGTACATTCGTGTTGTAAACTTGATGTGCTCTGGAATGACGACTACGTGCACTCCATCAAGACACTAATTGGAATTGAAACACTGTTTTTCCTGAGAGATGACTAGCGGTTCGGAGCCTATGACTCGATGTAGTCATATTCGTATTTGGGTTTGCATCAGGATAAGCCTTATTAACTTGAAATTCTCACTGTGGATTTAGACATACGCGTGCATGTTATTGGAATAGGGGTGTCAATGTTTTTTCGAAGCACCATGGATCGGTACTGGTCCATGGGTGATAGTCTAGTACTGGTCCTCATACTTAGCAGTTTTTTCCTGTTATTCCTTCCCACTTTATATACGGTGTAGCCTCCCTTCTTATTTTATTATTCCTACTAAAGAGAACTTAGGGCTCTAATCCTTGAGCCTAGGTGCTACCGACCCACCAAATTCGAGCCTGTCGTTGACTAGTCAGCACCATCGCCGGTCACGAAGGCATCCCAACTCCATCTCCTGCCTGCTGCTCTCGACCCTAATTCAACTTAATTTTGGCCAAAACCCTAGTCGAATTCAACTTATCTTATTACTTCCTTTGATTTCCACCATATTTAAGTGCTATCAAACTAGCTATAATTCCCGAGGTGCTGATTTCTCTCTGCTTTATCGTGTCCCAACTATTATTTTGCATCTTTGAGGTATAGCGTGTTGTTTTTCAGATCACTTAGGTCAAATGAGCTGATTTGAGTGCACACCTTGGGTTTGGAATGAGATTTTACATAACAAGGCAGCGTGCATATGAACTTTTAACTCGAGTGACATGAACAAATGAATTAAACAAATGAGCCGAACTGTAATGTCCCATATTTTTACGGTATTATAATTAATTAATTTAATTATTTAAATAGAGATATAGAGATTGAAAGGTTCTTTAAATTAAATAACTTTGAATATTTAATTAATATAATAATTAAATAATATATTTAATTCTGGAATAATCAGAATTAGCTGAAATGGCAATATTGTGTTAATTGGACAATTCAAAATATCTAATTCAGTTTAGAATTTAATTATATTAACGAATATATTTAAATAATGACAGTTTGAATATATAATTATAATCGAGCTCGAAATGGCGCTGCAGTTCGTAATTTGGCGATTCGAACTTTAAATGAATATACAGAATCCGTTTTAAGTCGGATTTCTGTGAAACAAGAAACGTTCAGAGCTGGTGAAGTATATTTTTCTAATGGAAGAGAAAAATCGGGATTTCATCGTGTAGATTTTGATTTATGTTCAAATCAAATTTTCGAAAAGTCGCTATGGAATTCCTTTATAATTTATAATGATTTATTTATGTTATAAATGAATTTTTCAATATAAATTGAATTTCGATTCAACTGGGATTTGAATATCGAGTTATAAATCCAATTGGAGTTGTATGATATTCTATTGTGAATATATGCGATAATATTTATTTTTAAATATTAAATTTAATTATTTTTAAATATATTAATATTTAAAAGGGTTTATTTAGAGCTTTAAAAATAGTCAGTTTTGCAAACGACCTCCGTTTTCGATGGAACTAATTTTTTTGGAACAGAAATATTAAATTATTGCTAGATTTCAATTTTCGTGATTTTTGAAGTCAGTGTGTGGCCATACGGATTTTTAATGTGAAAAACAGTCGATATTTTGACGGTTAAAAATACGCTGTGTGAGCAAACAGAGTCGAAATTCGACGAAACCAGTTTCGTTGGGTCCGTAATATCGAACTGTAGCTACATGCCAATTTTCATGATTTTTGGGTGTCATGTGTGATCATGTGAATTTTTAGAGACAATTACAACTAACGATTGATCAAAATTGAATAAATTAATCAATATAAAAATATTATAAAAATCCTATAAATATACCTTTAATCTTCTTAACCCTAATCTCTCTCTTTTTCACGGTCAACGTAATATGCCGTCACCAGAAACATTAAAACGTGGAAATTTCAATTCTTCAAAAATCAAAAGAAATTCAAAGAAAAATCAATAAATTGTAAGAGTGGTCTCGTTGTGATCCCTTTGGCTTCCTCTTCAATTCTATATGGGTTTGGTGAGGTGCGATTCATATTTAAGTTTGCTGTGTAAACCCACTAGCAGCTAGGGCTCGACATTATACAAGCTAGGGGATTCTGGAGACTTAATGGATGGCGCGGAAGTACTCAGGGTGAGGAGACGAGCAAGGGGACGGGGTTTGGTCAACTTTGGCGTGAAGAAGTGTCGATCGAAACTACTGGAGGCTCGAGGAGCTCTGGTCGACGTGGGTGTTACGGTGGGATCGAGTTCAATGATTTTGGTTTAGGGTGAGGTAGTTTCCGAAGAGGATTTTGGTGGTGAAACCGGATTTCTATTCGGTGAAGTGTAGAAGGAATGGTGGAGGAGCGTTGGTTGAAAGAAAATATTGAAGTCGCGAATTTCATTTTCTGGGGAAGAAGGATTGAGGCGGCCGTGGGTTTTTAATTAGGTAACGGGTCCGAATTTTAATGGGTTAAGGCCCAAAAATTGAAAAGTGTTAGTTTAAATTAATTTAAATAATGTATTAACTTTAAATAATCATATCTCTATCATACGTTATCAGAATTGAGCGAAACAAGATCCATTAGAATCGTATGGACGGTGGCTACACAATGGAACTGACTGGGAGTGAATTGGAGCTCGTTACAATTTAGAGCAAAATAAATTGTCCAATCTGAATTGACGATAATTTATCGTTATTCAACGATAAATTACCAATGTGAGTAAATCTCACTAACTCTGCACAGTTATATTCTTATAACGTATTTTTAGAATTGATAAATGTTGGTTGATTGCTATGTGTTGACTGTCTGGATGAACTGCTAGTCAGTTGGTTGAAATTATATATATACATATAATTATATATAAATCATTAAAAATATATTGATTCTGTTTATCAGAATATTTCATGTTGAAATGAAATTGATGTTATATATGTTGTTTTAACATCTGTGGATGCAGGGAAACAGGTTGGAGGGATCCAACATGATCTCTTAATATTTATAATACTGTTTGTTTTCATATATTGTGATATATGATGTGAAATATAATAAGTGATTTGATTATGATGATACTGGTCCTGTTATTTGCTATTTGAAATACCATAAGAAATACTGGAATGTAAAAAGGAAATATTTATAAAATCATAGAATTTTATAAAAGGAATATTTATTTAGAAAATAAATAAGGTATTATAAGGGATATTGATTTGGAAAATAAATAGGATTAAAAGGGGAAATATTGGTCAAACAAATATAAAAGGAAATATTTGTGAAACAAACAGAAAAGGAAATATTTATAAAATGAATAGAATTTTATAAAAAGAGAATTTTATATTAGGAAAGTTTAGACCCGTGCTTCGCACACGGGTGTAACATGATATGGATTTAAAGTAAATATTTAAGGGAAATCAGTTTTAACCGATAAACTGAGAAGATTAATTTATTAATAATATTTTATAAATAAAATAAAATAAAATATTTACCATTTGATAAATGGAACATATAAGTCTGAGATTTATTGTAACACCCCGAATTTTCTGTGAACACAAAAGTAACAAAACAAAGTATACTTAATTTTTAAAAGAAGAATTAAGGGAAACGGGTTATGCCATTGCGTTCCTCTCGGAATTCTGCTTGAGACAGAGTCCGAGTTTGCGTAAAACGGATACCGTATGAAGAAGATATGGACGAACGAAGTTAGGCAGAAAAACCGGAAGTTGACCAGAATGCACTGGTGCACTTCACAAGTGCGCCAGTACTGAAATGCACTGGGGCACCTGCCAAGTGCGCCCATACTGATCCAGCACAGAATTCTGGAGTATTCTGTGATGATGTGTCTTCTTCTGAGTGGCCGGATGATGCGTATTTGAGCTGGGTGGTTCTGATGGTCTCCTAGTTCATCTAAGGGCTTTAAAACACTCTCTACACCTATAAATACATAGCAAGACCCAACCCTAATTCATTAAAAAAGGGGAATGGCGCCTCCATGCTCCTAAAACCTAAAGTGACCTAGCCTCCACCCTAATCAATCAATTCAAGCGAGAAGATAAAGATAACAAATCAACGCCTACATTAACGGAAAGCTAAATCAACTCCAGAAAATTAGATCCCAGAATCGTTCTTCTCTTTCTTAAACCACAAATTGTGAGTACAGTTATTTTCAGATATGAAATTTAATGATGATCTTGACATGGTTATAAATCTGAATTGGAGATTATGCATATTTCTGTTTATCAGATCTGTTTTTCAGTGTAGATCTATCTTATTCCTGTTTATCAGATCTGTTTTTTTCTGTGTAGATCTATCTTATTGTAGCTATTCTGTATCTCTTCCTTCCTTCTGTTCTATAGCCAGGCTACCACGAGCATGAGCCAAATCTCATAAGAGATTGACACGCGAACACTAAATTTGGGGAAAATATTGAATGATGCATAATTGGACATAACTGATTTGTGACTAAATTGAGAACACAACATAAGTTGTAATTTAAAGATCTAGATCTAAGAATACTATATATGATGGTTTATGATTTGGAAGAAGGAGAATTATTGTATGACAACATATGACTTGTAATTTGGGGGCATAATGCATGTTATAATTCAAGATCTGATTTTGAGAACATAATACATGTTGTAATTTAAGATCTAGATTTGGGGCATATTTTATATGACGATCTATGACTTGGAAGAAAAAGGATATATGATTTAGGCGTAAAAAGGTCTATATTAAAATAGGATAACTATTAATTGTGAATACGCCTAAATGGGGATTTTGGATATTTGACATACGCTGAAATCAAAGGCTATAATTTGGCATAATTCATATCGTATATCATGATTTGGGGTTTTTGGGGAATATTCTGTACTATGTAAATTTAACAAGAAATTTGGGACATATGTTATATTTTGAATTATAACCATAATTTGGGCATGTAAAAATTAGGCATAATTTTATAATTAGGTGAGGTATGTCAATGGAATTTTAAGGGATGATTAAATCTGTTATGTTGCCTAATCTGCTAAATCTGTTGAAACTGAATACAGTAATTTGGGTATGAAATCTGTAGGCTCGATCTAAAATTGAGCAAAACATGTTAATAGAACTTTGAATAATCTGCTGTAACTTGTAAAGAAGTTAATTTGTTGAATTGGCATAATTAGTCTAATATTGGCATAATCTGTGAATGAATATTTTAGCTAAAAATAGGAATACTGAGACACGAGGTTAGACTCTGTTTGCGGTAGAAGCCTGCCCGGACCCAACCGGCTTAACCAGCAACCGCAAACTGTCAGTCTAATGTGAGAGGTCGTAGGCATAAAGATGCTTAGACACGAGGTTAGGTCTGGCTTGTGGTAGAAGTCTGCCCGGAACCGCCCGGCACATCCAGCGGCCACAAGCTACCGACCTAATGTGAGAGGTCTGTGCATTAATGTTTAATTAATGCAAATCTAAGATAATTGTAATACCTAAAACGTATTGGGTGGATAGGGTTAAAACAATTGGACTGATGAATCTAATAAACCCGTTTCGTAAATCTGTAGGCCCAATACAAAGTTAGGTGAAACAATCTGTAAGTCTGTTAATCTGTATATCTGATCCACTAGTCTGAAAACTTGTTAATTTGATCCGTTAGTCTGAAAACTTGTTAATCTGTATGATTGATCTGAGAACTAGTTAATCTGAACTTTGTACATCTGAAATCTGTAAGCAAGTTAATCTGAAATCTGTTAGTCTGGGGACACAAGGTTAGGAGGGGTAATTACTTGTGTCATCTGTTGTTTGGGACCCATATTAGTCACTAACACTTTCTGGTATCAAAACTATGACCCAACACTTAGAGGGGTCCGGGCACGCTTACTGAACTAATTGTAAGAGGTTCACTCTGATAACGGTGAGGGGTGTTGATGGCGCATTCCAACTGGGTCATGGGCGTGCATGGATCCAGTCTGCTCTGAGGATGTAAGACACCGTGACATATGTAAATAGGTCTGTGTCTATAGGTTGCCACTTTAGGGAGTGATACACCCTTTTGTGGGGCCGGCACAGGGTATCTATGTATTAGGGAGACGATCGCTTGGGGTAGAATTTAGGGTACACTTAGTTCTATCTGTTTCTGCTGGGGTACCGTCTGTTTTTGTTGGGGTGGTAACACCTGTCTGGTTCTGTGTGGTACCGTCTGTTGGGGTGGTAAAGGCCCATTACTAGTGTACACTTAATTCAAATATTTTGTTTCCGTAGGGATTATTCTGTTTCCGTCTCTGATTTCGTTCCTGTTTCTGTACGTCTATCTCTGTTGGGGTGGTAAAGGACATTAGCTGGGGTGGTAAAGGTACATTATTAGCATTTTGTTTTTGTACTATCTGTCTCTGTTCGGGTGGTAAAGGCCCATTACTACGTCGTGTTTCTGTAGAGATTATTCTGTTTCCGTTTCTGTTTCAGTTTAGACATTAGGGTAACACCTAATCCTGTTATACTAGTATTAGTGCAGAGAAGTGAAAACTAAGTAAGAGGCTTAGCTTAGCCTATATCATTCTATTTCTTCTGTTAACCTGCTATTCCTGTTACGGTTATCTCTCATCCAGTTTTATTTACATGTCATGATACTATTATCTGTTTATATGCTGAAAGTCACTGGACTCACCAGACTTATGTCTGACCTAGTTTGTTTCGTCTCTTTTCTTCCGTCCCCCCCCCCCCCCCAGGTGCTCAGGGTAGAAACATAGGAGCTTGATTCAGATTCTCTCTACATGAAGTCTTTGAAGTACTGCTTGACTTTGACTCTATCTTTCCATGGCAGTTTATGTTGGGGATTATGGCTTTAAAAACTATGCATTCTGAAGGCTTTTGTACAAGACTGATATTTATGTACTTGAATTCCGATATTGTGGTTTTGAAAAATGTAACCAAACTTATTTCTGTTTCTGCTGTAATAAAGTTATAAAATTTTCAAGTACTGCATATCTGTCTTGTAATATTCTGTTCTGCTTACTTATAACGTTCCACTGAAGTTAAGGCATTCCCTTTGCGAGTGACCTTAACGGAAGTGGGGTGTTACACTTGGTATCAGAGCTGAAGGTTACCTGATTTGATAAAAAGTTTTTGAAAACTATTTTCAAAAAGGTTTTAAAAAGGAAGTATTTTCAATGGTAGAGTTTATTTTGAAAAACATAGTCCCCAAAGCCATATATCTATTTTTTGATTTTCTGTTTAATCCTTGTTTCCTTCTTTCTGAGTCTCCGGGGCTCCTGGCTTTCTGGGAGGTAACCTCATCGCGACAAGGTTTCGTAGGCATGATGAGACTACGGCGTCTGTCGAAGGGCAAAGAAGTGCCTAAATTCCATCTGTAACCGCAGTAATTTCACCTACGGCTAATCCTCTTTCGAGCTTCGTATGGTTTTCCGTGCGATGGGGGCAACTTTAGAGAAAGACTTGTTAACATGTAAGAAGACTGGTTGTTTTCAGTACGGTAAGACAGGACATCTGATCAAGGATTGCCCCAGAAGGCAAGGGAAAAGGGCAAAATATTCTGGAAGGTAGGTGAATGCTCTCGTAGTTGGTGGACAGGATAGAGGTTGAAAATTTTCCGTAGATAGTTTGTTTTCCTTATCTGATCATTCTGGCATTTTAATTCTGTAGTTGAGTCTCTGCACTCTAATACTGGTCTTGTTTCTGATCCCGCTATAGTCTCAAACCCCATGAGGGTTACGACTCATCTGTTTGTGATAGGTTGGGGTTTGAAGGTATCTGTGTTGGGCGTTAAGTTGACTATGACTGTAACAATAAGGAATTTCGCTCGATCCGAATCGATCTCTAAACCGACCAAGACCGTTCAAAAGCCTGGATTGCTTTGAGAACACGACAAATCAGAACACAAACAGAAGAACATTTCATTGTTTATTACAACAATTCCATCAGAATACAAGAATATACAGAGTATAAATGAATATTATACATTCGAGAAATATCAGAGATTACAATAAATTACCTAGCAGCGGAAAATAATACAAGACACAACTGAAGGTGATATACGGATACAGAGCTTTCCGGATATCATTCCAGCTGTAAACCAGGTTCCTGTGAATATAAATCTGCAAAACCGAAACTACTAGCTGCCCGTGTCGAAAATAGGGGCACCCAGAGTTTAGGTTAAAACAATAAACTCCAGGTCAGTCATGTGACCGGTGTGAGAACTAGAACAGTTATTAATCTTTATTTTAAAGTTAGGTAAATCAAGGGACCACGCCGTATAACACGGAACGGGTTTCCTCCCAAGGATACCAGTGCATAAAACAACAGCGCAATGCTAGATAAAAAACAATGAAGCTATTATAAGACCCAGGTCCCATCACGCAATGCAAAGCAAGCCGGAGGATAGGGTTTTACCTTATAATAGCCAAAAAATGCTTGATACGCTAAATTTCATCATTTATTATTACTATAAGTGTATAGAGTCAAAACAATTTCAATCATAAGTATCAATCATAGGCGGCATGGGTACCATATATCATGTCGCCATACTAGTTCTACAATTAAAACCGTAAAGTCACGTATTGGAAATTGGATTTCCATCATGAGTCAAGGCAAGGGGCAAGCTCCTCTCCGTTCGAGACACTCTAGCAAATGCCTCAGGACCACACACAGCGATCCTGGATCTTCAGGGCCGGTCCTCTCTTACTTTTGAGGATTAATTATTCCTAAACACACGTTTCCCGGTCCTATAGGACCTATATAATGGTATACACGTCGGCTCACATAGTGCCAGTTATCGACCATATATTTGAGGCGCCTCGCATTCCAACAACCACACTGGTAAAAAGTATATAAATGTCAGGGCTGGTAGATCACTGACATCACCCATAACTAGAAAGAAACGTCGTGCTCTCCCTGCAGTCATTATCCCGTTTTTAACTCATACCGAGGTGTGAGGCTCGCGAATTAACGCCATACACAAAGCTATGCCATATAGGCCGTGCTTTGATCATCAACTACAAGACTTTGCTTTTCAACAAAAGCCTTGATCATTTTCCACTTAGGCATGCCACACAGGCAATTCATGCCATGCGATTGATATCTATCGATATATAACCTCTAAGTTCGTACCTCTCATAGAAGGGTGTTAAGCAAGAGAATAAATTCTCCGCCACCAAACAGATGTATATTTAATAGAGATCAGTCAACATGGAATAAAATCCAGTGTCAGACACACAGTCCATTTACAAGTTCGTTCTGGGTCTGAACGAAACCGGAGGCACTTTCCTCGCATATCCATCGATCTCCAAGTACGTCTGGACGATCACCAATTGATTCCCTCATCTTGGGTGTACATCCCAATCAAGATCATCAATAATCACCCAAACGATGTGAAGACTTCCAGTCTTCAACCACCGTCTTCATCTTCGACTTATTGTCAAATCGGTTATTCAGAATGGGTATAAACCCGGCCTTTCCGAATAACCCGCGTATATAATAAACAAATGTTACACAAACACAACATACGCCTCATTCCAATTCAAAATATTCTTTTATTCAGATATTCACATTTATAGGGAAAGGTTCCCATTAATTTTATCAAAGATAAACTCTTCTAAATTTATTCTTTAATCTTCCTTTGGATATCATTTCAAACCATATTATGGTTTTCCAAACTAGTCGGGATTAGCAAACCACACCGAAGTAATTATTTATTTTATTTCCCAATCCCAACCTATTCATCCCATGGAGCAAAACTGGTAATACTCCAAATCTAACACCACGGTGTCATTGGTAAATATTAATTACCATTTCACGTTCAAATCTAATTAAAGATTTAACTATCGCTTTGGAGCAAAACTGGTGATACTCCATTCTCGATCATTTCAATCTAATTAAAGATTCATTAAAACTCCACTTAGTTTTAATCTTCCAAAAAATCAATATCCTGTCTTTAACTGGGTTAAAGAACCAATGTCACCTAGAACATGGTTCACGATAAACCCAAATTCACACTCCATTTTTAATCGAGTTAAAGAACAGGTGTTATTCAAAACACCGATCACGATAAACCCCAAAAACCCATTTAAATTCAATTCCAATTAAATACTAATTAACTGGACAATTTCACTAAATCTTAATTAAAAGATTTATTCTTTTCTACACTGGGTCCAAGAACAGTGCTATTTAAGACACCATTCACGACGAACCCAAAATCCCATTTGATATTAAATACAAGGCTCTGAATAGAAAATATATCGGCTTATATTCAGTATCAAATTCTAAAACCAACAAATATCGTATTGGAAATAACGATATAAATATATCTTTCAAATTTCCACAACCATATCTGTATAATCACGAAATCCAACATCGAAATATTCCGAAGATAATTTCGATTCAAATCCATTCCAATTCGTTATATTGGAAATTCTGATTATTTTTAAAACCACTTCAAATCCAATTTACTTATTCAAAAATATTGAATTATAATTCTAGTTCATAACTAGTTCATTTTGATAAAAATATATTTTTATCTTTTCAAATATGGAATTTTTCACCCCAGTTCTTTCCAATTCATATATTATGATTTTACACAAATTATTAATATTTTTAATAATTTTATCAAGGCCGTACAGTCGATTTCCAATAACGATCGTCGAACTGCACTTGCAACGACCTTTTCCAAATTTGATTTGGACATAATTCCAAATCCAACCGTTAGATTTCAAATTTCTAATATTCATTGGAAAGCTCTTTTCGATACGAACCCAACGGTTCCGGTTTCAGGAGAATCCGACGGTTGGATCTCCCGTAACGTCAGTTCGAAGTCAATGGTCGAAATTCGCGAACTACCGTGGCACGGCGCATTCTATTCTGGCCATTTAATATATATATTATATATATTTCGTTGATTTCAATTCAAAACGTATTTTATAATTCGTTTTAAATTCGTTTTCAAAACAATTTCAACTTCATATTCAGTTTCAAATCAAAATTGAATATTTCATTTCATTAATATATAAATGATAATATTTTCAAAATATTATATTTTGAAATCACTTCCTTTTCTATATTCATTATAAAAATGAAATAAATCGATATAAATATCGTTCACGTCAAAATGGCGCAAATCTAATCAACACGGCTTTATATATATTTCAATAACTTTGTTATTCTATTCAACAAATGAATATTTTCTTCAACACATGAATATTCTCAACGCATGAGCATCGTCAACACATGACTATTTATTCTATTCAACACATGAATCTTTATTTTATAATATTCTTTATTTTCCCAATTGGAATGAGGCCAAATCAATTACAATATAATGTTAATTATATGGATTCTATACAATACATGTATATAATAGCAATGATAAATAATCAACCACCATCCAAAGTGCACTACACTGTATAAGCATCAAATATAGGTATCTAACGCTTATAACAGCCTGTCAATCAATCGATCGACATACAACTAATTATTGGGATTAGTGTATGTCATATATCATCCCAATACCCGTGTGGGGTTTCAAATCAACAAACACAGATTTTTATTTGTGCAGTTGGGCGACGTGTAAAATTTATCGTCCCAATCAATATCAGTCAAATCAGTGAACATAAACAAATCGTCTGATTTGTTTATAAATATTTATTTTATTCACATACACGTTAAAAATTATATTTTTAACGATAAATAATTTATTTCAACACATGAATATATTTTCATTCATTTCACATCACAATCAATTTTCACCACACAACAAAATCAAACAAGTCGTCCATGGTCTGTGGACAACGGGTGTCGGGTGCTGCTAAGCACCGTCTGCATCCTAGTATATATTTTTAACTAGAAAACAAGAATTAAGGTGAGAAGTTCTCACAGAGGGTTCCACTCCGCCGTGCTTTACTTTTCAACTGCTGAGCCGTCTGGATCTGTTTGAAATTCTAATGAAGTCCTTGTCCCGCTGTTCATAATAAAAATTATATTTTTATCACTTCATTTCAATAAGTAAAAATCATATTTTTATTTCTACTTCATATATATTTGCAACGCTTCTTTCTATATAAAAAAATATATATTTATATATTTCTACTTCATATATAAAGATCGAATTTTTTTACTACCTATATAATATAAAAATCGTATTTTTATTCTTCTACTAATATAAAAATCATATTTTTATTCTTTCTAAAATAGAAAAATCATATTTTTACTATCGTACATATATAAAAATCATTTCTTTTTCTAGTTTAAAAATTAAATCTTTTCTAAATTTATAAAAATCAAAGCTTTAAACAAATAAAGATCTCGTCTTTAAACCAACAAAAATCGTATATTTTCAGCCTTAAAAATCATTCCATTCACAACAAATTAAAATACTAAATGATAAATAAAAATAAAATAAATAAAATAAAAAAGAAACTTACAGTTAAAAAGGGAAAGAGGGGGCTGTTTGCGTTGGAGTAGGGCGGCGGATCATCGGAGGGCGGCGGTGGGAAGCGTAGCAGCGGCGGAAGGGGGGTGCGTGGCCTGGAGGCGGCGGCACGGTGATAGGGGGGCAAGACGGAATTGTTTAGAGTTTGGGGGTTATGGTTTTGGGTTTGGAAGGGAGAATGGAGAGGAGGAAGAGGAAGAGGCGGGTTCGAGGGGGGAGGTGGCTGCGGCGGTGGCGCCCCACCTGGAGGCGGCGGCGAACTAATCGGGGGGGGCTGTGAATCGCGATTCCCCCCTTTTTTTCTTTCTGAAATAAAATAGAAGAGAGAGAGAGTGAGGTAGAGAGTATATAAATATATATATTTTTATTAATTTTATAATCCATAAAGTTACTTTTTATTTCGACCTCTAAACGAGACCCACCGCCTGTCGTCCATAGCTAATTACCCTCATTTTGAACACAATGGGATATGTATCGTATGCTGATTCAGTCTTTTCGATCAGTTTTCGTCAAAATCAAAATATAACTCTATATATTGAATTTGAACGCGCATTTCAATTTACCGGGGCCACATACAAACTCTAAAAATTCCCGAAAAATATTTTCTAGCTTTGTATTGATGATACGGTCCTAACAAAACTAATTTCGTCAAATTCCGAGACCGTTTGAAAAATGGCCATTTTCCAGTCGATTAAAATCAACTAAAACTGGTCAAACGCGTTTTCCTTTGCCATGCTCACATATTGATTCAGAAAATTACGTTTTTTGAAACCTAGCAATAACTTGACATCACGGATCCAACAAAAGTGGTTTCGTCAAAAACCGATGTCGTTTGCAAAATTTCCATTTTTAAGGGCCAGAATTCCATTGCGACTATTCTGAATTTTCAACTGGGCATAACTTTTTATTCCCGCTATGAAATTTCAATTTTTCGGATTCGTTGGAAAGATATTCTCAAATAGATTCTAATATTTTTGGTTTCGCTAAAATCCGGTTTATTTTGAATCCTGTACATTCATTTGAACTTTGAAATTGAAATTTCAAACTACCGCGCCATTTTCAATTCCTTTTATAATTTAAAATAAATATTTATATTCTAACGACGATTCAAATAAATATATATGTTCTATTTCTATTCAAAAATAAATTTCTCGTCCTTATCATTTAAAATAATTCATTTTTAAATATTCAAAATTCATCAAAATTGCCAAAATAAAAATTTTAAATTGGCTCAGAATTTCCGGGTTATTACAATCTCCCCCACTTAAAACTTTTCGTCCCCGAAAAGGAACGAAGCTGAAAGTTGTTTTACTAATCAACTCAACTTCCATTATTTTCATTACGGCTTAAGTTCTTCAACTTTTCAGTTTCTAAGAACTTTTCAAATTTTTCAAAAAAATTGGCTAACACCCTAAATTTCCGAATTTTTTTGCCATAGCCTCCCCTGCACCGGGAGCTTCGGGATATTTCGAATAGCCTCCCATGGGCCTCATCAATCCAAAAAGAAAAAGAAACTGCCAAGCGGCTAGCTAAACGGCTCATAAAATCATCCAAAACCCAAGAAATACAATAAACATGTACCTATTTGTCGGGCAAACAATTTTATTCCTCTTCTCTAGCCTCCTTGCTATGACCTGTTCACACATATATATGTATATGTATGCATTTGCAAATAATTTTCAATACAGTTCAATATTTGGTTCAATTTGGCCTAAATTCACCGTTCATTCACATAATGGTTTAAAGGAATAATCATACAACACAACCATCAATCAATTAGTTGATTAGCTTTTCAAATTCATAATTTTGATATATAGTCAAAAATCACATTTTTGGTGCCAAATCACAACAATAGACCCTATCTAATTTTTGGTTCTCACACCAGTCAATTGGAAATATATAGAAATCTCACCTTCATTACTCGAAAATAAATACTGATAACGCTGCAACATTATCAGAATCATCCCCGGGCGACTAGTGTGTGATTCTATATCTATCCAGTATATTAAAACTTCGAATACACATTTGCAAGGCGTATATGCAAAATCTTTATATATTGTATTGTCCAAATCAATTTAAAATACATACTCAAATACATATAAGGTTTAAATTTTGAAAACAAATTTTTTTTTCGCTTTTATTTTAAAAACACTACTCTTCACACTCGTTCTAGGATACTACTGATCCTATCTCTAACGAGTCATTCTTATTGGATATTACTAATCCAATCTCTGATGAATTCTTTCGTATGGTTCTAATGTGCCTTGTTCTCGAGCTCTGTAAACCAGAGCTCTGATACCACTGTAACAATAAGGAATTTCGCTTGATCTGAATCGATCGCTAAACCGACCAAGACCGTTCGAAAGCCCGGATTGCTTTGAGAACACGACCAATCAGAACACAAACAGAAGAACATTTCATTGTTTATTACAACAATTCCATCAAAATGCAAGAATATATAGAGTATAAATGAATATTACACATTCGATAAATATCAGAGATTACAATAAATTACATAGCAGCGGAAAATAATACAAAACATAGCTGAAGGTGATATACGGATACAGAGCTTTCCGGATATCATTCCAGCTGTAAACCAGGTTCCTGTGAATATAAATCTGCAAGACCGAAACTACTAGCTGCCCGTGTCGAAAATAGGGGCACCCAGAGTTTAGGTTAAAACAATAAACTCCAGGTCAGTCATGTGACTGGTGTGAGAACTAGAACAGTTATTAATCTTTATTTTAAAGTTAGGTAAATCAAGGGACCACGCCGTATAACACGGAACGGGTTTCCTCCCAAGAATACTAGTGCATAAAACAAAAGCGCAATGCTAAATAAAGAACAATGAAGCTATTATAAGACCCAGGTCCCATCACACAATGCAACGCAAGCCGGAGGATAGGGTTTTACCTTATAATAGCCAAAAAATGCTTGATACGCTAAATTTCATCTTTTATTATTACTATAAGTGTATAGTGTCAAAACAATTTCAATCATAAGTATCAATCATCGGCGGCATGGGTACCATATATCATGTCGCCATACTAGTTCTACAATTAAAACCACAAAGTCACGTATTGGAAATTGGATTTTCGTCATGAGTCGAGGCAAGGGGCAAGCTCCTCTCCGTTCGAGACACTGTAGCAAATGCCTCAGGACCACACACAGCGATCCTGGATCTTCAGGGTCGGTCCTCTCTTACTTTTGAGGATTAATTATTCCTGAACACGCATTTCCCGGTCCTAGAGGACCTATATAATGGTCTGTACGTCGGCTCACATAATGCCAGTTATCGACCATATATTCGAGGTGCCTCGCATTCCAACAACCACACAGATAAAAAGTATATAAATGTCAAGGCTGGTAGGTCACTGACACCACCCATAGCTAGAAAGAAACGTCGTGCTCTCCCTGTAGTCACTATCCCGTTTTTAACTCATACCGAGGTGTGAGGTTCGCGAATTAACGCCATACACAAAGCTATGCCACATAGGTCGTGCTTTGATCATCAACCACAAGACTTTGCTTTTCAACAAAAGCCTTGATCATTTGCCACACAGGCAATTCATGCCATGCGTTTGATATCTATCGATATATAGCCTCTAAGCTCGTACGTCTCAGAGAAGGGTGTTAAGAAAGAGAATAAATTCTCCGCCACCAAACAGATGTATATTTAATAGAGATCAATCAACACAGAATAAAATCCAGTGTCAGACACACAGTCCATTTACAAGTTTGTTCTGGGTCTGAACGAAACCGGAGGCACTTTCCTCGCATATCCATCGATCTCCAAGTACGTCTGGACGATAACCAACTGATTCCCTCATCTTGGGTGTACAACCCAATCAAGATCATCAATAATCACCCAAACGATGTGAAGACTTCCGGTCTTCAACCACCGTCTTCATCTTCGACTTATCGTCGAATCGGTTATTCAGAATGGGTATAAACCCGGCCTTTCCGAATAACCCGCGTATATAATAAACAAATGTTACACAAACACAACATACGCCTCATTCCAATTCAGAATATTCTTTTATTCAGATATTCACATTCTTAGGGAAAGGTTCCCATTAATTTTATCAAAGATAAACTCTTCTAAATTTATTATTTAATCTTCCTTTGGATATCATTTCAAACCATATTATGGTTTTCCAAACTAGTCGGGATTAGAGAACCACACCGAAGTAATTATTTTATTTTCCAATCCCAACCTATTCATCCCATGCAGCAAAACTGGTAGTACTCCATATCTAACACCACGGTGTCATCGGTAAATATTAATTACCATTTCACATTCAAATCTAATTAAAGATTTAACTATCGCTTTGGAGCAAAACTGGTGATACTACATTCTCGATCATTTCAATCTAATTAAAGATTCAATAAAACTCCACTTAGTTTTAATCTTCCCAAAAATCAATATCCTGTCTTTAATTGGGTTAAAGAACCAATGTCATCTAGAACACGGTTCACGATAAACCCAAATTCACACTCCATTGTTAATCGGGTTATAAAACAGGTGTTATTCAAAACACCGATCACGATAAACCCCAAAAACCCATTTAAATTCAATTCCAATTAAATACTAATTAACTGGACAATTTCACTAAATCTTAATTAAAAGATTTATTCTTTTCTACACTGGGTCCAAGAACAGTGTTATTTAAGACACCATTCACGACGAACCCAAAATCCCATTTGATATTAAATACAAGGCTCTGAATAGAAAATATATCGGCTTATATTCAGTATCAAATTATGAAACCAACAAATATCGTATTGGAAATAACGATATAAATATATCTTTCAAATTTCCACAACCATATCTGTATAATCACGAAATCCAACATCGAAATATTCCGAAGATAATTTCGATTCAAATCCATTCCAATTCGTTATATTGGACATTCTGATTATTTTTAAAACCACTTCAAATCCAATTTACTTATTCAAAAATATTGGATTATAATTCCAGTTCATAACTAGTTCATTTCGATAAAAATATATTTTTATCTTTTCAAATATGGAATTTTTCATCCCAGTTCTTTCCAATTCATATATTATGATTTTACACAAATTATTAATATTTTTAATAATTTTATCAAGGCCCGTACAGTCGATTTCCAATAACGGTCGTCGAACTGCACTTACAGCGACCTTTTCCAAATTTGATTTGGACATAATTCCAAATCCAACCGTTAGATTTCAAATTTCTAATATTCATTGGAAAGCTCTTTTCGATACGAACCCAAAGGTTCCGGTTTCAGGAGAATCCGACGGTCGGATCTCCCGTAATGTCAGTTCGAAGTCAATGGTCGAAATTCGCGAACTACCGCGGCGCGGCGCGTTCTATTCTGTCCATTTAATATATATAATATATATATTACATATATTTCGTCGATTTCAATTCAAAACGTATTTTATAATTCGTTTTCAAAACAATTTCAACTTCATATTCAATTTCAAATCAAAATTGAATATTTCATATCATTAATATATAAATGATAATATTTTCAAAATATTATATTTTGAAATCACTTCCTTTTCTATATTCATTATAAAAATGAAATAAATCGATCTAAATATCGTTCGTGTCAAAATGGCGCAAATCTAATCAACACGGCTGTAACACCCCGCCTCCGCTAGGGTCACTCGCAAAGGAATGCACTAGCTTTAGAGGGGCATTGTTGGTAAACATGCACAGAAATATCACAAGACAGAACATATAAAATAGCGGAAGTAAAATCAAACTTTCATAACATGAATAAATAAGGTCTAAAGCCTTTTACATCAGAGTACATCAAAACCTGTCTTGCAATAGTAAAGAAGCATAAAGACATTTTCATAAATTATTCCCCAAGTAAAAACAGTAAAGTAGCCATTAGCCAAGAAAAGTCCAAGCCATCCATGATGACCTTCAAGCAGAAGAAGTCCGAACTAAACAACAGTATTTCCTCCCTGTAACCTGGGGGGGAAACGGAAGAAAAGAGGCGAAACAAAACGGGTCAGTCAAAAAGACTGAGTAAGCCCTATCTACTATTAGCATAAAAACTAGTAAAGTTAACTGACATGAGAAACTGAGATGAACATAAGCATGATAACAAGATAGATAAGCTAAATCAAAATAACAGGATGAACTACTGAACTCAGATAAACTAAGGTGTCATGATAAATTACGATGTCAAGATAAAACAAGGTATCACATCGTCAGGTTTCTATCAAGTATAATATCCCCAAGATATCTGTCACGTATAACGCCCCGTGATATCTATCCTGTATTTTAGCTCTGCACCTACCGTACTAGTATCCCCACCGTGTCATGTGTTAACCAAGAATGACCCTCACTCAAAAGTCGTGTAATGGTCCATGTCAACTTAATATATCGCATATATAGGTTACTCAACTTGTATGTTTTATTTCATGTAAATGTTCAGTCCCTTGCCGTAGACCATACGGGCTTTCCCATGAGATTCTATATTACTTTAACATAGTTCCATGATCCTTAAGATCGGTTTGGACTGTTACCCTAAACCTAGCTAGGGTCTTCCAACATGAATTATTGTTTGTACAACTAGGACTTATGCTACCTAGGGCTGCTAGGGATTATGCTTACCTATTGCACGTTTTCGTATCTCGGTTTGGGTTCAACCACCTAGGGCCACTAGGGATTACGCTAACCGCCAACCGCGCCCTTTTTCCCACGCATTCATCGTGAATCGCTTTTCCATGACTGTATGCACATGTATCACATCGTGCCATCCGAGTCCTGTCACAGGGCAAATCAAGAAATACAGGACTCGGTCGAGAGCTTTCGATTTATCTGCCAATGCAGATGCTAAGGTCTGTTTTTCTTATACGTGGCTATGGTCCCACGAGACCACTCCCTCAACTAGTGAAAGACAAGACAGGATAAATCCTGTATGAGAACACAACACTGGCCAACCCACATCCAAGCCTTACCGCAACCATAATTAGATAACAATTATGGTCTTTTGGGTGTTCTCTGCCTTTCCGTACGTACACGCTTGACCAAAGATGGTAGGTAGCCTGACGAAATGCTATCTAGGGTACGACCGTGTATCGTCGACTATCCCCTATCCATCCCCGTCTTTAGGTCGCTCGTATAGCAACCAAGGCATACTCTTGGTTCTTCTAACGCAGACCTTAACCTCTCATGAGCCTAGTATAATCACCTGGCAGCTCATAGAGGGATACCAAGAATATCCTCACGTTCCCCGAAGCCGCTGCTTCGTTACCCAGTTCGCTGGAGCCTTTATCTAAATCAGATACTTGCTCCTACTCGTATACTTAAACGATGACCTACCGTATCAGGTTACTCATCTATCTATGAACTGGTCTAAATTTCCTTGACTAAGAATCATTACTTAGTTATTCTTCAACTAAGGTTTACCACTTAGCATTGTTCCCGTTATCCTTGTTAACTACGGTTATCCACCTAATCCTCAGAACTAGGGTTTACATAATGGATTAAGTGTCACTTAAGTTCATGACTTAACCCGTCTACAAATCCTGTCAAAATTGGCTAAGTATCCAAGTTCAAGGCTTAACCCTACAAACCATGCTCAAGTTGGTTAAGTATATTAAGCAATTCATGACTTAACCTCGTCCAATTATCATTCTAGATTGGTTAAGTATATATTAACTTGACCCTATCAATTTACTTAGTCAAATCGGTCAAGTGTATTCAAGCGATTCGTGACTTAGCCTTATCATGTTTTCACTTTATATTGGTTAAGTATTGGTTAACTTAACCACAATAAATTAACGAGTTAGATTGGATAAGTATAGGTCACTTAACCACATCAATTCATCATGTTTAGATTAGTTAAGTGTTTAACTTAACCCCATTAAACTACCAAGTGGGATTAATTAAGTCTAGGCTAACTTAACCCCATCCGATTTCCATGTTTAGACTAGTTGAGTCTAATCTTAACCCCATTCGTTAACCGTATTTTTCGGTTAAGCGTCATTAAGAAAACTTACTTAACCTTACCAAGTTATCGCGTTGGATTGATTAAGTGTTGGTTAACTTAACCCCATCCACTAGTCATATAAAAATGGTTAAGTGTCATTAGGCAAATCAAGTTACTTAACCTACCCAACCTTGTCATGTTTTGTTAAGTATCATTAGCCTAATCAAATTACTTAACCCATTTGTCCATGTCATATTTGGTTAAGAGTCATTAATCAAATTAACTTTACCCTATCATGTGGCATTAATTACTTAATGCACCTTCACCTCTCACATTAGACTTTGTTGTGGTTACTAGTTAAGCCGGTCGGTTCCGGGTAGCTTTACACCACAACTTGGTCTAACCTCGGGTTCAAGCACAACATGACCAACTTCTCACATTGGGTCCTATTGTTTGCAACTACTAGTTAGGCCGGTCGGTTCCGGGTAGTTTTACGTTGCAAACTCAACCCAACCTCGAGTTGGCCACACTTATATTGTCTAAGTGTCATGTCCATCATGTTTCCCAAAACATGTTACAAGTTTTCAAGCATTTGGGTAGACCTAACTTAATAGGTAAATTCCCAAAGGGTAGACCTAACTTAATAGGTAAATTCCCAAGCTTATGTTTTTATGCATACTTACATGTCAACTTCCATGTTATATTTCAAGTCATGTTTTCAAGTTGTATTTTCATGTCATTAGAAATTACCCATAACATAACCCAACGCTTTTAAACTCACATATACGTTCGCGACAACGTAATGGATTAAAAGAAGAGACTTGGCAAAGGCATGACAAAAATGGATATTAAGCCACAAGTTAATCATGGTGGCAAATGAGGCACAAATGTGTTCATTAACTTGCATGTTACATTCTTAACCCTCAAAACATGCATAAACCCAAACTTGGCACATAAGTGAATCATGGTGACAAAAGATATGGAATGATGACTAGTAACTCGCATATATCATCATATAAGGGTTATGACTTCATATGCAAGTTGACATAAAGGTTATGAGGGTTCCCATGTTGCCTAATGCAACATTTCAACATAAAGGTTGTAGCTTTTAGCTCACAAGATCAAGATAATGACTTCATAAACTTGCATGACATGATAGCATGTATCATACTCAATGATCAAACCCAAACTTGCAACATGAACATTTAACTTCATAGTTAATATCTAAGAGTAGGGAAAGGGCTTACATTGCTATGAAGGCACAAAATATATGACAATGCCCTTATGCAATCAAATAGACCCAAAATGCAAGCTCTAACATAAAAACCCTTGAGCCAAAATGATCAAAACCCTTGCTTTATGATGCAAAGATAGAAACTTGACTTGAATGCAAGCTAATGACACTCATACAAGCTTGAAAACACTTGTATGCATGGAAAATCTCTCATAGAAACCATTTAGAAATTTTATGAAGAGAGTGGAGGCCATGAGAGGTAAAATTTTGCCATAGTTTAGTTGCATGAATGAATAATGAGGATTTAGGATAGGTTAGGGTCTTATTTATAGATTAGGCAAGTGTTTTAGGCCATAGGATTAAACCTAGATTCAATCCAAGCCATCAAAGCATGTCTTGGGGAAGAAGTCAAGTGTAGGAACCATCTAGGGCCTTTAGATTAAAGATGAACCATGAGAACCATCCAAATGCAAAATCTGCATTTGAGCGAATCGGCCCACGGGTTGACAGCCAAACACCCTGGATTAACCCCTAGTCGACCCAGTAGGCTCGGGTCGACCTCAAAAATCGGCCGGTTCGGTTATTCCCCTCTCCCAATTCGCTGTTTTGAACATTTTTGCATATTTATTTATTTAATTTTCAATTATATATATATATATATATCAATATATATATATATCTCTCTGCGCAACCCATTTCACTTAATTAAGTATACTTTAATTTGGGAATTTTTCGTGAAACTTCGCGAGGCCATATCTTGGTCATACGGACTCCGATTTTCGAAAACTCGGACTCTATTTCGCGTATTTTTCTGAGACGAACGCAATGGCATAGCCCGTTTCCCTTGATTCAGATTTTACAGTTTAATTCTGCCTCCATTTATGTTATAACAGGTTATTGAAAATACGGGTTGTTACATTCTCCCCACCTTTTAGGATTTCGTCCCCGAAATCTCCAAGTTAGGAAGAACATATCCTACCATCCATCATCCATCTACTCAAAACATCATCCACAAGCAACCATTGTCCTTAGATGATTTCTAATGCTGTATGAATATATGCAAAACGTGTGTGTACATGTTCCTTAGCTAATGTTAATGATCAGGCCTGAATAATCTTTCTAATGCAAAATATGTACAGTGCCATGAATCCAACATGTATGCAAATAGTCCTGGTCATATAGATACTATATGCGTGCACAATCATTCATTCATATGCAACAACCGCATGATAATACATTCGATTTCATCCATAAACAAGTATAAATACTCGTGCATATGCAATATGAAATGTGACCGAGTCGAGCTAGTATCTAATGTGTATTCGCGCATCCATGAGCAACCACTTGCAACCATATCAATCATAACATGTTTCAAATACATGTTTACATCCATAGGGTTCTACCTAGAATTCCCTGAAACAGGGTCGAGAAGATAAACAGGACAAACTCCTTACAGGGTTTGTAACGGAGAATAGGACCGAGAGGATGTCCACAAAAGATAGCCTACAAGTAAGCTCTACAGAAAACAGGGATCAAGGATATACTCCCAAAAAGAGATATCATGCGCGTATCTAGTCTTTGACCATCAAAGTCGTCTTTTAACTTCGCGATTTTGTATCTTCTTATTCCTGTTTCCATAACATGAGTTGGAACTCATTTCTTCGTCGCCTCTCGTTCCACTTGCACTTATCCTTTTCCTAGAATACTTGACGCAAACATGACTGCGTACTCATGATCTCATGCAAGCTTTCCAAAATTCACTAGTGAATCTTGGATCTCGTTTATATACTATAAGGCATTCCATGTAGAAGAACTTTCTCTTGAAAGTAAACAGATGTCAATCAGGTTATCATGCGCACTTACTAGGGTGATCTCTATAACCCATGCATAAATGAAGTAAACCATCCGTCTTATTGGCGAACACCACTCGATCGGGCTTCAAATTTCCAATAAAGGCATCAAGGGATTCTAAGTAACTAGTCATGACAGAACCTCAAAAAGGTTACCCGATACTTCGAGGGCATTACCAAGGCTAGTCAAAAGGTCTAACTACCCTCCTATCAAAACCGAGAGTGGCACCCCCTACTGGATAACCACTTCATCCCTAGAATCCATCCATAGCTTATAAACATAAGCATTATTTCCAAACTCAACACTTGGCATAGACATTCCCAAATCCAAACAAGTCATGTATAAATGGACTGATTCTCCAATAGGACTTTGAGACAAAAATGGGATTCTCTATTACGCTAGTACTTAAGGTGCAGAGACTCAACTATCGAAGCAGACTTAAATGATACGAACAACGAAGTCCTAACGGGATGATAGAGAAGAAAAGCTAAACCTTTAACAAGATCGTTACCCTCCTTCCGAGGTACTCTAGAAATGAGAGCATACTACTGCCCTCCCGATGATCTTGTACTTGTCCCATAATACCTAACTATCCGCCCCGTTTTACCATGCCAAAGGTACTCTCTCGTCATGGGTTTCATTGTTCATCTTTCTCCCTCCTTTGAGGACTAAGCCATACCAACAAGTTGCTCATCCTTAAGCTCGTATCCTTTATCCTTCTTTCTCATGATACTTTCTTATAACGCGTCCACTGGTCTCTCGAGAACCACCTCCATCGTATGGAAAGCACTTTCGTAGGTAGAAAAGACTAGTCGCAGTTAAAACTACTGTGACTACAGATGGAGGAAAGAAAGGAAAAGAGACTCAATTAAGGAAACAAGGATAGTGCTAATGGCCTTTGGGGAATAGCCTTTTTCTTTTAAAAGAAAATTTTCTTGAAAAATGCTTCTTTGTAAACGGTTTTTTTTTTCAAATAGTTTTCAGAAGGTCTTTAAAAACTTTTGCCCAGTCTGGTAACCTTCTGCTCTGATACCACGTGTAACACCCCGCCTCCGCTAGGGTCACTCGCAAAGGAATGCACTAGCTTTAGAGGGGCATTGTTGGTAAACATGCACAGAAATATCACAAGACAGAACATATAAAATAGCGGAAGTAAAATCAAACTTTCATAACATGAATAAATAAGGTCTAAAGCCCTTTACATCAGAGTACATCAAAACCTCTCTTGCAATAGTAAAGAAGCATAAAGACATTTTCATAAATTATTCCCCAAGTAAAAACAGTAAAGTAGCCATTAGCCAAGAAAAGTCCAAGCCATCCATGATGACCTTCAAGCAGAAGAAGTCCGAACTAAACAACACTATTTCCTCCCTGTACCCTGGGGGGGAAACGGAAGAAAAGAGGCGAAACAAAACGGGTCAGTCAAAAAGACTGAGTAAGCCCTATCTACTATTAGCATAAAAACTAGTAAAGTTAACTGACATGAGAAACTGAGATGAACATAAGCATGATAACAAGATAGATAAGCTAAATCAAAATAACAGGATGAACTACTGAACTCAGATAAACTAAGGTGTCATGATAAATTACGATGTCAAGAAAAAACAAGGTATCACATCGTCAGGTTTCTATCAAGTATAATATCCCCAAGATATCTGTCACGTATAACGCCCCGTGATATCTATCCTGTATTTTAGCTCTGCACCTACCGTACTAGTATCCCCACCGTGTCATGTGTTAACCAAGAATGACCCTCACTCAAAAGTCGTGTAATGGTCCATGTCAACCTAATATATCGCATATATAGGTTACTCAACTTGTATGTTTTATTTCATGTAAATGTTCAGTCCCTTGCCGTAGACCATACGGGCTTTCCCATGAGATTCTATATTACTTTAACATAGTTCCATGATCCTTAAGATCGGTTTGGACTGTTACCCTAAACCTAGCTAGGGTCTTCCAACATGAATTATTGTTTGTACAACTAGGACTTATGCTACCTAGGGCTGCTAGGGATTATGCTTACCTATTGCACGTTTTCGTATCTCGGTTTGGGTTCAACCACCTAGGGCCACTAGGGATTACGCTAACCGCCAACCGTGCCCTTTTTCCCACGCATTCATCGTGAATCGCTTTTCCATGACTGTATGCACATGTGTCACATCGTGCCATCCGAGTCCTGTCACAGGGCAAATCAAGAAATACAGGACTCGGTCGGGAGCTTTCGATTTATCTGCCGATGCAGATGCTAAGGTCTGTTTTTCTTATACGTGGCTATGGTCCCACGAGACCACTCCCTCAACTAGTGAAATACAAGACAGGATAAATCCTGTATGAGAACACAACACTGGCCAACCCACATCCAAGCCTTACCGCAACCATAATTAGATAGCAATTATGGTCTTTTGGGTGTTCTCTGCCTTTCCGTACGTACACGCTTGACCAAAGATGGTAGGTATCCTGACGAAATGCTATCTAGGGTACGACCGTGTATCGTCGACTATCCCCTATCCATCCCCGTCTTTAGGTCGCTCGTATAGCAACCAAGGCATACTCTTGGTTCTTCTAACGCAGACCTTAACCTCTCATGAGCCTAGTATAATCACCTGGCAGCTCATAGAGGGATACCAAGAATATCCTCACGTTCCCCGAAGCCGCTGCTTCGTTACCCAGTTCGCTGGAGCCTTTATCTAAATCAGATACTTGCTCCTACTCGTATACTTAAACGATGACCTACCGTATCAGGTTACTCATCAATCTATGAACTGGTCTAAATTTCCTTGACTAAGAATCATTACTTAGTTATTCTTCAACTAAGGTTTACCACTTAGCATTGTTCCCGTTATCCTTGTTAACTACGGTTATCCACCTAATCCTCAGAACTAGGGTTTACATAATGGATTAAGTGTCACTTAAGTTCATGACTTAACCCGTCTACAAATCCTGTCAAAATTGGCTAAGTATCCAAGTTCAAGGCTTAACCCTACAAACCATGCTCAAGTTGGTTAAGTATATTAAGCAATTCACGACTTAATCTCGTCCAATTATCATTCTAGATCGGTTAAGTATATATTAACTTGACCCTATCAATTTACTTAGTCAAATCGGTCAAGTGTATTCAAGCGATTCGTGACTTAGCCTTATCATGTTTTCACTTTATATTGGTTAAGTATTGGTTAACTTAACCACAATAAATTAACGAGTTAGATTGGATAAGTATAGGTCACTTAACCACATCAATTCATCATGTTTAGATTAGTTAAGTGTTTAACTTAACCCCATTAAACTACCAAGTGGGATTAATTAAGTCTAGGCTAACTTAACCCCATCCGATTTCCATGTTTAGACTAGTTGAGTCTAATCTTAACCCCATTCGTTAACCGTATTTTTCGGTTAAGCGTCATTAAGAAAACTTACTTAACCTTACCAAGTTATCGCGTTGGATTGATTAAGTGTTGGTTAACTTAACCCCATCCACTAGTCATATAAAAATGGTTAAGTGTCATTAGGCAAATCAAGTTACTTAACCTACCCAACCTTGTCATGTTTTGTTAAGCATCATTAGCCTAATCAAATTACTTAACCCATTTGTCCATGTCATATTTGGTTAAGAGTCATTAATCAAATTAACTTAACCCTATCATGTGGCATTAATTACTTAATGCACCTTCACCTCTCACATTAGACTTTGTTGTGGTTACTAGTTAAGCCGGTCGGTTCCGGGTAGCTTTACACCACAACTTGGTCTAACCTCGGGTTCAAGCACAACATGACCAACTTCTCACATTGGGTCCTATTGTTTGCAACTACTAGTTAGGCCGGTCGGTTCCGGGTAGTTTTACGTTGCAAACTCAACCCAACCTCGAGTTGGCCACACTTATATTATCTAAGTGTCATGTCCATCATGTTTCCCAAAACATGTTACAAGTTTTCAAGCATTTGGGTAGACCTAACTTAATAGGTAAATTCCCTAAGGGTAGACCTAACTTAATAGGTAAATTCCCAAGCTTATGTTTTTATGCATACTTACATGTCAACTTCCATGTTATATTTCAAGTCATGTTTTCAAGTTGTATTTTCATGTCATTAGAAATTACCCATAACATAACCCAACGCTTTTAAACTCGCATATGCGTTCGCGACAACGTAATGGATTAAAAGAAGAGACTTGGCAAAGGCATGACAAAAATGGATATTAAGCCACAAGTTAATCATGGTGGCAAATGAGGCAAAAATGTGTTCATTAACTTGCATGTTACATTCTTAAGCCTCAAAACATGCATAAACCCAAACTTGGCACATAAGTGAATCATGGTGACAAAAGATATGGAATGATGACTAGTAACTCGCATATATCATCATATAAGGGTTATGACTTCATATGCAAGTTGACATAAAGGTTATGAGGGTTCTCATGTTGCCTAATGCAACATTTCAACATAAAGGTTGTAGCTTTTAGCTCACAAGATCAAGATAATGACTTCATAAACTTGCATGACATGATAGCATGTATCATACTCAATGATCAAACCCAAACTTGCAACATGAACATTTAACTTCATAGTTAATATCTAAGAGTAGGGAAAGGGCTTACATTGCTATGAAGGCACAAAAGATATGACAAAGCCCTTATGCAATCAAATAGACCCAAAATGCAAGCTCTAACATAAAAACCCTTGAGCCAAAATGATCAAAACCCTTGCTTTATGATGCAAAGATAGAAACTTGACTTGAATGCAAGCTAATGACACTCATACAAGCTTGAAAACACTTGTATGCATGGAAAATCTCTCATAGAAACCATTTAGAAATTTTATGAAGAGAGTGGAGGCCATGAGAGGTAAAATTTTGCCATAGTTTAGTTGCATGAATGAATAATGAGGATTTAGGATAGGTTAGGGTCTTATTTATAGATTAGGCAAGTGTTTTAGGCCATAGGATTAAACCTAGATTCAATCCAAGCCATCAAAGCATGTCTTGGGGAAGAAGTCAAGTATAGGAACCATCTAGGGCCTTTAGATTAAAGATGAACCATGAGAACCATCCAAATGCAAAATCTGCATTTGAGCGAATCGGCCCACGGGTTGACAGCCAAACACCCTGGATTAACCCCTAGTCGACCCAGCGAGCTCGGGTCGACCTCAAAAATCGGCCGGTTCGGTTATTCCCCTCTCCCAATTCGCTGTTTTGAACATTTTTGCATATTTATTTATTTAATTTTCAATTATATATATATATATATATATATATATATATATATATATATCAATATATATATATTTCTCTGCGCAACCCATTTCACTTAATTAAGTATACTTTAATTTGGGAATTTTTTGTGAAACTTCGCGAGGCCATATCTTGGTCATACGGACTCCGATTTTCGAAAACTCGGACTCTATTTCGCGTATTTTTCCGAGACGAACGCAATGGCATAGCCCGTTTCCCTTGATTCAGATTTTACAGTTTAATTCTGCCTCCATTTATGTTATAACAGGTTATTGAAAATACGGGTTTATATATATTTCAATAACTTTGTTATTCTATTCAATAAATGAATATTTTCTTCAACACATGAATATTTTCAACACATGAATATTCTCAACACATGAGCATCGTCAACACTTGACTATTCATTCTATTCAACACATGAATCTTTATTTTATAATATTCTTTATTTTCCCAATTGGAATGAGGCCCAATCAATTACCATATAATGTAAATTATATGGATTCCATACAACACATGTATATAATAGCAATGATAAATAATCAACCACCATCCAAAGTGCACTACACTGTATAAGCATCAAATATAGATATCTAACGCTTATAACAACCTGTCAATCAATCGATCGACATACAACTAATTATTGGGATTAGTGTATGTCATATGTCATCCCAATACCCGTGTAGGGTTTCAAATCATCAAACACAGATGTTTATTTATGCAGTTGGGCGACGTGTAAAATTTATCGACACAATCAATATAAGTCAAATCAGTGTACATAAACAAATCGTCCGATTTGTTTATAAATATTTATTTTATTCACATACACGTTAAAAATTATATTTTTAACGATAAATAATTTATTTCAACACATGAATATATTTTCATTCATTTCACATCACAATCAATTTTCACCACAATACAAAATCAAACAAGTCATCCATGGTCTGGACAACGGGTGTCGGGTGCTGCTAAGCACCGTCTACATCCTAGTATATATTTTTAACTAGAAAACAAGAATTAAGGTGAGAAGTTCTCACAGAGGGTTCCACTCCGCCGTGCTTTATTTTTGAACTGCTGAATCGTCTGGATCTGTTTGAAATTCTAATGAAGTCCTTGTCCCGCTGGTCATAATAAAAATTATATTTTTATCACTTCATTTCAATAAATAAAAATCATATTTTTATTTCTACTTCATATATATTTGCAACGCTTCTTTTTATATAAAAAATTATATTTTTATATTTCTACTTCATATATAAAGGTCGAATTTTTTTACTACCTATATATTATAAAAATCGTATTTTTATTCTTCTACTAATATAAAAATCATATTTTTATTCTTTCTAAAATATAGAAATCATATTTTTACTATCGTACATATATAAAAATCATATCTTTTTCTAGTTTAAAAACTAAATCTTTTCTAAATTTATAAAAATCAAAGCTTTAAACAAATAAAGATCTCGTCTTTAAACCAACAAAAATCGTATATTTTCAACCTTAAAAATCATGCCATTCACAACAAATTAAAATACTAAATGATAAATAAAAATAAAATAAATAAAATAAAAAAGAAACTTACATTTAAAAAGGGATAGAGGGGGTTGTTTGCGCTGGAGTGGGGTGGCGGATCATCGGAGGGCGGCGGTGGGAGGCGTAGCAGCGGCGGAAGGGGGTGCGTGGCCTGGAGGCGGCGGCACGGTGATAGGGGGCGCGACAGAATTGTTTCGAGTTTGGGGGTTATGGTTTTGGGTTTGGAAGGGAGAACGGAGAGAAGGGAGGAGGAGGAAGAGGCGGGTTAGAGGGGGGGAGGTGGTTGCGGCGGTGGTGCCCCACCTGGAGGCGGCGGCAAACTAATCGAGGGGGGCTGTGAATCCCGATTCTCCCCCTTTTTTTTCTTTCTGAAATAAAATAGAAGATAGAGAGAGTGAGGTAGAGAGTATATATATATATATTATTAATTTTATAATCCATAAAGTTACTTTTTATTTCGACCTCTAAATGAGACCCACCGCCTGTCTTCCAAAGCTAATTACCCCCATTCCGAACACAATGGGATATGTATCGTAAGATGATTCGGTCGTTTCGATCAGTTTTCATCAAAATCAAAATATAACTCTGTATATTAAATTTGAACGCGCATTTCAATTTACCGGGGCCACATACGAACTCTAAAAATTCCTGAAAAATATTTTCTACCTTCGTATTGATGATACGGTCCTAACAAAACTAATTTCGTCAAATTCCGAGACCGTTTGAAAAATGGCCATTTTCCAGTCGATTAAAATCAACTAAAACTGGTCAAACGCGTTTTCCTTTGCCACGCTCACATATTGATTCAGAAAATTACGAATTTTGAAACCTCGCATTAACTTGACATCACGGATCCAACAAAAGTGGTTTCGTCCAAAACCGAGGTCGTTTGCAAAATTTCCATTTTTAAGGGCCAGAATTCCATAGCGACTATTCTGAATTTTCAACTGGGCATAACTTTTTATTCCCGCTATGAAATTTCAATTTTTCGGATTCATTGGAAATATATTCTCAAATAGATTCTAATATTTTTGGTTTCGCTAAAATCCGGTTTATTTTGAATCCTGTACATTCATTTGAACTTTGAAATCGAAATTTCAAACTACCGCGCCATTTTCAATTCCTTTTATAATTTAAAATAAATATTTATATTCTAACGACGATTCAAATAAATATATACGTTCTATTTCTATTCAAAAATAAATTTCTCGTCGTTATTATTTAAAATAATTCATTTTAAATATTCAAAATTACCAAAATAAAAATTTTAAATTGGCTCAGAATTTCCGGGTTATTACAATGACGCATACATTCTGGGTTTTGTGGGATATGATGGGGTTTTATCATGCTTAGTTTCCTAAGAATCATTTGATAATCTGATCTGTACCAGTAGTTTGTATGTATTTGAATATTTCTGATAAGGTTAGGCGTTTTTACTCAAAGTGTGAAGTAGATTTCCAGCTTGACATTTGTTTAATGGGGGTAATTCTCTGAGTGTCAATCTGATGTTGATTTCGGTCTTCGGGGTTGATACTTAGGGGGTTATTCTCTTAAACCGATGTCTAATGGGAACAAAGCGTTTGTTTTAATTGTACTTGCTTCTATCACTCGGCTGTATCCTATCGATCGAATCTTCGACCTTTAGGTAGAAACTAATGGGTGTAAACATGTGTTTGAGACATGTTATGTTTGATGGTTGCAAGTGGATGCATGTGGTTGCTCGTGGATGCATATACACACACTAGGCACTAGATCGGCTCAAAAGCAATCTCATACTGCATATGGATGTGTGTGCATTTTTCAATTTTTATGGATGCAAAATGATTGACTCATCACATGGATGTTGCATTTAGATGAATGGTTATGCACTCATATAGAAATGATGTGTATCAAATAGGATTTCTTGCATACATAATTGGACTCATGGCACTAACATAATTCGCATTGAGGAGGTCAACTGAATCAATAGACCGCCTGATCTTTGCATTAGAGAAGAGACATGTACACACACTTTTGCATATGTTCATACAACATTAGAAGTTTTCTAAGGACAATGTATGCCTGTGGATGATATTGAGTAGATGGGTGATTGGATGGTAGGGCACATTCTTCTTAACTTGAAGATTTCGGGGACGAAATCCTTTAAGGAGGGGAGAATGTAACACCCCGAATTTTCTGTGAACATAAAAGTAACAAAACAAAGTATACTTAATTTTTAAAAGAAGAATTAAGGGAAACGGGTTACGCCATTGCGTTCCTCTCGGAATTTTGCTTGAGACAGAGTCCGAGTTTGCATAAAACGGATACCGTATGAAGAAGATATGGACGAACGAAGTTAGGCAGAAAAACCGGAAGTTGACCAGAATGCACTGGCGCACTTCACAAGTGCGCCAGTACAAAAATACACTGGGGCACCTTCCAAGTGCGCCCATACCGATCCAGCACAGAATTCTGGAGTGTTCTGTGATGATGTGTCTTCTTCTGAGTGGCCGGATGATGTGTATTTGAGCTGGGTAGTTCTGATGGTCTCCTAGTTCATGTAAGGGCTTTAAAACACTCTCTACACCTATAAATACATAGCAAGACCTAACCCTAATTCATTAAAAAGGGGGAATGGCGCCTCCATGCTCCTAAAACATAAAGTGACCTAGCCTCCACCCTAATCAATCAATTCAAGCGAGAAGATAAAGATAACAAATCAATGCCTACATTAACGGAAAGCTAAATTAACTCCAGAAAATCAGATCCCAGAATCGTTCTTCTCTTTCTTAAACCACAAATTGTGAGTACAGTTATTTTCAGATATGAAATTTAATGATGATCTTGACATGGTTATAAATCTGAATTGGAGATTATGCATATTCCTGTTTATCAGATCTGTTTTTCGGTGTAGATCTATCTTATTCCTGTTTATCAGATCTGTTTTTTTCTGTGTAGATCTATCTTATTGTAGCTATTCTGTATCTCTTCCTTCCTTCTGTTCTATAGCCAGGCTACCACGAGCCTGAGCCAAATCTCATAAGAGATTGGCACGCGAACGCTAAATTTGGGGAAAATATTGAATGATGCATAATTGGACATAACTGATTTGTGACTAAATTGAGAACACAACATAAGTTGTGATTTAAAGATCTAAATCTAAGCATACTATATACGACAATTTATGATTTGGAAGAAGGAGAATTATTGTATGACAACATATGACTTGTAATTTGGGGGCATAATGCATGTTATAATTCAAGTTCTGATTTTGAGAACATAATACATGTTGTAATTCAAGATCTAGATTTGGGGCATATTTTATATGATGATCTATGACTTGGAAGAAAAAGGATATATGATTTAGGTGTAAAAAGGTCTATATTAAAATAGGATAACTATTAATTGTGAATACGCCTAAATGGGGATTTTGGATATTTGACATACGCTGAAATCAAAGGCTATAATTTGGCATAATTCATATTGTATATCATGATTTGGGGTTTTTGGGGAATATTCTGTACTATGTAAATTTAACTAGAAATTTGGGACATATGTTATATTTTGAATTATGACCATAATTTGGGCATGTAAAAATTAGGCATAATTTTATAATTCGGCGAGGTATGTCACTGGAATTTTAAGGGATGATTACATCTGTTATGTTGCTTAATCTGCTAAATCTATTGAAACTGAATATGGTAATTTGGGTATAAAATCTGTTGGCTCGATCCAAAATTGAGCAAAACATGTTAATAGAACTTTGAATAATATGATGTAACTTGTAAAGAAGTTAATTTGTTGAATTGGCATAATTAGTCTGATATTGGCATAATCTGTGAATGAATATTTTAGCTAAAAATAGGAATGCTGAGACATGAGGTTAGACTCTGTTTGCGGTAGAAGCCTGCCCGGACCCAATCGGCTTAACCAGTAACCGCAAACTGTCAGTCTAATATGAGAGGTCGTAGGCATAAAGATGCTTAGACACGAGGTTAGGTCTGGCTTGTGGCAGAAGTCTGCCCGGAACCGCCCGGCACATCCAGCGGCCACAAGCTACCGACCTAATGTGAGAGGTATGTGTATTAATATTTAATTAATGCAAATCTAAGATAAATGTGATACCTAAAACGTATTGGGTGGATAGGGTTAAAACAATTGGACTGATGAATCTAATAAACCCGTTTCGTAAATCTGTAGGCCCAATACAAAGTTAGGTGAAACAATCTGTAAGTCTGTTAATCTGTATATCTGATCCGTTAGTCTGAAAACTTGTTAATTTGATCCGTTAGTCTGAAAACTTGTTAATCTGTATGACTGATCTGAGAACTAGTTAACCTGAACTTTGTACATCTGAAATCTGTAAGCAAGTTAATCTGAAATATGTTAGTTTGGAGACACAAGGTTAGGAGGGGTAATTACTTGTTTCATTTGTTGTTTGGGACCCATATTAGTCATTAACACTTTCTGGTATCAAAACTGTGACCCAACACTAAGAGGGTTCCGGGCACGCTTACTGAACTAATTGTAAGAGGTTCACTCTGATAATGGCGAGGGGTGTTGATGGCGCATTCCAACCGGGTCATGTGCGTGCATGGATCCGGTCTGCTCTGAGGATGTAAGACAACATGACATCTGTAAATAGGTATGTGTCTATAGGTTGCCACTTTAGGGAGTGATACACCCTTCTGTGGGGCCGACACAGGGTATTTATGTATTAGGGAGCCGATCGCTTGGGGTAGAATTTAGGGTACACTTAGTTCTGTCTATTTTTGCTAGGGTACTGTCTGTTTCTGTTGGGGTGGTAACACATGTATGGTTCTGTGTGGTACCGTCTATTGGGGTGGTAAAGGCCCATTACTAGCGTACACCTAATTCAAATATTCTGTTTCCGTAGGGATTATTCTGTTTCCGTCTCTGATTCCGTTCCTGCTTCTGTTTCTGTACGTCTGTCTCTGTTGGGGTGGTAAAGGCCCATTAGCTGGGGTGGTAAAGGCCCATTATTAGCATTCTATTTCTGTACTATCTGTCTCTGTTCAGGTGGTAAAGGCCCATTACTAACGTCGTGTTTCTGTAGAGATTATTATGTTTCCGTTTCTGTTTCAGTTTAGACATTAGGGTAACACCTAGTCTTGTTATACTAGTATTAGTGCAGAGAAGTGAAAACTAATTAAGAATCTTAGCTTAGCCTATATCATTATGTTTCTTCTGTTAACCTGCTATTCCTGTTACGGTTATCTCTCATCCGTTTTATTTACATGTCATGATACTATTATCTGTTTATATGCTGAAAGTCATTGGACTCACAAGACTTATGTCAGACCTAGTTTGTTTCGCCTCTTTTCTTCCGTCCCCCCCTCCCCCAAGGTGCTCAGGGTAGAAACATAGGAGCTTGATTCAGATTCTCTCTGCTTGAAGTGTTTGAAGTATTGCTTGGCTTTGACTCTATCTTTCCATGGCAGTTTATGTTGGGGATTATGGCTTTAAAAACTATGCATTCCGAAGGCTTTTGTAAAAGACTGATATTTATGTACTTGAATTCCGATATTGTGGTTTTGAAAAATGTAACCAAACTTATTTCTGTTTCTGATATAATAAAGTTATAAATTTTTCAAGTACTACATATATGTCTTGTAATATTCTGTTCTGCTTACTTATAACGTTCCACTAAAGTTAAGGCATTCCCTTTGTGAGTGACCTTAACGGAAGTGGGGTGTTACATTTATATAGAGAAGTAAGAGTCGGTTTTAACATCAACATTTTAAATGGAATGTGAGCAGCATTTATAAAGATGATTATAAATGGGATTATAAGCGTTAGAAGAAAAAATTGAGATTTTATATGAATAATTCTATAATTAGAAGTATAAATAGAAATTGGATTTGAGATATTGGTTTTTAATACGAAATCAAATTGTTTGGATTATAAGAAGAAATATTATTCACATTTAATGTGAATAAAGGATTTAAATAAATGTTTTGCAAATAAAATATTATAAAGGAAATAGGGTTTGAAATAGGAATTTAAATTGGAGTTAAAGGAATTAGAAACTAACTGGAAATTAGTTAAGTGAACAGTTGTCTGTGTATTGATCCGATGTCGGTTTCGGCCTTCGGGGTTAATACGTAGGGGGTTGTTCTCTTACTAGTTTACAGTTAGAGACTGACATATGTGAAAAGAGAGTGATGCGTGAATCAGAAATGGAAACGTTTTTTTCCAAAGTTAATAACGTATATTTTCTAAAATTAGAAAATAAGCATTTGATGAATATATGGAAACAAGAAATGGGGAAATGATTAAATGTTGATTGATGATTGATCGATAGAAATTTCCATTTGGAAATATTATCGTTGTTCGCACACAAGTTTTCTTTGACAGTTAAATCACAGACTATCAAAGTTCTTGACCATTTTTCCGTCGTCCATACGAAGAGACCGGGATTAGATTCATTATCTGAAAATCCCTCTGTATAGGCGTTAGCGTTGCGATCAAATATGATGAAGATAATTGAAGACGGAATTATGCAAGGGCTGTCCTGTTTACAGAATAGTGCCTTTGGGTTGTCCAGTCTTAGGACAACTTGAATGGACGAATGTCTGACAGAGTATGTCTGGCAGATCGCGTAAGTTGATCGTTTCAAACGTATTTACGTTGGTGGTGGAGGAATTTGTTTCTCTTAGCTTATACCCATGGTATTTTTAGGGAAATCAATTTGTGATTTTACGGGTATGACGATGTGGCATTCAAAGTAAATGAAGGAGTGATCTGTTAAAAGATACGTTATGACCTCAAGCCTCATCAACTGGGAAATGACAAAAATCGGGCAGGCAGCATGGCTAAGTGGGCCGCACCCAATTAGGGTATTTTGTCACCATCTAGAGAATATTCATATTTGTTACCTCTTTCGATTCTGTATCTCCCAGGAATGGTTATGTTGGTATACCAACCGTAAGGTGATAATATATTCGGAACATTCAAGCGAAATGAATGGCCAGTCATGTGTGGCCAAGTTGCAAGATGTTCTTGTTGAACTCCAGTGTATCGCTTCTAGAGTACACTGATCGGAAGGTGGATCCGTACCTTGTCATAGTTGGAAATCAATGACCCAATAAGAGCCTGCGGTTTTGATTGTATATTATATATGTGGATCGTGAGATGAAAGCGTTCCACTAGATTGCTATTTATTTGATTTAGACATTATTATAATATAGAAGAGTATGGATTTTAAAAGAAATTTTAAAAGTTAAACAACTGGTTGGAGTTTACTCACACCAGTCACATGACTGACCCAGAGTTTATTTTGTTTTGTTTTCCCTAAACTCTTGGGTGCCCAATTTTGTACGGGCAGTCAAGTAGTCGGGATGTTACAGATACTTGAAGAGTTGGAGCAGGAGGCTTCAGGATTATATAGCTATTGTTATTTCCTCTATGTTGTAAGTGTTATACTCTAATAATGGTATTGTATACAGCTACTATTTTATTTCGAAGTTATGTTATGAAATAACTTTATTCGTTCCGCTGTGAGATTCGTGTTTACTCTGATGTTGTATGTTCTTCTTCTTCTTCTATTCTAAGTTTCTATCTTATTTATTCTCACCCTCTAATTTCTTTCATGAACTATCTGGTGTTTCCGATGCTTGGATAGTCGATATTGAGTTTATGTCGGTTACTCAGGATCGCGAAAACCTGTGTCGTTACAGTGGTATCAGAGATGAAGGTTTAGTTATTAACTTGGCTTTGTGGCGTGACTCAGTAGAGATGGGGTTTGCAATACCCTGGATTGAGTTTAGTGTATATATATGAGCGCGTATTTGTTATTTGATATAAAAATGGTTTTATATTATGGAGATTTGTTGGTTAAGTTGTTTATGAATTTTGGTCGATCAATTTGATCCACTGTATTGGTAGGGGTTTATAAACACTCGAATACGATGAACCGACACTGTATGTTTTGAAAAGAGGGTAATGAAATAATTTTACCCAAAATATATTTTGATATAAACAAAGATTGATATTGAAATGATTATAATATATTGGATATATTGGTTGTTATTATAATCGAGTAAGATTATAAAAAAGTGAAATGGTTATATAAAATAACCAATTAGAATTCATATAAGTGTAATATATGAAATAGATGAATTAAATCTGAATTTAAATCAGAATTGGAATTTAAAATTCTGAAAAGATGAAAAGTGTTTGTAAATGGCATAGAATTAAATATATGGGAATTTTAAAATCCTAGGAGATTTTAGAAATGTTTTCCAAGCATTGGGAATAGTATTTTGAAATAGATTTCAAAATGGAAGTATTTAGAAATGGTTTTAAAAGTGATATAGTATTGAAATCACTTCAATAGCTGGGAAATGACCCTGATGATGAATCGCGACATCACTAGTGTTCATTTTTGAGTTGCTAAGTGACGGATTACTACCAAAGATTTTGTTCTTGAATTGTTTTGTGAAAAGCAAGTTGTTTTGAATCCTGAAAGGGGATATCTGGTTTTAGAAAAGCTAAACTGTTTGAAATTCCCTAGGGAAGATTGTTTGAATTAAAACAAATTAAATTAGAATTTGTAAAAGCAAATAGAAATAGAAATTGATTTGAAACCAGTTAAGTGGAAAATGAATTGAGATAGAAAGTATCGAATTAGATTGGATTAGAGACAATCCGAAATGGAATTGGACTGGTAAGTTAAGAGTTGAAATTAAAAATGGAATCTGAGTTAAGAACAGAATTTGGCTTGGTTATAACCGAATGATTGGGATGACATTGGTATATGCAGAATTAGTAACACATGGAAATGATATATTGATATACCCGACAAAAGGGTACCAGTTTATATTATATATGGGTTTGAGATTTTGATGAGCCGAATTGGCAAGCCGCTTGGCTGTTTGATTTTCTTTTGGGCTAAAGAAGGCCTAGAGAGGCGAGTTGGAGTTTGAGCTATTGACCAGTACAAAGGAGGTGCTGGCGAAATTTTCGAAAAGTTAAGGTGTTAGAAAATTTTCAGGATTTTTGAAAATTTTCGTTGGTAAGAATTAATTAATATTTTAATTGAAATTAATTGGTTCAGTGAAACTAGAGTTAAGAAGTAAATCAATAATTTTTAACCCAGTTAATAGGGTTTGTTTCCTACCTTAGCAATTTCGAGGACGAAATTATTTTAAGGGGGAAGAATGTAACGCCCCGTATTTTTACGGTATTATAATTAATTTATTTAATTATTTAAATAGAGATTCAGAGATTGAAAGGTTCATTAAATTAAATAACTTTGAATATTTAATTAATATAATAATTAAATAATATATTTAATTCTAGAATAATCAGAATTAGCTGAAATGGCAATATTGTGTGAACTGGACAATTCAAAATATCTAATTCAGTTTAGAATTTAATTATATTAACGAATATATTTAAATAAAGACAGTTTGAACGTATAATTATGTTATAATTATAATCGAGCTCGAAATGGCACTGCAGTTCGTAATTTGGCGATTCGAACTTTAAACGAATATACAGAATCCGTTTTAAGTCGGATTTCTGTGAAACAAGAAACGTTCAGAGCTGGTGAAGTATATTTTTCTAATGGAAGAGAAAAATCAGGATTTCATCGTGTAGATTTTGATTTATGTCCAAATCAAATTTTCGAAAAGTCGCTATGGAATTCCTTTATAATTTATAACGATTTATTTATGTTATAAATGAATTTTTCAATATAAATTGAATATCGATTCAACCGGGATTTGAATATCGAGTTATAAATCCAATTGGAGCTGTATGATATTCTATTATGAATATATACGATAATATTTATTTTTAAATATTAAATTTAATTATTTTTAAATATATTAATATTTAAAAGGGTTTATTTAGAGCTTTAAAAATAGTCAATTTTGCAAACTACCTCCGTTTTCGACGAAACTAATTTTGTTGGATCCGCAATATTAAATTATTGCTAGATTTCTATTTTCGTGATTTTTGGAGTCAGTGTGTGGCCGTAAGGATTTTTAATGTGAAAAACAGTCGATATTTTGATGGTTAAAAATACGCTGTGTGAGCTAACGGTGTCGGAATTCGACGAAACTATTTTCGTTAGGTCCGTAATATCGAATTGTAGCTGCATGCCAATTTTCATTATTTTTGGGTTTCGTGTGTGATCATGTGGATTTTTAGAGACAATTATAAGTAACGATTGATTAAAATTGAATAAATTAGTCAATATAAAAATATTATAAAAATCCTATAAATATACCTTTAATCTTCTTAACCCTAATCTCTCTCTTTTTCACGGTCAACTTAATAAGCCGCCACCAGAAACATTAAAACGTGGGAATTTCAATTCTTCAAAAATCAAAAGAAATTCAAAGAAAAATCAATAAATTGTAAGAGTGGTCTCGTTGTGATCCCTTTGGCTTCCTCTTCAATTCTATATGGGTTTGGTGAGGTGCGATTCATATTTTGGTTTGCTGTGTAAACCCACTAGCAGCTAGGGCTCGACTTTGTAGAAGCTAAGGGATTCTGGAGACTTAATGGATGGCGCGGAAGTACTCAGGGTGAGGAGACGAGCAAGGGGACAGGGTTTGGTCAACTTTGGCGTGAAGAAGTGTCGATCGAAATTACTGGAGGCTCGAGGAGCTCTGGTCGACGCGGGTGTTATGGTGGGATCGAGTTCAATGATTTTGGTTTAGGGTGAGGTTATTTCCAAAGAGGAGTTTGGTGGTGAAACCGGATTTCGATTCGGTGAAATGTAGAAGGAATGGTGGAGGAGCGTTGGTTGAAGGAAAATATTGAAGTCACAAATTTCTTTTTCTGGGGAAGAAGGATTGAGGTGACCGTGGGTTTATAATTAGGTAATGGGCCCGAATTTTAATGGGTTAAGGCCCAAAAATTGAATAGTGTTAGTTTAAATTAATTTAAATAATGTATTAACTTTAAATAATCATATCTTTATCATACGTTATCAGAATTGAGCGAAACAAGATCCGTTAGGATCGTATGGACGGTGGTTGCACAATGGAACAGACTAGGAGTGAATTGGAGCTCATTACAATTTATAGCAAAATAAATTGTCCAATCTGAATCGATGATAATTTATCGTTATTTAACGATAAATTACCAATGTGAGTAAATCTCACTAACTCTACACAGTTATATTCTTATAACATATTTTTAGAACGGATAAATGTTGGTTGATTGCTGTGTGTTGACTGTTTGGATGAACTGCTAGTCAGTTGGTTGAAATTATATATATATAATTATATATATAAATCGTTAAATATATATTGATTCTGTTTATCAGAATATTTCATGTTGAAATGAAATTGATGTTATATATGTTGTTTTAACATCTGTGGATGCAGGGAAACAGGTTGGTGGGATCCAACATGATCCCTCAATATTTATAATACTGTTTGTTTTCATATATTGTGATATATGATATGAAATATAATTTTGATTTGATTATGATGATACTGGTCCTGTTATTTGGTATTTGAAATACCATAAGAAATACTGAAATGTAAAAAGGAAATATTTATAAAATCATAGAATTTTATAAAAGGAATATTTATTTAGAAAATAAATAAGGTATTATAAGGGATATTGATTTGGAAAATAAATAGGATTAAAAGGGGAAATATTGGTCAAACAAATATAAAAGGTAATATTTGTGAAACAAATAGAAAAGGAAATATTTATAAAACGAATAGAATTTTATAAAAAGAGAATTTTACATTAGGAAAGTTTAGACCTGTGCTTCGCACACGGGTGTAACATGATATGGATTTAAAGTAAATATTTAAGCGAAATCTGTTTTAATAGATAAAGTGAGAAGATTAATTTATAAATAATATTTTATAAATTAAATAAAATATTTATCTTTTGATAAATGGAACATATAAGTCTGCGATTTATATAGAGAAGTAAGAATCGGTTTTAACATCGATATTTTAAATGGAATGTGAGTAGCATTTATAAAGGTGATTATAAATGGGATTATAAGTGTTAGAAGAATAAAATGAGATTTTATATGAATAATTCTATAATTAGAAGTATAAATAGAAATTGGATTTGGGATATTAGTTTTAAATACGAAATCAAATTGTTTTGATTATAAGAAGAAATATTATTCACATTTAATGTGAATAAATGATTTAAATAAATATTTTGCAAATAAAATATTATAAAGGAAATAGGGTTTGAAATAGGAATTTAAAATGGATTTAAAGGAATTAGAAACTAACTGGAAATTAGTTGAGTTGAACAGCTGTCTGTGTATTGACCTGATGTTGATTTCGGCCTTCGGGGTTAATACGTAGGGGGTTGTTCTCTTACTAGTATACAATTAGAGACTGATATATGTGAAAAGATAGTGATGCTTGAATCAGAAATGGAAACGTTTTTTCCAAAGTTAATAACGTATATTTTCTAAAATTAGAAAATAAGGATTTGATGAATATATGTAAACGAGAAATGGGGAAATGAATAAATGTTGATTGATGATTGATCGATAGAAATTTCCATTTGGAAATAATATCGTTGTTTGCACACATGTTTTCTTTGATAGTTAAATCACCGACTATCAAAGTTCTTGACCATTTTTCCGTCATCAATACGGAGGGACTGGGATCAGATTCATTATCTGAAAACCCCTCTGTATGGGCGTTAGTGTTGCGATCAAATATGATGAAGATAATTGAAGACAGAATTATGCAAGGGTTGTCCTGTTTACAGAATAGTGCCTTCGGGTTGTCCAGTCCTAGGACAACTTGAACGGACGAATGTATGACAGAGTATGTCTGCCAGATCGCGTAAGTTGATTGTTTCAAACGTATTTACGTTGGTGGCGGAGGAATTCGTTTCTCTTAGCTTGTACCCGTGGTATTTTTTGGGAAATCAATTTTTGATTTGATGGGTATGACGATGTGACATTCAAAGTAAATGAAGGAGTGATCTGTTAAAAGATACGTTATGACCTCAAGCCTCATCAACTGGGAAATGACAGAAATCGTACAGACAGCATGGCTAAGTGGGCCGCACCCAATTAGGGTATTTTTTCACCATCTAGAGAATATTCATATTTGTTACTTCTTTCGATTCTGTATCTCCCGGGAATGGTTATATTGGTATACCAACCGTAAGGTGATAATATATTCGAGACATTCAAGCGAAATGAATGGTCGGTCACGTGTGGCCGAGTTGCAAGATGTTCTTGTTGAACTCCAGTGTATCGCTTCTAGAGTACACTGATCGGAAGGTGGATCCATACCTTGTCATAGTTGGAAATCGATTACCCAATAAGGGCGCGCGGTTTTGATTGTATATTATATATGTGGAACGTGAGATGAAAGCATTCCACTAGATTGCTATTTATTTGATTTAGACATTATTATAATATCATAAGAGTATGGATTTTAAAAGAAATTTTAAAAGTTAAACAAATGGTTGGAGTTTACTCACACCAGTCACATGACTGACCCAGAGTTTATTTTGTTTTGTTTTCCCTAAACTCTTGGGTGCCCAATTTTGTACGGGCAGTCAAGTAGTCGGGATGTTACAGATACTTAAAGAGCTGGAGCAGGAGTCTTCAGGATTATATAGCTATTGTTATTTCCGCTGTGTTGTAAGTGTTATACTCTAATAATGGTATTGTATATAGATACTGTTTTATTTCGAAGTTATGTTATGAAATATATTTATTCGTTCCGCTGTGAGATTCGTGTTTACTCTGCTGTTGTATGTTCTTCTTCTTCTTCTATTCGAAGTTTCTATCTTATCTATTCTCACCCTCTAATTTCTTTCATGGACTATCCGGTGTTTCCGATGCTTGGATAGTCGATATTGAGTTTTTGTCGGTTACTCAGGATCGCGAAAACCCGGGTCGTTACACGAACAAATAAGATGCCCTAATTGAAATCTCTCATCTTGAATTTTCCATTTGGCTAAATTAATTTTCCTATATAAATGCATTCACTTTGCTGACATACTAATTTTGTTAATTTGGTAATGGATCCATTCTTCTCCAACTGCATAATTGTCGTTCTAGTTTAACCTGTAACAAAAGAGCTTTTTATGCCAACATAAGTGACACATTCATTGTCATTTGGTCAAATCGACAACGGATTAGTCTAATCAAAGGAAAAGGAAGCATTCGAAAGTTCTTTTGTGTTTAAGTGAACTATTGTTGTAGGATTGCTTCTCTAGAAGGTTTATACTTCTTTGGAATACATCCCACGGGAACGTGACACTTTATTGTATACGAGTGGCATTTGGGATTCGTTAACCGACATAAACCAGCTTTGAACTCCAAACGCCAACCCTTCACTCGACACTCACACACTTATAAGACGTGCATACCTGACTATTCTGAACATAAAGTTCGTTGTGTGAATGGCCTCTCACCATTCAGAGCATCTTCAATCCAGAGAAGTTGATTCCACTCATATTCAAATTCAATCTACTTCTGGTGCGCATTCATCATCTGTACAAACTGAAGTGCCATCGTACATCCCTCATGAGAGTGCTATTGTTCCCATGGGGCTTGTGGTTGATAGATCTCTCCTGATTCTCAAGCTCATCACGAACCCGCCAGAGAGATGTCCTTTCATGGTGACCCATTGAATGTTATACCAAGTTTGTATACAATTCGGTATCCCGGAAGGGGATGTCCAATTGCTCGAAAAAGATAAAGTGGATGATCGCCCTCCCGTTGTATTTATCGCCCGTCAGCACTATATGTGTTTGCATGGCGCAGTCCTACCTTTTAATCCTTTCTTACAATCAATTCTTGAGGAGCATGGAGCAACCCCTTATCAATTGTGTCACATCCGAATTACTATACCGTCCTTACAAGCTTATACATACTATTAAGCATACTCTGCAGCATATTCGGAAACTTGATGAGATCTGATATCTTTGCATCTTTAAAAGAAGAAAAGACCATTCTTCCTTGATTTTTCGAGGTGGCTAAAAATCGGATGTTCATCCTTGGTTTGCAAGATAAGATTCCTTTCTTTATGAATATGTTTTTCTACGTTAAATGTCCAATGGACTTTCATAGGTTTTGGACTTGCAAGGGTGAGTTCTTGCTTTAAAGTTAATTTCCTTGTTGGATTCATGGGTGTAAACCATTTTGAATCAACTCCTTCTTTCTTCTTTACTTTTGCAGCTTTGCCTTACAAATTAAGCATCCCAAGCATCTTCTAGTTAATGAATCACTGAACGCCATCGACGAGGACGAAAGACAGAAAGATTTCCTACTCCATGATGAATTCCTTTATTAATTTGGCTTGCTAGAAGCTTCCCAGTCGGTTATCCCTCAAGAAATTTCGAATTCTGCCTATGCTATGGTATAAGACCTCTCAACCCAGCAGACAGAAGATGGAACTTTGGAGGGAGTTTCTCCATAAAAGGCTTCCGCTGCTGAAGGTACAAGCCAGTGGCTCGATGAGGAACAAAACATCCCACACAGGATGTCTCCCATTAAATAATGCGATGAAAGATAGTTTGTACAACGTGAAGGGAAGCGGATTGCAGATTTGGATATAGATAGAGAGGAGGGAGAGCTTTCGAGTGGTAGTGACACCAGCATGGGGATCAATGAGTATGGCCCTCAATTTGAGAATCCCTCTACCGAGGAATCCGCCAGTGATGAGTCTGAGGCTAACTTTGAAGATATAGCCGTTGATGACACCCAAACTCCTTTGACCTGAACATCCCCCACTCAAGCTTTAGGCGGGAACGAACATGACATATTTGGTGACTTAAGTGATATATACACAGCTCCTTCCGAGATTTTCAAGGATAAACCTGTGCCAACCACCCCAGTGACCTCCAATCCTGGCACTCTTGTGCTATCCAGTTCGGGGACCCCGAAATTTTCTTTACGTGCCCTAAAGTTCACTCCTATGCTTCCATTGACTCCTACGATCCGCCTTGCACCAACCAGTTCATAGGGGAACATGGTTTAGAATGCACTCACACGTGCTTCGCACCACATGCATTTAGCTTTAACATATTTCCTATACTTATGTCCCTATGCTTGACGTTGTTGCTAATCTACACCATTCTTCTTTGCAAGTTTTGCCCTGAGTCATCAACGTGAATATTATGATGATTTCTCATATTGAGCTTCCCAAAGTTTTAGAAGTCGGACCGCTTTTATCCAAAACGACGGAGACAGATTAGGAGAGAAGAGATAGGAAAAGACGCGAATAATATGAGCGTAAGGATTGGAAGGAGCACAACAGAAGAGACTGTGAAGATAGGGAGAAGAGGGATCATGAGCATTCCATGCGAGATCGTATCCAGGAGGATAAGCACAAGAAGCGTGAGCGAGATGATAATAAGAAAGATGGTGGTTTCGAAGAGACATACAAGTGTGTCAGAGTCGACCAGATCTCAGTTCCTTCTGCTACCACATCCGGCGCCATTGCCCCAGTTGGTCTTTCTGCTACAATGCCCGCTGACATAACCTCCGCTGTAGTTCGGGAAAAGATGATATCTATACGATCGTGAAAATGCCTCCTCACTCACTCCCTAAACCACCTAGTAAATTGTCGCAAAGCTTCCCTGGATGGTTCCCAAATGGAGTGCTTTTTGACTTGGACATCACTCTGAATTACAAAGAACAAATGTTGCAGAATATCGAACTTTTTAAGAGTGATGTAGAGAAGCTTTCTAACTAGCTGAAACTTGTTTTGGAATTGTAGAGGGTTAACAGGTTGAATCTCGAGGCTCGGCGCTTGATGGAGAGTGAACGCACTAAATGGGAGAAAGCTCTTAAAGAGCGAGATAGAGAGCTTGATCGGATGGCTACTACATATGAGGAGATGGACGATGCTAAAAAGAAAGCCGAAGAGGATCTGGTAGGCACGGTTCAATCTTACCAGTAGAAAGAAGCCTTAATAAATTCTCAAGTGCGCGGTGCACATGCTGCGCAGAAACAGACCGAGAACTTGCTGGTTGTGGAGAAAAGAACCGTCCAGGATTATCATAAGCAGGTAGTGAGTCTTACCGTGGCTTTCAACAACGACACTCTTGAAACCTCTAAGTCGAGGGAGCATCATGATAAAGACAAACAAGAGTACGACCAAGCCCAACAAGAGCGCAATCAAGCCTAACAAGAGCATGTTGATGCCATGAAGGAAAAGGTCGCGGTTGAGGGAAACCATGCCAGTACGACGACCTCTTTCATCGCTAATATGTTTGATTTTTATGTCTCTGCATCATAGGTAAGGGGAGTTTGGAATTCTTGGAGGAGATGTATCCCTGCACTTTGGCTGAGGTATGGGAGAAGGTCCTGAAACGAGTGAGTGATGATGGTTACACAGGAGAGGAGCTCCTGGCCATTTATTTGGACGAAGATTTTTGGGCTGATCTTGCCAGAGGACAAATGGAATTAAGGCACGAGAGGGAGGTTATTACTACTGAAGGAGCTGGGCCTTCTAACGAATCTCGTCCTAGCCCCGAGACCACTTTGGAAGCTTCCACTCTCCTTGAAGACCCATCTCAAATCAAAGCTGCCCATGACGAGGTTACCGTTGATGCAACGGCTACTCCTGTTGATGCCACACTTGCCATCGTGAACCTTGTCGATGTTACCACTGGGGTAACTTCCCCTGAGGCTACAACTACCGATGACGCTGATGCTGGGGCGAACTTGTTAAGTGATGAAGGCAATGGCCAGGGTGCATAGGATTTCAAGATCACGGCATAGATGCCCTCAAAAGCAGGTAACGATGATATCATCTTTGGCTCAATGGATCACTTTCCTACCACATTCAAGTTTGATGATTCACTCGAACAATTTTTAATTAATGTAAGGCTGGACTAACCGGGCTCTTTCCCTTTCGCTGCTGGCATAATGGGGGCTACTGCTATTTTTAGCCCCTCGCTAATTGTTACAAGGGATAGCGAGCCAGGAGTGACTGCTCCTCAAACAACTATTTCCTCCATTATCCTTTCCTCGACTTCTAATTTTGCCTCCCATCCGGGGTCACAAGTTGAGCAAATTGCTGCCATACAAGACCTGGATGACCTGATAGTTTCTTCTTGTGGCGGGAAGACCCTTTTGATGAAAGTGCATTCGTCGAAGGTGGATCGGGGAGCGATAAGAAATCCAAGGGAAGTAGTAGCGGGAAGCGCAACACACGTCAGAAGTCGAAGGACGCTTATGTCACTAATGATGAGGGGAACCTTGTAGTCTTGGCTTGCCTAGCTTCCACTACTGCTACATCGAACATGCCTGCTAAGCTGATAATTTAGTCGAGTGACACCTCAAAAGGCAGGAAGAAAAAAGATTGATGTTTTATCCACTGTTTTTGTTTTTCTTGGCTGTGATTTTTCGAGTATCGACCCTCGCTTTTGATGCTTTGATACGATATTGTAAATGGTTGTTGTTAATGAAATTTTATTTTTTTGCTGTACATCTCTGTGTCACTTGCATTACGATATTTTCTGGTGCACCTTTTACTTTCCATATTTCGCATTACTATAGCTTTTATTCTTCGGTCATATGCCCTTAATTCATTATAGCGTTGGGGACGACCATATGATATGTTTTACCTTGATGTTGTTTGAAAGCACAGTAAGTAGTATTGCCCCATATCATGGGTCTTCACGAGTATTGCGTTGACTCTGACTCCTTGCCTCTTTGCATGGTGTCTGATTTTGTCAAAAACTGGTCATTGGTGCTTACTCTTGACCGTGTTCATTTGACATTATAATCGGGCGCCCTTGTGTAGTGGATTCTTCACGACAGTCTTTGAAACACCCCACCTCAGTTAAGGTCACTCACAAAGGGAATGCCTTAACTTCGGTGGATCGTTTTAGGTAAAAGATGCAGATAAATTACAAGACAGACAAATAAAGCAGCGGAAAATAAAGTCATTTTATAAACAATGTGGTTCAGTCAAGCTTTTACAACAGTTGTCTCAATCATACTTAAAAGTAATACATATAATTTCTGTCTTGATTTAAAAACTTCCAAATATAAAAGAAGCATAAAAATAATAATGATATTCCCCAATAAAGCATGAACTAGCCATAGCATTGGAAGAGAGAGTCCAAAGCAATACACCGACTATCTCCGTGCTTGGAAAGAAAACTGAGCTAAGTGATAACATTTCCTCCCTGTGAACCTGGGGGGAGGGGGGAAACGGAAGAAAAGAGGCGAAACAAACTAGGTCAGACATAAGTCTGGTAAGTCCAGTGACTTTCAGTATGTAAACAAGTAAAAGTAACATGATACGAATAAACTGAATATAAAACAATACCGTGATAACCGAGATATCAAGATAACATACGATTAGCATATGAAATGATAAGGCAAGATAAACTGAATGTGCTTCTACTCTTTCTCTGCTTCGCTACTACCTTGTTATTCTGATTTTTATATCTCTACACCGCCTAATTAGTGTCCCAACTAGTAATCTGTGTAAAATGATAATATTACAACGTGATCCCAATCCCCGCAATTATGGTAGCCTTCAGGTGTACATCTAGTATGAGGATCTTACCTCAATCAGCCTAATCGCCATGAAGATGTTAGATGTACCCTTACTACCCTATCTATCGACTCCTTACTCATATTAATTTTTCTTGTGTCTGTGTCAATTGGCCCTCTCTTGCGAGTAGATACCCTGTGCTGGTCCCACCATAAGGTGTATCAGTTCCTATGATAGCAACCCGACACGATTCAAGATGCACAGTGTATAACTACTGGTACCCAGTGCCTTCTTTTTCCACTCCGGAGTACGTGCACGCCCGTAATCCGTCGGAACCTACATTGACGTACCTCATGCCGCTAGTTAGACCGCTTATAATCAGCCCAGTAATTGTGCCCCACCCTGCCTAGTTTAGGGGTACCTTGATACATCTATGTGGGTTACTGCTGAAATGGGTCCCCGATACTATGGTTTCCTACTGGTTAAGTTTTGTGGGCCTATATACACGGATATTACCCACCAACCCGTTATGTACTTAGCCCTCCCACTGATTCAATCATGTTTATTTAATGGTTAAGTTTGTGGGCCTATATATACTAATATTACCCACCAACCCGATATGTACTTAACCCTTGTCACTGAATCAAGTATGTTTATTTAATGGTTAAGTTTTTGTCCATTCATGTTAACTTAACCCACCCACTCATCATGTCATGTTGGTTAAGTGTTTCTTATTAACTTAACCCTACTCGATCATCATGTTATATTAGTTAAGTGTTTCCCATTAACTTAACCCCACTCGTTCATCATGTTATATTGGTTAAGTGTTTCCCATTAACCTAACCCCACTCGTTCATCATGTTATATTGGTTAAGTGTTTCTTATTAACTTAACCCCACTCGTTCATCTTGTTATATTGGTTAAGTGTTTCCCCTTAACTTAACCCTTCTCATTCATATATTGGTTAATTGTTTCCTTATTTACTTAACCCTACTCATTCATCATATCATATTGGTTAAGTGTTTCTTATTAACTTAACCCTATCCACTTGTTCATGTAATGTTGGTTAAGTTGTCATCTTACTCAGGTTGACTTAACCCTACCCAACTAACACGTTTTAGGTATCATATTCATCTTTGATTAGCATTAATTAATTATTAATGCACAGACCTCTCACATTAGGTCGATAGCTTGCGGCCGCTGGATGTGCCGGGCGGTTCCTGGCAGACTTCTGACACAAGCCAGACCTAACCTCGTGTCTAAGCATTTCTTAGTTATGCCTACAACCTCTCACATTAGAATGACCATTTGCGGTTACTTGTTAGGCCGGTTGGTTCCGGGCAGGTTTCCACCGCAAATGGAGTCTAACCTCGTATCTCGGCATGTTTATCTTAGCCAATTGGTTCATTTACAGATTATTCCCGCTTCAGGCTAGTTATATATATCTACATCGTAGGCTTTCCAATTTCAGTATTCACTTTTAACAGATTTCAGCATATTAGTCAGTTTAACAAATTAAACATCACTTAGAGTTCCATTAACATATCTCGCCTAATCATAAATTAAGCCTATAAACTTACATGCCCAAAATCATGATCATGATTCACAATATAACACATGCCCTAAGGTTTAGTCATATTGCACCGTACAGAATATTCTCCAAAAACCCCCCAATCATGATTCACAGTATAAACTATGCCAAATTATATCCTTTAATTACAGTGCATGCCAATTACCCAAAATCCCAATTTAGGCGTGTTCACATTTAACAGTTATCCCTGTCTTACTACAGGTTTTCATGCCTAAGCCATATATCACTATACACAATAATCTCCTTCTTCCAAGTCATAAACTATCATATATAATATGCCCCAATTTTAGGTCTTAAACCACAACATGTATTATGCCTTACATGTTTACAGTCCAATTTACGCCCCTAAATCCCAAGTCATATGTCCAATATACTTTATGCCTTAAATCTCAAGTCATATGTTTGATACACTTTATGTTTTAAATACAACATGTGTTATGTCCTCAAATCAGCTACAAATCAGTTATGCCCAATTATACATAATTTAATACTTTTCCCAATTTTAGCGCTGGCCATGTCCAAATCATATATTATGCCCAATTTTTCCCAACGTACGTTCATCTCTTATGAGATATTGCTCAGGCATGCGGTAGCCTGGCTATGAAAACAAAAGGGAAGAAGGAAAGAAGAGATAAAGAATGGACATAATAATAACAATGAGATAGATCCAATGGATATAGAAAGACAGATAGAAATAGGCATAATCTCATATTCATATTTATTACAATATCAGAATCACAATTAAATTTTACTTCTGAAAGTAACATGAACTCACAAATTTACAGAACGGTCTTGAATTCTGGGATCTGATTTCTGAATTTGATTAGTTATTCCTTTGATGTAGACTTTGATTGTTAACTTGAAAACTCTAATTTAGATTTGATTCGTAGCTTCAAACTTGCTTTCTAGTTGGAGAAGAATGGTGGCTATGCTAGGTTGACCATGGACAGCATGACGGCTCCTTGTAATGAAAATTGTGTGGTTTTGGGTTGAGGGTTGGGGTTGTTTATATAGAAGTTTAGATTAATATGAGCTGTCAGATCAACCTAGGAGTAATCAGGGCTATTAAGATCAAAGAGAGCCAACTAGAAATCGCCACATATGCCCTAATGACTCGGAAATGACTCAGAAATCGTCAATGTTTGGATCTGGCTGAGCGGGGCGACCCCTACAAGGGGGGTTCGACACCTATGTCGACCCCAGTGTTGACCCCAAAGTGTCTGAGTCGACATAGGTGTCGACCCAGCGGGTCTCGGGTTGACACCCCAAACGTGGTCGGTTCCGCGTTTCCTCCTCCCGCCTTCGCTGTTTTGAATATTTTATTTTAATTCTGGTTTAAACTGAAATCTTCTAACCTCCATAACTTCTTTATATTGTATTCGTTTTACGCAAACTCGGACTCTATCTCAAGTAGAATTCTGAGACGAACGCAATGGCGCAACCCGTTTCCCTTAATTCTTCTTTAATTATATCTTATGTCCTGTTTTAAAATTACGAGTTGTTACATTCTCCCCTCCTTAAAGGATTTCGTCCCCGAAATCTCCAAGTCAAGAAGAATGTATATCCTACCATCCAACATCCATCTACTCAACCATTCAATCACAGGCATCCATTGTCCTTAAAATGTATCTAATTCTTTTCATGAAAATATGCATAGTGTGTGTATATGTCCTTATCTAATGCAAAATCAGGCGGTCTACTGACTCAGTTGACCTCCTTAATGCGGAGTATGTTAGTGCCATGAGTCCATCATGTATGCAATTATTCCTAATCGTACTTTATAACTTCTACATGAGTGCACAATCATTCATACAAATGCAACATCCATATGATAACACATCAAGTTTCAATCCACATTTAAAATTTCACTCATTCATATGCATATGCAATATGGAAGTGACGGAGCCGATCTAGTGCCTAATGTGTGTGTATATGCATCCACGAGCAACCACTAGCAAAAACTTACATCCACTTGCATCCACCAAACATAACATGTCTCAAACACATGTTTACATCCATTGGCTTCTACCTAAGGATTGAGGATAGGATCGAGAGGATATACTTAAAAGATAAAGACTAGAAAATAAACTTTACAGAAAAAGAGAGATCAAGGATATACCCTCAAAAAGGGTATGATGCGCGTATCTAGTCTTCATTCTTCTAAGTCGCATCGTCTTGAGCTTCACTCCATATTGCTCTGACTGTCTTAACTTCACGATTGCGTAGCTTCTTAATTTCTGTTTCCAGAATATGCGTTGGAACTCATTTCACTGTCGCCTCTCGTTCCACCTTTTCTTCTTCTAGTATACTTGGCATTACAACTCCTGCTGTGTCATGCTAACATTTCCTCAAAAGGTTTTTCAAAATCCTATTTACCCTTTTCTATTAGAGGATGATAAGTGGTGCTCAAACATAACTGCGTACTCATGGCTTCTTGCAAGCTTATTTATTAAGATGACTAGAGGTCTCTTGTCTACTTAATTTATCCATTGCGTCAGCTATCTGAGAGTCTTTTCTTTGTGAAGTCCCTATTTGATCCAAAAGCGTAGGACTTACTCCTAGAGATGCCAACTACTAACTTGACCGAAGGTTTTAAAATCAAAAGTTGATATGTATTCTGAACTTCTCCTTTTCACATAAAGTGGACTTGAAGTCAACATTTTTCTTCTTAAGGCATCCGCTACGACCTTACCCTTACATTAAAATGGCGCCTAGTCCCATGCCGCATGCATCCGTGAATACCGTAAGCCTTTTACTACCGTAAGGTAAAAGTCAAAACTGGGGTCGTTGTAAGAGCCCTCTTCGATTGTTGGAAAGCGATATCACAACCAATATCCCGAGCAAGGGTTAGATTCTTCTTCGTCAATCTTGTAAGTGGGGCTAATACCTTCACAAAGTCCTTAATGAACTTCCTATATTAGCCCGCTAGTCCAAGAAAGCTTCTTACTTCTGTTGCATTCCTTGGGACCTTCAAGGCTTGCACCGCAACTACTTTTGCGGGATCTACTGCTATCCCTTCTTTGGGCGCCACATGTCCTAAAAACCTTACTTCTTCTCAAAAATGACATTTTTTTGAGAACTTCGCCTTAAGTTGATGCGCTTGGAGGGTATCTGAGACTTCCCTTAGATGCAAAGCATGTCCTTCTTTACTCTTAGAGAAAACCAAAATGTCATCTATGCACAAACGAAGTGAACCATCCGCCTTTGTAACAAAAACGACTGGAGCACCCCCTTCAGAAATACTTCGCCTTATGAATCCTTTTACAAGTAACTCTTTTACTTGTTTACTGAGCCTTTCCTTTCCCTTGGATTCATGTGTCGTACAGTAAATGCAACTGGCTTTGCATTGTCAACAAGATATATGCGGAAGTCTATCTTGTGTTTTAGGGGACAAACACCTAACCTAATCAAAAACATATGCGTACTAATGAACTACTCCAACGGATCGCAAATCGTCAATAGATCATCAAGTGATTCACTACAAGAAAATGTTTAATTAATAGCAATGGTAATAGCACGAAAACATGACTTGCTATGATTAGACAGGCTAGTGTCGGTTCACATCAAAACATAACATGGTTACGCACCTTCTTTTTAACCTAATCCACGATTAAGCAGGGTAAAATTTTCATTTCCCTCGTTGCCAAACGTTACTTGTTTTCTTCCTGAGGAAATTCCAAAAACCCACTGTGAATTTCCTCTCATCTCCGAGTCTCATTTCTCCTCTCCACTCAGAATCTCCTCTCCGAACTGCTCTAATCTTCTACGATTCTTGCGTACGAATCCTCTCTCCACTCCGTGCCTGACTCGAATCGGTTCTTGCCAAAATCTCCAAAAGGTCGCGATTCCTCCACAAGCTGAATTAAAGTTTTCATTGCTAACTGTTTAAATCTGAGTTTAGAAATGCAGTGAATTGGGTATTTCTCCCATCCCTATTTCTGTTAATGAAAGAACAATTTGTTTTTTGTTTTTTGGAGTTTAAAAATGCAGTCTACATTATGTTATATGTTTAATGATGGTGGACTAAGAATGACCTAAAAAACAAGAAGGCTAATAACAGTACTATGTAAAGATGGAAAGAAACTAAAAGCAAGTAAGGTGGTTGGTCAAAATAAAGAAAAATGGTGAATCCCCATTGTGTTTATTTTGGTAGCCAGTGTTTATGATAGCTAAGACATTAATAGGCCGCAAAATGTTACATGAGAATTTTTATATGCACAAACTGCCTTATGATGTAAATATATTATAAATTGCTCATTTGTTGTGTTTAGAATTCTAAACCATACTAATATAATTGGTTTATGTTGTATGTCAGTGGGATTTTCACTACTGTTTATTTTGAGAACCCAGTGATGTAAAAAAACGTGGATCTAATATGCTCATTAAAAAGTTTTCCAATAATCCAATGCTTCGTGAATTAACAAATATCTCAACATCAAGATGTGATATTTTGTTTCATTCTTAGCTGTACAATAATTTTTCTGATTGTAAATCATATTACTAGTCACACTTGAAGTTAGTCCTTTACAAAGTTAGTTGAACTAATTTAGCTAATAGTATTTATCAGATTGGTAGTTCAATCAAGTACTTAGTACAACCAACATTTGATGCTATTACTCTACAATGATTAAATTATATTCCTAGAAACTTCTAATATTCAGTATAGCTAAAGGATTTTGATGTTGATTTTTGCCTTTTTCTGCTTTCCCAATAATCAAAGAGAACATGACTATTTTCTTAGCTTTAAATCTCAATCTGCACTATAGTATTCCTCTGGTATCTAAGTAAATGGAACACAATGAGTGAGACAAAAGATATGAACTACTTTTAAGAAGGATAAAAAATGAAATGGCGGAAGAGTATGACTTGGTTGCATCTTGCAACAAACAAAAACGAGGAGAGAAGAGAAATTCAAAGAAGTGATTGTATATTTAATAATATTGTTAGTTAATATGCCATGGCTTAATTTAAAAAAACTAACGAGTTAACTTGATGAAGTAAAAATATAGGTTAAACATGAAAATTTGTGGACATCAATATAAGTTCCCCTTCTAAAGTTATGTTGCTTGTTGCTCGCAGTTTAACTTATTTTTGTCATTTTAGGCCATAATTTTGGATTCTCACCTGGAAGAAGATTTTACTTCACATTTGAAGTTCACAAAAAAAATGATGTTTAGTTCAATATGCCTAACTGAACATTGCGTTCATGCACACCATTTGCCCTGGGAAAGTTGCTTAGAAACCAATTGAGGTGTGTTCATATACTATATAGTGTTTTTTTGGTCATATTGCAGATTTCTTATATATGATGTTGTTGTAGCATAGCTCCACTTTATAGCCATCTTCTTTTGATTAATTACTAATGTAGGTATTGCCGCTCATATCAAAAAAAAATTTGGTTATTAATGTGATTTTCAATGCATGTTATTATTGCTGTGAACCCTTAATCTCTATACATAGTAAAAATATGATCTCAGTGCTTATTATTTATAAATTAACAAGAAATTAGCAAAAATTACATTATAAATTAAGGCAAAATCAGACACACAAGTAGAGCTTAGCTTTAACTAACAGTAACATAAACGACTAATGAATATAATTGATCGATGCATAACACAATGTAAAACACTAACAAACACTTAAAAATTAGATGCTTACTACAGCTTGATTACTCTTCTCTATTCACATTTATGCCAGACCTTTGTTAGAAACTTATTTAATTTCAGTAAAAGGCCATGATGTAGTTATCAACTCAAGCGTCTGATTTCTGTAGGTTCATACTACATGCAAATAACAGTAATAGCTAGCATGTGTAAGATTTTTTTTCGACAAATATTATATGTATAGTTGGTCAGTTTTTTGCACTATTGAGATGTTGACAGGTATCTATATGCATGAATGACACATAGTGCCAATCAACCTTCAAGCTTAATTTTCTTCCAGGGATTTCAAATCACCTGACCCTTCCTATATTATTTTGGTCATGAAAGAGCATTTTAAATATTTTGCAAAGTAGAATATGTTTACTATACTACTTTTTAAATTCCTGCATGGTACAGTTGTAATACAATTTTTCTGGAGTGTTTTAACTTCTATTTTTTTGGGTCAATGCATCACACACGCAAATGTTTTGGATCTATGCATTTGCTGGATGATGGGACTATCTAATGTAGTTCATACCAAGAAGCAAGAGCTAGCTTAGGAAAATGGCTTAGGGATATGTTGGAGGTTTATAAAATCAAAGGGGCTATTATTTATTTGATTAAAGCAGGTAATGTGACTAGAGAAGATGCTAGAGTCCATGTTTTGGCAGGAATTTGGTTTGACATATGCATTTGATGTTCTAATAGATGTTGACATTCAAATTTGAATTTTTTTTCCCCTATATGGTACTTCTACATGGGACTATCTGCAGGAAGGATATTTGTCTTCCAGTAAAACTCTCATGTAGAAGTACCATATAGGGAAGATATCTGCTATTCAATGACAACGGTACAACTCTAGCTTAATTTTTGGTGTTATTCAATGAATTATTTCTTCTTGTCATACTAATTGTACAATGTTTTCTTGGAAAACAAGCTGTATAAAATTTGATTCATAGTTATTATCTCATTTATCTCACTTAAAGATAATGCTAAATAAAACTTTTCAATATTCAAGTTTATATTTACAGTGCACTACATATGAACGACTAGTCACACACATATGCATGACTAGTCACACATATACATGTGGGTGTGTGGTGAGCTGGAAGAGGGACTGGAGCGGGCCGACGAAGGTGGAGTGGTCGATGGGTTACTGCGGTAAGGGGGAGCATTGGCTGGCTGAGGTGGATCGCGCAACGAGGCAGTGATGGAGCAGTTGCTGAGGGATCAGCGTTGTGCGGGTCAGGTCTGCTCGTAGGCAGAACAAATGGTAGGGCAGTGGTTGCCGAGGGGAGTGGCTGCTGGTTGGTGATACACTACTGGGATGTTCGACTTGTAGTTGCTACAGGATAAGGCTCAAGCATGTGTGATGATGGCACAAAATAGGATGGAGCTCGGTTGTGGTCAGGTCGGGTGCACGTGGGTGGCGTAATTGTAGAAGAAAAGAAGCAGCAGCAGTGGATGAATCCATGGTACGTAGATTGGATGAATTCGAGGTATATAGACCCACCGTTTTAATTGGGAAATTCTGAAGGAAGCAAGTAATGGGAGACTTGACCCTTAATTTATTAGCAATAATTTATAATTTTAAATGGCATGGACCACATTCTAAACTGGATTATATTCACCTTCGTAAGTTCTGTTATACAAGTCTCGAATTTCGGTTTTATTATAGGATTATAATACATATACATATACATATATATATATATATATATATATATATATATATATATATGTATATGTATATATATGTATTTATAACATGCTTTATGTTGAAGTATTCATTGATTTTTATTTTTTATTTTTTATCATTTGTTAATATGTGCAGCCTGCAGGTCTTCCTTTAATTTTGGCAAAAGGACAAGACACCTTCACTCCAATTAGTTCTGTTTTGCCAACATCTTTGATTAGAGATGCTGATGCCCTTGAATTATGGTTAAAGGTAGACGATGAAACCAAGCAAAAAGGCTCAACTAAGGATATGATTTGTAAGATCCCATTTCTTATCAGTCATATAAGTTCAATTATGACACTAATGGAAGGAGACATCATTTTAACTGGTACCCCTGAAGGAGCTGGTCCAGTAAGAGCAGGCCAAAAGATAACCTGGAATAACACATCTTGTAGATGTCCATTTTAATATACAAAGACGGCAAAAAGCAGCAAACAGTTGAGAATTCAAATACTGATATAAGCATACACTGCAATCTTAAACTCGTTTACTTTTTTTATCGTGCATTTGATAAACTTGTCTAATTGATTTTGAGCTTCTGACTATTTGTTCCTGCATGCAGCTGAAATACACAGATTCATGAAAAATGTGAAGTAGTCAGTTTTTCTCATTTTATTTCTAATAAACTTTGATAATAATTGCAATGATTTTATATATTATATTTCAGTTCTTTTGATTAAGAAAAAATAACAGGGAAAAAAGGTATAATTAAATGACAAAATTTGATTAAGTGTATTCAATAATGTTTACAATGTCATGGTTCTACTAGTCCTAGCATTTTTTTTAAATATCAATGCACTTAAAAAAACATTGAATGCTTAATATGGGGATATTTATATGCATGTAGGTGTCACTTGATTATACTGTAATTATTCAAGGAATATCCTAGTGAAAGGTGGAGAGCACTGATGCTGATGAAATCTGAGCAGCTAATCAGTAATAACCAAGTATTATAATCTCTTCGTTCTAGTTCCATCAATTCGGTAATTTTATCTCTTTGATCTTCTATTTTTTTATGACTGAGTGCAACTTTTCATTATTTTTCTCCTTTTGTTTTTCCTGAGTATGATAGAGAGTGACCATGTGAGTGTGTGTACAATCTTGGCCCAGTTTTGATTTGACAATACTAAGCAGTGCTCAATTTTAATTTGAGATTGGGCGTAAGCGCGGTTTTGACAAAATTGAGCTCATCTCGGTTATAAATCAAAACTGATCTCCTGCCTTGAATCAAAACCGAGCTCAGCTCCGCCTTGAATCAAAATTGAGTACATGCTCAGTTTTGAATCAACAAAACTAAGCATCGGCTCAGTTTTGAATCAACAAAGCCATGAACTGAAATATTAATTCAAGGAAGCTAATTCGAAAACCCATGCTCAGTTTTGAATCTCTTCTTTTTATGCTTGTTTTATATATCTATTTTTGCCTCACAGACTCGAAAACATATTACATGGATTTGTTATGTGTCCAATTATTATCCTCTTTTTATCTTTAAAATTAAGGAGGTTAATTCAAAAAGGATAGCTACGTGCAAGACTTGCATGAGTGCATCTTCTCTTTTTTTGACTCATGCTAGATGTGCATTTTTTGTGCAAAAGTACCAACTGCTCAAAAATTCTGATATAATTAACTCAAGACTTCTCAAATTCATTATATTTTCGCATCATTACTAATTTTGTTTTGAAGTGATGGGTTTGGTGGTCGAAGAAGGAGCAAAGGGCATCACCTTCGAGCTGGATCATTTCAAACATCTAGCAGCTGTGCATGCAATATGGTAATTCTTAGTACTATGTAGTGACTCTCCCATTATGTTATGATAGTCGTTTCATTAGAACTTCTAATAAAAATACTGATAAGAGTTATGACACACTTTTTATGCTCAAATACAGTGGTCTGTATGCAAGCAATATAGATGGCTTTAGTTCATACAATCGAAGCCCATTTTCAATGTATAGTATAAAGTAAAGCATCTTATACACAATCTGAGTTTAAGCAACCACGAACCAAGTTTTTCATATTAGGCGACTACTGCTGTTAAAATGTGAATAAATCACATTCAAATTTCTTTATGCAATCGTGTATGGTTTCCATCTTTACATCATAATCTAGCAATTAGGATTTACAACAAAATATATATTTCGTTTTGAGTGACATAAATTTAATAGAAGGATATTGGTGGAAAAACTTGCAATACAACTATAGCATGGTACTCTGAAACTAGCAAGCTTTATTTGCTTTTATGTATTGAAGTTTCTAGATGATTTAAACAAACGTGATTTTTTTCCCCCATAACTCTAAGCTGCTACAACCGAATGATTTTGATTATTGAGCTGCATGTGTTATTACAAAAAAAATAAAAAATAAAAAAATCCTGTTTAACATAAAAGGGAACATTATTTAAGAAAAGAAAAGGTAATAAGGAACATAATATAAATGTTCCTTCTTAGCTTATAGTTGAAAGAAATGATGGGAGTATTATTACTTTGCTTCCAGGATTCATAAAATTTGCTTGAAGTTTGCACGTAATAATATTAACTATTTCACCTGGGAGCATAACAATCAGTTGACTTTTCAATTTTGAGTGTAATGAGCTCAATACAAAGATTGACATAAGAAAAAAACCGAGCAACCATGATAGTTGTTAAAATCTGTTAAAAACTGGCATTAAAAACGTAAAACTTGTTGCAAAGATGATAGAAGATGAAGGCGATTTATGCATTTATGGCAACAATTATCATTTCAGAATCAAAGAAAATCTCATGGGATGGCTTTCTATAAAGATAAGCGACAGGGACTGAGAAAAGAAGGAAATAGAGCAGGCAATGGGAACTCAGATGAGGGGGGGGGGGGGGGGGGGGGGATTATTGGATCGATGAAGGTAGGGTCATTTGAGTGTAGAAAAACTAAAGATGCGAGAGGTGAATGGGAAATGATTAGAGCGAATGGCAGAAGGTATGCACATTTATTTAACATTATTTATGTGTCTGATCTATAATATGATAGATTGCAGTAACTCCTTTTTGCTAACTTTTTATTCAATTAAATTGCAACTAAATTGATTATGTGTTGCAACTAATTGTGGTTAACTAATCTATGGATTATTAGTTAAAACTTAGTAAAGGCAGTGTTTGTTGAACAATTTTTTTTTTTTTGAAAAGGTAAAAACATAAAGGCCCAAAGAGGGTTACAACCCAATGTAATACACCCAGTCACATTCGTGACTAACCCTAGCCGCCTCACAATACACAACGAAACCCTAAAGTGAAAAGGAGCTGAAAATGGCGAGCTCCTTAAAAGAAAAGGCAGCGCTGTCTTCATGGCGGCTTCCAAACGAGAACGTCCATGGTTTCGCAACTCTTCTCAGTTGTTTCAGGCTTGAGATTTACTTCATGATCCCTCTGGCACCTTCTCTAGTTGCTTGAAACGAGCTTCTGGTGTTTAATGGAGATTGAGGGGTTCGAATCCATCAGATCTGACCTTTTAAAGCTGTCAAAGCTTCTCTTGCTTCTAGAAATGTCTCTGGTGTCTTCATAGGAGCAACCTCTGCTACTCTCGCCATCTGACCAGATAGATAAGTGATAGATCTGGTGGTTGAGCAAGCTTTTGTAGTGATTATCCCCAATTTTTTGCAAAAAATTGATCTTTTCTTCAGATTTTCCTTTATCCAGGTGATTGAGCGAGTCTGGAGCACTCCTGGAGGAACCTCCACCTGCTTCAGGTAAAAACATATGCTTACTATTCGATTTACTCGAAAAATTACGCACTTTTGAAAAGTAATTATGTTTACTTCCCTCGCAGATTTTTGATTTGAGAGCAGTGTTGATGGAAGCCCTAGCGAGGATGCCAGACTCGTCAAAATCACCTTTCGTGGTCTCAAAATCATTACTGGGTGGAAGCTGATCTCTAATGGCTACATCAGGTGAATGAGGAGTATTAATGTTCATATTATTAATTAAATTGTAATTAAGTGTAACTTGTTTACTCCCTGTGTTCCTAGAAGATCTTGGAGTAGCATAGAGATAGGCTTCGCCAGTAGGGGGATTTGAGGCTGCTAAATTAGTTTTCTGCTTCCCATTAAGTAAGAGATCTTCTACTAGCTTATCACTGTCATCCTTATTACTATGATAATTTTGATTGTTCAATTTGTCCTGCATGCATCTGTTAGCTTTTTCATAACAATATTACTGTCATAAAAAATAGAATTCCATAGCTGAACACCATTTGTCTCCTTACCAGTGTGCAATCTTTGATTTCTCTCCCTCCATATATAATAAATACAAGCAGTCAAAAAAACACAGGCTTTTTTGAAATTAGTGGACTTGGGCTTAGTAAATTTAAGAATATACTCAACACTGTCTCTAATGTCAAGTGAGGAAAAATTATGATTGAAACCCAAAATATTTTTTGCATTAAACCATATGGACTGAGAATACAAACACTCAAAAAACAGATGTTTGGAGCTTTCAACTTCACTTTTGCAGAGCAAACAAATTTTTTCAGAGTTTTTATTCCATTTATAGCACCTATCTCTAATAGGCAATTTATTTAAGAGAGCAAAATAGGCACAATGTGCCATTTTAGGGCAATTTGATTTGCTCCAGATGACTTTATGCCAATCCAATTCTACCTCATCTCCTTGCAAAACCTCCCAAACTTTTTTGAAAGAGAATTTATCTTTAGAACAAATTTTCCAAACCCAATGATCTTTGAAACAGTTTTGGTCAATATGAATAGAGGAAATGGCATTTCTAAAAATTAAAGCTGTTGTGTTGTTATGAAAGCTCCAAACATTGTTAATGATTAAACTATTTACATTATCATTAACACCACCTAGGACATGAAGATTACCCCAACCTAGAAGGTTAATGAGAGAATTACCACTAATCCATGGGTCAAACCAAAGGCTGGTTTGATTACCATCTTTTATTTTCCTGTAAATGAAATTCCTACCCATGTCCCTACAGTCTAAAATGTTTTTCCAAATTACTGAATGGTGATTTTCCTTTCTAGCCAGCCAAAAGTTTTTCTTTTTTAAGTATTTTGCATTCATCCACCTGGCCCAAAGGGATTTACCATCCAGAAATTTCCAAAACAATATAAACTTACTTACTTCAGCTATGTCACTTATTTTTCTAAGCCCAAGACCACCAAATTTCCTAGGCTTGCAAACTCTATCCCAAGCTACTTTATGTTGCTTGCCCCTCCAAATGAAATTAGAGCACATTTTCTCAATTTTGTGAATGACACTAGCAGGGATATTGTGAGTTTGAACCCAATACATGATCATAGCTGTAATAACAGTATGAGTGAGTTCTATTCTACCTGCTAGGGATAAAAGCTTACAAGACCAACCATTAAGTTTATTTTGAATCATATCAATTAATCTAGAGCAGTCTCTATCATTAATATGATTAGAGATTAAGGGAAGACCAAGATATCTAACAGGAAAATTACCTTCCTTGAATTTTAAAAGCTGGAGAATTTCATGCTTAATTAAAACATCTTTGCTGAAATAGATTTTTCTTTTATTAGCATTAACAGCTAAACCAGCATACTTTTCCATGTTTTCCAAAATTTGAAAAACAGCAATGGCACTTTTTTTATCAGCCTTAAGAAATAAAAGCATATCATCTGCATAGAGTAAGTGTGTGATGTGAGGTTTTACCCTATTTATTGGTTTGATGTTTCCCCTTAATACTTCTAATTCCATTTGCATGGAGAAGTATTCCATAACAATAGAGAATAGGTAAGGTGATAGAGGGTCACCTTGCCTTATTCCTCTATTGCTGTGTATAAATCCTTTGGGGGATCCATTAACCATTACAGAGTAAGTTACATTACAAATGCACTCTCTAATCAGCTCACAAAATCTGGTATCAAATCCCATTTTCTGCATTAAGTAGATGATAAAATTCCTGTTGATCTTATCAAATGCTTTATGCAGATCTATTTTAATACACATGAGATTTTTATTTTTCATATTGAACTTCCTAATCAATTCATGGGCTAATAGAGAGTTATCTGATATCAGTCTGCCAGGAATGAAAGCACTCTGATTTTCAGAGATGATGAATTTAAGAAAGCCTTTTAGCCTATTGCAAAGAAGAGTAGATATTATTTTATAAATAAAATTGCAACAGGCTATAGGCCTATATTCATCAAGTCCACTAGGGTTTTCTAATTTTGGAATCAGGGTTAAGAAAGTGTGATTTGTGTTTTTTAATAACTTTCCAGTATTGAAAAATTCAATTACTGAATCACATAACACAGAATGCATTTCACCCCTAATGAGTCTTATAAAATTTTGCACCAAACCCATCTGGTCCTGGGCTTTTGTCATTACATGCATTAAAAATGATATTCTTAATCTCTTCTTGCCTAATAGGGGCTAATAAAATATCAGAGCTATTGCTGTTAGCTACATATTTGAAATCAAAGTCAGGAAAAATAGAAGGGTAATTATTGGAGTTATACAATGAGGTGAAAAAATTTATAGCCTCTTGCTCTAATTTTGAGGTTTCATTGATTACCAATCCCTTTGCATCTATTAACTTACCAATATTATTTCTATTTTTCCTGCAAGACATTTTAGTATAAAAAAATTTACTGGCCACATCTCCAGCAGTTAGCCAGTCAACCTTAGCTTTCTGCTTGAGATTTATAGTGTTAATATGAAGAGCATTGACCAATTTAGTTTGAGCATTAAAAAAATTCTCTGCCTTAGTCTTGTCTGAACTATTTTTATCTAGTTCATTCTGAAGCTCTTCACATTCATCCCTGATAGCTTTGATGTCATTTTTATTTCTAGTAATGTTCCAAGTTTTAAGATTAGATTTAACTAACTGCAAAGTTTTACTGAATTTGTACTGAGCAGTTCCAAACAGAGTATTAGAAAAACATTTAGTCACTGTTTCTCTGTAATTTTTTTCATACACCCACCCATTCACAAATCTAAAGGGGGAACTAATAAAGTTCCCTTTACCTGTGTTGAGTGAAACAAGTATAGGTGTATGATCACTTGTGTTTTGAGGCAATGTACTATACTTCACATTTGAAAAAAGATTGATGAAATTTTGATTTAATAAGACCCTATCAAGCTTGCAGTGAATATTTCTGAATTCACCCGATTTCCATGTGAATTTATTACCATGAATGATAGGCTCTATTAGTCCTGATTTCATTACAAATTTAGCCACCTTTTCCAGTTTAGAAAAAGGGACAGGATTCCCTCCCCTTTTTTCAGAATTATGAAATATAGTATTGAAATCCCCAATCAACATCCATGGTATGCTAATAGTATAGCTGAATTGCTCAATACAATTCCATAACATGAGTCTGTCATTTTCAAAATTAGAAGCATATATAAAAGTGATCTTTATAACAAGACCACCCTTATTCTGAAATGTGCAGTGAATATACTGCTGATCAATAAAAAAACTGATGAGATTCCAAATGATAGGATTATATAGAACCATAATCCTACCATTTCCTCCCATTAGATTGTTATTGATAATGCTCCAATTTGATAGACTTCTAACTTGTAGCTCATTAATCCTGATATCACTAAGTTTATGTTCTAATATCCGTATAATACTAGGTTTATGCAAATGTAAGAAATTGGCAAGATCTAGTTGCCTTTCAGGGGAATTAAGACCCCTGACATTCCAAGCAATAATATCCATTAATAAAATAAAATAAGGGGATAGTGTAAAGGATATTACCTCTAAGGTGGACCACTGAACTTTCTGTTGTCCACTCTAACCTCCTTCTGTTTGCCACTTTTTTTGAAAATTGTGAAATCAGAAGTCTTTAACTGCTTATCCCATTTGGTGTTTTTGTTAATGTATTTTTTTCCTAAAATCTTGATCCGTAGAATCCTCTGTCTCCTCTACAGTGTTTATTTCAGATAAACTTTTAGTCCTGCATTTCTTCTTCTTTTTTGTTGGGGATGCAGGTTTTGATGGTTTGGGAGCAACTACTGAGTTCACAGCTTGCTGAATATTATCTTCAGTTATAACAGATGGCTTTATGGGAGCAAGTCTAGAAGCTAGCAAGCTGAAGTCAGTGAAAATAGGATCAGCATCTAGGAGTTCACTGCAATCTATCTCTTTTCCTTTTGAATTTTTATTATCAGTTTTTGTAATTAAGCTTGGGGTCTCCTTTGTGGGGGAGGACTCAATGACCTTTTCATTTTTCTTCCCCTCTGTGCTGTTGTGTTGTTTGCTTGGTTCTGAAATAGTTTCCTGATGAACTGAGGGAGTACTGCTTAATCCTTCCTCTGCTTCATTTTGACTACAGTCGGTTTGTAAGTTCTCATCTGAACTTGCAGCTACTTTTGCTTGTTGATTTGAACTGTCTGCTTTATGCATTTTCTGAGCTGAATGCATAGCCGTGTAATCCTTATCAGCTATGTTAATCTGAGTAGTGTCAATGTTCATATCATCAGAGTTGGTGCCATTTGGTGGCCTAGTATGCTTAGTAGAATCATCAGGAGATTCATGTGAGTTAATTCCAACGTCATTATGATCAGGATGCGATCCAAGATTGGTTGGTTCTTTAGGATCTTTGTTCGAATCTTGATTATAAACACAATTTTCAAATGAATGACCAAAGCACTTACATGACTTGCACCTATCTGGAATTAACTCATATGAAATCTGCTGTGTTATGACTTCCCCATCAGGCATGAAAACTACTGCCTCGTTGGGGAGGTCAGCATCCGCTCTAATCTCCACAAGAATACGAGCATAACTCAATCGTGTTTCTTTGGCAGTTTCCTCGTCCATTTTCAATGGGGTGCCAACTAAGCTTGCTATTCCGCTAAATATCTCCTTATCCCATAAACGTAAGTTCAACTCAGGGAGTCGGATCCACACTGGCATCGTGTTCAGAATGTCACGATCTAGTATTGATTTTTTGGTCCATTTCTTTAAGATGATAAGTTTACCATTGATGAAATAAGGCCCGCCTTGTAGAAGTTTTGCACAATCTTCAGCGTTAGTAAATCGGATAATGAAGAATCCGTTTTCACGCGTGAAGATTTCGAATGTCCCTGTCGGATTCCATGTGCGTGCGACAAAGGCCCTAAAATGATGATATGGGGGGCATTTGCCAAACACATAGGCGACAACACTGAGCCTCCACTTGCCCTCGGTTCTGATGCTAGCCTCCTCGGAGACAATAACCCCCTTTTCTCCAATAGACTCGAACGGAGGAATATAACTAAGATCAAAGAATGAGTCTTGTCCTCTAGTTTTAACCATATCCGCCCAAGATGAAGCCTTTAGATCTTTAGGCAGGAATTGTTTGTGTTGTTGCTGTGGTTCTTGACCATTTCTTGTCGTATTTCTGGGTTGGGTCTCACTTCTTGATTGAAATCTTTCTCCATTCGAGGCCGGGAACGGTTTTTGCCTTACTTTGACAGGGATTTCAGATGATCCGCCTGCCCCTTGCCTGATGTGTGTGTTTGAACCATTAGTCCCGTGTTGGAATTGGCCTTGGCCAGTAACTTTCTTAGGGTTTGTGACAGATTTGGGAATTTTCTTTCGATTTACCCTAGTGAACCCATCCTCATCAACCAGAAAATCCGGGGGAGGACGAGGAGTGCTAGCTGAGGAATTGGGGGGAGGTTGGGGAGATGAAGAGGCCCCTTTGTGATTAGGGTTGTTGTCGAAAATAGGATTGAGAAAGGACTTGGCAGCCATGGCTGCAGTTTCTAAGCTTTTTTTTTTTTTGTTAGCGGTGCGGAATTAACATTAAAAAATATGATTGTTTGTTGAAAAATTTTATTCTTATGTAATGCCCACTGGAAAGATTCATACATATACAAGGAAGGTTAAATGTCGTACCATTATTCATTTAGGAAATTGCAAGATAGATTTTGTTTAATCATTATTGTCAGTGGTTTGAACCTTTGTCCTATTTTGGTTATGCTTTTGTTTTTGCAATGGCCATGGGTGGACTGATATTTACTTTGGAGCGTTGTGGCACATCACAATATTGTATACTTGACGCTTAGTCTTCTTTTCACATATAAGTTAAACTAGCTCCGCTTTTTCAATTGTCAAATACCCCAAAAGCATCAATAATAAAATGGAACTGAATTTTCCATCTAATTTTGTTTCTTGTCTCTTTTTTCATCTAGTTTCTCAAAGTTGGACTCCATTTTACAAAAGCAAAAGTTAAATGAATGAAATTAAACATCTTCACTATATAAATTTTTTTGTTCCCTTTCCTTGTCTGTTCTTCAAACTTGAATACTGCATATGGAAAAGAAACTTATCTTACTTCCATCAATAGTTATAACCTCTTTTAGTTATATCCTCTAATCTTTACAGGGTGTTCATTCATGGAGTACTCAGGATATATATGCAGTTTTATCAAATAGAATAAAAATGATGAATATACTGGAATACAAGTAGTGCATATAAAAGCGTGTAATGCTACATCGACCGGCGAAAACGCGGTGAAAGAGTACGGATTTGGAAATGTACGAGGCGTAATTCATAGGAACAAATACTGCAACGGTGCAGATTGATTCGTTTTGAAACCGGTTACCATTTGCCGGTTCAAGTAGAATATTCGATAAAAAGCAAAAATGTCAAATGGAATTTCAGAGGAGGATCAGAGTTGTTTATTCAAACAAAAGCTACAAGAATTGACTGTCAAAAAAATCGCTCTACGCGGATAACATCATGTAACTCTTTAATTTCTTGATTTCAAGCTATCACCATTTTTCTTTTTCAGTTCGTCTGGCCAGGACAATGAATAAGGTTTGGAAATTTTACAATTGAACCCTATTGCACTCTACTGTTAAATTTAGTTAAATTTTTTAGTTGTGCTCTACTGTTGACATGTTCAAAACATTCAGGACGTGGTTTGTTTCACTTGATAAAAAGCTCATACCAACATGATCAGCTAACATGGGAAAGCTGGTGAGTTCCAGAGACAAGTTTTTTCTTTCTGCTTCTTTGATAGCTGTTTCACTAGTTTTATGTTCCTATGTAAGAAAAGCAGTGAGGCATTGCAATTGTTTAACGGAATGAAGGATATAATAATATAGTAATAGTAAAAATATAATATAATAGCAATAATAATAATAATAAATTTATAAACGAATTATGATATAACTGTTAAATTGTTAAAAGTTTAATTATCGTGCTTGTTGCTAACCACGTTTGTTGCATTTGTATGATAGGTGGTGTATGATGACGACGTTGGGATTGCTACAAGTTAGAAGGCAGAATGCTTGCATTAATGTATTTTGATCGACGTTCATAGAACATTGTTTTTAGTTTGTATTGTTTTAGTTAGCTACGATTCATTGTATGCAAGATTACTTTTAGTCACAAATATTTATATGTCGAATGTATGAATTATTATGGATATATACATTGTGGTTTGGCTTTTGACTCTATTTGATTATGTACATTATAATGTCATAATTGTGATATTTTGAAATTTATAATATACTATTAGATCTGTAATTTATAAGCTTGGTTGTATATGACAATCTGAAATGGTAAATAGTTATAGCGTTTTTATCATGTTATAAAAAGACCTTTTTCAAGCTTTCATATACTATACCATCATGTTGTTGCTATAAATAGTTCTTATAGCAAGCAAATGATACTATAGAAGGTCTTCACGCACTATTCTATAATGTTTTTTGATGCTATAAAAAATAACATGTCAACATATTATAGCAATTAAATGACGTCATAAATGTTAACAACATCATTCTATGTACATGTTCTATAGCAAGTGATGAAACGCTATAGAAGGTATTTGTATTGACACATAGTGTTTAAGATAGCAACAAACATGCTATAGAATAAGATTTTCCATAGCATTTGACCGACGCTATTGTATATTTCTGACCTATTATAGCTCATTGATATATAGCGTTTATAGAAACGCTATAGTTTTATTTTATAGCGGATATTAAACGCTATTAAAGTGCATATTTGTTGTAGTGATTCTAGGTGGCTAAGACAAACTGATCCCTTAGGATCGCACGAAATCTCGAGGGTATTTCTGAGGCAAGTTGAAAGTCTAACTACCCTCCTTTCACAATTTCTAGCTAACCAATCCATGCCTATAATAAAACCATAACCCATGAAACCAAAAACATAAGCATTACACTTAGACTCAATACTTAATATAGTTATTCTCAAATCCTCACAAACCAAAGATAAATGAGCCGAACCACAAATTGGATTTGAGACAATAATGGGATCTTCTACTATACGAGTACTAAGGTGCAGAGACTCAACTATGGAAGAAGATATAAACGAATGTGAAGCGCTAAAATCAAAAAGAGTACCAACAGGATGATCAAAAAGAAAAAATAGACTTTTTCAACAGAAACTTTACTGCCTCTATCTCAGGTACGCTGGCGGTGAGAGCTTGCACTTGCCCTCCTGAAAATCCTGTCCTTTCTTCTTGCCCTTGTCCTCAATTATAGGACCCGTTATACCATAATAACGACACTGCCTCTTGTCTTAGATTTTCTATTCTTTCCTCCTTTGTGAACCAAGTCCATATCCATGAGTTTCTCACCCTTTGGTTGTGTTCCTTAGCCAAACCCCCTTATTCTCATCTTTGCCATCTTTGTGTAACTTGTTGACAAGTCTCTTGAAAGCTGCCTCCATCGTACGGAAAACCCTACAAATCTTGAAAGAAAATTAGCCCCAGGTGAAACTACTGTGGCTATATATGGAAGTTGGGCATTTCTTCGCCCTTTGACAGGTGTCATAGTCTCATCAAGCCTACGGAACCATGCCGCGATGAGGTTACCTCCCAGAAAGCCAGGAGCCCCGGAGGCTTAGTAAAGAAGGAAAACAAGGATTCAAACAGAGAATAAAAAGATAGTGCATATGGCTTTGGGGAATATGCCTTTAAAACAAAACTTTTCTTTAGAAAATGCTTCCTTTAAATCCGTCTTGAAAATAATTTTTTTTCAAATCTTTTATCTGATCCGGTAACCTTCAACTCTGATACCAAGTGAAACATCCCACCTCCGTTAAGGTCACTCACAAAGGGAATGCCTTAACTTCAGTGGAGCGTTTTAGGTAAAAGATGCAGATAAATTACAAGACAGACAAATAAAGCAGCGGAAAATAAAGTTATTTTATAAACAATGTTTTTCAGTCAAGCTTTTACAATAGTTGTCTCAATCATACTTAAAAGTAATACATAGAACTTCTGTCTTGATTTAAAAACTTCCAAATATAAAAGAAGCATAAAAATAACAATGATATTCCCCAATAAAGCATGAACCAGCCATAGCATTAGAGGAGAGAGTCCAAAGCAATACACCGACTATCTCCGTGCTTGGAAAGAAAACTGAGCTAAGTGGTAACATTTCCTCCCTGTGAACCTGAGGGGGGAAACGGAAGAAAAGAGGTGAAACAAACTAGGTCAGACATAAGTCTGGTAAGTCCAGTGACTTTCAGTATGTAAACAGGTAAAAGTAACATGACATGAATAAACTGAATATAAAATAATACCGTGATAACTGGGGTATCAAGATAACATAAGATTAGCATACGATATGATAAGGCAAGATAAACTGAATGCGCTTCTACTCTTTCTCTGCTTCGCTACTACCTTGTTATTCTGATTTTTATATCTTTGCACCACCTAACTAGTGTCCCAACTAGTAATCTGTGTAAAATGATAATATTACAACGTGATCCCAATCCCTGCAATTATGGTAACCTTCAGGTGTACATCTAGTATGAGGATCTTACCTCAATCGGCCTAATTGCCATGAAGATGTTAGATGTACCCTTACTACCCTATCGATCGGCTCCTTACTCATATTAATTTTTCTTGTGTCTGTGTCAATCGGCCCTCTCTTGCGTGTAGATACCCTGCGCTGGTCCCACCATAAGGTGTATCAGTCCCTATGATAGCAACCCGACACGATTCAAGATGCACAGTGTATAACTACTGGTACCCAGTGCCTGCTTTTTCCACTATGGATTACGTGCACGCCCGTAATCTGTCGGAACCTACACTGACGTACACCTTACCGCTATTTTGACCGCTTATAATCAGCCCAGTAATCGTGCCCCACCATTCCTAGTTTTAGGGTATCTTGATACATCTATGTGGGTTACTGCTGAAATGGGTCCCCGATACTAGGGTTTCCTACTGGTTAAGTTTTGTGGGCCTATATACACGGATATTACCCACCAACCCGTTATGTACTTAACCTTCCCACTGATTCAAGCATGTTTATTTAATGGTTAAGTTTGTGGGCCTATATATACTAATATTACCCACCAACCCGATATGTACTTAACCATTCTCACTGATTCAAGTATGTTTATTTAATGGTTAAGTTTTTTTCCATTCATGTTAACTTAACCCACCCACTCATCATGTCGTGTTGGTTAAGTGTTTCTTATTAACTTAACCCTACTCGATCATCATGTTATATTGGTTAAGTGTTTCCCATTAACTTAACCCCACTCGTTCATCATGTTATATTGGTTAAGTGTTTCCCATTAACCTAACCCCACTAGTTCATCATGTTATATTGGTTAAGTGTTTCTTATTAACTTAACCCCACTCATTCATCTTGTTATATTGGTTAAGTGTTTCCCCTTAACTTAACCCTTCTCATTCACATATTGGTTAAGTGTTTCCTTATTTACTTAACCCTACTCATTCATCATATCATATTGGTTAAGTGTTTCTTATTAACTTAACCCTATCCACTTGTTCATGTAATGTTGGTTAAGTTGTCATCTTACTCAGGTTAACTTAACCCTACCCACCTAACACATTTTAGGTATCATATTCATCTTTGATCAACATTAATTAATTATTAATGCACAGACCTCTCACATTAGGTCGATAGCTTGCAGCCGCTGGATGTGCCGGGCAGTTCCGGGCAGACTTCTGACACAAGCCAGACCTAACCTCGTGTCTAAGCATTTCTTAGTTATGCCTACGACCTCTCACATTAGACTAACCGTTTGCGGTTACTGGTTAGGCCGGTTGGTGCCGGGCAGGTTTCCACCGCAAATGGAGTCTAACCTTGTGTCTCGGAATGTTTATCTTAGCCAATTGGTTCATTTACAGATTATTCCCGCTTCAGGCTAGTTATATATATCTACATCGTAGGCTTTCCAATTTCAGTATTCACTTTCAACAGATTTCAGCGTATTAGTCAGTTTAACAAATTAAACATTACTTGGAGTTCCATTAACATATCTCGCCTAATCATAAATTAAGCCTATAAACTTACATGCCCAAAATCATGGTAATAATTCACAATATAACACATGCCCTCATGTTTAGTCATATTGCACCGTACATAATATTCTCCAAAAACCCCAATCAAGATTCACAGTATAAACTTTGCCAAATTATAGCCTTTAATTACAGTGCATGCCAATTACCCAAAATCCCAATTTAGGCGTGTTCACATTTAACAGTTATCCCTGTCTTACTATAGGATTTCTTGCCTAAGCCATATATCACTATACACAATAATCTCCTTCTTCCAAGTCATAAACTATCATATATAATATGCCCCAATTTTAGGTCTTAAACCACAACATGTACTATGCCTTACGTGTTTACAGTCCAATTTACGCCCCAAATCCCAAGTCATATGTCCAATATACTTTATGCCTCAAATCTCAAGTCATATGTTCGATACACTTTATGTTTTAAATACAACATGTGTTATGTCCTCAAATCAGCTACAAATCAGTTATGCTCAATTATACATAATTTAATACTTTTCCTAATTTTAGCGTTGGCCTTGTCCAAATCATATATTATGCCCAATTTTTTCCAATGTACGTTCATGTCTTATTAGATTTTGCTCAGGCTCGCAGTAGTCTGGCTATGAAAACAAAAGGGAAGAAGGAAAGAAGAGATAAAGAATGGACATAATAATATCAATGAGATAGATCCAATGGATATAGAAAGATAGATAGAAATAGGCATAATCTCAGATTCAGATTTATTACAATGTCAGAATCACAATTAAATTTTACTTTTGAAAGTAACATGAACTCACAAATTTACAGAATGGTCTTGAATTCTGGGATCTGATTTCTGAATTTGATTAGCTATTCCGTTGATGTAGACTTTGATTGTTAACTTGAAAACTCTAATTTAGATTTGATTCGTAGCTTCTAACTTGCTTTCTAGTTGGAGAAGAATGGTGGCTATGCTAGGTTGACCAGTGACAGCATGACGGCTCCTTGGAATGAAAATTGTGTGGTTTTGGGTTGAGGGTTGGGGTTGTTTATATAGAAGTTTAGATTAATATGAGCCGTCAGATCAACCCATGAGTAATCAGGGCCACTAAGATCAAAGAGAGCCGACCAGAAATCACCACATATGCCCTAATTAATGACTCAGAAATCGTCACTGTTCGGATCTGGCTGAGCGGGTCGACCCCTACAGGGGGGGCGACACCTATGTCGACCCCGGTGTCGACCCCAAAGTATCTGAGTCGACATAGGTGTCGACCCAGCTGGTCTCGGGTCGACACCCCAAATGTGGTTGGTTTCGCGTTTCCTCCTCCCGCCTTCGCTGTTTTGAATATTTTATTTTAATTCTGGTTTAAACTGAAATCTTCTAACCTCCATAACTTCTTCATATTATATACGTTTTACGCAAACTCGTAATCTATCTCAAGTAGAATTCCGATACGAATGCAATGGCGCACCCCATTTCCCTTAATTTTTCTTTTAAAGATTAATTATTCTTTAATTATCTCTTATGTCCTGTTTTAAAATTACGGGGTGTTACAGTCTTTGGGCGCATTGTTGAGGTGATTTTTCTCATTCACTCGATGTCTATTGTTCCTCACGTGCTTTGTTAAGGACTAACTTGTATTGGTTATGACTTTATCATGATGTATATCGAGCACCTCCTAGGAGCGAGGTTTTTTCCCATATGATGTTTATCGATCGTCATATGCCTTTATGTGCTAGTCGCGTTTCCCGAGGCTAGACTCAATCACGATGTATATTGAGCGCCTTATAAGAGCGAGGTTTTTAACCACTCGATATTTATCGATCGTCACGTGCCTTTATTTTGGGTCTAGACTAGTTTGTGTTGGTCGTGTTTCCCGAGGCCAGGCTCTATCACATATATATCGAGTGCCTCATAGGAGCGAGGTTTTCCGTTTCCATCACGTGATCATTAGTGGTCTCTTCGAGCTTACCTTTATGAGTCTAATTTCTCATAGCATTTTCGTATTTTGATTTTTTGCGTTTGGATCCTTATTGAGGGCAGGCTTTGCAAAGGTTGTGATGTTTTTGTAAACCGCGCTTGCGTTTTTAGACTTGCTGCGTGAAAATTTTAATTTGACTTTAGTGTCTTGCAATTTTAGTCTTAGAAAATGCAATTTTTAACTTAAAAGACCGAAATTTCAGAAGTATTTAGTCACAATCGTTCGATAGCAGTTTATTGCTAAATAAAACAACATAAGTTTGGATACAATTCCCTGGCATAAGCGGTGGTTTATTCTTTATAGAGAAAGAAAAGCAAACAAGCATTACAATTTCCATACACCATTCAACAACCCATCCACCTTTGGTTTTCATCAACCACTTTTTGATGGTAGATTTGATGATTTTATTAACTGCTTCCACCTGTCCATTTGCTTATGGGTGAGCTACGGTTGAGCAGAATTTTTGGATTTGATACCGCTTGCAGAAGCTCTAAAACTCCTTACATTCAAATCGTGTCCCATTGTCAGTAGTTATCTTTTGTGGAACACCAAACCTGCAAATGGTGTTTTCAATCACAAAGTTAACAACTTTTTAGTAGATATTCTGGTCAGCGGTTCCGTTTCGTCCCACTTCGCGAAATATCTACAACTACTATCGTGTGTTTGGCCTCTGCTTTAACTATAGGCAGCACTCAAATCAAATCGATGCTCTATGTCTCAAATGGACAATGGCTGACCATTTGTGTCAACTGAGAAGACGTAACCCATGAGATTTTAGCGAATCTCTGACATCTATCGCATTTTTGAGCGTAATTTAAGCCATCTCTATTTACTTCAGGCCAGAATAACCATATCGAAGTACTTTCTTTGCTAGAGTTTGACCGTCAGAATGGTCTCCACATTCACCGTCATATATCTCAGCCAGGATCCTTTTTGCCTCCTCCCGAGTTACACATCGGAGCAATGGCATAGAGAATCCCTTTCTATACAATCTTCTGTCTTACATGAAAAACCTTGGCGATTTTGTAAGCAATCTCTTTCATTCCATCTGACCCATGGGAAGTTTCCCATTACTCAGATACTCTCTTATTGAGGTCATCCAAGATTTTGGTTCTTCCGAAATTTCCATTACATACTCGACTTCCATTTCAACAATACTTGGATTACTGAGAATTTCGACCGGTACTAGACCCAAAAGTTGTGCATCCCACGAACTAGCATTCTTAGCAAGTGAGTCAGCCTTCGTATTATTCTTCACTTGGAATGTGGCTAATAGTGTAATATTCGAAGCCATCGAGAAGTTCTTATGCTTTTGATAAGTATGGAGCCATGTTTCCTCCCTTTTCCTAAAATTCTCTTCGGACTTGATACATTACTAGTTGCAAGTCACGGAATATCTGAAGAGTTTTGGAGGTTCAATTCTATGTTTATCCTAAATCCAGCGATCAGATCCTCGTATTTTGTTTCATTATTAGTGGCTGGGAATTCCAATCATAATGCGTAACAAACCGAACGTCCTTCGAGAGTCTCAAGGACTAACCTTGCACCTGAACAATATTCGTTCATAGCTCCATCAACATACAACTTCCATTGCATGCTCACTACAACTGCTTCTTCCTCTTTATCCTCCAAAAAGGTAAACTCTGCCATAAAATCAAATAACGCCTACCCATTGATCACCCTTTAAACAATTTTATTTTGATCCTTGCAATGTCAGTACAATATATTATGGATGATTACAAAATTCCCCAAAGTAGATATTAATAAACAATGACTAGTACTATTAGTTATTAGAGAATCACGATAACTAGCCAAAGTGACCAAGATTTGCTATCTTTGGGGAAGAAGCTTTGTTGTAGGAGAGTAATGGCCGCTGGAGATGAAGATTTATCTTAACAGAGCTTTGGCAGAGAAAGGAAATAAACCTTTTTCATGTCAGAGCATATGGGGTATTTATAAGTGTTCAGGTTGGAGTTAGGCCAGATCCATTTGTAAAAAGCCTCGGAATCATGTTTAGAACTGACCTTGAAAATCTCATGCCAAAATATATTAACATTATGGATCGGTACCGATCAATGATGGATCGATACCGATCCATAGTGTTAGCTAATTTGGCACTTCTGACTTCGGGAATTTGATCAATGTACTTCACTAGGTTCTCGGATGGAATCTAGATTCATTCGGACCCGTTTTGGTGTTGCTTCTGGCTTAACTCCTTTTTCTTTCTATCCATCGAGTGTCGATGCCTAGATAGGTTGGAGTGATGTGAAACTTGATCAACATGCTTAGGATGGAAGTAGGAATGCAATGGTATGTAGCCATGGCCCAAATAATTTAGCATTATGGATTGGTACCAATCCATGATGGACCGGTACCGGTCCATAGAGATAGCTTATTTTAGGGTCAAACTTCTCAAACGTCCTTCATTCTATCTTATAGCATTTCTTGTATGTTTTTACTTGAATATGAGGTGAGATATTTTTTGTTTCTTACATAAATTCCATGTGATTGCTTCCTGGGTTCGTATTCAGATTAACAGGATCAAAGTCGAAGTAAAATTTCTGTGTAGCTTAGTTGTGATTTAACTAATCTTGAATGGATCAAAGTTGCATAGTGGATATTAATATTTGAATTTCCGCTAAAGATGTTGTTTGTTTAACAAATACAATGTAAATAGTTGTTGAATTTAATGTAAAAGCGAGTGCGAAATAAATATAAAATTTAAACAAATTAATAACGTAATAGTAACTATGATAGCAAATAAAATAATGTGAATTGTTAAAGAATATACTTACAAATAAATATTTGAAGAAATTAGGTTGTGTTAATTGGCCATGAAGTATTTTTAGAATTGCGATCGATACGTCTGAGCGGCGTTATGGATAGGGATTCTTAAACACTTGCGTGGGACAAATAGACACAATATTATAATAAAGAATTAAAATAAATATCTGATAGATAAATGGAAGATGTAATTATATTTAAATATAATTATTAGTATCGAATAAATAATTCAATATGCGATACTTATATAAAATATGAAAATTAAGAAATGACGTTGACTTGTTTGTTTAAGCATGTTGAGAAAATTAACTGTTACGGGTGAGTACATATTTGGTGAAGGTTATTTATGCTAGAACGAGACAATTTGACACAATAATTTAAAATAATAATGGTGATGATGATAATACTGATTGAAAATTGGAAATTATTTTACTCCATTTGTAAAAGCAGGAAAAAAGAAATCAAAAAAGGATATTTTGTGTAAGGAATTGACTTAAGAGAAGAGATTAATTGTTATTTCATTCAAGATAAGAGAATTTAAAGTTTTAGTCATCATTCACCATTATAAAATTAGCTCATTATTAACAATCTTCTAACTTTGAACTCTGACCAATTTAACTCACTTGCTTTCTTTTTACCAAACTTTATCAGCCATTTAAAGAACAGTTACTACATTTGTTTACTGTAGGTCATTTGCTTTGTTCGCTACTGTAACCTGTTTACTTTGGGCTGCACCTTGATTTAACTTAGGGGTGGGCATAAACCGCACCGCAATGCGGAAACTTCCCACACCAGACCGCAGAAACGGTGCGGAAAACCGCACTGGATTCTCTTTGTAAAGAAAACAGCCTAAATCGAACCGACGCGCAATGATACAGTTCGGTTGCAGTTTGAACTATTGACCAAACCATATTAAACCAGACCGATCAGCATACCAGCACCGGTAAGGTTATGATAAAAAATTAACAAATTCCTATCTAACTTTTTATTCTGACGATATATATTCTATTTTCAACGTATGTTTTAGTTATATTAATAGTGATCGTTATGAAGGAAAAAAAATTATAGTTTGAGTATATTAGTTTTCATATCATTTTTTTGGACAATGCTAATTATAATTTTATTGTAGTTATCTTACTTAATGTTTATACGCTGATTAATGTTGGTGTTTGCTTAATGTATTAAAACAATTTCACTTTTCATTAATTAGAAACCAGTCTTTCAATTAAGGACAAGTGACACTATGTGTTTTAACTTACAAGTGGCACAACATACAATCATAAATTGATTGTTGATGGAAGTAATTATTTTATTTCATATTTAACACGGGTTCAAAATGGACCGTATTACACCAAAACCAAATCGAAACTGAACCATTTGAACGGTTAGTATAATGGTTTGTATTTTTGATCAACCGTTTGATCCAGTGCGAAAGCGGTTTGAGCTCCAAACCGCACCAGACCGAACCGCGCCCACCCCTAATTTAACTTGTGTATTTTTGCTTTCAACTGCCATTGATACCTTTTGTTACCGACGATGTGACACTTTTGATACACACTTATCTATTGTGCACTTTCATTGTTGCTTATCCACTTGACTTTGCCTTGTCCTTCTTTCTTGAAATGCCTTGTTACAATCCCTTTCTGGCCTGCAAACTTGATTGTGTCGAATTATCATGTTGTGTTCTTGTTTGCTTGTTATGGATATGTGACTTGTAATATTTGGTGTCTTGTACACTACTATTTGTACAATGGTCACTTGGTTACTGTTATGTGTTTTTAATATTATGAGAGTGTATAATTTTATACCTATATATATTTGTTTTAAAAACCATTGCAAGCTTCTCCGTTCTTAGTTGTGTTTTAAAAACCATTGCAAGCTTCTCCGTTCTTTGTTGTGTTCTCGAATTTAAAAATCAATATACCGATGTGTGTTTATCATAGCTCCCATTTCTCTATAAGTTGACGCTAGTTAGTTGAATTGTTTATTCATTTACACAACAAGATGAAGTAAAATATTAACAATTTTAAGTATAATTACCTTGTGGCAATAGTTCATTTCCAGCAAGAATAAGTGCTTTCTAGTTTAAACAATTTATAATGAGTGAGATTTATGTATTGCTGAACTCGATTTTCTCCTTGCACCATTTCTTGTTTTGAATTTGAACTTGTATTTGATCATGTACAAACTAGCTGTAACACCTAGTAAAATTAACCATAAAATAGACATAAGATAATTTAAATAAATAAAAAAATTGATAATAAGTTAATTGGCTGAAAATAGAATTTTGAACAATTGGAAATTTGGCTAAAGTATTACTATTGCGTTCATGGAGAGATTCAAATTCATTTTTATATTTTATTTACTAAAAACAGAGTCTATATGTAAAAGATATCAATAAAACAAGTTACGCATAAATATTTACACACAAGGTTTGAAATTCTAATAGATTCAATATAGATCCAGAATATAATTAATTATAAAATGGCATAAAAGAATATTCCAAATGGATTTGAATTTGTGTGTGCATATTCATATGAAAAGGGAACAAAGATATCAACATAAGGAAGATATCAAGTGTAACAACCCGGAATTTCAGAACCAATTTAAAATTTATTTTCAGTTGATTTTAATGGTTTAAAATATTTAAAATGATTTATTTTTAGAAGTAACGATTTAAAATTTACTTAATTCGAAGTTTGAACATATAAATTAAAAATTTAATTAAAACGAACTCGAAATGGCGCGGTAGTTTGAAATTTTGGTTTTGAGCTTTGATTGATTATACAGAATTCAAAACAAATCGGATTTCAGTAAAACAAGAAACATTAGAATCTAATTAATAATATCTTTCTAACGAATGTAAAAAAATATAGATTTCATATTATAAATTGCAAGTTATGGCCAAATTAAAATTTCGAATTGTCGCTATGGAATTTATATATATATTAATATTATATATAGCCCTTAAAATAACCATTTTGTAAAAGACCTTCGTTTTCGACGAAACTAATTTTGTTGGATCCGGAACGTCATATTATTGTAAGGTTTAAAATTTCAAGTCATTTGAAATTAGTATGTATGCGTAGTAAATTTAAACGCTTTTTCAATTTCAGTTTAAGTTTAATAAACCAGTTAAAAGGCCATTTTTCGAACGGTCTTCACATTCGACGGTATTAATTTTGTTAGGACCGTATCATCAAAACATAGTTAGATTTCAAATTTCATAAATTTTGGAGTCAGTATGTGGCCCCGATAAATTAAAATATACGTTCAAATTCAATATGTAATGTTCTATTAATTTATATTTTAATTTTGATAAAAACTGACTGAAATGATCGAATTGGCTTACGAAACATGTTCCATTGTGTCCGAAATGGGGGTATTTGGTTAGGGGCGACAGTCGTTGGGATCCATTTGGAGTTCGGAGCATGAAATTTCATTAAAAGGCAATAAAAGAATTAAATAATACAAATAAAAAGGGTATATATTAAAAAATTGGAAACCCTAGTTGCTCACTACAGAATTCCGTTGCCAATCTTCTATTAATGGCCGATACGATCCGATTTTAAATCGGTAGTTACTTTCAATCCACACTCTACCTTCATAAACTCATAAAACAAAAATCGTAGAAGTCCCTATGCTCTTCAAATTTGTAAAGGAGTGATCGATTTTCATTGACCAATTTGAGAGTTCTCTACGCTCAAAGGCGCGATTTTCGAGGCTAATTTTTGGGTGGCACGGAGGTGCGAGCTGCAGCCTGTCGCGGGTGTAGGTAGCGATGGCGAAGAGCTACAAGATGGTGGTCTTCGATCTATGTTTTGGCGGCTCTAAGGGTTGCAACATGGAGGTTTTTGGTTGAAGATGGGTTTCGTTGCAGTGGTTCGAAGCAGTATACGGGATAGAAAGGGAAAGTAATAATAGCCTTCATATCAGAATATTAACGGCCTAGATTTACTCGGATGGTGATTAACGTTATTAGGTGTAATTAAGGAAGTTTAATTAGATAATTAAACGGTATGAATATTAAAACATTAATATCTTTTGCAAACAATAACATAATCGAGCAATTCAAAATACGTTGGAATCGTTGAGTCGAACACTACCCTATAGAACTGACTAGAAAGGAAACAAAGCAAGTTGAATTTTGAGCTAAATTAAATGTCCATTTAATTTAGTTTAAAAATAAATCGTCAATTAAAGGCTGATGGAGTGGAAACCAAAAGTGAGAACTCTCTCACTCAAATTATTTTTACAGTTATTATATCTGTGACTGAATGTATATTGACTGCCTGTGATTGCAATATTTATTTGGTGATTGATGGTTGTTTACAATTTTAATGTGATTATTATTAAACTGTGATTATAAATGTTTATATATATGTTGTCAAATAAAACGTTTATATTATGAATTATTTTAGGATGACGATTTACCCACCCTTCTCCCAAATAATAGATAAGTTCACATGTATTGTGATGTAAACCCCACACGGGTGTTGGGACGATAATTTTACACATCGCCCAAGTAAACAAATAATAATATTTGTTTGATGGTTTAAAACCCCACACGGGTCTGGGGATGATAACTAATTCACATCTTTCTTGGATTTAATTGTATGTCAATCGATTGATTAACAGACTGTTATAAGCGTTATTTAATTATTTAATGCTTATACAGTTGTAAATTGCAATACGGATGTGAACTGAATGATTAATAGTCATTTATCACGATTTTTGAATACATGCGATGTTTGGAAACCATATAAATTAAATTATATGGTAAGTGATTGTGTCTGATTCCAATTCAGAAATAACAAATATTTTAAAATAATATTCAGTGAAGAATCAAAATACGATTTTGATGTCCGATTTTGGATGGGCACAAAAATATTGAAATATTCATAACTGAAATGAATATAAAGCCGAGTTATGTAGATATATGCCATTTTAACTAGAACGGAATTTTCTGTCGATTTTATTCATTTTATAATGAATATTGAAAAGATTTGATTTCAAAATATGATATTTTGAAAATATTATCATTTTAATATTATAATGATATGAAATATTCAATTTTGATTTAAAATTGAAAAGGAAGTTGGAATCGTTTTAAAACGAATTTATAAACATTTTATAAAATACGTTTTGAATGGAAATCGATGAAATATTATATATATATATATATAAATGGTTTGAATAGAACGTATCGCACAGCGACCGTTTGCGAATTTCGACCATTGACTTTTAATTTACGTATCGAGAGATCCGACCGTCGAATTCTCCTAAATCCAGAATCGTTGGGTTCGTATCGAAAAGAATTTCGAATGATAATAAGAGATTTGAAATCTAACGGTTATATTTTAAGATATGTCCAAACCAGTTTTGGAAAAGGTTGCTATGGATGCAGTTCGGTGGCCGATATTAGAAACCGACTACAAGGGCCTTAATAAAATCATTAAAAATATGAATAGATTGTGTAAAATCATAATAAATGATTTTGGATGAAATATTCCAAGTTTGTAAAGATAAAATATATTTTTACCTGAATAAGTTGTTTATCAACTTAAGTAAAGAACTAAAAAGGAATTGAAATTGTTTTGATATAACCAAAATTTTCCAATGTATGAATTGGAAAGGATTTAAATGGAAATAATCTTCGGAATATTTCGATATTGGATTCCGTGATTATACGGATATTGTTGAGGAATTTGGAAGATATAGATATCACTATTCCTAATACGATATCCGTTGGTTTCAGAATCTGATATTGAATATAAGTCGATATGATTTCTATTCAGAGCCTTATATTTGATATCAAATTGGATTTTGGGTTTGTCGTCAATAACACTGTTCTTAAACCCAGTTGATAAAAGAATAAACCTTTTAATTAAGACTAATGAAGTTTTCCAATTAATACATATAATTGGAATTAAATGGAAGTTGATTTTGGGTTCATTTTGAACGATGTTTTGAATAACATTTGTTCTTAAAACCCAATTAACATTGAAGATATAATTTGGAATTTATAAATCTTTTAACTAAGATTTAATGGAAATTTTTCCAAAGTGAAAATTTCCAATTTAATAAACTAAATTGGAATTGAATGGAATTCGATTTAGTGATAATCGAGATGAGCTTCCATGAATGAAGAACGCTACTATTTATGGAATTTAAAAGGCTTTTCCGTTATTCCACTCATAGTATTAGTTTCATACAGAAATTTATATTGATTATATACTGTTATGATTTCCGTGAAGATCCCATTTTGATGGAAGAGGATTTTTTGTTTATCGTGAACTTTATTTTAAATGACATTGGTTCTTTAACCCAGTTAAAGACAAGATTAATTTCCTAAAGTTGAATAATCATTAAATAATGATTTTTGAGATTAAAACCAAGTTGGAGTTTTAATGAATCTTTAATTAGATTGAAAAGTGAATGTGGTAATTAAATTACCGAATTCAAGAAATGATCGAGAATGGAGTACCACCAGTTTTACTCTATGTGATAGTTAAATCTTGAATTAGATTTGAAACATGAAATGGTAATTAATTTTACCGATAACACAATGGGTGTTAGATATTGAGTACTACCAGTTTTGCTCCATGGGATGAATAGGTTGGGATTAGAAAAATAAAATAAATGATTACTTCGATAAGGCTCGATAATCTCGCCTAGTTTGATAAACCTTAATTTGGTTTAAGATTGTTAAAAGATAACATAAAATCTTTTGCAATGGTTTTCAAAGAACGATTTAAACAAGAGGTTTAAATAAATTAAATTTTTGATAAGATTCATGGGAATGTATTTCCAATGTAATGAATATTTGAATAAAAGAATATTTTGGATTGGAATGAGGCGTGTGATGTGTTTTTATTGCACTTGATTATAAGATATGCGAGTTATTCGGAAGGACCGGGTTTAACCCATTCTGAATAACTGATACGATGACAAAAAGTCGAAGATTTGAAGATGGTGGTTGAAGACCGAAGGTCTTCACATCGTTTGGATGATTATTGATGTCTTGATTGGGATGTACACCCTTGACGAGGTAGTAAGTGGTGATCGTCCAGACGTACTTGGAGATCGACCGGATACGCGAGGGCCACTCTCTCGTATTGGACATATGGGATGAGGAATAAGGTGCCTCCGGTTTCGTTCATACCCAGAACGGACTTGCAAAAGGATTGTATGTTTTACATTGTACTTCGCGTTGTATTCGTTGATATCTGCTAAATATATATATGTTTGGTGGCGGAAAATTTATTCTCTTGCTTAACACCCTTCTCTGAGACGTACGAGCTTAGAGGTTATATATTGGTAGAAATCAATGGTATGGTATGGATTGACAATGTGGCATGCTGAAATGCATGGATCAAGGTTTTTGTTGAAAAGATGAGCTTTGTGGTTGATGATCAAAGCACGGCTTTAAGTAGCGCGGCTTTGTGTATTGTTAATTCGTAAACCTCACACCCCGGTGGTGAACCAAAAACGGGATAAATACTGTAGGGAAATGGACATATGTTAGGTTCTAGCTAGAATTGATGTCATGGTATGGAGCTCAGACATTTTACTTATGTGGATGTTGGATATTATTTGATGGAAGGGGAGGTACCTTAGATTTGATTTTTCTCTCCAATGTCTCTTGATTGGTCGACGTATTGACCATTTTGGAGGTTCAAAGAACCAGCTAATGTATTGTTTATGGTATTCCCAATTAGTGACGACTGACCGACCCTGAATATCCAAAGGTTGCCTAGAGGCATGATCCTAACGTTTTTGCTAGAGTGTTTCGAAATCGTTGAGGAAGATCCCTTGCCACGGTTCATAGATGGAAATCCAATTTCCAATACGCAATTTTTCTGTTTTAGTTGTAAACCTATATGGAGACATAATATATGGTACTTATGCCGCCTATAATTGATGCATTTATATTTGAAGTTGATTTCTTTACTTATAATAATAATAAAAGATAAATTCCGCGTATCAAGCATATTTGGCCATTATAAGGTAAAACTGTATCCTCTGGCTTGTGTTGTATTGTGAGATGGGACCTGAGTCTTATAATGGGCCATGGCTTCATTTTTCTTGTTTAGCACTGCGTTGTTTGTTTATGGTAATCTTGGGAGAAAACTCATTCCGTGTCATACGGGTGGTCCCTTGATTTACACAACATTAAAATCAAGTTAATAACTGTTTTAGTTCTCACACCAGTTCCATGACTGACTCAGACTTTATTGTTTCCACCTAAACTTTGGGTACCCATATTTTCCACATGGGCAGCTAGTAGTTTTGGTTTTCGCGGATATTTGTTTTTATAGGATCCTGGATTACGGCTGGAGCAATATATGGAATGCTTTGCATCCGGGTATTTCTTTCAGCTATGGTAGCTGTTGTTTTCTACTACACATTATATTTATGTATTTAAATGTAATTTAAATATCTGATATTTTTCCGCTGTAAATTATTTATTTGTACTCTGATATCTTGTACTCTGATGTAAATTGTTGTAATAGCAATGAAATGTTCTCATGTTTGTGTTTTGATGAGTCGTGTTCTCAAAGAAGTCCGCCTTCTTGTTCGGTTTAGGCCATCCAGGAAGTTCGAGTCGCTACATGAAGGCCATAAATTAAAAAGTTAATAGTAAACAACATCGCAAGAGATTCCAATTTTCCTATCCAGCCAAAGAAAAGGGGTCGACCGCCCCTATAGAAGGGGTGTCGACCGCCCTCCTATAGAGGGCGTTAACTTCCTTCCTAAGGAGAAAGGGGTGAGGGTATATTTTTATACAGGGATTTATATAGTTTTCCATCAGTAGATCATCTAGATTAAATTTAAATAATCTAACTGTCTATACACACACTTGCAATTGTAAATATAACTCCATAGCCTCACTCTAAACCTTATTCTCATTCCTCTCTACGCCTACATGCTGTCCTTCTACCATTACTAATTGCAGAGAAAGGTTAGGATTCTCTTCTGTTTCTCTAACCTCCATTCTATCTTCTCTATTTCTAGATTTCTATAATTTAGGTTTTGGAATTTAGTTATATATATATATATACATATGAGATTCTAAAATTTTGATTCTTACGTATATATTATATTAGAAGGATTGGAGCACGATTTTGTAGGTTAAATCTAGATCTGATTCTACAACAAATCCTATTGTTCTTCTCAAATCACTGTGAGTTGAAACCCTTTAAGTTTCTATTTTCTATCTTTTATAGTTTGGATTTGGATTATTATGCATGTACGGGATTTGTGTTAAACAAAAATAAAACACTACAAACCCCCTAAATCCTATATTTTGTTTATCTCGGAAAAGGTCAATCAGAAGTGATATATATTTGGGTTGGTATTATTGGAATAATAAACGTTAGGCTTTGGGTGATGCGAAATACTTGATTTTGGGTCTGATTCACTTGATTCTTATTTTTAGCCGTTCATATATGTTTGTGTACTAAAACATAAGATTTGTGTATTGTAAAATAATAGGTTTAAACATCCGTTATTAATAGATTTGTTTGAATTTATTATATCCAATATATTAGGATCGTAAGTTTTGTATGCGACGTAAACTAAAGAGTGAAGCAATGCCAGAACCAAGGTTTTTCATATGTAAGTAGGATTATTAAACCTTGTGTATACTTATATTATTCAAATAATTATTCAAACCTAGGTTGCAATTTTAATTTGTATATGTTGTTATTTCCCTTTTCTCATTGAATGAGAACATGCATGTTTGGACAGTGTTAATTGATAGGGAAATTAACATGTATACCTTAATTGTGTTTATTATGATTGACATTTGAATGTATTAGGTCGTTCTTCACGTGTGCTAAATTCATGCCTATTTATTTATATATTTATAGCATATTTAAACGTAATATTAATGCATAATAGACCGCGTACTAAATACGTTTAAATTAGGAAATAGAATTTGAATGTCCCCATAGGAATTTATATTTCTGTCAGTAAATGGAATTTAATCAAAATTGTTGACACATAGACATGAAGTTAACCATTACTTGTAATAGAAGCCTTCCCGGAACTGACCAACATTTCCAGCATCTACAAATAATACTTGTTAATGTGAGAGGTTTAGGTTCTATGTGCCATTATATAATTACACTAAGGCGCGAGGTTAAGCTCAAGTTGTAGTAGAAGCCTTCCTGAACCGCTTGGCAAATCCAACATCTACAAGTGGTCATTTTAATACGAGATGTCTAGTATATATATTATTTGTGTGTGAAGTAGGCTTGCTTTAAGGAGGTATCAAGTGGCTGACCTACCTTGTTGGGTATTAAGTGGTTAGGAGTAGGTACACTTCTAAGATTCACTCCTTGTTTCTGTATTAGAGTCACGAGACCTGCATTACTAGGTTTAAATTGTCACTGGGTCCACCTCTCTCTAATAAGGTATTATATGTTCCTAATAGACGTTGGCATGTGAGTAGGGAAGTACTCTAGAAGTGTATGCTTCTTATTTAGGGGCTAGTAAAGGCTAACCTAAGGACGGTTCATACAAAAGGCCTAAAGGAACCCCCATCTAAGGGAAGTATTACGTGGCTAGGAGTTCACCCGTAAGGACAGCTAGATAGTAACGAGGGGATCTTCCAGGAAGGTCTTAAACGATGTGGTGTTCCCACCAAAACCTAGTAGTAAGTGACAGCTTACTATCTCTTGCCCTACAAGCAGAGCATATTTGATAACACTAACGTTAGTGATGAGGTTTTAAGTGGATAATGGTCTACCATAGGGTAATAAGTAATAATAGGAATCCACCCTTAAGTAAATCTAAGTAATACCCTTAAGTGACTGTCGTAGAGCCCACCTTATGGGATATTAACTAACTGTAAGGGGGTCCACCCTTATATTAATGTAGGCCTTAAGTGATTGTAGGGATGTGTGCCTTTTGTGTTTAGTTGTGCATGATTATTTACACAAAAATAACATGAAGAATTTACACTACCAAATATAGGAAATAGTCATTCCTAAACTTATATTGTAACACCCTGAATTTTCTGAGTTTATTAAAGTAACGAAAAAATATACTTAATTCTGAAAGTGAGAATTAAGGGAAACGGGTTATGCCATTGCGTTCGTCTCGAAATTCTGCTTGAGATAGAGTCCAAGTTTGCGTGAATCGGACTCCGTATGAAGAAGTTATGGAGTCCAGAAGATTTCATGTTAATTCAGAAATTAAATATAAATATATAAATAATAAAACCTAGTTCAAAATTTAAAATTCAAGCAGAATAGGCTGAGCGCAAATTTTCCTGCTCAGGGTCGACCCCCCCCCCCAAGGGGAGACGACATAGGTGTCGACCCCCCCTGTAGGGGTCGACTCCTGCATCCAGATCCAGACAGTGATGAATTTTGACCTGTTGCTGAGTCACTAGGGCATATGTGGCTGTTTCTGGATAACTCTATCTTGTCTGGATGGTCTTGATTGCTCCTAGGTTGATCTAATGGCTTACATTAGTTTGAACTTCTATATAAACAACTGATGCTCTCAACCCTAAATCACACAAAAATTCATTCCAAGAGCCACCATGCTGTTCATGGTCAACCTAGAGTAGCCGCCATTTTTCTCCAACTAGAAAGCAAGTTAGAAGCTATGAATCAAATCAAAAATTAGTGAATCGATGGTCTACTTCAAGGGAAAGCTATTCCGTTTCAGAATACATATCCCAGAAAACAAGACTGTTCTTTTATTTGTAAGTTTAGTTATCTTTTAGATGTGAACAAATTAAAGACGTGATTTGTAATAAAATGAAAACTAGAATTGTACCAAGTTGTTTGATAATAATAATGCTAATTCATGTCTATTCTTGTGATAAATTCTATCATATATGCTTATGAGACATTGCGGTTTATTGAATCTGTCATGTTGTGTAGAATTTGGAGAATGAACCAATTATGTTGTGTAGTAATTTAGGAATGAAACTATTATGTTGTATGTAAGTTTGGTGAATTCTATAATGTTACGTTACATGCAAGTTTATAGGCTAAGTCATGTCATATATGCCTAAATATTTAGATCCACACGCCTCTATGTTAGATCTATGTTAACTTGATTTAACCCATATGCAAGTTCACACCTACATGCCTAATCAGGTTTGTGTAGTTCTATGTAAACTCCCATTTTATGCTTAAGATTCATGTTGAGTAGATTTAAATTGCAAGTTCATAATTAAATGTATATTGTTCTATGCCAAACTCATATGACATATGTGTAGTTAGATCCATATTTTTATGATGTTGGAATGTTGCATGTTCCTCTTTTCCCTTTGTTTATGAGTTAGGCTAAATTGTGATGCCTAATATTCTATGTGATTTATGCGAACGTACAACGGGGGTAATGTTGGGAAAATTATTAATTTACATGTTATTGGCATAGTTTGGTGGCATGAATGGTATAATTTATATACCTAAAAATTATGAACATGAATTAGGGGATATTTGGGGCATGACTTGAATGACAACAATTAATTGATAATTTACATATAAACTTGGAGGATAAATATGTAAATTTAGTAAAAGACAAATATGCCTAACTCGAGGTTAGATTGAGTTATGGTATAAGACTGCCCAGAACCGCCCGGCAAATCTAGCAACCGTAACAATATAGATCTGACGTGAGAGGTTAGCGCATTAAGCCCAAAAGAACCCGAGGTTAGACTGAGTTGCGGTGTAAAACTTCCCGGAACCGATTGGCACGTCCAGTGACCATAACAATACATGTCTAATGTGAGTGGTTGGTGCTTTAGTAAATGAATTAAAGCTAAGAAAGGAATGGTAGGGTTAAGTTAATTAAGGAAACACTTAACCAATACGACATGTTAACTAAACTGATGGGTGGGGTTAGGTTAATTTGAACACTTAACCATTTTAACATGTTGACTAGGAAACCCTAGTAACGGGGACCCATTTCAGTAGTAACCCACATAGATGTATCGTGGTACCCTGAACTAGGAAGGGTGGGGCACGATTACTGGGCTGATTATAAGCGGTCAAAACAACGGCGGGTGGTGCGTCAGTGTAGGTTCCGACGGAGTATGGGCGTGCACGTACTCCGAAGTGGAAAAAGCAGGCACTGGGCATCAGTAGTCATACACTGTGCATCTTTAATTATGTCGGGTTGCCACTATAGAATTTGATACACCCCATGGTGGGACCAACATAGGTATCTACAATCAAGCGGGGGTCGAATGACACAAGTATTAAATGTGTACGAGTAGGAGCCGATCGATAAAGGGATCACTTTGATGTGAACACGTGGTGCTAGTTGGAACAAGTATAAATAGGTGTAGAGAAATAGTAATGAGTGCGATAGTACTTTTAGTTATCCTGCCTTATCTTGTTTTATGTTATCCTGTTATTCTGGTATTGTCCTATTTTCAGTTTATGCAGTCATGATCCTTTTTCTTGTTCACACACTGAAAAATCACTGGACTTACCAGACTTATGTCTGACCCATTTTTCTTTCGTCTTCTTTTCTTCCGTTCCCCCCTCCCATCCCAGGTCCGCAGGGAGGGAACACCTCAGCTTAGTTCAGACCTTTTTGCAAGCTTGAAGAGAGTATATGTATTGCTTGGACTCTCCTTTCTTGGGCTATGGCTTTGGATACACTCTTAATGCAGATTATGCTACTTTATTATCGTTTTATGCTTCTTTATATTTCAATCAAGACAGTGATTTTGCTGTAATAATTTGGAAGTTGTTTTGAGACAGTTTGTTGTAATGTTTTGACTGTACCACGTGATTTATGAAATAAATCTAGTTTTTCCGCTGCTTATATGTCTGTCTTGTAAATTATCTGTATCTTTTACCTATAGCGCTCCACCAAAGTTAAGGCATTCCCTTTGTGAGTGACCTTAACGGAGGTGGTGTGTCTCACTTGGTATCAGAGCAAAGGTTTACCAGATCAGATAATAATTTTTGAAAACAAATTTTCAAAAAGAAGTTTAAAGAAGCATTTTTCAAGAAAAAGTGTTGTTTTTATTTTAAAAACCATAATCCCCAAAGCCATATGCACTATCTTTCTATCCTTTGTTTTAAATCTTTTCCTTTTCGTTTCAGCATGTCTGGGGATCTTAACCTTCCAGAGGGCGTACCGGTACCTGACAGGTTCAGAAGGTACCTAGAGGCTAAGGCTAATGTTGCAGGCCCACCAGACGTTCCTCCTCCCCCAGATGCAGTCGTTCCTCCTCCTCCTCCACGTGCAAATGCTTTCTCAAAGATATGTAGGGACTTTTGAGCCATGGGCGGAAAGAACTTTAATGGAACTGAATCATTCGTAGAAGCAAGAAACTAGCTCAAAGAAACTGAGGATTTATTTGTTATATTCGAGGTGGACGATAGGCAGAAGATACAGTTAGCCGTATGGTTGCTTAAAGATGAAGCCTCTTATTGGTGGGAGGTTACCAATGCTGAGAGACCAGTTGAGACTTGGATGGACTTCAGAATGAGGTTTGAAATGAAATTCCTCTCACAAACTGAATGAAGCCTACAGATGGAGAAGTTCTTAGCTCTCAAACAGGGAAGTATGTTGGTCAAGGAGAACATCAACCAATTCAACTAGCTGGCTAGATTCAGATTGGAATTAGTGAACACTCCATATAAGAAGGCTCTCTGTTTTGTTAAAGGGTTGAATGAGCCACTGCACTGCGTAGCTATGTCCCATATACCTATGGGTGCGACTTATGAGAGGCTGGTGGACATGGCACTGTTACAGGAAGAAGATAAGGATGACAAGAAAGAGACAAAGGTGGAAGTACCTCAAGATAAGAAAGTGGAAGGATCACAGAATAAGAAGACGGATCCGAAGAAGGCCGGGAAGAACAACAAACCCCGTGAAAAGAGGAAGTGTAATTTTTGTGGCATTTCTGGGCATCTGATTAAGGATTGTAGAAAGAATAAGAGGAAGATGGGTGGTTGTTTTCAGTGTGGCGAGACGGGACACATGGCTAAGGACTGCCCAAGAAAGAAAGGGCAAGGGCAGAGAGCCGGATCTACTTCTGGAGGGCAGGTTCACGCTCTCATAGCACCTCCGCAAGAACGAGGTAGAAATATTTCTGTTGAAAGCTTAGTTTATCTTTTTGATCATCATATTCGTACACTCTTTAATTTTGGTGCATCGCACTCTTTTATATCTACTGCTTTAGTTGAATCTCTGCACCTAGACACCAGTATAGTAAAGGATCCCTTAGTTGTTTCAAATCCAATTGGAGGTTCGGCTTATTTATCTATGGTTTGTCTGGATTTGGAAATTTCTATACTAAGCATTGGGTTTAGATGTAATGCCTATGTTTTGGGCTTCACGGGCTATAGGTTGATTCTAGGCATGGATTGGTTATCCAGTAATGGTGCCATCCGCAATTGTGAAAAGAGAGCGGTTAGACTCATGGTTCGCCTTGGTAACACTCTCGAAATTTCTTGTAATCCCATGAACTCTGTTATGCTTAGCTATCTAGAATCTCTTGATGCGTTTGTTGAGAACTTGCAGTCTGTTAGAGTAGTCCGTGAATACTCGAATGTATTTGAAGAGGTGAAGGGCTTACCTCCGAAGCGAGAGATAGACTTCCGCATATAACTTGTTGATATTGCTAAACCCGTAGCTCTACCCGTTAAACACATGGCTCCAAGGGAGAGGAAAGAGCTCAGCAAACAAATTAAAGAGCAACTCGAAAAGGGTTCATAAGGCAGAGTATTTCTGAGTGGGGTGCTCCGGTAGTATTCGCAGCCAAAGCGGATGGTTCACTTCGCATATGCTTTGATTATAGGGAGCTAAACAAGCTGACCAAGAAGAATAGGCACCCACTTCCAAGAATAGACGACTTATTCGATCAACTTGTAGGTGCATCGGTTTTCTCCCAACTAGATCTGGCTACCGGGTTTCATCAGCTAAGAGTGGCTGAAGACAACATTGATAAGACCACGTTCAGAACCCTGAATGGTTTCTTCGAATGGCGTGTCATGCCTTTCGGCTTGACAAACGCACCCGCTTATTTCAATGACTTAATGAGCAGGGTGTTCAGGGAATTCCTTAATAAGTTTGTGGTGGTCTTCGTGGACGACATTTTGATTTTCTCGAAGAGTGAGGAAGAGCATGCTCTGCATTTAAGGGAAGTCATGGATACTCTTCGTGCACATCAGCTAAAATCCAAGTTCTCCAAATGCCATTTCTGGAGAGAAGAAGTAAGATTCCTTGGACATGTGGTGTCCATAGAGGGGATAGCTGTGGACCCCACAAAAGTAGTTGCGGTGCAAGATTGGAAGATTCCACGGAATGCAACCGAAGTCCGAAGCTTTCTCGGGCTAGCGGGCTTTTATCGAAAATTAATTAAAGACTTTGCGAAAATATTAGCTCCACTTATAAGGTTGACAAAGAATAACCTAACTTTCGCTTGGGATTTGGATTGCAATGTTGCTTTCCAACGTTTAGAAAGGGCTCTTACAACAGCCCCAGTTCTGGCATTGCCTGATGGGAGCAAATGTTTACCGTATACACAGACGCATGCAGTACAGGATTAGGCGATGTCTTGATGCAAGAAGGCAAGGTAATTTGTTATGGGGGAAGGCAGTTGAGGGTACATGAGAAGAACAACCCAACTCATGACATGGAACTAGCTGCCATTGTCTTTTCTCTTAAGTCATGACGTCATTACCTACTAGGAGAAAGGTTTAAAGTGTTTACTGACCATAAATCGTTGAAGTACCTTTTCTCACAGAAAGATCTTAACTTAAGACAACAAAGGTGGATGGAGTTCCTTGCCTTATATGATTTTGAGATCTCCTATACCCCTGGCAAGGGCAATGTGGTAGCAGACGCCTTGACTAGAAAGAAGCTGACCTTAAGTCCTCTCTTTGTAGAAAGGCAAAGCTTGGAGTACATAGCAAACTTTGACTTCAGACCTCCTCTGAATTTGTGCCTGGTTTGTTAGCATCGCTAAAAGTGCGGCCTACTCTTTTGGACTCAATAGGAACCGCGCAACGTGAAGACCCTCAACTGGTTGATGTAATGGATAAGCTAATTAGGGGTGAGACTTCTAGTCACCTCAATAGATACTCCATCGATGATAAGGGTTGGTTGGCGGGATGGAAGACTATGCATCCCACAAGCAAGGGATTTGGCGAAGACGGTTCTCGAAGAAGCACACCATTCTAAATTAACCATACACCCAGGTGGAGACAAGATGTATAAAGACATAAAAAGGGTTTTCTTCTGGAATGGCATGAAGAGGGATGTAGCCGAATTCGTTTCCAAGTGCATGATATGCCAGCAAGTCAAGGCGGAACAAAAGAAGCCTGGTGGTTTGCTTCATCCTCTAGAGGTCCCACAATGGAAATGGGATAGCATTTCGATGGACTTTGTTGATGGGTTGCCTAAATCAAAAAGGGGCAATACCAGTATTTGGGTAATAGTGGACAGGCTCACTAAAAGCGCCTACTTTATACCTGTTAAGAGTAGAAGAACTGCCTCGTCTCTAGCATCTATTTATCTTAAAGAGATAGTTCGACTCCATGGGATACCCTCTAGCATAGTGAGTGATCGAGACCCTATCTTTACAAGCGAGTTTTGGAGGAGCTTGCAAGAGGCTGTGGGCACACATCTATGCTTAAGCACGACCTATCACCCCCAAACCGATGGTCAGACGGAAAGAGTGAACAGAGTATTAGAAGACCTCCTGAGATTGTGCATTCTTGATTTTGGAGGAACATGGGAGGATCATCTTCCTTTGGTGGAATTCGCTTACAACAATAGCTATCAAGCCACCATAGGCATGGCACCCTTCGAAGCTTTATATGGAAGGCCATTCCGATCGCCAACTTGTTGGTGGGAGTCTACAGATAAGATCATACTTGGGCCAGACATGATTAGAGAAACTTCAGAGAAAGTGGACTTGATACGAAGAAGAATGAAGGCTGCCCAAGACAGACAGAAATCTTACACTGACAAAAGAAGGACCGTCCTTGAGTTTGAGGTTGGAGACAGGGTGTTCCTTAAAGTATCTCCTTTGAGGAATGTCATTCGCTTTGGGTCCGTAGAAAAGTTGGCACCAAGATTTGTAGGACCATTTGTTATCATTGAAAGGATTGGGACGATGGCTTACAAAGTAGAGCTACCCGAAAGACTGGCTGGAGTTCATAATGTTTTTCATGTATCCTAATTTCGAAAGTGCTTACATGAGTCTGCGGAAGTTGTGGAGCCAAGCATACTAGAGGAAGTAGAAGTGGAACGAGAAGTGACTGTGAGAAGAGTTCCAACTCGTATATTGGGTACAGAAGTCAAAAAGCTACGCAACCGTGAAGTCAAACTCGTTAAAGTTCAGTGGAGTGACACTGAGGAAGATGCGACTTGGGAAACTGAGGATAAAATACGAGCAGCCTACCCTTTTCTTTTTGAGGGTACATCCTTGATCTCTTTTTCCTTAAATTTGTGCATGCTTGTATCTACCTTTTAAGTATATCTCCTCGGTCCTATTCCTTGTCCTTAGGAAGAAACCAATGGATGTAAACATGTATTTGAAACATGTTATGATTGATGGTTGCAAGTGGTTGCTAGTGGTTGCTCGTGGATGCATATACACACACATTAGGTGTTAGATCGGCTTAGTCACTTTCATATTGCATATGCATATATGTATTTGTATATGGATTGAACTTGATGTGTAATCATACGGACGTTGCATTTGTATGAATGATTGTGCACTCATGTAGAAAGTATGATTAGGAATAATTACATACATAATGGACACATGGCACTGACATAATTTTCATTAAGGAAGTCAACTGAATCAGTAGACCGCCTGATTTTGCATTAGATAAGGGCATATACACACACTATGCATACAGTTATGAAAGCATTAGAAATATTTTAAGGACAATGTATGCCAGTGTTTGATGATTGAGTAGATGGACGATTGGATGGTAGGATATACGTTCTTCTTGACTTGAAGATTTTGGGGATGAAATCCTTTAAGGAGGGGAGAATGTAACACCCTGAATTTTCTGTGTTTATTAAAGTAACAAAAAAATATACTTAATTTTAAAAGTGAGAATTGAGGGAAACGGGTTACGCTATTGCGTTCTTCTCGAAATTCTTCTTGAGATAGAGTCCAAGTTTGCATGAATCAGACTCCGTATGAAGAAGTTATGGAGTCCAGAAGATTTCATGTTAATTCAAAAATTAAATATAAATATATAAATAATTAAACCAAGTTCAAAATTCGAAATTCAAGCAGAATAGGCTTAGCGGGAATTTTCCCGCTCAGGGGTCGACCACCCCATGGGGAGTCGACATAGGTGTCGACCCTCCTATAGGAGAGTCGACATAGGTGTCGACCTTCCCCCTGTAGGGGTCGACTCCTACATCCAGATCCAGACAGTAATGAATTTTGACCTGTTGTTGAGTCACTAGGGCATATGTGGTTGTTTCTGGATAACTCTATCTTGTCTGGATGGTCTTGATTGCTCCTAGGTTGATCTAACGGCTTACATTAGTTTAAACTTCTATATAAACAACTGATGCCCTCAACCCTAAATCACACAAAAATTCATTCCAAGAGCCACGATGCTGTCCATGGTCAACCTAGAGTAGCCGCAATTCTTCTCCAACTAGAAAGCAAGTTAGAAGCTATGAATCAAATCAAAAATTAGTGAATCGATGGTCTACTTCAAGGGAAAGCTATTTCGTTTCAGAATACAGATCCCAGAAAACAAGACTGTTCTTTTATTTGTAAGTTTAGTTATCTTTTAGATGTGAACAAATTAAAGATGTGATTTGTAATAAAATGAAAACTAGAATTGTACCAAGTTGTATGATAATAGTAATGCTAATTCATGTCTATTCTTGTGATAAATTCTATCATATATGCTTCTGAGACATTGCGGTTTATTGAATCTATCATGTTGTGTAGAATTTGGAGAATGGACCAATTATGTTGTGTAGTAATTTAGGAATGAAACTATTATGTTGTATGTAAGTTTGGTGAATTCTATAATGTTACATTACATGCAAGTTTATGGGCTAAGTCATGTCATATATGCCTAAATATTTAGATCCACGCGCCTCTATGTTAGATCTATGTTAACTTGATTTAACCCATATGCAAGTTCACACCTACATGCCTAATCAGGTTTGTGTAGTTCTATGTAAACTCCCATTTTATGCTTAAGATTCATGTTGAGTAGATTTAAATTGCAAGTTCATAATTAAATGTATATTGTTCTATGCAAAACTCATATGGCATATGTGTAGTTAGATCCATATTTTTATGATGTTGGAATGTTGCATGTTCCTCTTTTCCCTTTGTTTATGAGTTAGGCTAAATTGTGATGCCTAATATTCTATGTGATTTATGCGAGCGTACAACGGGGGTAATGTTGGGAAAATTATTAATTTACATGTTATTGGCATAGTTTGGTGGCATGAATGGTATAATTTATATACCTAAAAATTATGAACATGAATTAGGGGATATTTGGGGCATGACTTGAATGACAACAATTAATTGATAATTTACATATAAACTGGGAGGTTAAATATGTAAATTTAGTAAAAGACAAATATGCCTAACTCGAGGTTAGATTGAGTTATGGTATAAGACTGCCCAGAACCGCCCGGCAAATCTAGCAACCGTAACAATATAGATCTGATGTGAGAGGTTAGCGCATTAAGCCCAAAAGAACCCGAGGTTAGACTGAGTTGCGGTGTAAAACTTCCCGGAACCGATTGGCACGTCCAGTGACCGCAACAATACATGTCTAATGTGAGTGTTTGGTGCTTTAGTCAATGAATTAAAGCTAAGACAGGAATGGTAGGGTTAAGTTAATTAAGGCAACACTTAACCAATACGACATGTTAACTAAACTGATAGGTGGGGTTAGTTTAATTTGAACACTTAACCATTTTAACATGTTGACTAGGAAACCCTAGTAACGGGGACCCATTTCTGTAGTAACCCACATAGATGTATCATGGTACCCTGAACTAGGAAGGGTGGGGCACGATTACTGGGCTGATTATAAGCGGTCAAAACAACGGCGGGTGGTGCGTCAGTGTAGGTTCCGACGGAGTATGGGCGTGCACGTACTCCGGAGTGGAAAAAGAAGGCACTGGGCATCAGTAGTCATACACTGTGCATCTTGAATTGTGTCGCGTTGCCACCATAGGATTTGATACACCCCATGGTGGGACCAACATAGATATCTACAATCAAGCGGGGGCCGAATGACACAAGTATTAAATGTATACGAGTAGGAGCCGATCGATAAAGGGATCACTTTGATATGAACACGTGGTGCTAGTTGGAACAAGTATAAATAGGTGCAGAGAAATAGTAATGAGTGCGATAGTTCTTTTAGTTATCCTGCCTTATCTTGTTTTATGTTATCCTGTTATTCTGGTATTGTCCTATTTTCAGTTTATGCAGTCATGATCCTTTTTCTTTGTTCACACACTGAAAAATCACTGGACTTACCAGACTTATGTCTGACCCATTTTTCTTTCGTCTTCTTTTCTTCCGTTTCCCCCCTAGGTCCGCAGGGAGGGAACACCTCAGCTTAGTTCAGACCTTTTTGCAAGCTTGAAGAGAGTAGATGTATTGCTTGGACTCTCCTTTCTTGGGCTATGGCTTTGGATACACTCTTAATGGGGATTATGCTACTTTATTGTCACTTTATGATTCTTTATGTTTCAATCAAGACAGTGATTTTGTTGTAATAATTTGGAAGCTGTTTTGAGACAGTTTGTTGTAATGTTTTGACTGTACCACATGATTTATGAAATAAATCTGGTTTTTCCGTTGGTTATATGTCTGTCTTGTAAATTATCTGTATCTTTTACCTATAGCACCTCACCAAAGTTAAGGCATTCCCTTTATGAGTGACCTTAACGGAGGTGGGGTGTCTCATATATGATTTTCATTCACTAGAACTTTATGTTCTGATCTCACTCCTCTTAACATAAACAAGTTAGTAAGTGGGGTCACTTAGGATCAATGATTATTAATGATGCTTGGAGATGGAGCCCAATGATGGTAGCTTTAGTTATTTATGGCAGTATTATTATTATTATCATTATGTATTGGGATAGTGTTGATGTACCTTTTATTTCTTAAGACTCATTGTATGTGACATTTATGATGGTTTAATTTATGATACAACTACTTTGAGATATTATATTATATCCCTTCTGCTGGTGAGGTTCTGATTTCGTTTAGATTTCTCTATACTATCTGTTTTTTTAGTATTTCTTTGTAGGAACCAACGACCTGTTTATAATGATTCTAAGTTCCGATGGGTCTTTTTTGGGTCGGAATTTAGGCCTATTCTATGTTGGTTGTTACATGTGATTTCAAAGCATAAGTTATTGATTATGGGAAAATTATAGGTATTAGAGGCATACTTGTTATTTTGAAAGAGAATTTTCAAAAGTGTTACTATATATATAAGTATATATATATATATATAAGGTACGTGTATCTCTAGTAAATAGTATCTGTAGGTCCTTCTAGGAAAGAATTGACATTAATTTCAAGAAATCCCTAGAAACACTATTTGGTAGCTTACTTATCAATTTAGAAGCCTATAAGCACATAAGGACCAAAAGAGCCAATAAGTCAGAAACGTGGAAAGGATTGGAAGTCCCTAATTAATAGGTAATAAATGGAGATTAATTTAATGTCTTATTTACCAATTATGGGAGAGACAAGGAAAATTAATAGGATGGATTTGAAATAAGTGTCGGTTGGGGTAACTGTTAATAAGGATACATTAATGTCCATAACATAAGGCTATGTTAAGGTTTCAGGAAAAACGAAAGAACATTTTTTGTTGAATGGAAAAAACATTCGTACTGGTAAATATGGAATTTTGAAACTTAAAGAAAACATATAAGAAAGGAATTAATATAGGTGATAGACTTTCGTAGGGTAGTGTGTCAGAAAGACAAGAGGTATAATAAGAAAGTTTAAACAAAAAGATCGAAAATGTTATGAAGCCTATAAAGATGATTTTTGACACAACAATAAATTATTTCAAAAAAAGGAAGTTTTGAGGTGACTGTTTAACATTTCATCTATAGGATCGAGTTACATAATAATTCCATTCGGAAAGAATTTGGAAATACGATTTTTGGAAATATAAATGCTTTAAGAGAAATTTTGGAAGGTTTACTATTTCTTCTATTAGACTAACTTTCGAGGAAACAGAAAATAAACTCTTTAGGATAATAAAGGGAAAATCGTAAACATTTGCATTATTGAGCTTTAATGGAGAAGAAATGTAAGCTTTTGGAAAACAATAAGAATTGGACAATTAAAATGGTAAATTTACAATTGTCATGGCTTTGAGGTAACAAGATTTTAAAGTTCAAATGAATTTGAAAAGATTATATTCTTCAAAATCTTATACAAATTATGACAATAAATTTGACGTTTAAATAAAAAGGAAAAAGAAAAGAGGACACATAAAAGTTTGGTAGGGTAAAAGAAATAAATATACTCATTGATAGAGAATGAATAGAGAATTCATTTGCCATAATTTGGGTGGAATTTAAAATAGTAAAATTCTTATATAATAAGGAGTATATAAGGAAGTAAAAGTGCTAGGAGTAGAGCATATGGTAAATGTAACAACCTGTATTTTCCGAATATTTAAATTATTAAATTTTATATGACTTCTATATATTTTATGGGTAGAAATAAAATTTTATAATTTAATTATGTAAGTTTTAGTGTAAACTTAACTGAATTTATTATGTAAGGAATTTCAACTAGTTATAACAATAGTGAACTTGCGTTTATTGTAAATGTAAATATGATTTCGGTTTGTATTGTTAAATATTGAAGCTTAAATTTAATGTTAAATTATTTGAATGAAATTGATTTAATTAATTGAAGTCCATATTGGATATGGAAAATAATCAGAATTGAATTCAAAATAAATAAAAGTTTAATTTATAAGGTTTATGTGAATTCTATTTGATTTGATTTAAGTTAATAAAACTTTGAATTGACAAAAATGTGAACAAATGGAAATTGAATATTTTATCTATTAATGAACCTTTAAAATAACTATTTTTCAAACGATCTCGGAATTCGATGAAATTAGTTTCATTAGACTCAGAATAATGAATTATTATGAGATTTTAAGTTTCGCGTCAATCAGAGTTGTTATGAGGGTGCGCACGATATAAACGCGTATATCAATTTATGATTTAAGAATAAAATAGTCATTTTTCAAATGATCTCTGATTTCGACAAAACCAGTTTCATCAAATCCAGAATAATGAATTATTGTAAGGTTTTAAATTTCATAGCCATCAGACTTGTCGTTTGATTATGCGAATTTATAACTCATGTAAATTTATGTGCATAATTTAGTTAGAATAATCGAGTTTTAAGAAAAAACTGCTGTACACTTCCAAATTGGGTTTTGCCACTAGTTTCACTGCGTTCAGAAGGCCTTTAAACCTATAGAGAGGCTGTGAGCAGGTCTGATTTGGATACAGACCCGTTTTAGGCTTTAAAACACGCTAAACGATAAACATATTATTAAATTAATCATTCCCGGAACCCAAATCTATGGTAGCTGCCATGTTTATTTTGATGGCCTATGCTCTTCGAAACTTCATGGCCTATTATCTCTCAATCCACTCAACGATTTGGAAAACTTTGAACTGGAGAACTGTAGTGCTTCGTGAGATCTTTCGATCCATACGGTTGATCGATGCTAATTGTTACAGAAATCACCAGAAATCATTCATAAAGGCCCGCGAGTTTCAGGTCGTTGGTAGGATGTAGGCACAATCGAGCATGACCAAACTTAGGGCGTTAGTGGAGTCATGTAAGGTGCACGTAGTGGAGAAATTGGATCGTTGATCGGACGCCGTTTGGACGGTGCGTGAGTCAAAGGATTGGAGGAACGAAATGGGTTTCCTGGAACAGGCTAATGTGCGCAACGAAGAAGAAAGGCGGATAACGCAGCTGGTGACCTGGCACTTTAGGATTGGTGAGATAGGTTGTTTATTTTATTTTATTAATTTAAATTTCAAACGTTTAAATGTGTGTAACTTCTTCATATCACCACAGATATACGTGCGGTTAGATCCCTTGGGATCGTATCGAAATTCCAGACAACATGGAGTTGTCATGGACTGATTCTAAGACTGTTGATTTTTGGGCCTACAATTGAATTTCAAATGCGTTTGAAATCAAAGGTGAGTGATTAAACTCACTCACGCTTAACTAAAATATTTGATTATTAGTTAGATCAAAATCATGTCATAATATGATGTATTCATTGTTGTTTGGAAGTTAAAAATTACATATTTATGTTTATGTTCATCGACTGTGTAATTTAATTTAATTGTTAATTTAAATTGAACATCCAGGTTAAATTTGAAATTTAATTACTAGTTTGAAACCCGACATCTGGTAACTAGTAAATTTATATGATATTGAACTGTTTGGATGTTTTGAAGTGATGAATGGCTTGGATTTGATATGTTTGACATACTGATGTTAAATTGTGTAAAATTACCTATTATTCACCTTGATTTTTGTATGACCACTGTTTTTGTTGATTAATCCCAATCATTTACCCTAGATGTTACGTGCATTGAATAAACCCGGGATTGATCATTAAAATGAATTAAGAACGTAAGTTAAATGATAAATACCTATGAACCTAATTTCGATTGAAATGATATATATCCTTTCTCAAAATAATAAAATTAAATTTTAAGTATTAATTGGCCATAAGATAGAAAATTTTATACGGACACCGGTTGGTTAAATAAAATTTTGTTTTAACCTTGAGTCTCGAAATATTAAAGACAATATAAATGATGCTATAAATTTATTTCCTTTGAATTTTGAAATTTAAAATTTAAAGGATTCATTAACGTTGATAACTGGAGTCAAAACAGAATTGAATATGAACTGAATTTTTTGAAATTAAATTGTTATCCATCTTTGAAATTTACTTTAAATCAATTTTATTTAAAGTAATACTTGTATTGTGAATTGAGATTTTATAAATTGAAAAAAATTCAAAGTGAGAATTATAATTGAAATTTCAATTATTTGAATCAAATTGAAATTTAGATTGGATGTTGAATCGAATTGAAATATCTTAGTAGAGTTTATTTTTATGAGATGAGAATATGAATTCAAGTTTAATTGAAAATTTGAAGAAACGATTCAAATTCCAACTATGGTATCTTAATCCATTTTGTAAATTATTTTAATTATAACTATTTACTTTATAAACTATTTTACCTTATAACTATTTTCTTTTTAACTTATCTATATTATTTATTTTAAATAAACCATTTTAATAATTAACTATTTATTAATAAACTACTTTAATATTTTAACTATAGATTTTACTAATTTTAATAATTCTATTTTAGATACAAACTATTTATTTTCAAAACATTTCAAATGTATATATCTAAACTATTTTGAAATATACTTTTAACTATTTTAAATATTTAAATTACATTAAGGTTGGAATCGTTTCACGATTTTAAGTTGGTTTAAATAGAGATTTAATATGAAGGTATATTCTATTTTGGATATAATGATTTGAAAGCAAATCTGATATTTCGATATAATGTATGAACAGTTTGAAATGCATAAATCCAACCGGTGTGAAAAATGTAAACGTTTGGTTGTTAAAGACACCGGGATCAGATATTGTCATACACTCTGCCAATACCGAAAACCACTTTAATAAGTGTGTACGTGATGGATGAATCCAGAATGAAGTAGGTTGGTTTGACGAATGCTATTGGAATGAAGTAAGAGAATGATGATGGATATCCTTGATCTTCGGGTCATAATTAAAATGACTAAAACGTGAGCCGTGGTCGAGCCAATGGAAGGTCGCTCCTTCAATCGGACACACTTCTTCGATACCATATTTATTACTTTGTGATTTGATTGGTGGCCACTAACAATTTTCATAGTGTTGTTCGAGGTATGCGGTGGTAGCAACTATGCGTTACCACCACCTCGGTTCCAAAATCCGGTAGAATCCTATCATTGGTTATTCCTCCATGCTTTGTCATATTATCCTAATTGCGCCAACTACGATTTTTATTTGTGTTGTACCTATGGAGTGCTCCTTGATAGCCTACCAATTTGGTGGATTTTACATTATTGTATAGACCACAATGCTTATAAATAATGTAAGGGTTAAAATATAATCCCGCTTACGCAATTTTGATACTTTACTTTACTGAATAAACACTACTATAATAGCATATTATATTATATAATATTTAGTTTGCTAGATCCTTAGGAGATGGGAATTCCCGTAACATCTCTTAATTTATTGCACTCACGAACACATTGGATTGGAGATGTGAATTACGTTAAGCATCTCTGACGCCGTGACACCCATATTATTACTTGATTTTGATTTAACTGATATGAGAATATTTTAGCTCTCATCCGAGTATTTTGTATTTTCATTTGTGCTCAGGTCAGCATGAGTTTTTTAGTTAACGAAGAAACATTATATTGAAGATGGAGATGAAGCTTGACAGACGCAATTACTAGTGTTATTTCACTGCATATATTGGTATGTTTATGATAGTTAACTCTGATGTTGTGTTGTAATGTATAATCCAATGTATTATTTAACAGCTTCATGAACTGTTATTTGATTATTATATTTTGTCCTTCCACTGTGAGATTCTATGATTGTTTTTTCTTCTTTCTTCCTTTTCTTATATTAATTCCAAGAACTACATGTATTTTAGATTTTGTTTAAGTCAATATGCGAGGATTATTGTCGATTTGAACGGTCAAAATGCAGGTCGTTACAGTAAACGACTACTCCAACAAATTAATTTAGAAATACATAATTTATTCATGACAATTAAATTACATTTTGTAAAGCAACGTCATTTTGTGAATAAATAAATAATAAGAGTTTTCAAAAATTCAAACATACATTAATGAGAAATTTGATAAGAGTGTACATACGTGGCAATAAGAGCTTTAAATTTTATTGCCAAAAATGAATACAGTCTCAGAATAATGTTTTAAAAAATATTTTAGCCATAACAACATAAATTAAGAGTATAGAAATGAATGTGTTGAAAGGCTTAATTGCTACTTAATTTAATGTTGAATTATTAAAGTCTTGTTTTCAAATAAAAACAAGTATTTATCTCAAAACATTTGTTATTTTGAAGGGAATTAAAGACTGACATTCAAAATACAAATAAAAGACAAGCATTAGGATAAGAGAGGTTATTTTACTCTTAACTTAAGAATTTATAAGCATTTAATAGATGTTAAAAATGGGTCATTTATTTGGAACGTTTTGTAAGAAATAAGGAAGTAATTAAGCTTTATCGTTAAAAGTTACACAAACCTTGACTAATGCTTCAAAAGTGTTATTGTGTGAAGTAATAATGCATTTTAAATATGTAGAAATAAATTTCATTAGACACTTTATGTGATTTAAATACCGTCTAATTCAATCTTGGGAATTAATTATTATTCTATTTTCTAAAATAGAATAATCATTTGTTTTATCAGCCATTAAAAAATTTTACTGACCGTTTTGAAAAGGTTTAACGACTGACATTCAAATAGTTAATAAAGATAAGAGTTTGAAAAGAAGTATTTATGCTCTTATTTTAAAACATCTAGTTAACATTTGAAAAGAGGCATCCATATTGCAACATTTGGGAATAAATTCTCAATAAATGATGTTTTATTAAATAAGACATGTATTGGTATTTAACCCAGTATGCATTAATCTTCGCAAAAATTTAACATCTTAGGTTTTAATAAGGTATTACTTATTTTTTAATTTGTTCAAGATTGATAAATAATAAGGATATAACAATATTTTGAAATATATATTTTGTAACCACTAAAATTTCACTTTTTATAAAGAGCTAACAATGGAGCAAGGTTCCAAATCTTGGATTTTGAAGAAAATCTTGGGTTTATATCTCGGTCAAAATGGGCGATATTTAAAACACTTATAACTAAAAATGCTGCAAAATTTCGAATCTCGAGTAAAATCTTGAATTTTCATCTTGGGCAAGATGAATGATATTTAAAACCTTAAGATGGAGTAAATAGGGATATCTAATTAGGTAAGTTAGAAATAAGTTCTAGGACTAAGAAAGGATAAGTTGCACAACCTAATCTGGAAATTTTAGTGTTAGTCCCAATTTTTTTGAAGAGATGGTGAAGTATAAATATTTCCAGAATCAAGAGTTGTAAACTAGGTTGCACAATATAGTTAAGGAATTTTCACGTTTATAACTAACTGTATTTAACGATTAGCAATATATATCTATATATAAATAATATAACATAACTTTCGTAATTCCCGATTTTTGAAATTAGGATTCATGGATATTAATTATAAATTTAGTGGGCAATAAATTTGTAATTAATGAGACTAAAGGAAAATTAGTTTTGGTAGACTAATTTGAAAGAGAAATTTATTTAGAAAGAAATGGATGTATTATATTTTCAAACTCGAAGGAGCTTGAAGGAATTTAGTAAGCACTAATGGAGTGCTCCAGTTTTGATGATAAATGGACCATATTTATGAGAAAGATGAAGATGGAGAAATTTAATGGAATGGTTTGACATCTTAAAGGATTGAAATAAAAATATCAAGACCTCAGCAATATTCGAACAACTTAACTGTAGGAGAAAACTTAGAAAAGATTTTTTAATTGTGGTCACTAGTGGTCCTTTATATTGATTGGATAAGGGTGTAAAGTGACATAAGTAAGGAATCCCTGTTTATTCTGGTGTGTTTTGGGATTTAAAACCCTTACTGAATTTTAAGTTAATCAAGTAAGAGAAAATTTCATGGGGACAACTAACTAAGTTATTTACCATATATGCAATTTGGAAGTTAATGATAGAATTAGTTTTTCAACCTACAAGGAGGAAGCGTATTGTTTTTAGTCCAATGTTAGATTGCGTACTAAATACGTTTAAATTAGGTAATAGAAATTTAATTTCCCTATAGAAATTTGTATGTGTGTGATTTAATGGCTTTTAATTATAATTATTGATACATAGACACGAGGTTAACCATTATTTGTACTAGAAGTATGCCCGGAAGCGATCGGCATATCCAACATCTACAAGTAAGACTTGTTAATGTGTGTGGTCTAGGTGCCAAGGGCCATTATATTATTACACTAAGACGTGAGGTTAAGCTCAACTTGTAATAGAAGCCTACTTAGAACGCCCGGAAATCCAATATCTACAAGTGGTCGGTTTAATGTGAGATGTCTAGTGTATATATATTAATTGTGTGTAAAGTAGGCCAGTTTTTAGGAGATATCAAGTGGCTGACCTACCTTGTTGGGTACTAAGTGGTTAGGACTTGGTCCACTTATAATATTCACTCATTGGTTCTGGACCGGAGTCACAAGACCCTCCCTACGAGGTCTTAAATGGTCATTGGGTCCGCCTCTCTCTAATAAGCTGTTAAATGGTCCTAATAGACGATGGCATGTGAGTAGAGAAGTTCTCCGAAATTGTACGCTTCTTATATAGGGGCTAGTAAGGGCTGACCTAGGGACCATTTATACAAGAGGCCTAAAGGAACCACTACCTAAGGTAGGTATTAAGTTGCTAGGAGTTCACCTGTAGGGACAACTTGGTAGTAATGAGGGGATCCGCAAGGAAGGTCTAAAACGATGTGTTGTCTCTACTTAAACCTGGTAGTAAGTGACAACTTACTATCTCTCGCACTACAAGGAGGGTATATTTGATAACGTTGATGTTAGAGACGAAGTTTTATGTGGATAGGGGTCCTCCATAGGGTAATAACTAATAATATGAATCCGTCCTTAAGTAAATCTAAGTAATGTCCTTAAGTGACTAAGGTAGAGCCCATGTAACAACCCGAATTTCAACAAACTACTTTTTTTTAAATCTCAATCTATTGAAGCTCGAGTCAGCTTGTCTGGTATCCTGCAGAAAAGTCAGAGATATAAAATATATCAAAGCTCAGAAAACATCTCACAGCAGAATAGAATAAAATATAATATAATCAAATGTAGTCTTACCAAGGTAATAATACCGCCTAACCAGTATCCAAAACTATCATATCTCTGTCATAAACCTAACCTGCGAATGTGTTATGAGGAGGGGGTCAGAACGAAAGTTTTGGTGACTGGACTTAAATTACACATTCTGAAATAACCCTACATATACCGTTCATTTACATTTTATTGTTTATTAGGTTGTTTGGATTAATAACACTCAAGGCTTTACACACACGTCGTACACGTCTACATCCCAGTAAATTAACCTAATATAGTATATATGTTGCTACCCCTAATATATCAAGGTACTTCCCATAGTAGCCTCCTCGCACGGTCCCTACCGTTATGCCACAGAAACATATCCTACGTCGAATGACATACGGAAATCCAAATCATAACGCCACGCTACCATATATAACCCTCCTCTCTATGCCACGCAATCATACAGAGTAATGCCCTAACGTCTACGATACACCACCCAATGTGGTGTGCATGTACCTAGAACCTTACGTTTACGTTCTGTTTACTACCTCGGTTGAATCGGGTCTCAGCACGAAGTATTTCCCTCACATCTACAATACACCACTCGGTGCGGTGTGCATATACTTAAACCCTCACACGTACGTTCTGCCTACTGTAACCCGAGTCCTGTAATAGGGTCGCATCCAATGCATATAACTTGGTCGGGAGCTTTTCCATATCTGTATGGTCCACCTTTAAGGAACCACAATACTGATATCAAATATGGTATGCTTTTCACGATGGTTATGGCCCCACCCAGGCTCCTCCCTCAACTAGTGAAAGACTGCATCAAGAGCTAAGTGATGTGCCCCAACAACCAATCTAGCATCCAATTTGGCGTGTCCGTCAACCATGCCTCGATAGTGAAAGGACAATTGTATCTTGATTTAGCTCTAGTCTTTCCGCATCCTAATGACTCACGATGACAGATATCCGACGATTACTATCCTTAATTTGGTCCTGACCAACCTCCCTCTACGAGCGAGGCAAACCGCCAAATCACCCTAGTGCCATACCACCACAGCCTTCTGATTGCCAAACTACTGTTGTAGTCAAGGTATACCCCCTTGGGTGGTATCGCGAAAACCCTCACCTTTGCGAGTACATCCTAAGCTTGTACTACACAAAGGGCCGCCATGAAGTACCCTACCACGTCCCTCTGAAGCCGCGTGCTTCCCTCCAGTCCCATCAAGAAATCAAGCCGCGTGTTGAGCCGAGTAATCAAGTGGACATGCTACTCTTGTGTCTCTGGACACCTTGATGATCTACCCCCATTGGGTTCTTCTCCTTCATTCGTGCGAAATGGTCCAAGCGCATCATGCAAACGTGTTATTTAGACCAATGTCTAATCTTTTAATTGTGCTTGCCTTAACGACAGTAATCTACACCCCCTTTACCCCAGATTGTAATTAACGAAAGTAACCTACAACCTTTTTTATTACCATGTCAATTACGTGTTTACAAGTTCCAATAACATATTCTACTTAATGTATAATTATATATTATTCCACGGGTTTTTTACCAACATGTTACCTAATATATGTGATTAAATATAATGTATTTCACTCCATAAGTCTGCCTCCTTCTTTCTTATTTAAGCATAACCTCATCTTACACTTGTCATTGCAACTTGTTGTTGTTTACTTATTAACTTAGTTCTCTTAACTAAGGTTTGTTAATAAGTTCCTCTTCTACTTATTATAACTCATTTTATAATTCCACTTGTCCTTAGGACAAGCTTACATATTATATTGCATTCTCATTAATGTAATAAATTATAATAGGTTATGTTCCCTGTTCATCACATTTTCCCTTTTTAACTAAACTTTTATTGTTGTAACTTCCATTTCTTTACCGACCTGTATATTTTCACATGTACCATTTATTTCTGTTGGTTAAAATTAATGTCACTTATGAACCCAATGGTCATATTTCCCTAAGACATTAATGGACAATGAAGTATCCTTATTTTATCAATTCCCAAAATAAATATATATATATTTTTACCCTAACACACATTACTAATTTACTTATTTATTTATTGTATGTTGCATACATATATTTTTAAGGGTCCATTTGGCATAGGTCCCTATTAAGTTTCAAAATTAGGCTCACATCTGGTCATAAACTTATTGTAAATTAGGTCTCTATTTTTCAAAATTCATAAAAAATATGTAAATTCATATTTAAATAAAATACGAAAACATAAAAAAAAACCAGTTGAAAAAACCACCGAAAAACATGTTAAAAACCCAAAAAACAGAAAAACAACGAAATTGCAGTTTAATGCATAATAGTATGCACAAATTTGAATTTCCTTGCATACATCTGTGCAAGTATTCCAGTCATGCGCCTATGTTTGTTTTCATACATACAGGCATGCAAGTAAAGCATTATTCTTGCATAAAAGTGTGCAAAAATTCACATGCATGCAAATCAGTTCATAATTATTTGCATTCATGTGTGCAATAAAAACAGAAAAGTTGCACGCATGTGTGCAACAATCTGTAGGAAAAATTCAGTATAGTTTTCCTCCATGCAATACTTGCATACATGTATGCAAGTATTTCAAAATAGTTGCACACGTGTATGCAAGTTTTTGTCCAGATTTTCAATGGAAATAGCTTTTGCAATAGTTGCATCCATGTATGCAACTACTAATAATAGTTGCATACATGTATGCAACTTGTTTTTAATTTCCGTGGACTTCCGAGAACATTTCCAGAATTTAGCAATTTTTTTACCTGACAGCGCTTCTTTTTTTTGGCATAAAAACGTAAAAGGCGGAACTTTCAAAAATAGGGATTGGGTTTGCAATGAAAAGTAGGGAGGGAAGTGAGCCTAATTAAGTTTGGTTTTAAGGATGTATGCCTAATTTTCACTATTTTTAATATATGTTTTGGCACCAGGCCTCTCACATTAAGTTGACCACTTGTGGATGCTGGATTTGCCAGGTGGTTCCGGGCGTATTTCTAGCACAATTGAACATAACCTCGTGTCTCAGTGCGGTTATCTACAATTTCCCAATTACCGTAAATTTTTCATGTGAATTAGGCATATCTATTCTATTTCTATTATTCCCAGTTTCACTGTAATTTGATTTACAATATCCAGTTTGTCATTAACCACATTTCCAGTAACTTATTCACTTTTACTGTAACTTTCACTATTTCAGAATTACAGTATTTTTTTAACCTAATAAACAGATTAATAGAATAGATCTATACAACAGTAATATTCTTAACATAACTGAGAATAAATTATACCGCAATTATCAAAATTTACAGTTATTTAGCATGTTAAGAATGACGGGGAATGTAAACGGTAAATATGCCATTATTTAAAAAGGTATAATTTAAATCCATTCACCTAACAACTTTCCAATCGATGAATCCGATCCATATTTGTTGTTTTGTGTCATCCCTAACTGAATCTATTATTAAAACAAACACGGATTCACAAATCTGATGCTAAAAGAAGAGGGAAAGGAAGAGAGAAACCAATATAAATCAGATTCATGAACTTACCTCATGTTGATCAGAATTCTGAACACCTATTTGCAGATTTACATTCTTTTATCTTCAAAACTTGAATCAGAATTCCAGAAAACTAATATTCTAATTTTCTGAAAAGATTCGGAGGATGAAGAGAATGGCAGAGCCTAGGCAGCACCTCAGAAAATATGAGTTTAGAGCTAGGTGCTGCTAGTATATTTATAGGTGTACATAAAAGTCTGGACCATCAGATTTAATCAAATAAAATATGCACTGCACAAACCCGAAAACCACATCACACAGAATGGATCTGGACTCGATCGGGTCGACCCCTGGGTCGACCCATATCCACTTTGATCGACCCATAGGTCGACCCATGCCAACTTGGGTCGACCCATCTTGGGTCCAGGCAAATTTCTGATTTTAAATGTTAATTAATACATTAATTCTCTTCTTAATATAACATGGTTGATTTATAATATTTCTTTATAATTTATCTTAATTATAATTTTCCGTTTATAACTCATATATAATTTCAAATCTATGTGTGTATACACTCATGCAATCTTTTAATTCCTTTTTATGCACTCTGATTTTGAAGGCAGTTAATTTCTTTGTTCATTTTCCATTTATTATGCATTAATTATATTCTGCTCTTAACTTGTACTTTTTATATCAACACTCAAATTTATACGTATATATATATACACACACGCAACTTTTATTTCATTTTCAAAATTCAAAGGGAGGTATGCCGTAATTCAATTCTTACCTATTTTCATTGATTGCAGGTTTATTTTGGATTTCTCTTTCATATGCGTATATTTTTGCACACACATATGCATATATTTACATATGCATGTATACATATTTATACTCACCTTTATGTACAATTTTCTTTATATGTGCACTTATACATATTTTCTTCTTAGCATATGCATTATTTTAGTCGTTCCTCTAAAATGAAAATATGGCGTAGTGGGACTTGAACTAGCCCCACTCACTTGGGGGAGACAGGTCTTTACCAATTGAGCTACATAGGCTTTTGTTAATAAAACAAAAAACAGTGGTGGTCATTGTTCTTTTCTTATAACTTCTTTTCATGTTCGTTGTAATATTTCATTTTAAAGATATATTATTCATCCTAAACTTGTTTCCTGCAAACCATAAGTATAAATTGATTAAAAAATCACCACGGACACAATAACGCTAATTCTGTGACCAAATTTTGAATGCTTTTCAAATTTTATTTTATTATTTAATTATAAATGCGGGATGTGTTACAGCCCACCTTGTGGGGGTATTAAGTGACTATAAGAAGGTCCACCCTTATATTAATGTAGGCCTTAAGTGATTGTAGGGATGTCTGCCTCACGTGTTTAGTTGTGCATGATTGTTTGTGTAGACATAACATGAAGAATCAACACCAGAACTTTATGTTCTGACCTCCCCTCTCTTAACATAAACAAGTTGATGACGGGGATGCTTGGGATCAGTGATGATCTGTGATGCTTAGAGATGGAGACCGACGATGGAGACTTTAGCTCTTTATGGTAGTATTATTATTATCATTATGTATTAGGATAGTGTTAATATAACTTTTATTTCTTGAGACTCGTTGTATCTAGATTTATGATGGTTTTATTTATGGTACATCCATTTTGAGATATTATATTTCGTCCCTTCCGCCTTGTGAGGTTCATATTTCGTTTAGATTGCTCTGTGATATTTGTTTTTTAGTCTTTCCGTATGTAACCAACGATGCATTTAGAATGGTTCTGTAACAACCCGGAATTTTTGAACCAATTTAAAATTTTTATTTAGCTATTTTAATGGGTTTTGAATATTTAAAATGATTTATTTTAAATAATAACAACTAAAAATTTATTTAAATCAAAGTTATAACGTATAAATTTAAAATTTAATTAAAACGAACTCGAAATGACGCGGTAGTTTGAAAATTTGGTTTTAACTTCAATTGAATATACATAATTCAATATAAATCAGATTCCACTTTATAAATTCTAAGTTATGTCCAGTTTAAAATTCAGAATAGTCATTATGGAATTTATATATATTTTAATATAATATATAGCCCTTAAAAATAGCCATTTTGCAAACGACCTCCGTTTTTTATGAAACCCCATTTGTTGGATATGGAACGTCAAATTATTGTCAGGTTTAAAATTTCATAACTTTTGGATTTAATATGAGAGCGTAGTAAATTTAAATGTGTGTCCAATTTCAGTTTAAACTTAATAGCCAGTTAAAAAGGCTTTTTTTCAAACAGTCTCCAAATTTGATGAAATTAATTTTGTTAGGACCATATCGTTAAAACATAGCTAGAATTCAAAAGTCATAATTTTTGGAGTCAGTATGTGGCCCTGGTAAATTAAAATGTACGTTGGAATTCAATATTAACCTTTATATTAATTTATATTTTAATTTTGATAAAAACTAATCAAAACGGTCGAATTGGCTTACGTAACATATGTCGTTGCGTTCGGAATGGGGTATTTGGTTAGGAACGACAATCGTTGGGTTTGATTTGGAGTTCGAACGCAAAATCTCACTTTTTGGAATTAAATTAATATTATAATTTATATAAATATATGGTCAAAAGTGTCAAACCCTAATCCATTATTTTCCTCCATCATTCAAAATAAAGGACGGAAATCATTCCTTCCTTCTTATCCATTTTTCGCAAAATCCACACAAGGAAATTCAAAACCCATTGAACGAAAATTGAAGAGCTTTCCACGCTCTTCAAAACCATACCTAGTTGATCAATTATTGTTGCATGTGGAGCTCGATTCTCGCGCTCAAAGGTGCCACTGTCGCTCAAGATTTCAGGCCGGAGGAGGCCTTCGAGTTGGCCGAGACTGGTAGCAGAGGTGAAGCGGCTCGAGCTCTTCGTCGTGGCACACTTTTGATCGTCGTCCGGTGGCCTGAGGCACGTGCAGTGAGGAGAGAGAGTGGGGGAGCAAGTATCGGCCGTGATTTTTGAAGGAGGAAGAAAGGTTAAGGTTAATTAAACCTTAATTAATTCGTTAATGACGTTATAAATTGTTAAATGTATAAAAAGCTGTATCTCTTTCATACGAGATCGAAATCCGACGATTTCAGTTGCGTTGCGATCGTGGGGACGAGCACTACAACATGGAACTGACCAGAACGGAAACGGAAGTTGTTGAAGTTTTTGATAAAATTAAACGTTTGTTTAATTTTATTAAAATAAAATCCCCAATAAAAGAATGACGGAATAGAAACCAATGTGAGAACTCTCTCACTCAATTATTTTGGTTATGATATTATTGTATTCATATTTATAAAAATTAATAAATTGTCATTATTGATTTTTATCTATTGTATGTGATAGTGCTCGAGTTCAACACATGAACTAAATCATTTGCACAAGAAGCATTGTTTGAATATACAACATTCGTATTTCAAATAATGCGGATAGACACTTGGTGGTTGTTGAAATGAGATATAAATATCCATTTATTATTTGAACAGTAAATTTTCATTACTTGTCTAAGTAAAATTGGTTAATTAGAAAAATAACTCGAATCGAATTACAATTGGTTAAATTCATTCGCCAGTGATTAACTTGAATCGACTGTTGTTGTTTGAAAACCCCATACTGGTATTGGGATGATATTTGACATACATTAATCCCAATATTTAGCGGTATATTAATTGATTGATTGATAGACTGATGTGAGCATTATTTATTCATTTTAATGCATACATAGTTGTAAATTGCACTTTGGATGTGAATTGACTGTTTAATAGTTGTTTATCACTATTTTTGAATACATGCAATGTATGGAATCCATATAAATAAAATTATATGGTAACAGATTGAGTCCGATTCTAATTCAGAAATAATGAATACTTTAAAATAATATTCAGTGAAGATTCAAAACATGATTTTGATGTCCGATTTTGGATGGACATGAAAATTTTAAAATATTCATAACTGAAATGAATATATGAAGCCGAGTTAAATCTAATTCCTCCATTTTAACTCAAATGTATTTTCTATCGATTATATTTATTTTATAAATATCGAAAAGATTTGATTTCAAAATCTGGTATTTTGAAAATATTATCATTATAATATTATAATGATATTGAATATTCAATTTTTACTTAAAATTGAAAATGAAGTTGAAATCGTTTTAAAATGAATTTATAAACGATTTATAAAATATGTTTTAAATGGAAATCGACGATATTATATATATATATATATATATATATAATGGCTTGAATAGAACACACCGCGCAGCGACCGTTCGCGAATTTCGACCATTAACTTCAAATTGATATAGCGGGCGATCCGACCATCGGATTCTACTAAAACCAGAACTGTTGGGTTTGTATCGGAAAGATCTTTCCCATGAATATAAGAGATTTAAATTTGAAAGGTTAGATTTTAAAATATGTCCAGATCAATTTTGGAAAAGGTCATTATGAATGCATTCGGTGGCCGTTATTGGAAACCAACTGTAAGGGCCTTAATAAAATATTTAAAAATATGGAAAAATCATGTAAAATCATAATGACTGATTTGGAAAAAATTTGGATGAAAAATTCCAAGTTTGAAAAGATAAAAATATATTTTATTGAAATGAACTAGTTATTAACTAGAATAACAAATCCAATGTTTTTAAATAAATAAATTGGATTTGTAAATGGTTTTTGAAATAACCAGAATTTTCCAACGTATGAAGTGGAAAGGACTTAAATGAAAATAATCTTCGAAATATTTCGATATTGGATTCCATGAGTATACAGATATTGTTGAGGAATTTGGAAGATATAGATATCGTTATTCCCAATACGATATCCATTGGTTTCAAAATTTGATAATGAATATAAGCTGATATAATTTCTATTCAGAGTCTTGTATTTAATATCAAATTGGATTCTGGGTTTGTCATGAGTAGTGTCTTTAATAACACCATTCTTAAACCCCGTTGAGAAAAGAATAAATCTTTTACTTAAGATAAGTGAAGTTTTCCAATTTATAATTATACTTTGGAATTAAATGGAAAATGATTTTGGGTTCATTGTGAATGATGTTTTAAATAACATTTGTTCTTAAAACCCAATTAACAGTGAAGATATGATTTGGAATTTATGAATCTTTTTATTAAGATTTAATGGAAAATATCTAAAGTAAGGTTTTCCAATTTAATATATTAAATTGGAATTGAATGGAATTCGATTTGGTAATAATCGAGATGAGCTTCTATGAAGGAAGAACGTTACTATATATGGAATTTAGAAGGCTTCGCCGTTATTCCATTTATATTATTAGTCTGATATGGAAATTCATATTGATTACGACTGATCTGATTTCCGTGAAGATTCCATTTTGATGGAATATGATTTTGGGGTTTATCGCGAACTGTATTTTTAATGACATTGGTTCTTTGACCCAGTAAAAGATAAGATTAATTTCTTAAAGTAAAGTAATGATTTTTGAGATTAAAACCAAGTTAGAGTTTTAATGAATCTTTGATTAGATTGAAATGAGAATGGGATAATTAAATTTATCGAATTCATGAAATGATCGAGAATGGAGTACCACCAGCTTTACTCCATGCGATAGTTAAATCTTTAATTAGATTTGAATGCGATATGGTAATCAAATTTACTGATAACACCGTCGGTGTTAGATATGGGGTGCTACCAGTTTTGATCCATGGGATGAATAGGTTAGGATTGAGATTAACAAATAAATGTTTACTTCGATATGGCTCGATAATCCCGACTAGTTTATAAACCTTAATTTGCTTTAGGATTATTAAAGGATAAAATAAAATCTTTTGAAATTGATATCCAAAGGAAAATTAAAGAATAAGTTTAAAAGAATTTATCTTTGATAAAATTAATGGGAACCTTTCCCCAAAAATATGAATTTTTGAATAAAAGAATATTCGGAATTTTAATGAGGTGTACGATGTGTTTTTATAGCACGTGATCATTGATTATAAAATAGGCAAATTATTCGGAAAGACTGGGTTTAACCCATTCTGAATAACTAATACGACGACTAAAAGTCAACCATGAAGACGGTGGTTGAAGACTGGAGATCTTCACATCGTTTGGATGATTACTGATGTCTTGATTGGGCTATACACCCAAGACAAGGTAATAAGTGGTGATCGTCCAGATGTACTTAGAGATCGACCGGATACGCGAGAGCCTCTCTCCTGTATTGGTCATATGGGACGAGGAATAAGGTGCCTCCGGTTTCGTTCAGACCCAAAACAGACTTGTAAATGGATGTGTGTCTGACATTGGATTTCATTACGTGTTGATTGATTTTTCTTAAATATATATTTGTTTGGTGGCGGGGAATTTATTCTCTTGCTTAACAACCTTCTCTGAGACATACGAGCTTAGAGGTTATATATTGATAGATATCAGTTGTATGGCGTGAATTGTCAGTGTGGCATGCTGAGATGCAAATGATACAGGCTTTTGTTGAAAAGTAGAGTCTTGTGGATGATGATCAAAGCACGACTTTAACTAGCATAGCTTTGTGTATATCGTTAATTCGCGAGCCTCACACCCCGGTATGAGTCAAAAACGGGATAAGGGAACACAGTGAGTGCATGACGTTTCTTCCAAGCTAGAAGTGGTGTCATGGTATGGAGCCCAGACATTTTTACTTATGTGGATGATGGATTGCGAGGCGCCTCAGATATATTGGTCGCTACTGGCCAAGTGACAGGTCTGATAGGACCAGGAAACGTGTGTTCAGGAATAACCAATCCACTAAAGTAAGTGTGGACCGGCACTGCAGGATCTAGGGTTGCCCGAGTGCGTAATCCTGAGTCATCTTGCAAGAGGTGACTCGAATAGGTAAGGAGACCATCCCTTGCCTTGACTTATAGCGGAATCCAATTTCCAATACGTGACTTTCCGGTTTTAGTTGTAAACCTATATGGCTACATAGTTGGATGGGGTACGATGTCGTCTATGACTGATACATTTATATTTGAAGTTGTTTTGACACTATACACTTATAGTAATATCAAAATGATTTGTTTTAAACGTACCTAGCATGTTTGGCTATTATAAGAAAAAACTCTATCTTCCGGCTTGCGTTGCATTGTGTGGTGGGACCTGAGTCTTATAATAGCTTCATTTTCTAAAAAGCATTGCGTTGTTATATTTTAAACTGAGATTCATGTGGAGTAAACCCATTCTGTGTTATACGGCGTGGTCCCATGATTTCCTAACTTTTGAAGTAAAGATTTAATTACTTTTTTAGTTCTCACACCAGTCCCATGACTGACTCGGAGTTTATTGTTTCTATCTAAACTCTGGGTGCCCATATTTTCCATGCGGACAGCTTATAGTTTTTGTTTTCGTAGATATTTCTTCTAATAGGATCTTGGATTGCGGCTTGAACTATATTCGGAAAGCTTTGTATCCGTGTATTTCTTTCAGTTGTGGTAGTTGATGTTTCCCGCAGAACATTATATTTATGTATTATTTTCCACTTCTTTTGTAATTTGTAAATCTCTGATATTTATTTTTCCATTGTAAATTATTTATTTGTACTCTAATATCTTGTTCTCTGATGTAATTGTTGTAATAGCAATTTAAATGTTCTCGTGTTTGTGTTCTGATGCGTCATGTTCCCAAAACAATCTGAGCTCCTCCATCTCCTCGGGGATCGGGGAAGTCTTGGTCGCTTCAGTTGGTATCAGAGCTTTGGTTTACAAAGCTCGAGAACAAGGCACGGTAGAACCAAACAAAAGAATTCATCAGAGGTTGGATTAGTAACATCCTATGAGAAGGACTCGTTAGAGATAGGGTTAGCAATACCCTAGAATGAGTTTGAAGAGTGCTATTTCTAAAAATGTAACGACCAGAAATTTTGAGATTTAAAATATAAATTAAATTAAGATTCAATGTAAAATAAATATTTATATTTGATATTTTGTCAGTATTTGAACAATAGGTGCGAAACATTTCATAAATTTATAAACAAACGTGATTTGCATTACTATGATTTGCATTACTAACCGATTTGAATATTTAGCGTTAAAATTCCTTCGTTGTTTAAAAATGAGTATTATGGAAAGATTTGTACCGTCATAAATATTATTTTTAAATCCCCTTCCTATGTGGATAACGATTGGTTAATAAAATAAGTTTAAAAGATAATCTTTGAATTTAGATTTTTTTTAATTAATCTGACTCATGGATAATTAAACTATTGTCCATAAGTACGAAATGATTTTGGCAATATCTTAAAACGGTTTTGGATCCTTAAGGTTGTAAACAAAGGTTTGAAATCTAACTAAAGTTTGATTTTTGTGTTGCGTTTAAATGTTTAGTTTCATAACCATCTTTAAGTTTTAAAATTTGATTTTGAGTTAGGTTGTTTTTGTAAATGTTTAGCTATCCATAAGCATTAAAATTTAATTAAAGAAAAATTGATTTAAGTATGTAACTAAACATTAATTTACTAATTACACTTGGTTCCAATTTTTTTTAAAGACCATTTATAAGCTTCAATAATTAAACAAACTTGAAAATATTATGTTAAGTTTCCAATGAAAGTTGGACTACGATTTTAATTGAAACTTTAATTATGAATTAGAAAAGGACAAATTTTGAACCATTACCTAATGCATAAAAATTTATGTATATATTAATGACATATCTTCTAATAACACATACACTAGAACGTTCTAGGGTGACAGAGAGGATAGTGTTTACGAGTCGGGTTTGGAAAATACAAGTTTCCTGCTCTCCCTGGCTATACCTAACTGATCCGACGGATGGGACAGTTATTTTCAAAATCTAATTTGGAAGTTAATTAAAACCCCTTGATTTATAACAAATTTTGGAATCATACAAGCGTCATTTATTATTTAAAATAATTTGCGTAAAAGATTTGAACCCTTAAATGATGTTGAACCTATTTGGTAAATGGCTAATCTATAGTACTTATGAAACGTTTTACGATTCCATGAAAATGATTAAATTTGAAAACTATTATTTTAAAAAAAAACTATGTATAAGGTTTTCAATCCAAATTTGAAAAGACGAATGGAAATGATAACAACAAATAGAGAGTTTTGAACAGGGGTTTGTAAAGAAGAGATAAGACGGAAATTAAGGAAATTAATCCAACCTTCTCCAAAAATGAATTGATAACAAATTGAAACCGTCATAGTCCATAGCTTTGTTTTAAACTATGCTTTTTACTTGGGAAGACCGGGATCGGATGTAAGTCCAAAACCATTCCAAGTAATAATACGACGCTACGAAGGAAATTGAAGAATTGGAAATTGCAGTGCTAATGTCTCAAATCGGGCCGTACACCCGATACGAGGTTATAAGTGGCATGAGGTCTGAATATATTTGAGGATTTTCGGATTTTGTTCCATTCAGACCCAGAATGGACTTGTATGGATTGTGTGTCTGACATTGTAATTGATTGCATAGCACTGATTTCTATTGGTATATATATCGGACTATGGCAATTAAATTTCGTCTCTAAGTTCTACGTGGTTAGAGGTTATGTATTGATAGAAATCAGTGACATGTTGTAAATTGACAATGTAGCATACTCAAGTTATGGAATGAGCTAATGATGATCAAAGCATGGCTTATTGAAGCGTAACTTTGTGTATATCGTGACATCGATGAACCTCACACCCCAGATTGATGGTAAACTGGCGATTAGGTTGCATACATTTTATTGAAATTTGAAAGCTTCGGCGGTAGATCTACTTTGAAACATGCGAAAAAAGGGTATGTTCGGTGTCCGTGTCTGGATGTTAACCAGTGATTTACCTGGTGTTTTGTGTCCGAGCCTGGATGAAAACCATGAACCATGAGGTTGCACCTAGTTCTGGATTAATCTTTCGTGTCAGGAACCATCATATTGGAACCCAACAACCAATACGAGCCTTTTGTTTTATTTGTAAACTATGTATGTGGGCATAGTCACTATGCTTACTAAGATTAACATATTTAATTACGAAATGGTTTTCAACACTATGCACTAATAGTAGTATTAAAAGAAAATTTTCACGTATGAAAGCATGCTTGTTATCATAAGACAAAACTCGCACATCTGGTGTGCGCTTGCATTGTGTGATGTGGGACGAGCTTAAGATAGCTTCATTTTCCAAAAGTTATTATGAATTTATATGCATGGGCATTCACATGGGGTAAACCCGTTCCACATTAGTGGCATGGTCCGGTGAATCTCCCAACTTTAAATTCAATCCTAAAAATAACTGTTTTATGTTCTCACACCAGTCCCATGACTGACCGAGAGTTTATTGTTCCTTCCTAAACTCTGGGTTTCCACTAATTTCCACATGGGCAGCTAGAGATTTAGTTTTACTATTATAGATCCTTGGAGCAAGAGTTGGAGCGCTTTCTAAGTTGGAGCTTCAAACTAAAGTTAGAGTTTCCGCTATATCACATCGCTTCTTCTGCTGAGAGTATATTTATGTTTCCACTGCTATATGTATGTAACTCTAATATTCTATGTAACTCTGATGAAATATTGTATCATGATATAAAAAGTTCTGTTGTTTTGTTCAATTTATGTTAGTGCCCATAACAATCCGCCTTTGTGAACGGTTCAAGTTGGTTTAATTACCGGCGAAAACCGGGAAGAAAGACAGTATGTTACAGTTGGTATCAGAGCTTTGGTTATACAAAGCTATGGGGTACGACATATATTGAACAAAAATATAGAACTCATCGGAGTTATAATATCTCATTTGAGATAGGGTTAGGAATGCCCTAGAATGAGATTCTGGAATATTTTGTTGAGAGGGCGTATTTTGAAACCCCAAAATTTTATTTTTGAAACTAAGTAAATGGTTTTGGAAAACATAACTATTTTGAAATACAACTTTAATAAGAATTTTCGAGTATTTTACCCGACGTTGCGATTGGACTATGGGCATATATGAAGATTTTGAATATATGCATGGTCGACGTATATATGAAGTCTTATATGTACTAGATAAATAGAGAATCACACTCTAGTCTCTTGGGGATGATTCTGTTGATGACTGCAGCATCATCAGTATTTGTTTTGAGTTTTGAAAGTGGGATGACTATATAATTCTGGTCGAAACATCGAAGAATACTTAAAATCATCTAGCTCAGTATTTTAATAAATAAATCCTAATAAAATGATTTGATATTTTAAGTGAGTAACATTTTGTTATAATAAAAAGGAATTTAAAACAAAGCCAAAAGAAAATTTTACAACTCCCCTTTTCGAGGACGAAAAGCTTTAAGTGGGGGAGGCTGTAACGACCTAGAAATTTTGAGATTTAAAATATAAATTAAGTTAAGATTCAATGTAAAATAAATATTTATATTTGAGATTTTGTCAATTCTTGAACAATAGGTGTAAACCATTTCATAAATTTATAAACAAACGTGATTTGCATTACTAACCGATTTGAATATTTAACGTTAAAATTCCTTCGTTGTTTAAAAATGAATATTATGGAAAGAGTTATACGGTCATAAATTTAGTTTGCAATTTATGTAAGAAATGAATTTAATACTTATCATGCAATTTGATAAGAAGAAAATATATGCTTGAAATTCAGTTTGGAATGTTATTTAATGTAGTGTTCATTCTAAAAATAAAGGCGCATTGTGAATATGGTGTCAGTATAAACATTTGTCAAAATTTATTATACTAATAAATAGTGAGCCGTTTGGAATATTTAAGACTTGACATTTAACCAATATCAATTTTGGAATAAATTCCGTTTAAGAAATGCTTTGTTTTGAATAAAGAATCTATTTGCATAATAGAATATCGTTAAGATTAATCTATTCCCAATTAAACTGAAAAGTATGAATGGCACAATGAAAATTAACTTTGAAATAAATTCAAAATCTAATTGAAGGAGAAAATTTATTGAAGAGAGAATTTTGTTGCATAGAAAGATATCATTGGGATAAATTTATTTCCAATTTAAACCGTTAAGTAAATAGTGTAATAAAACGCTTAAATCAATTTTTAATTTACAAGTTGAAAATTTTAATATAAATAGTAAAAAAAAATTGTTTTGAATAAACCGTTAAAAGCTAAATTTATTACGGTACTAATTGTGATAAAGTTAATGAAATTTTGATGTACAAACGGTGTAATTAAACTAAAAATATAATGTATATTTATATAAGCAATGCATAATAAAAGGAAACGAATAAATTCGTTACCAATTGAATTTAATTTTCGGTGTATGATGGTTGAGCTTATAACGTTCAGATAATGACATAAACAACGTTGTTAGCCTAACATATCGTTCATAGGAAACAAATAAAATTTTCCTTCTTTAAAGGAGATATGGTAGACAACCAAATCTGAGAAAATCTAATTCTAAATCTTGCCAAATCAGTGCAAAAATTTTAAATAGTGGCCTAAGATTGTGAACAGTTCGTATTCACAGAACCCAATACCACGCGATATTCTCTGTCCCCTCTCTACATTATATATGTGTGTCTCCTGCTTCTATGCACAAACCAGACTTCTTTTCTTCTCGGAAACAATCCTATTTCTTCTTTCTTCTTTCTTCTTGCGAATAGTCCTCCCCAACAAGCTCCACTCCAACTGTCCACCGTCCAGTATAGAAGTCGCGGCCTTTTCTTGTGCCAAGAGGTTAACACAAACATAGAGTAGTGTAGAAGGTGTATATATATATACGCGTTAGTGGCCGAGGAGCAATGCGCAATGCATGTGTAAGAGATAATAGATCATCCGAGGCTGACGGAGTTGATTTGGAACTTGAAGGTGAAAGTTTGGAAAGCAAATATAGGTTAGGACTTTTACACCGATTTTAAAGGCTATTTAATTATTGATTAATTTTTGTGCACTCAATTGATGAGATGATTATTGGTTGATAATACAAGTTTATTAGGATGATTAAATAATGATTAGCATATTAAAAATATGATTTTGAAGTGATATATGTATACTTGTTTAAGTATGTGAGAAATCTAAATTCAATTTAGAAAGGGGTAGATTAGAAAATTATTTGCATGAAACTTAATTGTTAGTTAGAACCATTATTGTTAGTGGTAAATAAAAGTTTATTAAGTTATGAAATAATTTCCAGTTAGTTAAAAATGTGATTTTCGACTAATGTATGATATGAAATAATTTTTAGCAAGTTAAAAATGTGACTTTTAACTAATGTGTGCGATGGACATTAGAATGTGATATGCAAACAATACTGTATCGATATCGTGGAATTGTAACTTGAATTGATTAAGTAAAACTTACAATTTAAGGGTTGATTAGTTGTAGTTAAAAATAAAATTAATTGTGAAGTAATGCGATGAACATGGAATGATAAAAAAATTCATTAAGATTTTAGTAAGCGACTAATGATGTAAAAATATTGTTTTTAAATCCCCTTCCTATGTGGATAACGATTGGTTAATAAAATAAATTTAAAAGATAATCTTTGAGTTTAGATTTTTTTAATTAATCTGACTCGTGAATAATTAAACTATTGTCCGTAAGTACAAAATGATTTTGGCAATATCTTAAAATGGTTTTGGATCCTTAAGGTTGTAAACAAAGTTTTGAAATCTAAATAAAGTTTTATTTTTGTGTTGCATGTAAATGTTTAGTTTCATAACCATCTTTAAGTTTTAAAATTTGATTTTGAGTTAGGTTGTTTATGTAAATGTTTAGCTCCATAAGCATTAAAATTTAATTAAAGAAAATTTGATTTAAGTATGTAACTAAACATTAATTTACTAAATACACTTGGTTCCATTTTTTTAAAAGACCATTTGTGAGCTTTAATAATTAAACAAATTTGGAAATATTATGTTAAGTTTCAATGAAAGTTGGATTATGATTTTAATTGAAACTTTAATTGTGAATTAGAAAAGGACAAATTTTGAACCATTACCTAATGCATAAATATTTATGTATATAATAATGACATTTCTTCTAATAAACTAGAATGTTCTATGGTGACAGAGAGGATAGTGTCTAAGGCTTGGGTTTGGAAAATACAAGTTTCCTGCTCTCTCTGGCTGTCCCTAACTGATCCGACGGACGGTATGGTAAGTTTCAAAATCTAATTTGGAAGTTAATTAAAACCCCTTGATTTAGAACAAATTTTGGAATCTTACAAGCATCATTTATTATTTAAAATAATTTGAGTAAAAGATTTGAACCCTTAAATGATGTTGAACTTATTTGGTAAATGGCTAATCTATAGTACTTATGAAACGTTTTACCATTCCATGAAAATGATTAAGTTTGAAAACTATTATTTTAAAAAAAAACTGTGTGTAAGGCTTTCAATCCAAATTTGAAAGGACTAATGTAAATGATAACAACGAATAGAGAGTTTTGAACAGGGGATTTATAAAGAAGAGATAAGATGGAAATTAAGGAAATTAATCCAACCTTATCCAAAAATGAATTGATAACAAATTAAAACCGTCATAGTCCATAACTTTGTTTTAAAATACACTTTTTACTTGGGAAGACCAGGATCGGATGAAATTTTGAAACCATTGCAAGTAATAATACGACGCTATGAAGGAAATTGAAGAATTGGAAATGGCAAATGAAGACCGGGAATTTTTGGACTTGTTTGGATTGATTGCTGATGTCTCAAATCGGGTCGTACACACGATATGAGGTTATAAGTGGCATGAGGTCTGAATATATTTGAGGATTTTCGGATTTTGTTCCGTTCAGACCCAGAATGGCTTTTATGGATTGTGTGTCTGACATTGTAATTGACTGCATAACACTGATTTCTGTTGGTATATATATCGTACTGCGGCAATTAAATTCCATCTCTAAGTTTTACGTGCTTAGAGGTTATGTATTGATAGAAATCAGTGACATGTTGTAAATTGACAATATGGCATACTCAAGTTATGGAATGAGCTAATGATGATCAAAGCATGGCTTATTGAACAATAGCTTTGTGTATATCGTGACATCGACGAACCTCACACCCCAGATTGATGGTAAACTGGCGGTTATGTTGTATACATTGTATTGAAACTTGAAAGCTTAGGCGGTAGATCCACTTTGAAACTTGCAGAAAAAAGGGTATGTTCGGTGTCTATGTCTGGATTTTAACCAGTGATTTACCTGGTGTGTTGTGTCTGAGCCTGGATGAAAACCATGAACCATGAGGTTGCACCTAGTTCCGGATTAATCTTTCTTGTCAGGAACCATCATATTGGAACCCAACAACCAATGCAAACCTTTCGTTTTGTTTGTAAACTATGTATGTGGGCATAGTAACTATGCTTGCTAAGATTAAAATATTTAATTACGAAATCGTTTTCAACACAATGCACTAATAATAGTATTAAAAGAAGATTTTCACATATGAAAGCATGTTTGTTATCATAAGATAAAACTCGCCCATCTGGTGTGCGCTTGCATTGTGTGATGTGGGACGAGCTTATGATAGCTTCATTTTCTAAAAGACATTATGAACTTATATGCACAGGCATTCACATGGAGTAAACCCGTTCCGCATTAGCGGCGTGGTCCGGTGAATCTCCCAAATTTAAATTAAATACTAAAAATAACTGTTTTATGTTCTCACACCTGTAACGACCCGAATTCTACGCATCGTAGGATCGTAGAATATTTATTTCATTTTCGTACGAAGTTGTTTGGTCGTGTAACTTTGGGGAATGACTAATGGGGTCATTTCCCATGTTCACGATTTTTGCCGATTTTAAAATGACCTTTTTACCTCTGGCGAAACTTGTTTCGCCTATAACTTTTGATTGGTAGGGAGTTTTGGCCTAAAACCACTTTCATTGGATTCAGATGATGGTTTACCTTTCCGTAGAGTGGTCACATTTGTCAAACGGACTTACCGTTTGGGAGATAAGGCTGATATAAGGTTTAGAAGGTGAAAAACAGCTTAACCGTGCACAATTAGGGTAATTAGCATATGGGCCCATAACCCATTTCGGGATTAGGGTTACAGGAGGCTGAGAGGGTTTGGGAAATCAGATTTTGTCAATTTTCAGCTGCCACTTATCACCTCTTGAACCCTAGAAATGGCCTCCACCTTCTAAAATCATCCTTAATCACTTTCTAATCACATATTAGCCTAATCAACATCAAATTAAAGAGGATTAGCATAGAGATCGAGGTAGAGATGTTGTGTTGCATAGAGATTCAACCCAAATCAGAGATATTTTCATATCTGAGATTTTATTTGTGGCTAAGGTGAGTGATTAGCATGTTTTTATACTAATTACGGCTAATTAGGGATGATTAGTGATAATTACCGAAATTATGCATGTTAAAAATCTGGAAAAATATTCAGAAATTCTAAAATGTCATTTTATGCCTCTGTTAGAAATTTGGGTTAATTTGGATATATTTTGCTATCCTATCATTAGATATGGTTAAACATGATTAAGGGGAAAACATGGGTTTTGGGTGTGTTTGATCCATATTAACATGTTATAATCGTTGTTTTGGTGTTTATGGTCGATTCTATATGTTGCTATTACTGTTTGGAATGTTTTGTGATTACCTAGAACTGTCAGATTGGTCGAAAACGCCATCGTATGGTGTAAACAGTTGTTGGAAAAGTTGCAGGAAATTGGTCGTACCCCGTTCGTGAGGCACCCTAGCGACCTGACCCGCTCACACCAGGGTAGCACCACCCGACTCGACCGTGACACCATGTCCCACGAGCCGCCTCTCCACGAGCAAGATACGAACCAAATGGAGGAATCCGGAGCCCGAACCAAAGTTTGCACCCAAACCACGAGCCGTTCATCATGAGCCGGACTAGAGTAGTGCACCACGAATCGCCAGGGAGCATCACCACGAGTCAGAGCCTGGAGTCACGACCGATGACCACGACTAGGTGCCACGAGCCGTGAACTGGATTGGAGCACCACCACGAACCACTCCACCATGCGAGTCACGAACTGTGCATATCTGAACTGAAGTATGGACACGAATGGAAACTGAAGTACGAACGGGAAGAGACCAAAAACCCGAGATGCAAAGGTAGTCCAATAAGAAGTTGAAACTCAGGATCCAGATGGGAACTAACGAGTTAACTTCATGATTGGACTTTGCTGTGGGACGTGTGCAAAGGGATTATCGATATCTATAGCTTTGGTTCACCACAGAGAGATGGATGATAGGCTATGGATCAGTGCAGTGGAGTCGTTAGGACTCCAAAGGGCAAAGTGGTTGTAGCAAGGCTATGAGCCAGTGCAATGGAGTCGTCAGGACTCCAAAGGGGCAAAGTGGACATAGCAAGGGAATAATGGATGTGGATCAGTGCAATGGGGTCATTATGACGCCCAAGGGCAAAGTGATCGCAGCAAAGTATTGGGTGACCAAAGTGGTGGATATCGTATGCTTTACGCACTGAGCGAGAGACGTGAGAATGGTTGTTATGTTTGATGTTTACTATCACCATGTTATGCACACTCCCATATTATCTTTGCACTTTATGTTGGTGTTACCTTAGAGTAATGTACATTTTGTTGTGCTAACACTTTGTTTGTAGGTCCAGGTCCAAGTATGATTATTTATACCTGTTATTGTTCTCATTTAATGCTTATCGCTCATACCAGACTTTTGACTGACCCAGAGTTTTATGTCTCTTCTTATTACTCTGGGTGCTCTTAAACGAGCAGACTAGAGACAGGTCAGGTGGTTATGCACGAGTAGTTGCCCGGAGACGAGCAGCAGGCTTCCACGTACTATATATATATACATATATATATATGTTCTCCCTGTGTTGTTGTTGGTCACTACTTTGGGCATTAGTAGTGTACCTTATCTGTTTTGCTTTAGAGACAGTATTTTGAAGTTGTAATAATGATGGTTTGGATTATAAGCTGTATTTTGGACTCCGCTGCTATGATGGTTTAGTTTTCAGCTTATGCATTGTCTCGCCTGTTTTATGTCAAGTTATATTATTATTATATTTTATTCCATGCGCTGTGAAATATACTACAGGTTCCTTGTGTAGTTCATCATTATGTTTCCTTTCTTCTGACGACCCTCCCGTGTTGGTTGGACGTTGGCGCAGTGCATTTCAGGGGAAATGTCGGTTGGTGTGGGGCGGGCCGTCACATTTCGTATCAGAGCTCTTGGTTGCGTAGTTAACCTAGGGTAAGACATCAGGGAGTGATAGTATACGTATATGAGAGCGCGTATTTGTGATATTTTGGTTTTCAAAAGCTATATATATATACGGTATTAGTATATCTAAAGAAGAAGTCGCATTGCACTGGCACCACTAAGGAGTTGGTTAATTGTTTTCTCTTTACATATTGAACGATGAGCCGATATACGAGGAGTACGGGTTCACGGGCCAATAATAGGAATTCCCCTGATATGTGGACGATGTTCACTACTTCATGAGAGAGATGCTTAGGGATGTGCAGGGAGCAGTCCCTAATGCTGCTAACGGTGGTGCAGGCTCCTAGAGCCGATTTCGCCAAGCTCAGCAAGGATTACACTAGTCTTGGTGGGAAGTCGTTCCACTGAATGGAGTCGGCTACGGATGTTCAAGATTGGCTTGATAGTTGTGAGCGCATCTTCGAGGATTTGGGAATCGATGATGCAATGAAGAGAAAGCTAGCATCGCGTCAACTTCAAGGACAGGCTATGAATTGGTGGAATGCTATTAAGGCAGCTACTCCTGAGGATCAAGTTACTTGGAATCAGTTTAAGACTCGTTTCAATGATAAGTTTATCCCAGCTGCTCAGAACTCAGAATTATTCAGGAAATTTCTGGTGCTAAGTAGAATTGTAGGGCAGTCTCGGAGTATATTGCTGAATTTGATACTTTATCGAAGTATGGATTATCTCTTATTAATACTGCCGAGAATAAGAATGAGAAGTCCATAACTGGCTTAGATCAATACTTGGGGGAGAGGCTTATAAATCATATTGATGATACTTTCGAATTGATTGTTGGGAAAGCATTGAGATCAGAAAGCCTTTATTCTAAGCCCAAGACTGAGGTCGTTGTTACGTCCGAAGAGGGGCCAAAGTTGCAGGCAAGAATAACTCTCAGAATAAGAGGAAGCAGAGTCAGACCAAGGATGGTCAGAAAAAGAAAGATAAGAAAGATGTCGAGTGCTTTAGTTGTGGCAAGAAGGACCACTATGCCAAAGATTGTAGGGCCAAGCCATCGGACAGGAAGTGCTTCAATTGTGGCCAAATGGGACATCTAAAGGATAAATGTCTGCAACCCCCTAAAGAGAAGCAGATTGTGAAAGAATATGTTATCAATGTTGTTACTTCTTCATTGAATGCCCCAAATGCAACGGAGAAAGGGAAGAATGTCGTTATTCAGGGTATGCTTTCTGTTTATGATGTTCCTGTTCGAGTATTGTTTGATACCGGAGCTTCCCATTCCTTCGTATCTAGTGACCTGGTAGATAGGTTGGAATTGGAACCCGAGATAGTTGATAGACCTTTAGTTGTGACGAACCCGATTGGTAGTTCGACTAGCCTTAGTATGATTTGTCGTAATGTGGTCTTATCGAGTCATGGATGTATATTTACTTGTGATTGCTTTATTTTGGGCTTTACTGGGTTTGGCATTATTTTGGGAGTCGATTGGCTCCAAAGGTATGGGGTGGTGGTGGACTGTGAGGGGTCTTCGGTGACCGTTAGGGCGGATGATGGGCGAAGGGTACTGTTTGGTAGCCTACCTAATGATCGGGTGATGGCTAGTTTTCTAAATTCCCTCGACATCCTGCATGATGAGTTGTCAGATATGCCTATTGCTGGCGAGTATCTGGACGTCTTCGGGGAAATGACTGGACTTTCACCACACCGAGAGATCGAGTTTCGTATTGATTTAGTGAAAGATGCCAGACCTATAGTGATGCCACTTCTTCGTTTGGCACCAAAAGAGCAGCGAGAGCTCCGGGTGCAAGTAAGTGATCTTTTGAAGAAGGGGTTTATCCGAAGAAGTGTTTCTGAGTGGGGAGCACCAGTTGTGTTTTCTACTAAGGCAGATGGTTCCCTTCTCTTATGTGTAGACTATCGCTAGTTGAACAAGGTGATGAGGAAGAATAAGTATCCTTTTTCGCGGATAGACAATTTGTTTGATCAGTTGAGTGGAGCAAGAGTGTTCTCCCAGTTAGATCTCGTGATAGGATTTCATCAGCTCTGAGTAGCAACTGAGAGTATCCCTAAAACGGCATTCATACGCCGTCTGGATTCCATGAGTGGTTAGTCATGCCATTCGGGTTGACCAATGCACAAGCATATTTTGTGGATATTATGAATAGGGTATTCAGCGATCGGTTGAATAAGTTTGTTCTTGTGTTTGTGGATGATATCTTGGTCTACTTGAGGACAGTGGAAGAACACAAGGAACATTTTAGGACAGCGAAGGAGGTGTCGAGGAGATACAAGATGAAAGAGATGTTTTCTAAGTGTCACTTCTAGAGGAGGGAAGTGAGATTCTTGGGCCATGTCATTTCAGAGAATGGTATTGCTGTGGACCCTGCAAAGGTGGCTACGGTGCATGATTGGTCTACGCCCAAGAATGCAACAGATGTAAGAAGTTTCTTGGGGTTAGCTGGATATTATCGCAAGTTTATCCAGGACTTCTCCAAGATAGCGGCACCGTTAACACAGTTGACCAAGAAGAATCAAACTTTCGTCTGGGACGAAGGGTGTGAGAGTGCATTTAAGGGTCTAAAGGAGAAGTTGACGTGTGCACCAGTGTTAGTCATTACTAAGGGGAATGAAGAGATGACGGTATACACGGACGCCTGTGGTACAAACTAGGTGTTGTATTGATGCAAGGAGGTAGGGTTGTAGCTTATGCTAGTAGGCAACTGAAACCGCACGAGAAAAGATATCCTACCCATGATTTGGAATTGGCAGTGATCGTGTTCGCGTTGAAGATGTGGAGACACTATCTCTTGGGAGAAAGATTCGAGTTGTTTACCGATCATAAGTCGTTAAAGTGACTTTTCTCAGAAGGATTTAAATCTCTGTCAGTAGAGATGGTTGGAATTCTTGGCTTCCTATGATTTCGATATCGCATATACACCAGGAAAGGGCAATGCGGTAGCTGATGCATTAAGTAGAAGACATGCCAGTTTAGGGGCTATGTTTCTGGAATGGAAGCAACTGGAGTTTATCGCGGGATATGATTTCAGACCTAAGTGTGAATTGCATCCACAAATGTTAGCAAATTTGACGATCAGACCAACTTTGATTGAGCAGATTGGTTCCAGTCAGAGGGACGATCCGAACCTATTGGAAATCATCTCCAAATTAGAGATGGGTATCGACGAGGAGATGAACAAGTATAGGCTTGATCGTGATGGATGGCTTAGAAAGAATGGAAGACTTGTTGTACCCAACGTTAATGGATTGAGGGACGAAGTGCTTAGAGGATGTCATCGCTCGAAACTAACTATACATCCCGGTGGTAACAAAATGTATCGAGACATGAAGCAAACCTACTACTGGGAAGAGATGAAAAGAGACGTTGGGAAGTTTATATCCAAGTGCACAAATTGCCAGTTAGCTAAAGCTGAGTAAAAGAAGCCTAGTGGTTTGTTACAACCATTAGGAATTCCAGAGTGGAAATGGGAACAAGTCTTGATGGATTTCATCGATGGTTTGCCAAGGACTAGATCAGGCCATGATAGTATTTGGGTGATAGTGGGTCGATTGACCAAGAGTGCAAGTTTATACCGGTCAAGCCAAATAGGGCGGCAACTAAGTTAGCAGAACTGTATATGAAGTGGGTAGTGAGATTCCATGGAGCACCTAAAAGTATTATGAGTGATCGAGATCCGTTATTAACTAGTGGGTTTTGGAAGAGCTTACAAGAGGCTTTAGGGTCAGAATTATATCTCGGTACCGCATATCATCCTCAAACTGATGGCCAAACAGAGAGGGTGAATTGTTTATTAGAGGATCTCTTAAGAGCTTGCATATTGGATTTTGGAGGGTCATGGGATGACCATTTGCATCTAGTTGAGTTCGCATATAATAATAGTCATCAATCTAGTATTGGTATGGCTCCATTTGAAGCTTTGTACGGAAGATCGTGCAACTCACCATCATGTTGGTTAGAAATTGGTGAGAAGTTTGTGTTTAGGCCAGATGTGATAAGAGAAACTTCATATAAGATCAAGGTTATCCAACAGCGAATGAAAACTGCCCAAGATAAGCAGAAGAGTTATGCTGATAAAAGACGAAGAGATTTGAAATTCTCCATTGGTGACTTGGTGTTTGTCAATATTTCTCTGTTAAAGAGCATGATTCGATTTGGTAGGAGAGGCAAGTTAGCACCAAGATTTGTTGGTCCATTCCAAATTCTCGAGCAGGTTAGAGATTTAGCATATAAGGTTGAGTTACCTGACAAGATGGCGGGAGTTCACAACGTATTTCATGTTTCCCAGTTAGGGAAGTTCGTGCACGATTCTGGTATGACTATTTCACCAGATCCATTGGATGATATCGAAGTAGAACCCGAGGCGGTTGGGAACCGCAGACCAATTCTTATTGTCGAGCATGATACGAAGCAACTGCAAAGGATGAGGTGAAACTCGTCAAGGTCTAGTGGGGTGATAATGAGAATAACTGTACTTAGGAAATAGAGGAGAACATGAGGAAATCGCATCCTGAATTCTTTGCCTGGTAAGGTTTTAATAGCAATATATAGTTATTCCCTTATTAGTAAACCACATGCTAGGATAGGCTTGTTATGTATATTTGATTGTTTGTAAATGGTTGATAGGCATGCGGCCCACCATTGTTTATTTTGGTTAAGGAATTTCAGGGGCAAAATTTCTTAAGCGGGGAAGAATGTAACGACCCGCATTCTACGCATCGGAGGATCGTAGTATATTTATTTCATTTTCATACGAAGTTGTTTGGTCGTGTAACTTTGGGGAACAACTAATGCGGTCATTTCCCATGATCACGATATTTTTCGATTTTTAAGTGATCGTTTTGCCCTTCGAGAATCTTGTTTCGCCTATAACTTTTGATTGGTAAGGAGTTTTAACCTGAAACCACTTCCATTGGATTCGGATAATGGTTTACCTTTTCATAGAGTGGTCACATTTGTCAAACAGACTTACCGTTTGGGGGATATGGCTGAAATAAGGTTTAAAAGGTGAAAAACAGCGTAACCGGGCCCAATTAGGGTAATTAGTGTATGGGTCCATAACCCATTTCGGGATTAGGATTATGGGGAGGCTGATAGGGTTTGGGAAATCAGTTTTTGTCATTTTTCACCCGCCACTTATCACCTCTTGAACCCTAGAAATGACCTCCACCTTCTAAAATCATCCTTAATCACTTTCTAATCACATATTAACCTAATCAACATCAAATTAAAGCGGATTAGCATAGAGATCGAGGTAGAGCTGCTGTGTCGCATATAGATTCGACCTAAATCAGAGATATTTTTAGATTTGAGATTTAATTTTGGCTAAGGTGAGTGATTAACATGTTTTTGTATTAATTACGGTTAATTAGGGATGATTAGTGATAATTAGTAAAATTATGCATGTTAAAAATCTAGAAAAATATTTAGAAATTCTAAATGTCATTTTATGCCTCTGTTAGAAATTTAGGTTAATTTGGATATATTTTGTTATCATATCATTAGATATGGTTAAACATGATTAAGGGGAAAACATGGGTTTTGGGTGTGTGTGATCCATATTAACATGTTATAATAGTTGTTTTGGCGTTTATGGTCGATTCTATATGTTGCTATTACTGTTTGGAATGTTTTGTGATTACCTAGAACTGTTAGGTTGGTCGAAAACGTCGTCGTATGGCGTAAACAGTTGCTAAAAAAAGTTATAGGAAATTGGTCGTACCCCGTTCGTGAGGCACCCAAGTGACCTGACCCGCTCACACCAAGGTAGCACGACCCGACTCGACTGTGACACCATCTCCCACGAGCTGCCTCTCCACGAGCAAGACACAAAAAAATGGAGGAATCCAGAGCCCGAACCAAAGTTTGCACCCGAACTACGAGCCGGACTCGAGTAGTGCACCACGAACCGCCAAGGAGCATCACCACGAGCCAGAGCCTAGAGTCACGACCGATGACCACGACTAGGGGCCACGAGACGGAGTTGAGGACGAGCCGTGAAACGAATTGGAGCACTACCCACGAATCACTCCACCATGCGAGTCATGAACCGTGCATATCTGAACTGAAGTATGGACACGAATGGAAACTGAAGTACGAACGGGAAGAGATCACAAATCCGAGATGCAAAGGTAGTCCAAATAAGTAGTTGAAACTTAGGATCCAGATGGGAACCAACGAGTTAACTTCATGATTGGACTTTGCTGCGGGACGTGTGCAAAGGGGTTAATAAAAACCAATGGCTTTGGTTCACCATTGAGAGACGGATGATAGGCTATGGATCAGTGCAGTGGAGTCGTCGGGACTCCAAAGGGCAAAGCGATCGTAGCAAGGCTATAAGCCAGTGCAGTGGAGTCGTTAGGACTCCAAAGGTGCAAAGTGGATATAGCAAGGGATTAGTGGCTATGGATCAACGCAATTGGGTCATTATGATGCCCAAGGGAAAAGTGATCGCAGCAAAGTATTGGGTGACCAAAGTGGTGGATATCGTATGCTTTACGCACTGAGCGAGAGACGTGAGAATGGTTGTTATGTTTGATGTTTACTATCACCATGTCATGCACACTCCCATATTATCCCTGCACTTTATGTTAGTGTTACCTTAGAGTACTGTACATCTTGTTGTGCTAACTCTTTGGTTGTAGGTTCAGGTATGATTATTTATACCTGTTATTGTTCTCGTTTAATGCTTATCGCTCATACCAGACTTTTTTCTGACCCAGAATTTTATGTCTCTTCTTGTTACTCTGGGTGCTCTTAAATGAGCAGACTAGAGACTGGTCAGGTGGTTATTCACGGGTAGTTTCCCGGAAACGAGCAGGAGGCTTCCACGTACTATATATGTGTGTGTGTGTGTGCGCGTGTGTGTGTGTTCTCCCTTGTTGTTGCTAGTCACTACTTTGGAAATTAGTAGTGTACCTTATCTATTTTTCTTTAGAGACGGTATTTTGAAGTTGTAATAATGATGGTTTGGATTATAAGCTGTATTTCGGATTCCGCTGCTATGGTGGTTTAGTTTTCAGCTTATGCACTGTCTCGCCTGTTTTATGTCAAGTTATATTATTATTATATTTTATTCCATGCGCTGTGAAATATACTACAGGTTCCTTGAGTAGTTCATCATTATGTTTCCTTTCTTCTGACGACCGTCCCATGCTAGTTGGACATTGGCGCAGCGCATTTCATGGGAAATGTCGGCTGGTGTAGGGCGGACCTTCACACACCAGTCCCATGACTGACCTGGAGTTTATTGTTCCTTCCTAAACTATGGGTGCCCACTAATTTCCACACAGGCAGCTAAAGGTTTAGTTTTATAGTTATAGACCCTTGGAGCAAGGGTTGGAGCACTTTCTGAGTTGGAGCTTCGAGCTAAAGTTATAGTTTCCACTATATCACATCGCTTCTTCCACTGAGAGTGTATTTTTGTTCCCGCTGCTATATGTATGTAACTCTGATATTCTATGTAACTGATTAAATATTGTATCATGATATAAAAAGTTCTATTGTTTTGTTCAGTATATGTTAGTACCCATAACAACCCGCCTTTGTGAACAGTTCAAGTTGGTTTAATTACTGGCAAAAACCGGGAAGAAAGACGGTATGTTACAAAAAATGAATTTAGTTTTGAAAATTATATCTTATTATACGTATTTAAGTATTTGATTTTGGACTATTAAGTATAAGAAGATTTTGAATATACGCGTAATTAACGTATATTCGAAGTCTCAAATATACTGGGTAGATATAGAATCACACTCTAGTCGCCCGGAGATGATTTTGATGATCGCTATAGCATCATCAGCATTTATGTTCGAGTTTCGAAAGTGGGATATCTATATATTTCCAACTGACTGGTGTGACAATCAAAACTTAGTTAGAATTTATTGTTTGTGATTTGACACTGAAAATATGATTTTTGAATATGTATAAAAGAAACATGTTTGAAAAGCTAATTAACCAATTTATTGCTGGTTGTGTTGTGTGATAATAAATTTAAGTAATAAAAATATTGGAATGATCAAACCAATAAAAGAATGAATGATAAGTAAAGCTAAATCAAAACTAATGTAGAGCTGAGTGGAAAATTTAGTGAATTGGATTTATGTATATATATTTGATAGATATGTACATATATATACATTCTGAGCAGGTTATGGATTTACTGTTGAGTAGAGAAATATATTGTGTGCCCGACAAGCAGGTGCACCTTATTGAGTTGGTTGCACAATTTTATTATTATATCAACTACTGTGAGTGTTTTTGGATGAGTTGTGATGGTTGTTCTGTGTGAAATTTAAACCCATGCAATGGGATAGCAACAAATAAATTATGAACTACATCGCATGGCATACTACATGAAGGTAGCATAGCATATCATATTCCATATAAGCATTTGGTGCTTATAAGATGAGGTTTGGATTACCATACGGGCGAGATGCTTGTATGGCGAGGACTGAATTATAGGTTGAAAAGAAGACTGATTATGGACTTAATAAACATATAAAGGTGCTCGGGGAAAGATTTAATAAAAACCCTACACAGGTCTGGAGATGACAAAAATTCACGTCTCTCTTGTTTTTAATTAAGGCACATGAATTATTTTATTTCCAACACTAGGGAAAGGTCTGAGATTTCGACTTTTTACACGTCTCCCTTAGGGAATAGATAGGTCACAAATGTTGTGTATGCTTTATATTGATTTATTGAGTGCCTAATATGACCCAATAAAATTTTCAAACCCTCCCCGTACAAAGGAGGTTATGGCGAAATTTTTCGAAAAATTATTGCGTAAGCCAAATTTTTGAGAAATTTAAAAAAATTTAGAAACTGAAAAGTTGAAGAATGAAAGTTGAGTTGGTTAGTTAAACAACTTTCAGCTCCGTTCCTTTTCGAGGACGAAAAGGTTTTTAGTGGGGGAGATTGTAACAACCCGGAATTTCTGAACCGATTTAATTTTTTTATTTTAGCTATTTTAATGGGTTTCTAATATTTAAAATGATTATTTTAAATAATAGCGACTAAAATTTTATTTAAATCGAAGTTAGAACATATAAATTTAAAATTTAATTAAAATGAACTCGAAATGGCGCGGTAGTTTGAAATTTTGGTTTTAAACTTCAATTGAATGTACAGAATTCAATATAAATCAGAATTGGACGAAACAAGAAATGTTATAATCTATTTAACTATATCTTTCTAACTAATTTAAGAAAATGAAATTTCACTTTATAAATTGTAAGTTATGTCCAGTTTAAAATTCAGAATAGTCATTATGGAATTTATGTATATTTTAATATAATATATAGCCCTTAAAAATAGCCATTTTGCAAACGATCTCCATTTTCAATGAAACCGCTTTTGTTGGATCTAGAACATCAAATTATTATTAGGTTTAAAATTTCATAATTTTTGGAATTAATATGAGAGCGTAGTAAATTTAAACATGTTTCCAATTTCAGTTTAAATTTAATAGCCAGTTAAAAAGACCATTTTTCAAACGGTCTCCAAATTCTACGAAATTAATTTTCACTGCAACAAATTGACCATATTACAACGGTGGAAAACTGTTGTAAAAGACTTTTTAAAACGGTGGAGCCACCGTCGTCTATTAAGAAGTTGTAATAGACTAAAATCTTTTACAACTGTTTTGCACCATTGCGACACCGTTGTAATAAAAGCTTTTACAACTTTTCTACACCGTTGCAGTAAAAGTTATTACAATGTTATGCACTGTTGCAATAAAAGCTATTATAACTGTTTTGCACCGTTGTGAATGTTGAGTATAACAATATATTTTTTATTTGATGATACATTATTTTATTTAATTAATAAATAATTATATTATATGAAATGATATTGCATAGAATTTGATACTCAAACGGTTATTTTATTCAATTAAATATTTTATTTCAATATTTGAAATAGTACAACTTTCTGATCCCACTATTGTACAACTATCTGTTATATAATAAAATCAATTACATACATGCATTCCTCACTACAGACTGCTCATTCAGTACATTCAGTAACATATACGCTTTCATATAAATATACACACATACACTGAATCTTTATACGCTCCAGCATCCAGTTCAGTCACATGTACACCAACAGAAAGATTGTGAATAATGTAATCAAAGCGGATCCTGAAATAATAAAATGATTCACAGAAAGATCCACCTGCGTCTATGTCATTTTGTAATAAATATCATTGAAATATAGATGTGTGTATACTTTGTAGACAAATAACACATCTATGTAGTTTGTAATCTCTAATGGCAAGTGATGCAAATTATGTAACTGGTATATTAAACTGAATTGTTCTACACATGGCATTATGATTATCAAACAAGTATTGCTTATAAGTGATGTAGATTCAATAGATGCATTGTTATTTGATTTATTTTAAGACAGTTTTTGTGCTTCTATAAAGTCATAGATTCACAACATATAAATAGATATCTGTCATAATTCCTACATAATCGCTATTTTTGACCAATATAAGTTATTGTCCCTTAACACTGATAAATTATTCATCAAAATCTTAAACTAAATAAACGGTTTTGTAAATATTGATTCCAAGTACAATATCACCCATTTTTTGGCAAAAATTGAAAAGCCTTGTACAAGATCACATTTAAAAGTTACCTGTACAACACACATTTTTTGGCAGATTAATGTGTGACAAACTGGTGTGATTTTTATCGCTAACATCTGCTTCTCGTCTCATTTTTGCCTTGAACAATTTGGTTGGAATAATCTAACTTTAACGTTTCTTGTCATATTCAGGTCATAAGGCCTCTTTGATGTCCTTTTCATAATAAAATGCAATCTGTGTTTTAGATTCAAATAAAAACATTAGTAAAATAAAGTAGCATTTGGAATGCTTCATTCAATATGGGTGCACAATAATTATATGGTGAAAGTGGGAAAAAAAACTAACTAGTAAGGAAAATCTCATATCATCCCTATCCTAAATGCAAATTTTCATTGGGTCGATAAGCTTAAAAGATGGCAAAACTACTAAAACACTTGAACCTTCTTATAATGTCCCTTTCTCAATCATCCTCAATCATAAAGAATGGTAAATCAACAAAAGACCAGCAGCTTAAATCTTTGAATAATTTAACTGGAAAGTTTTGATTATCGATGTTAATATCAAATTCAAGCCCCAGACATAGACCTATTACCTTCTCATCTATTTATTTTCCTTGTTATTATTCCATGTTGCTTATGTATATAACAATGAGTTTATATGTTATGTTACTGGCTTGACAAACAAACGTACCTTAACCATCTCTGTCTAAAAAATTGACATGTAACACTTTCTAGAACTTCTTGATTAAATGCTTTTCTTGATCATCAAAAGAGGATGGGAGAGAAAGCGTGCTAGCATAGATACTACTGATATTGAAGAGATAGTCGCACACATCAAATTCTGGTAGTGAAGGATACTTCAGTAAAAAGCTTCACATCAGATGCTATTTGAGTAATGCATGCGAGTTGTACTCTGCCTCCATTGAAAGGCTATCTGTAGCAAGTTGCTTGCGTTTATTTCTTTATAATTTGCTGCTTGGAACCTGAGTTGCAACGTATTGATTTTAGATCTTTTTTTAAAACTGATCATCAGAAGCTGACATACAAATGAAACCCATGTTTACAAATTATAGCATACTTTCATCCCTGAAAAAAAGTCAGGTTCTGAATTAAAAGATGAATCTTTTAAAATCGGATTGTAAATTTAATGATATAATGGAGTAACACTAACAGAAGATCAGACAAATGTATTTCCTAGCCAAACAAAGTTCACATTAAACCACAAACATCTCTATTTGCGCAAAGTCAAAATTTATAAAGCTATTTCAGCTTCTTCAACATTCTCATACTGCACTTCAGTAAACTTATATCACCATCCCACAATCACTCATTTTAAAAACCAAAACTTCTATCACAAACTTCATGAACTTAAACCTGCAATCATCACACAATTGCATTGCATCATTACATAATACCCTGCTCTTTTAAAAAACATCCAAATCTATTAGCTAATACCTACTTCTATAGTAACTGAGAAAGTCAAAACATGAGCATAACAGAGTTTGGGAAAGTACAAATCTATCATCTGTTTCCTTTAATTAAAATCTGAAAGAACATCGAAACATGTATGAGCAAAGCATAGTTTGCATATATTGTAAATGAACATCTTCAGTTCATTTAGTGTAGAAGAACGTTTGAAGATCGATGGTATCATAGTGTTTTGGAAGTAAACATAATAAAAATCAACTATCAAACCCAAATACAACCATAAAAAAAGGAAAAACGAAAAAAGTACCAAATCGAACAGCGTCTTCCAACTAGATACCGAGCTTTTCACCCGAAAACTCAACTAAATAACCGAGATTCAGTTACTTCAAATTAGATACACCACGGATCCGGTAAGTAATTCACATCTGGACCTAAAAAGGAAGCAGCGTCTCTTCTTTAAAGGAAAATCGTGAAGAGACCAGAATTTCTATTGGGTTCGTTTTTCGGTAATTTTGGCAGGTTTTCGAGTTTCGAAAATTTAAGTGGTTTCGAATTTAGATTAGGGTTTGGAAGAGGAATATATGCAGGCTGGAGGTCGAGTTTATAAATGACCAAAAGAGGAAGCGGTGATTGCATCCGAAATTTTGGTTTGGAGCACTGAAAACTTGTTTTGGAGACAAACGAAATAGTTGTTTGGAGCAAACGAAATTTTGATTTCGTTACCCTCCGACATGTTACGAATGTACCATTCAGATCAAACATGGAACTAATTTTCCACTTATTTGTTCATATGTATTAGTATAGTTAGTAAATACTGAACTTTAACTTGTAACCACTTTTATATATTATAATCTTTTTTATTAAGTACTAATTACGAGTAGTTAAAAGTGAATTATTTGTTAATTATTATTTAAATTGTGTATTTAATATTCGTTTATTGATTATTTATCAAATAGTTTTCAATTAACTATTAATTCTTAACTATTAATTGATTTTTAGTTACTAATTGTTAATAAAAATTATTTAACTTTTCAAATTAACTATTAAATTTTTTATTCATTAGTAGTTATTAATTATTATATATTAATACTAATATTAATATTATTTAATTACCATATATTAATATTTAGTTATTACTTATTATGAGTATTTTTTATTAATTGTTAACTTTATTTAGTATTTTTTAACTTTTAACTATTATTTAGCATGAAAACTTAATATATATTTATTGTTAATTACTATTATTTAACCGTTGGTTGTTGAATTCGAATTGAACAATAAAAAAACATACCATTTTGGGTGGGGCGCTGCCCCGCACCCCACCAGGGGCTCTGCCCCCTAGACCCCTGCGACCTGACCGGACAGGTCGAACCCCATTAGCGGGGGCGTTGCCCCCGCACCCCCACCTATGGGGGTTGTCACCCCCCGGACCCTCCATCTGTATGGTATCATACTTGATAAAAAGTTTTTGAAAAAACTTTCAACGTGTTATAAGTCAGAATTAATAAGTAAACAAATATAGTGTAACACCCCGTGAATTCTATAACATTAAGCTTCACGAATTAAAGTATAATTAATTATAAATGATGAAATCAAGGGAAACGGGTTACCCCATTGCGTTCGTCTCGGAAAAATACGCGAAATAGAGTCCGAGTTTTCGAAAATCGGATACTGTATGAAGAAGATATGGACGAACGAAGTTAGGCAGAAAAACCGAAAACAATCCAGAATACACTGGCGCACTTGTGAAGTGCGCCAGTACAAAAATACACTGGTGCACCTGCCAAGTGCGCCCATACAAATCCAGCACCGAATTCTGGAGTGTTCTGAGGTGACGTGTCTTCTTTTGAGTGGCTAGATGATGTGTATTCGAGCTGTGCGATTCTGATGACTTCTGGACTGATCTGAAGGCTCTAAATCACCCTATTCACCTATAAAATAACACCTAGACCTAGCCTAAATCATACTATTTCATTTTAGCCTCAGGCCGCCGCCATTAAACCTAGAGCTCTGAATTAAAAATACAAAGAATAAAATTAAAGAAGATGGAGGACGATTCTTGAAGGCTACAACTAGAACTACAACAACTACGACGCTTTAGACAACGAATTTGGGACTAATTGATTTGGGATTTTTATTTGGATTATTTGCTTCATATTGTAAGTTCTATGTTACTTTTTAGGCAAAAACGCTAAAACAATATGGGCATGCCATGAATTGAAACCGGATTTAGGAACTATTGTTAATCCATTGTTTATATTGTTTATCTTTGAATTATAATTTGGGGATATTGCTATGGCAACGTTGCAAGTTGAACTTGTCATGATTTTGATGTTGTTATGAATCACTTGGGCTTAATTGTTTGGCAAGTTGGACTAATACATGTCCATGGAATCACTATGTTTATTGAAATATTTATGTTGATTAAACCATGCCTATGATGCTAATTAAACCATGGTTATGACTATTGATGGAATTATGCCTGTGATGTTAATATACCCATCAAGATTAATGAAAAATTGGGTATTGCTAGGTTATGATGAAAAGTTGGAATTATTATGTTTATAATGTTAGATATGTTAAAAATGCTAAATTGGAATCATTATGTCTATAATGTTAATTGAGAATCATTATGTTAAAAATGCTAAGTTGGAACCATTATGTTTATAATGTTAGATGAGAATCATTATGATAAATTGGAATCATTATGTCTATGAGAATTATTATGTTAAAAACACTAAATTGGAATCATTATGTCTATAATGTTAGTTGAGAATCATTATGTTAAAATGCTAAATTGGAACCATTATGTTTATAATGTTAGTTGAGAATCATTATGTTAAAAACGCTAAATTGGAATCATTATGTCTATAATGTTAATTGAGAATCATTATGTTAAAAATGCTAAATTGGAATCCACTATGCCTATTAGGATTACTATGCCTTTAATGTTTCATGTTTATAATAAAATTATTATTATGCCCGCAATGATTATTATGCCTATGATGTAAAGTTGAAATCATCATGTTAAATTAAGTTGGAATCATTACTATGCCAAATTATCATCATACTAGTATTGAAACCATGTGATATGTTATAGCCTGTTTATTATGCAAGTAATGTTGGAATTGTCACATATGCCTATCACATGTTTGGTGTTATTCCCCTTTATCTCTTGAATTGTTTATGCTTATGAACGAAGTACGTTTATATACGTTGGGGATACGATTGGGTAGAATAGGCAAAACTTGAATTAATTATAGGCATAAACTGTGAAATTTGGCATAAGTAGAACATGAAATATGGCACAAAAACTTGACTTGAACATGCCATAACTTGGCTTTAAACATGCCTTAGTTGGGCACGAAGTTGATATATGAACATGATGTGGAAATAGCAAAATCTGATAAGAGCATGGGCATGACTTTAGAAAACAAGAAAGTGGCCAACTCGAGGTTGGGTTGAGTTTGTAGTGTAAATCTGCCCGGAACCGCCCGGCAAATCCAGTTGCTACAAACAATAGGATCCAATGTGGGTAGTTGGTCACATCGCGCTTGAAACCCGAGGTTGGGTTGAGTTCGTAGCGTAAACCTGCCCGGAACCGCCCGGCAAATCCAGTGGCTACGAACAATAGGATCCAATATGAGTGGTTCGGTGCATTAACGAATCAATTAATTCCAATTAGGGTTAAGTCATGAACATGAAAAGACAACTTAACCTACTTGAACACGATTTGTAGGGCTAAGTCATGAACTTGAAAACGACAACACTTAGCCAACTTGACATGACACGTAGGCGGGTTAAGTCGTGAACTGAAATGGCATACTTAACCATCTTGACATGACTAGACTGGAAAAGGATTAAGTCATGAATTACATGACTTAATCTGTTAGGCGGGTTAGGTCATGAATTACATGACCTAATCTATTAGGCGAAACCCTAGACACGACCCCTTTCAGCAGTAACCCTCTAGATGTATCAAGGTACCCTGGGGCTAGGCCGGGTGGGGCACGATTACTGGGCTGATTGTAAGAGGTGAACGACGGCAGTGGGGTACGCCAGTGTAGGTTCGGTGGACTACGATCGTGCACGTATCCGGGGCAGACACTGGGTATCCGTAGATTTATCTGTGCATCTTGAATCGTGTCAGGGGTTGACACCCTAGAGCTGATACACCCGAAGGTGGACCCAGCACAGGTGACTACATTCGTGATTAGCCGTATGACACGGACACTTGACGAGCTAGAACTTGTAGGGAGCCGATCGACTAGATAATCGCTCTGTAGGACCCCGTACTTGGGTCAGACCCCGTTTTAGGGTCATTTCATGACATTGGGCCGTGGGATTTATTTCGTGATTAACTTGTGATATGGGCTTAGTATACTAGTACAGTCGATGCAACGAATCTCGAACATGTGATGCTTTACTTGACTTGTCTTGACTTATCCTGATCACCTTAGTCTATCTTGTTCACCTTGACACCATTCTTATGTTTAGTTCCAGTTTATACATGACAGGTTGTTTTAACCGTTTCTACACTGAAAGTCACTAGAACTTACTCAGTCTTTATGACTGACCCTTTTCCTTTCGCCTCTTTTTCTTTCGTTCACCCCCCCCCCCTAGGTTCTCAGGGAGGGAATACCGCAGCTTGATCAGTTTTCACATCCAGCTTGAAGAGAAAGAATGTATTGCTTGGATCTTTTTCCGTTTGGACTATGGCTTTGGACAGCAATTAGGGGACTTTTGCAGTTTATTTATGTTTTCTTCATGCTTCTTTAAATAATGTAATCAAGACAGTTATGATTTTGGGGAGTATTATGGCATGGTTTGTGTAACACGTATTTTGAAGAAATAAAAGTTGTTGTTTTCCGCTGTTCAAAAATATGTGTTATTATATCTGTCTTGTATATCTGTGACTTATACTTATAAACCTCCACCAAAATTAGGGCATTCCCTTTGAGAGTGACCCTAACGGAGGTGGGGTATTTCACTTGGTATCAGAGCATAGGTTTACCAGATAAGATAAAAGTTTTGAAAATTTATTTTCAAAGGAAAATTTAAAGAAGCAATTTTTAAAAGATAAAATATTATTTTATTTTAAAAAGGCAAAGTCCCCCAAAGCCATAGGTATTATCTTTTATCCTTCGTTTTGAATCTAGCCTTCTTGTTTCAGCATGTCCAAAGAACTTAACTTGCCAGAGGGTGTACCAATACCTGGTTGGTTTAGACGATTCTTAGAAGCAAGGGCCACCCAGCCAGGTCCTACCGTTCCCCCTCCCCCAGCTGCAGGAAATCATCCAGCTGCAGCAGCACCTCTTCCTCCACCTCCTCCGCGGGGAAATACCTTTGCTAAGATATGTAAAGATTTTAAGGCTATGGGAGGAAAGGACTTTCATGGAACTGAGTCCTTCGTGGCAGCTAGGAATTGGTTAAAGGAAACCGAGGACTTATTCGTCATCTTTGAGGTAGAAGATAGGCAGAAGGTACAACTAGCAGTGTGGCCACTAAAAGGTGAGGCTTCCTACAGTGGGAAGTCACTAATGCAGAAAGACCAGTGGAAACATGGGAGGACTTTAGGGCAAGGTTTGAGGCTAAATTTCTCTCAGAAGCTGAAAGGAGTCTTCAGTTGGAAAAATTCTTATTTCTTAAGCAAGGGAATATGACAGTCAAAGAGTATGTTAATCAATTCGATGAGCTGGCTAGGTTCGGACTAGACCTAGTCAACACCCCGCACAAGAAGGCTCTCCGCTTTGTCAACGGATTGAATGAGCCATTACACAGTTTGGCCATGACCCATATACCCATGGGAGCTACGTACGAAAGGTTGGTACAGATGGCATTGCTGAACGAGGAAGATAAGGGCAAGAAGGAGACAGAGGCAGAAAACTCTCAAGGGAAGAAAGAGGTCAAGACTAACGATTCTAAGAATAAGAAGGTAGACTCCGAGAAAGGAGGCAAGAACAACAACTCACGTGATAAAAGGAAATGCAATTACTGTGGTACGGAAGGGCACATAGCCAAGGATTGTAGAAAGAGGAAGAGAAAACAAGGTGAATGTTTTCATTGTGGGAAGACTGGACACATCAGCAAAGACTGCCCCGAGAAGCAGACCGGACCTTCTGGCGGTACATCGTTAACCTATTATAGATGCTTTGTTTTATCTTATTTCTCTCCTCGATCCTATCTTGAGAACCATAGTTATAATCTTTTTGGATGTAAACATGTAATTGAAACATGTTATGATTGCGAAATGGTTGCAAGTGGTCGCAAGTGGTTGCTCGTGGATGCATGAATACACATTAGGCACTAGATCGGCTCAGACACATTTTCATGTTGCATATGCATGAGTGTTTATTTTGGAAACTTGGTTGTGCTATCATTTGGTTGTTGCATATGATTGAATGTTCGAGCACTCATGTAGAAATTATGAATTATAATAGGAAAATTTGCATACATATTGGACTCATTTCACTAAACATATTTTGCATTTAGAAGATCAATCAGGCCTGATCATTAGCATTAGCTAAGGAACATATACACACTTCGCATATGACCATAAAGCATTAGAAGTTTTTTTTTAAGGACAATGGATGCTCGTGTTTGATGGATGAGTAGATGGATGTTTGGATGTTAGGATGTACATTCTTCCTGAACTTGAATATTTCGGGGACGAAATCCTTTTAAGTGGGGGAGAATGTAACACCCCGTGAATTCTATAACATTAAGCTTCACGAATTAAAGTATAATTAATTATAAATGATGAAATCAAGGGAAATGGGTTACGCCATTGCGTTCGTCTCGGAAAAATACGCGAAATAGAGTCCGAGTTTTCGAAAATCGGATACCGTATGAAGAAGATATGGACGAACGAAGTTAGGCAGAAAAACCGAAAACAATCCAGAATACACTAGCGCACTTGTGAAGTGCGCCAGTACAAAAATACACTGGCGCACCTGCCAAGTGCGCCCATACAAATCCAGCACCGAATTCTGGAGTGTTCTGAGGTGACGTGTCTTCTTTTGAGTGGCTAGATGATGTGTATTCGAGCTATGCGATTCTGATGACTTCTGGACTGATCTGAAGGCTCTAAATCACCCTATTCACCTATAAAATAACACCTAGACCTAGCCTAAATCATACTATTTCATTTTAGCCTCAGGCCGCCGCCATTAAACCTAGAGCTCTGAATTAAAAATACAAAGAATAAAATTATAGAAGATGGTGGACGATTCTTGAAGGCTACAACTAGAACTACAACAACTACGACGCTTTAGACAACGAATTTGGGACTAATTGATTTGGGATTTTTATTTGGATTATTTGCTTCATATTGTAAGTTCTATGTTACTTTTTAGTCAAAAACGCTAAAACAATATGGGCATGCCATGAATTGAAACCGGATTTAGGAACTATTGTTAATCCATTGTTTATATTGTTTATCTTTGAATTATAATTTGGGGATATTGCTATGGCAACGTTGCAAGTTGAACTTGTCATAATTTTGATGTTGTTTTGAATCACTTGGGCTTAATTGTTTGGCAAGTTGGACTAATACATGTCCATGGAATCACTATGTTTATTGAAATCTTTATGTTGATTAAACCATGCCTATGATGCTAATTAAACCATGGCTATGACTATTGATGGAATTATGCCTGTGATGTTAATATACCCATCAAGATTAATGAAAAATTGGGTATTGCTAGGTTATGATGAAAAGTTGGAATTATTATGTTTATAATGTTAGATATGTTAAAAATGCTAAATTGGAATCATTATGTCTATAATGTTAATTGAGAATCATTATGTTAAAAATGCTAAGTTGGAACCATTATGTTTATAATGTTAGATGAGAATCATTATGATAAATTGGAATCATTATGTCTATGAGAATTATTATGTTAAAAACACTAAATTGGAATCATTATGTCTATAATGTTAGTTGAGAATCATTATGTTAAAATGCTAAATTGGAACCATTATGTTTATAATGTTAGTTGAGAATCATTATGTTAAAAACGCTAAATTGAATCATTATGTCTATAATGTTAATTGAGAATCATTATGTTAAAAATGCTAAATTGGAATCCACTATGCCTATTAGGATTACTATGCCTTTAATGTTTCATGTTTATAATAAAATTATTATTATGCCCGCAATGATTATTATGCCTATGATGTAAAGTTGAAATCATCATGTTAAATTAAGTTGGAATCATTACTATGCCAAGTTATCATCATACTAGTATTGAAACCATGTGATATGTTATAGCCTGTTTATTATGCAAGTAATGTTGGAATTGTCACATATGCCTATCACATGTTTGGTGTTATTCCCCTTTATCTCTTGAATTGTTTATGCTTATGAACGAAGTACGTTTATATACGTTGGGGATACGATTGGGTAGAATAGGCAAAACTTGAATTAATTATAGGCATAAACTGTGAAATTTGGCATAAGTAGAACATGAAATATGGCACGAAAACTTGACTTGAACATGCCATAACTTGACTTTAAACATGCCTTAGTTGGGCACGAATTTGATATATGAACATGATGTGGAAATAGCAAAATCTGATAAGAACATGGGCATGACTTTAGAAAACAAGAAAGTGGCCAACTCGAGGTTGGGTTGAGTTTGTAGTGTAAATCTGCCCGGAACCGCCCGGCAAATCCAGTTGCTACAAACAATAGGATCCAATGTGGGTAGTTGGTCACATCGCGCTTGAAACCCGAGGTTGGGTTGAGTTCGTAGCGTAAACCTGCCCGGAACCGCCCGGCAAATCCAGTGGCTACGAACAATAGGATCCAATGTGAGTGGTTCGGTGCATTAACGAATCAATTAATGCCAATTAGGGTTAAGTCATGAACATGAAAAGACAACTTAACCAACTTGAACACGATTTGTAGGGCTAAGTCATGAACTTGAAAACGACAACACTTAGCCAACTTGACATGACACGTAGGCGGGTTAAGTCGTGAACTGAAATGACATACTTAACCATCTTGACATGACTAGACTGGAAAAGGATTAAGTCACGAATTACATGACTTAATCTGTTAGGCGGGTTAGGTCACGAATTACATGACCTAATCTATTAGGAGAAACCCTAGACACGACCCCTTTCAGCAGTAACCCTCTAGATGTATCAAGGTACCCTGGGGCTAGGCCGGGTGGGGCACGATTACTGGGCTGATTGTAAGAGGTGAACGACGGCAGTGGGGTATGCCAGTGTAGGTTCGGTGGACTACGATCGTGCACGTATCCGGGGCAGACAATGGGTATCCGTAGATTTATCTGTGCATCTTGAATCGTGTCAGGGGTTGACACCTTAGGGCTGATACACCCGAAGGTGGACCCATCACAGGTGACTACATTCGTGATTAGCTGTATGACACGGACACTTGACGAGCTAGAACTTGTAGAGAGCCGATCGACTAGATAAACGCTCTGTAGGACCCCGTACTTGGGTCAGACCCCGTTTTAGGGTCACTTCATGACATTGGGCCGTGGGATTTATTTCGTGATTAACTTGTGATATGGGCTTAGTATACTAGTACAGTCGATGCAACGAATCTCGAACATGTGATGCTTTACTTGACTTGTCTTGACTTATCCTGATCACCTTAGTCTATCTTGTTCACCTTGACACCATTCTTATGTTTAGTTCCAGTTCATACATGACAGGTTGTTTTAACCGTTTCTACACTGAAAGTCACTAGAACTTACTCAGTCTTTATGACTGACCCTTTTCCTTTCGCCTCTTTTTCTTTCGTTCCCCCCCCCCCCTAGGTTCTCAGGGAGGGAATACCGCAGCTTGATCAGTTTTCACATCCATCTTGAAGAGAAAGAATGTATTACTTGGATCTTTTTCCGTTTGGACTATGGCTTTGGACAGCAATTAGGGGACTTTTGCAGTTTATTTATGTTTTCTTCATGCTTCTTTAAATAATGTAATCAAGACAGTTATGATTTTGGGGAGTATTATGGCATGGTTTGTGTAACACGTATTTTGAAGAAATAAAAGTTGTTGTTTTCCGCTGTTCAAAAATATGTGTTATTATATCTGTCTTGTATATCTGTGACTTATACTTATAAACCTCCACCAAAATTAGTGCATTCCCTTTGAGAGTGACCCTAACGGAGGTGGGGTATTTCATATAGTAAATATAATATGGATTTCTTAAGATTTTTTTTGAATATTAAATATTACTTATAATAATAGCTATTGTTAAATAGTACTTATTTCTTTTTACTTATAATAGAGTATTAATTATTAAAAGTTAAATATTATGTATATGTTTAAAATATGCATCTATTACAATTAACAAAAATTAAATATTGTAATAGCCATCTATTAAACTCGTAAAAATTAAGAGCTGTCAAGAGTTAGCATCAATTACAACTGGCAAAAAAGAAAGGTTGTAATAGGCATCTATCACAACAGGCAAAATAAAATAGTTGCAAAAAATACATTTATTACAACTTTTAGGAAATGACAGCTGTAAAAAACATTTATTACAACTGATATTTTGTGACTGTTGTAAAATTACAGTTGTAATATGGTATTTTTGTTGTAGTGTTTGTTAGGACTGTATCGTTAAAACATAGCTAGATTTCAAAATTCATAATTTTTGGAGTCAGTATGTGGCCCCGGTAAATTAAAATGTACGTTGGATTCAATATTGACCTTTATATTAATTTATATTTTAATTTTGATAAAAACTAATCAAAACAATCGAACTGGCTTACGAAACATATCCCATTGCGTTCGGAATGAGGGTGTTTGGTTAGGAATGACAGTCGTTGGGTTCGATTTGGAGTTCGAACGCAAAATCTCACCTTTTGGAATTAAATTAATATTGTAAGTTATATAAATATATGGTCAAAAGGGTCAAAACCTAATCCATTATTTTCCGTCGTCGTTCAAAATAAAGGGCAGAAATCGTTCCTTCCTTCTTCCCCAATTTTCGCAAAATCCACACAATGAAATTCAAATCCCATTGAACGAAAATTGAAGAGATTTCCACGCTCTGCAAATCCGTACCTAGTTGATCAATTATTGTTGCATGTGGAGCTCGATTCTCATGCTCAAAGGCGCTGCCATCGCTCGAGATTTCAGGCCAAAGGAGGCCTTCGAGTTGGCCAAGACTGGTGGCGGAGGTGGAGCGGCTCGAGCTCTTCGTCGTGGCACCCTCCAATCATCGTCCGGTGGCCTAAGGCGCGCGCAACGAGGAGAGAGAGTGGGGGAGCGGGTAAAGGCCGTTATTTTTGAAGGAGGAAGAAAGGTTAAGGTTAATTAAATGTAACAATCCGGAATTTCGAAACCAATTTAAAATTTTTATTTTAGTTATTTTAATGGATTTTTAATATTTAAAATAATTTATTTTAAATAATAACGACTAAAAATTTAATTAAATGAAGTTAGAACGAATAAATTTATTTTAATTATACAAGGAGTTTCAAATAGCACGATAGTTTGAAAATTTGAAGTTGAATTTAGACTGAATGTACAAGATTCAAAATAATTCGGATTTCAGTAAAACCAAAAATATTAGAATCTGTTTAAAAATATCTTTCCAACGAATCTGAAAAGTTGAAATTTCATAGCGGGAATCAAAAGTTATGTCCAGTTTAAAATTCAGAAAAGTCGCTATAGAATTTATATATATTTTTAATATATATATAGCCCTTATAAATAGTCATTTTTCAAATGACCTCCGTTTTCAACGAAACCACTTTGGTTTGATCCGAAATGTCAAATTATTGCAAGATTCCAATTTTCATAATTTTTGGAATTAATATGTGAACGTGGCAAAAGAAAACGTGTTTTGTCAATTTCAGTCAATTTGGATCGACCAGAAATTGGCCATTTTTCAAACGGTCTCCAAATTCGATGAAATTACTTTTGTTAGGACCGTGTCGTCAAAACATAGCTAGATTTATTTTTCGGGATTATTTGGAGTCAGTATGTGGCCCCGATAAATTAAAATGTACAATCAAATTAAATAATTAAATGTTTTATATTTTAAATTAAAAAAAAGTGGATTGAGATGATCAAACGGGCTAACGGGACCTAGTCCACTGTGTCCGGAAGGTGGGTATTTGGCTAGGGGCAACATTCTTTGGGCTGGGATTGGAGTTATTAAGAAGTAACGGGTTTTTTTGTAAATTGGAACATTTAATAATATAATATTATAAATAACCCTAGAAATTATTTAAACCCTAGTTCTCTAATGTACAGCCGCCCTCTTCTTCATGGATGGCCAGAACGCTCCCAATTTCATCTCCATCAATCTCCTAATCCATTTAAAGATTCATGAAATTTTCAATGACAATTTTGTTCAACTCAATGAGTTCTATCAAATAAACGGCTGAGATCGAAAATCGTGACGTATCTTGTTCGATTTTGGCGTCCAAATGGACTGCGTTCGTGAGTAGTTTTTGAAGCGAGGAGGACCTCGAGCGACCGTTGGTTGTGGGCGTGGGGAGGCGACTGTGAGGCCGACGTGGTGGTGAAGTTAGATCTTGGTTCGACGTCTTCTGGTGTGGTGTGGTTTGGTTTAAGGCAAACGTGATTATTGGTTTTCGTTCTAGAAGAGAACGATGAAGAGGAAAGAGTACGTCAAAGGGGATTGGGGGAAAAGTCAAAGTAATTAGTTTAATTATATTTTATTTATTTTAAATTGTAATTGAATGTTTAAAAGGCCGTAACTTTTTCAAATAGAAATGGAATTGAGAAATTCAAATTGCATTGTGATCGTGAAATTCAAATCTACCTCATGGAACACATCAAAACGGAAAAGAGGCTAGTGGTGATTTTTGACTAAATTAAACGAACAGTTTAATTTAGTGAAAAACAATCGTTATACAAACGATTTCTGAAACCGATCAAGGTGATATTTCCTTTTAAATAATTAAAAATTAATTATTATCGTGTTTAGAAATCTCTACAAATACGATGTTAATTTCAGTTTGTTGTTATACGTGATTTGATTTGGGTTGATTGATGCTGTTATGTTGATTTGTTGATTTGGTGGATTATTGTGTTGAAATAGAATTGTTAAAACAAAAATAACATTTTTGTTGAAATAAAATTGTCAAAACAAAAATAACATTTTTGTTGAAATAAAATTGATAAAACAAAAATAACATTTTTGTTGAAATAAAATTGTTAAAAACAAAAATAACATTTTTTTTGAAATAAAATTGTCAAAACATAGATGTCATTTTTGTTAAATAGATTTGTGTTAAAACAAAAATAACATTTTTGTTAAATAGATTTGTGTCAAAACAAAATTATCAATTTTGTTGAATTAGATTATGGTTAACAAAATCAAGTTATAATTTTTATTCATTTTGTTAAAATAGAATTGTTAACAAAATGAAGTTATCATTTTTATTCATTTTGTTAAAATAGAGTTGTTAACAAAATGAAGTTACCATTTTTATTCATTTTGTTAAAATAGAATTGTAAATAAAATGAAGTTATCATTTTTATTCATTTTGTTAAAATAGAATTGTTAACAAAATGAAGTTATCATTTTTATTCATTTTGTTGAAATGGAATTGTAGACAAAATACAAGTATCATTTTTATTCATTTTGTTAAAATAGAATTGTTAACAAAATGAGATATCATTTTTAATCGTTTTGTTGAAATAGAATTGTCAACAAAATAAAAGAATCATTTTTATTTGTTTTGTTGAAATAGAATTGTCAACAAAATAAAATATCAATTTTATTTGTTTTGTTGAAATAGAATTGTCAATAAAATAAAAATATCATTTTTATTTGTTATGTTGAGTTAGAATTGTCAACAAATCAAAAATATCTTTTTATTTTGTTAGGTTAAAAATAAATTTGTATGCAAATAAGAATATCGTTTTCAATTGTCATATTAAAAATAGATTTGCATACAAATAAAAGGATATCATTTTCATTTGTTATGGTTAAACATAGAATTTGTATACAAATAAAAGTAGTCATTTTTATTTGTCATTGTAAATATGGAAATTGTGTGCAAATAAAAATATTCATTTTTATTTGTTATGTTAAATATTGAAATTTTATACAAATGAAAATATCCTTTTTATTTGTCATGTTTAAAATAGAATTGTTGTCAAATAAAATTTCCTTTTTATTTGTCACTAGAAAACATTGAACATGTTATGCAAATAACACTTCTTTATTTGTCATTTAAACATTGAAAACATGTCATGAAAATATATTATCTTTTTATATTGCCATTAGAACATTGAAAACATGTCATGTAAATAAATTATCTTTTTATTTTGTCACTAGAATTATAAACATGTGTGTAGACAAAATAGACTTTTTATTTGACATTAGAAACATGTAGCGAAGTTAGAACAATAATCATATGTTGAAAACATGTTTTATGAAATAAAAATTTCATTTATTTAGAATAAGGTTTCGTGAAATTAAAATGACTTTTGTTTAGAATAAAATTTTGTGAAATAAAATGTCATCTTGTTAGAATACGTTTTATTAAATGAATGGATTACTTGTTAGAATAAATGTTTCGTTAGAAAAAATGTCACTTTTATCATGTTATACAAGAGTAAAAATAATTACTTGTCAAAATATATGTTTTGTTGAAAATTAAATTATAAATATTTATTTATAATTTAAACAGTGAAAATTTGTTAAATAGAAAATAATTCAAACTGAATTATAATTGGTTAAATTTATTAACCAATGATGTATTTAAATAAACTGTTGTTGTTTGGAAACCCCACACGGGTATTGGGATGATATTTGACATACACTAGTCCTGATATTTAGTTATATATCAATCGATGGATTGACAGTCTGTGATGAGCATTATTTATTTATTTTAATGCTCACACAGTTGTAAATTTCACTCTGGATGTGAATGGACTATTTAATGATTATTTATCATTATTGTCATATAGATGCGATGTTTGATATCCATATAACTAAAATTATATGGTAATTGATTGAGCCACATTCCAATTCAGATTATTTTAAAATAAATAATATTCAAAAATTTAGAATCTTTCAAAATAAATACTATTTTAAAATAACGAATATTTTAAAATAAAATTCAATGTAGAATAAAATTATGATCTTTATGTCCGATTTTGGATGGACACAAAAATATAAATGTGAAGCCGAGTTAAGTATAGAAACGCCATTTTTAGACCGAATGGGTTTATCGATCGATTTTGTACATTTTATAATGAATATCGAAAAGTAGTGATTTCAAAATTTAATATTTTGGAAATATTATCATTTTAATATGATAAAGTTATATAATAGTCAATTTTGATTTAAAATTGAAAATGAAGTTGGAATCGATTTAAAATGAATTTATTAATATTTTATAAAATATGTTTTAAATAGAAATCGATGAAATATAATATATATATATATATATATATTTAATGGCCTAAATAGTACGCGCAGAGCAGCGACCGTTCGAGAATTTCGACCGTTAACTTCAATGTGACGGGAGATCCGACCATCGGATTCTCCTAAAACCAGAACCGTTGAATTCGTATAGAAAAGATCTTTCCATTGAATATAAGAGTTTTGAAATCTAACGGTTGGATTTGGAACTATGTTCAAATCAAAATTAAAAAAGGGTCGCTATGGATGCAGTTCGGTGGCCGTTATTGGAAACCGACTGTACGGGCCTTGATAAAATTATTAAAAATATGGAAAAATTATGTAAATTCATAATAAATGATTTGGAAAGATTTTGGATAAAAATTCCATATTTGAAAAGATAAAAATATATTTTTATCGAAATGAACTATTTATTAACTAGAATAATAATCCAATGTTTTTGAATAAATAAATAGGATTTTGGGTTTGTCGTGAATGATGTCTTCAATAACACTGTTCTTAAACACGGTTGAGAAAAGAATAAATCTTTTAATTAAGATTATTAGAGTTTCCAATTATATTTAGTAATTGGAATAAAATGTGAATTGGGTTTATTGTGAACTGTGTTTTAAACGACATTTGTTCTTTAACCCAATTAACAGTGAAGATATGATTTGGAATTTTCAAATCTTTTTATTTAGATATAATGAAAATTTTCCAATTTAATATAATAAATTGGAATTGAAGAGAATTCGATTTAATAATAATCGAGATGAGCTTCTGTAAAAGAAGATCGTTATTATATATGGAATTTAAAAGGCTTTGACGTTATTCCATTTATATTATTAGTCTGATACGGAAATTTATATCGATTATATATTGACTTGATTTCTGTGAAAATTCCATATTTAATGGAAGATGATTTTGGGCTTATCGTGAACTGTGTTTTAAATGACATTGGTTCTTCAACCCAGTTAAAGACAAGATTAATTTCTTAAAGTTGAATAATCATAAAGTAATGATTTTTGATATTAAAACCAAATTGGAGTTTTAATGAATCTTTAAAAAGAAGATTAAAGAATAAATTTAAAAGAATTTATCTTTAATAAAATTAATGGGAACCTTTCCCCAATAATGTGAATATTTATTTAAAAGAATATTCTGAATTGGAATGACGCGTATGATGTGTTTCTATATCACTTAATTATTGATTATAAAATACGCGATTTATTCGGAAAGACCGGGTTCAACTCATTCTGAATAATTACTATGACCATTAAAAGTCGAAGATGAAGACGTTGGTTGAAGACCGGAGGTCTTCACATCATTTGGATGATTACTGATGTCTTGATTCGGAGGCATCCCAAGACAAGGTAATAAGTGGTGATCGTCCAGACGTACTTGGAGATCGACGGATATGCGAGAACCTCTCTCGTGTATTGGACATATGGAACGAGGAATAATGTGTCTCCGGTTTCGTTCAGACCCAGAACGGACTTGTAAGTGGATGTATGTCTGACATTGGATTTTATTCTGTGTTGATTGATCTCTATTTAATATATATATCTGCTCAGTGGCGGAGAATTTATTCTCTTGCTTAACACCCTTCTCTGAGACGTACGAGCTCAGAGGTTATATATTGATAGACATCAGCCGCATGGCGTGAATTGTCAGTGTGGCATGCCAAGATGCAAATGATCAAGGCTTATTGTTGAAAAGCAGAGTCTTGTGGTTGATGATCAAAACACAGCTTTATTTAGCATAGCTTTGTGTATAGCGTTACTTCGCGAGCCTCACACCCCGGTATGAACCAGAAATGGGAGAAGGACACCAGGGAGAACATGTGTTTCTTTCTAGCTAGAAGTGGTATCATGGTATGGAGCCCAGACATTTTTACTTATGTGGATGATGGAAAGCGAGGTACCACGGATTTGAGTCCCTAGTGGCTCTAAATTTACACCAAATAGGGCAGGGAAACATATTGTTCAGGCATTATCAATCCACTAACATATTTGTGGACCGGCCCTGGCGCTCCTAAGTGCAGTTGCGACTGATCCTGAGGCACGGGCTAGAGTGTCTCGAAATCGGTAAGGACGATCCTTTGCCTTGGTTCATGATGGAAATCCAACTTCCAACACGACATCGTGCGGTTTTGATTGTAAAACTAGTATGGTGACATAGTATATGGTAGCTATGCCTTCTATGATTGATACATCATGATTGAAATGTTTTTGAAACATATGGACACTAATAATAATATCAAATGATTTCTACGTATCAAGCATATTTTGGCCATTATATGGTAAAACTCTATCCTCCGGTTTGCGTTGCATTGTGTGATGGGACTTGTAAAGACCCGCAAATCCCCCTCGTGGGAAATTGCCGGATACACTAACTTTGGGCATACAACACATCAGAACAAATAACAGAAGACTTTTATAAACATTATAATAATGTTACATCAGAGTACAGAATATCAGAGTACATCGAATAAATAACAATACAGCGGAAGATTAATTTACAATAAACTTAACACAATCCAGCGGAAGACTATCATTGCTCTGGACATAGCTTTAAGTTTCGATCCAGAATCTTGTCAGGTTATTTGCAAAATAAGCTACTCGACTGCCCGTGTGGAAAATATGGGCACCCGAGTTTGCAAGTGAAACAAACTACAGGTCAGTCATGGGACTGGTATGAGAAATCTTACTTAACTTATCTAATAATAAGGCTAATCACAGGACCACACCGCTAACACAGAACGGGTTTACTCCATTGGATTGCCAGTGTAAGAAATATAGTAAATCGATAACCAACGCAATGCTTTTTTAGCAAAATGAAACCATTGTAAGACTCAAGTCCCATCACACAATGCAACGCAAACCGGAGGATAGAGTTTTACCTTATAATGGTCAAAAATGCTTGATACGATAAAACAGATTTGATATTATTATTAGTGTATATATGTTTCAAAAGCATTTCAATCATAATGTATCAATCATAGACGGCATAGCTACCATATACTATGTCGCCATACTAGTTTTACAATCAAAACCGCATGGTGTCGTATTGGAAGTTGGATTTCCATCACGAACCAAGACAAGGGATCGTCCTTACCGACTTCGAGACAGTCTAGCCCATGTCTCAGGATCAGTCGCAACTGCACCTTGGAGCGCCAGGGCCGGTCCACAAATATGTTAGTGGATTGGTAATGCCTGAACAATACGTCTTCCAGCCCTATGGGGCGTAAATAAAGAGCCACTAGGAACTCAAATCCGAGGTACCTCGTTTTCTATCATCTACATAAGTAAAAATATCTGGGCTTGTAAAACCCAGATACCCCTTCAAGCTAGAAAGAAACGCATGCTCTCCCTGGGTTCCTTCTCCCATTTTTGGTTCATACCGGGGTGTGAGGCTCGCGAAGTATCGCTACACAAAGCTATGCTAAATAAAGTTGTGCTTTGATCATCAACAACAAGGCTATGCTTTTCAACAATAAGCCTTGATCATTTGCATCTTAGCATGCCACATTGTCAATCCATACCATTGATTTCTACCAATATATAACCTCTAAGCTCGTACGTCTCAGAGAAGGGTGTTAAGCAAGAGAATAAATTTTCCGCCACCAAATAGATATGTATTTAGCAGAGATCAACGAATACAGCATAAAGGAATACAACGTCAGACATACCATCCATTTACAAGTTCGTTCTGGGTTTGAACGAAACCGTAGGCACCTTATTCCTCGTCCCATATGTCCAATACAGGAGAGAGGTCCTCGCATATCTGGTCGATCTCCAGGTACGCTTGGACGATCACCACTTATTACCTTGTCTTGGGATGCCTCCCAATCAAGACATCAGTAATCATCCAAATGATGTGAAGACCTCCGGTCTTCAACCACCGTCTTCATCTTCGACTCTTAATCGTCGTAGTAATTATTTGGAATGGGTTAAACCCGGTCTTTCCGAATAACTTGCGTATTTTATAATCAATAATTAAGTGCTATAGAAACACATCATACGCCTCATTCCAATTTAGTAATAAAATATTCACATTATTAGGGAAAGGTTCCCATTAATTTTATCAAAGGTAAATTCTTTTAAATTTATTTTTTAACCTTATTTTCAAAGATTCATTAAAACTCCAATTTGGTTTTAATATCAAAAATCATTACTTTATGATTATTCAACTTTAAGAAATTAATCTTGTCTTTAACTGGGTTAAAGAACCAATGTCATTTAAAACACAGTTCACGATAAACCCAAAATCTTCTTCCATTGAATATGGAATTTTCACAGAAATCAAATCAATATATAATCGATATAAATTTCCGTATCAGACTAATAATATAAATGGAATAACGGCAAAGCATTTTAAATTCCATATATAATAACGGTCTTCTATTACAGAAGCTCATCTCGATTATTAAATGGAATTCCATTCAATTCCAATTTAATATATAAAATTGGAAAACCTTACTTTGGAAAATTTCCATTTAAATCTTAATAAAAGATTTATAAATTCCAAACTATATTTTCACTGTTAATTAGGTTAAAGAACGAATGTCGTTAAAAACACAGTTCACAATAAACCTAATTTACATTTCATTTTATTCCAATTACTAAATATAATTGGAAACTCTAAAAATCTTAATTAAAAGATTTATTCTTTTCATACGGGGTTTAAGAACAGTGTTATTGAAGACACCATTGACGAAAAACCCAAAATCCAATTTATTTTATTTAATTCTAACTAAATATTATTTGATTGGAAAACTTCATTAAATCTTAATTTAAAGATTTGTTCTAGTTAATAACTAGTTCATTTTGATAAAAATATATTTATCCTTTCAAATATGAAATTTTTCATCCAAAATATTTCCAAACCATTTATTATGATTTTACATAATTTTTCCATATTTTTAATAACTTTATTAAGGCCTGTACAGTCCGTTTCCAATAACGGCCACCGAACTACATCCATAGCGACCGTTTTAAAATTTGATTTGGACATAATTCCAAATCCAACCGTTAGATTTCAAAACTCTTGTACTCATTGTAAAGCACTTTTCGATACTAACCCAACGGTTCCGGTTTTAGGAGAATCCGACGGTCGGATCTCCTGTTACGCCAATTTGAAGTTAATGGTCGAAATTCGCGAACGGTCGCTGCGCGGCGCGTTCTATTCAGACTATTATATGTATATATATATATATATATGTATGTATATATATCATCGATTTCCATTTAAATCGTATTTTATAAAATATTTATAAATTCGTTTTAAAACGATTTTAACTTCATTTTCAATTTTAAATCAAAATCGAATATTATGTATCTTTATCATATTAAAATGGTAATATTTCCAAAATATTAAATTTTGGATTCATTACATTTCGATATTCGTTATAAAATGAATAAAATCGATTGGTAAACCCGTTCGGGTTAAAAATGGCGTTTCTATACTTAGCCCCGCTTCACATTTTTTATATTTTTGTGTCCATTCCAAGATGGACCACAACACCAAAATGACCAATTTGAAACAGTAATAAAATGTTGCTAAAAATTTTAGAAACACTTTTTAGGTGTTGCAGATTAGTATGTTGCTGATTTTTGAAACACCTATGTTATGTTTCAAGTTGACAAATTGAAACACTTAGCAGGTGTTTCAAATTGATAATCTGCAACACTCGATGAGTGTTTCAAGTTGGTAATCTGCAACACTCAGTGAATGTTTCAAGTTGATAATCTGCAACACTCGATGAATGTTTCAAATCTAAAATTTGCAACACTCGATGAGTGTTTCAACTTGACAATCTGGAACACTCAATGAGTGTTGCAAGTTCATAATATGCAACACTCAATGAGTGTTTCAAGTTCATCACCTGCAACACTCAAGAATGCTTGTTTAAACTGATAATTTATGACATCACTAATGTGTTATGGGTTTCAAAATATGAAAACTAATTTAAATTACACAATTGACACTTTCAGCAACATAAATAAATTCGACCATTCTTCAAATTAAAAGCTAAAAAGTATGAAAAGAAATTCTACAAGCAAATTTACCACAAATAAATTAGTATACAACAAAGATAAACCATATTTTCAAAGGAACAAAAACATACATATAATGCAGTAATTCAAGTTACACAAATATAAGGGTGAAAATATAATAAAATAATAGACAAAGATAACCAAACTTGCTCTTAAGCACTTTTTATGCTCTCTTATTCATCACATTGTCTTTCAATTTCATATCTGCAGAAAAAATTATTTAAAAAATATCAGAATCCAATGCTGCTATTGGAATGTTTTTTAATATCTCAATAAAACTTCATATCACTTGTACACGGGCACAAAAATAACAAATGGACATATTATCTGTGGGTTGAAAGTGATTAACATGGTCGCATAGTAAGACAAGAGTATAGCAATCTACTTTTCAATTCAATTAATACAACAGTGTGAAGTCGATGCTAATATAGCCACCCAAAATGCTTGTCATGCACATATTGACACTACTTCATGTTTTAATCTAAATACAAGTTGGACAAATATGTACTGATCCGCAAGTATTTCTCGACAAGCTTTTATTAATCTTAATAGTCATGAATAAAGAAATCTGTAATATAAGCAACCATACCTCTTCATGTAATACTGTTCCCTTAATCTTTATCCCAAATGCATGACTTTATATAATAGAAAAGAAATTAACACTGATGGAGCTCTAACTAAAAAGGCATATGATATGTTGCCGAAATTATATATATCATGGTGTGACATTTGAAGCAGATAATAAGCATAGTACTAAATAAATATGGAAAAGTTGCAGTAAAAAAGGAAGACAGATCTTAGCCGCTGAGGAACACTAGGAGTTTTGACCTGAAACGCAGAACCACCATTCACAACCTGTGAGTCTGAATCTGCCATTACAACTCTAGGAATAGATTTAAGGATATCAATACAAGAATGAAGTAGCAACGCATTAAAGTAGTGGGAAAAAATGCAAGCTAGATCATGCCTAAATCAATAAGACCAATGTGGATCTCTGCAATGTTAAGATTGCCTTCCCCACCACTTCAAAATGCTAAGACTAGCATTTAAATATTATATTTACGAAACACAAATTAAAAAGCATATCTTAGAATTTCATATTAGCAATGCTCATAATACTTGGATAGGAATGCTAAATAAAAATATTACCTTGGCGCTTCTTGAATCATTTTTTAGCAGTTTCACGAGAGCGTTAGCTCCAACATAATTACTTATTTGCATATTGCTAGTTTTTGACATCTTTGAAGAAGATTTCTGACCTTAATTTAGCCTCTGTTGTCATGTGCTGCATTTAAATGCAACTACAGGAATATTAATGTAATCGTCGAAACAAATAAAAAACTAAATTAACCCAAAAAGATACAAACCAAATATATCATCAGTAGTCCCAGAGGGATAAAATCAAGCCTGTTTTAAGACTGCCACTTTATGTAGAACCTTTTACAACTGAAAACATATGGATAACTCAGCACAAGTATTCTTATAATAATAGAATCAAAAGATCCAACATATAACTCCTGCAAATGAAACAAAAATATAAATGTAAGCTTTTAGATATATAAGCAACTGGTACTTATACAAGGGATATTTTGAAGCTATCAATTATTAGCACATTACTTTAGTTGAAAACAGATCAAGTAAAGACCAAATAAATAAATAAATCGTAATAGTGCTCTTGTACCTGGTACTAATTGATTCTTATTTCACTGCTTACAGTTTTAGCACCCAAATGAAGTAACGTGGAACCAACTTCACCGTGTATATCCTTGCAAGTTTGCCATTTGTATGGCCCAGCCTTTAAAAACAAAAAATGTTAGACATAAATTATGGAAAAATATTGACAAGTCTTCGTTATTGCCATACTAAGTTGGATATCTGATCAATAACAAGACGCGATGAATTACCTACTTCTGTTCATGAATAAGAGTACTAGCAAGTTATTATATGTTGGAGGATGCAAACAGTCTTAGGAAGATGTCTTCCACTTTAATGTCCATTGTGACTTCGTATGTAAATTGTAATTGAAAATGATAATTGAAATTGAAATTGGTTGCCTTTGCTTGTATATATTAATTTCATTTTCAATTACTGAGTTTCTCGTGGAACTTGGCCTACTCTGAACCCACTGCATGTCCAAAACTATAATTAATAATCAGATATTAAAAGAATGATACAGAACCATGTATACAACATCAAACCTACAAATATAAATATAAGAAGCATGCTTGGCAATATACAAGCAGGAAGAAAACAACTTGTACGTTGTTTTATAACTTGGAACTTTTTAGCAATAAATGGTTCTTAAAATTACAAATAAGTCAACTAGGCAAAGGAAAATTTGCCTACTGCTTCCAGTGGCTAAAATTTATCAAAAAAATCTAACCTTTATATCCAAAAGTTGCTTAAAAGTTAAAGCCAACACTGCAATCGAAGGTGGTGTTACCGATGGGATTTTTAGCACACATAGCACAATCAAGTAGCTTCAACAACTGACGGACTATATCATATATTTGCATCAATAATTAATATACATCCATGTGAAAAAGGTCAAAGCAATGAAGAGTTTACATTTGGAAACAGACATAATTCATGCATAAAAATGATGTGTAACCTTACATACTGCATTCCAAATATGTACCATGACAAAGTCTACATCTGAATTAATTGGTCATGAGCTGACAGCCTCTTACTAGGAAATTAATGTGGTCCATTCATTGGCATACCATTCAATCAATAGAAAGGTAGATAAACATGTATGCATAATATTAGATAAAGCCTGGGGCTTCACATGCAAGTGAAAAACTAAATTCATTAAATTGTATCAAAAACGGAAACAATATGATATTTAATTCATTTGCTTGTTGTAGGATTTGCAAAGGGTCTATCTACAAATTAAAGAAGAATACCTCAAAATCATAATCATCCATATCACATACAGGGCCGGTTCTTACCTTCGGGTTGCCCGAGGCGAAATTAATCCGGTTGCCCTTACAAAGAAAAATAAAATAACAAAACTAGAGTAAAATACCAATTTTTGTTTACATGAGTAAATATATATCTAATAAAATCAAAGAAAAATGTATTATATAAAAACATGTAAAATTATGATGTACAGGAAGATCTTAGTAAGTCAATGGCAGCTTATCTCACCATAGATGAATATGTTTTTATATCACAAACAAACCATAAATCAAGATGACATTTTAACAAAAAAAATCATATATATTGCAATAACAATGGTAGAGAAGGATACCTCAACGTACATACATACGTAGCGTTTGATTTGTTAACTGGACAGTTAATGTTCGCGTCTGCGTCGGACGCGTCCGACGCGTCAAAGGTGGATCCCACACTTTTTCCCCTTCCAAATAATAAACACACACAAACACAAACAATAAACACACACAAACACAAACAATTAAAAACAATATATAAAAAAACAATAAAATAATAACTCTGCCCCTTCCAAAATGCCTCTTTCGTAAAAAGAACACATTCCCCGTTCCCAACAATGCCCCTTCAAATGTCCCTTCCAAATGCCCCTTCCCGTTCAAAATCAAACGGGCCCATACCGAGACACAAAATTTGTAATAATTAATGCATCCTTTCGTACAACCATATTTCTTTCAAATTATCTTAATTACAAATATTTTATTCAATTTGTTGTACTTCGCATGAAATATAATTGATGGCTGAATGTATAAAAGGTATGAACCATTTTAGAAAATCATAAGTGTGTAATGAGTGAACATGGCCTAGACTAGTTTTTGTCCAGAGTAAATGATATGCGACGATCAACATCAGAAATTTTGCTTATACAATTTATATGCATACAATTAACTTCAGCTGACAGAACTTACAAATCATAGAGAAATTAAAGCAAATGACTTATCTGCCTTATTTCAACAATAGAAAAACATGCAAAAAATCAAAACCTGAAGCCTGAATACATATATCAAATTAAAGCAACTTCCCAATGTTATCTGTTCTCTCAAAAAACAAGAAAACTAATTGCAGAAAAAAGAAAGGGGAAGTAGACGACACATAATTACCAGCATAAAAACCACTAATGGGTGGTAAATTGGAGCAAACAGTGGGTGGTGGCGCACTGACACGGTTGATGAACATGGTCAGGGGATGCGGTGGTTAGATGTAGTAGCGTTGTGGTTGCTTGATGGTGGAGAAGAATTGTAGTCTGATTGGATTTAAGGTACCAGCAGTTTTTAAGCACTGGTTGCCCCTACGTAGGGGGTTGCCCTAGGCATGTGCCTGCTAAGCCTAGCCCATCAGCCGGCTCTGATCACATATATCATCATCTGATACGTCTTTATCGCCTGTGCGAGGACACAATGTGGATGCTCCAACTCTAGAAGGTGATCCATCAACATCCTACAAATTAATAACATCACATGGTGACACAACTGTACAGGAAAAAAAATCATAACCCATAACGCAGGAAAATATCATCAAAACTTCATATGAATGTGAAAAAGTATCCATACTCAAAGGGAGAATACAGGATGAAACATATCAAAGTTCAGATGCATTGTCATGTACGGTTGAAGTTGGTGAAATTTCGGATATTTGAGCCGATTAAGAGATAATACCATGGGGCTTAGGGTCTGGGTCCCATAATTTTATCTCTTAATCGGCTCAAAAATACCCGAAATTGTTATAGCAATGTTCATCGAGTATATATGGTCACTAGTGAATATAACAAGCAGATCATGGATCAGTTCTTCCGGAAACTCCATAATGGATACATCTTCCTTTTCTCACGTTGGCCTCAGAGACCTCAGGTAGTAATTTTTTTGTATCATATTATAGCAAACATGCATAATGTTACTAACTGCTTGAAATAAGGATAAGAATTTTTATAACAGGTTGATTCTCTGTCGTAACAGAGGTTCAAGTAGCTTTGCTAAAAGGTAGGATGTGTCACACAGTGAAAAGTTTAATGGTAAAGGAACCGGGATAGTCAATTCTTTGAGTCTTCCGAAGAGAAAAGTAGATATCCAAAGCATCAGGGCATGCATCTCTTGTAGTTAGGAAATTAGAGTTGAGATTGAACAGTTTCTTTACGGTTGTTGGTACTGATGACGTTTCAAATTATATAGTTGGAGTTGGTCCATTCGGCTCATGGATCACTGCAAAAAATAATATAATGTAAGTTTCTTTACACTAGCTTCCCCCCTTGAAGATGGTTTTACTACAGTATTCAAAGGATTTTGTGTTAATAGCGATGACCATGAAATAAAAATGTGTTAGTTCACAGTGAAACTGGTAAGTCTAATACCATATCATTATAAGTAGTAATCATTTATGGTTAGTAGTATATTGCTATGATTAGTAGTAATCTTTTTAAACATCTATATATATACAAAGCCTCAAAATTATTATACAGAGGAAGAATTGGAATGGAGTTATCCATATTTCTAGCTAAAAGTTCGCCTTTTTACATCAGAAAAATCAGAGCTGTCTACAAAAACTGGCCGATTCAAACCATCACTCTTTCACGCACTATTATCATTCAAAAAAAAGTGCTAACAAAGGAACCCTCACCCATATCTAACCAGAACCCAAATCACCGCTAATCTCACAAGAGTTAATAGGAGAACAAGTTATACAAGTACCAATGTCGTAGCATTCATCATCAACTGAAGTTCCACTGCATAAAGCCACTAAATATAAAATAATGAAATGACCTAATAATTCATCGAACAGTCTGATTTCCTTTCTCTTTTCAACAGTAATACTATAGTCCAAAAAGGGTTACAATTTAATTGTTTGTTAAAAATGTCTAACTGAACTTAAAAAAAATGAACATGAGCATCACGAAGAAGAATGTAAAAATGTTGAAAAGAAAACGACATAAAGAATTACGTAATTTAAATGTTAATAAATCCTACATACATGGATCAGATCACTCAACCAAGTATATTTCTTTCTAGTATTCATATAAAAATCAAAGAACACTGTGCACAGCAGTGTAATGATTAATTCTCTAAGTTCAAATATTTCAATCCCATTTCCCTTCTACCACAATTTCTTATAGCAGAGAAGACATCACATGGATTGCACATTTTCATTGAAAATAATGGCAGAGATTTTTCATAAAACTTATTTCTTACAACGAATAGATAAATTTAAAATGTACAAAGTTACTTCAAAAAAAAAAACCTAAAATCTATAAACAGGTAATTAGTTAGTTGTAGTAATCAAGCAATTAAAATTAGCAATATAAACGATACGGATGAAGGGAAGAGGAAGTTACCCAAGCTTTGTAAATAGGCAAGAACATCCCCATTTATGCTCAAGTTTTACCAATAAATTTCCTAAGCAACATAATTATTCTTCCTAACTTGCAACAAATGCTACCTGCTTTAGCATGCACACTTTAGTCAACAACAGTAGGGATATGCCAAGCTTTACTGTATTCTTTTGACATGCAACAAATGCTACCTGCTTTGTAAATAGACAATAACACGGTTTTTCAGTTTCCTCAGAATCAAATTATTCATAATCTAACTAAGATTATCTACTGATAAAACCAAGATATAGAGCTCGGAATTTATTCACATCATCCAAAATTTCAGACGCAAATGGTTGAAACCCAAATCACTATTAAGCACGAAGCAATATTCCTCGCTGCTCAAAATCATTAACAAATATTTCTTTTGAGGTATAAAAGAAAACAAATGCCAGAAAAATATAAAGAGAAATGAAGCCTTACTCAGCTGTGAGCCGCCACAAATAAATGAGAAGACAACTGGGGTCATACGGTGGTGGATTTATATAGAACTTCAGACCTATTATCCGAAAGGTGGGCTATGTTGGAGCGAACCAACCCATCGTTCCTTTTTGTTAAATGCTTCCTTCCCTTGATCTACGCAAGAGCTTGCCTTCTTTGCAAGATACATCCAGGCCTCTTCCATGGCCTTTGTCATAAGGTATCACAGTAGAAACAGTGCTCCTCGCCTCTCTTTGCAGTCTCATCTCATAGTCGCAGCTGTTGCTACAGAGAGAATCGTCGAATCTCCTGGGGTTTTAATATCAACAGCAGATCAGACAACAGAAGTAACATGTGCCTAATCCACTCTAGTTTGTTAGAACATTAGTATAATAAATTGAACATTAGTATCAACGGAAAATTAGAATTCTTGTATATGAAGCTAAACAAAATCACGAGGATGATGTAAGAAAGAAGAAATACCTGATTAGCTTGTACTGACCAATACAGTGAATTCAATCCCGAGCTTGACATTGCACAACAGGATTCCACTATGCATTCATTAAGTAAATCTATACAAACCAATTAGCTTCAATATATAGATCTCATCTGAAGCACATCTGACATTAACTTAGAAGTATAAAAAATAGCTTATAAGTCAATCTATAAGTTAATCTATGAGTAATGCTGCTAGATAGGATCTTAAGCATTCGCCCAACTAATATCCAACTACTTTAGATACTAACTATGCACAGATATTCAGCTATTAATAGAATGATAACTTTATGCATACGATGGATTTATCAGAGCTGACGGGAAGAGGTTGCACTTTGCCGAAATCATTCAATAATAACATTTACGATTAACTTATCAGAACTAACGGGAAATAACACTATCAATAATTGTATCTGGATGCTTTAAATATTTATTTAATTTGATATACTACTTATAATGATACCTCAAAGAGCTGGAACGTCAACATACTAAACAGCGATGCAACCGAGTGTCAGCCTTGGTTTATTCTTGTTGAACAAATTAAGAAAATAAAAGTATTAAAACTGTTGGGGTTTTGTGTGCAGCGGAAGTTTTGACAAAACACCCAAAAACAAAATGAATCTTTTTCACCTAATCACTTGAAGATGAATGTGATTGAATAACAAACAACAACACAAAAAAATATCGAAAATATGAACACACGATATTCCACCCAACCACCCTCTTTATTGATTCACCAAAATATTGTTTACAACCGATCTCAACTATCGTTAAACAAACACAACTTGAATCAATAACCTTATTGAGAAATAGGTAGAGAATATCTAATGGCTAAATAATTTGAGGAGAAAGATAATGAAGAACAATGGCAAATTTTTCCACCCCATAATGAAGATATCATGTAGGCCTTTTATAGAGTAACTTGTCACCCAAATTATCCTCATATATCTCAAATATATCCTCATATATCTCAAATATATCTATTTGGATAAGCACCAAATAATCTTTGCCTGTTATAAAATAAAATAGAACATATGTTAAACAAGAAGCCATTAGAGAGAACAGAAAAGATAGGGAAGAGACTTTTATTTTTATCACTTCAAATGTGTACAATTTCTATTACATTGGCTCCTTTATATATAGGCTTTTGAGTTGATGTTAGACTTATTCCCATGATGTGGGACTAAATAGAATATGACAAGAGCATATTCACTCATATATATTACAACACTCCCCCTTGAATATGCGTCTTCAAAATCTTGAATGCTCTGCTAACTTGAAGTTGTCCCTTTTAAAACATGTATGATGATTGCTCCCCCTTATAATTATCTTGCTTGCATATATCCAATCAGTCGATACAGCTATTGTCTGTTGCCTTCAAGACTCTATCTGGAAAACCCAATGGGAAAAACCTTGAACGAGAAAAAGAGTACAACGTTTGACATTATGAATATCATATAAAAATGATATTCCTTAAAATAGTTTGACGCTTCAGGATCAAAACAATGCCTCATTAAAAACCTTTTTATGAAAATCCCTGTGGGAAAAATCATAAATAAGGAAAAAAGTGCAAATTTATTTCATCTTTAGGTAACATGTTTTACAATGTTGCCGTAAGGGTTGATACTTCAAGATCAAGATAATGCCTCATTAAAAACCTTACTAACAAAAACCCAGTGGGAAAAATATTAGTGAAGGAAAAGAGTACATTATAGCATATTTTTATATGCTCCCCCTTATTTATAACTCATTATTCAATTAGTCTATTGATGTAGTCGATGCATGCCAATTTTGCACATCATCTTCTGGAACGTTGATTTGGAAATTTCCTTTGAGAATAGATCTACCCGCTTTTTTTGAACTGAATTTGTTTCTCCTCTTTCTTGTTATCCTTTCATGCATGTGTGAAGGGAAATTTAGAAGAAATGTGCTCCATCCTATCACCCTTGATATAATTCACTTGAATCTGAGCCATGCAAACTGCCTTGTCTTCTTCATAAATAATAGACTACTGCATCAAAAGATGTTTGATACTTCTGGATCAAAATGTTGTCTCGTCAAAACCTTACTAAGAAAAACCCGATGGGAAAAATCTTAGTGAAGGAAAAAGAGTGCAATTTAAAATGTCATATTTACTACGTCAAAAATAGTATGATACTTCTGGATCAATGTAATGCCTTGTTTAAACCTTAATAAGAAAAACCCAGTGGGAAAAATCTTAAATAAGGAAAAAAAGTACATTATAACTCATTTTTGTATGTTACTTTTCGGTTGATACTTCTGGATCATGACCCATGCCTCATTAAAACCTTACTAAGAAAACCCAGTGGGAAAAACTTAGTTAAGGAAAAAGAGTGCATTATATCATACTTCTGGATGCTCCCCCTGATTTAATAATTTTCTCTGAATTCGTATTCTTCTTTCAATAACTCAAGTTGTTTACAAATACTTCTTAATGAAGTTTTTTTTTATTTTAAAAACTTCATGTGCATTTCCATGCTTCAGGCATGTTTTCTTATTTAAAACGCCTTCCTTTTTGTGATTTGTATGATACTAATATTCATTTATGAATACACTTCAGGTGCTTATAATCTCCTGTTTCAATCAGACTTGCATATTGCAATACATATTTGATGAATAAGACAACTTTAATTACTAAGCATGAAGTAATCTACTCACCTTGAAGTATATCAAGATTTTCATTACAACAATACTTAGAAGAATGTTGTAATCTATCATCCAAGTTTTTGGTAGTCTTTATAATAACAAATGTTATTTATGTTCTTCAGGAAATTATATATTATAATAAGTTTTTCATATCGCAACTACCACTTCAATGGATATTAAGAGTTTCATTACAACAAAATTCTTGAAAGCAGGAAGCGATCTACTCATCATGAATTATTTCAAGATTTTCATCACAACAATACTTAAAAGAATGTTGTAATCTACATTTCTTTCTCTTTATCACTACCAAAGTTATTTGAATTCTTCTGGAATTTGTATACTTTCATCGTTTATACCTTCAGGGTATTATAAGTGTTTTAAACACTTTACCCACTTTAATCAATTCAATTATCTCTGAAAATACAATGCTCATGGCACTTAACATGTTGTTGACACTCTATGGTGCTTCAGTCATTATATATATTTCTATTTTTATCTTATGAACTGCAGGTTCATATCTTATGGATCCATATATCTTATTTAGGAGAATTTCATGATGGCCAATCATGTTTCTCTCTAATATGGGATTTTTAATCTATTTATAAATATAAGCGCTTTATTATTTATTAATTTATCATCGATGATTATTTCTTGTCAGTTCTATACATAATTTATTGAGATCTCAAAACTTATCATGCTTTAGGTACCTAAACCATTTATGGGGTTATTTTGACAATCATGCCATGGGTTTCTTTCAAAGTACCCTTAAGTCTTTCTTTAGGAACACTCACCTCCTTTATTTTGTATATTTATGACTTACTCCAAAGATATTTTGAATTGACTTTTATACCACATTTTCAGCGTGATTTACACCTTTTGAACCTTCGGGGATTCAAATGTATATTAGAGAAAGTCTATTAGGGACATAATTGATAATTTATGCAAGTTACTTAATACTTTGCATAATTCTATATATTAGAAAATATTTAACATTGATGATTCCTTTATCCTCCCCCTCAATGTTGACAAACATTGTCACTTTAAATAATAAATCAACTTTGGATTCATTTTTGATCCATTATAGCATCATAGCTAGCAAATACATTAGATGTATTTCAATTGTAGGAGGATAATGCTCTTATTGATTGATAAGATGCATTCATATTGTATTGCTTATTCCCTTTCAATGATCTAATGACTTGGAGGAATTTCTATCATTTGAATATGCACATGACTTCAAGTCATTCAATATTGATGTCAATCGACTGCATAAATTATAATATGAGTTCATAACAACTTCAGGTTGTTAATTAAATATCGCATATGTGTGTATATACATGCGTCCACGTATTACATATGTAATTGATTTGCATATTCTTTCTCATTCAAGTTATTTATTTTAGAATAAATTGTTTATAATGTTCCGATCATTAATTTTTTTCTTATCAAGCAATGTCAATGTGAATCTTAAAGATCGTTTCATAATATCCAAAATATCTGATTTGGAACTGTATTGAACTTCTGGTTCAAAAGAAATCTATGAACAACTTCGAGTTGTTAATCCATATTAAACTTCTGGTTCAAATAATATATAAAGAATTTCAAGTTTGTTAAACTGTATTGAACTTCTGGTTCAACTGTATTGAACTTCTGGTTCCACTGTATTGAACTTCCGGTTCAAATAAAATATATAACAACTTCATGTTAAAATTTATTCTTTAGTACAATATGTAAATATAAATATATAAACAAGATACAACTCATTTTGAAAAATTGTGAAATCTTTGGATATCAATTTTATTAATGTTATTATTTCACACAGTTCAATAAAGCTTCAGGTTTTTAAATTATGAAGTATTTCAAGTTCATTGATTAAGGAACTTTAAGTTCCTATGCATATATATAAACATACATATTATATCTAGTTTATTAATTTATGACGAACTTTTGGTTCTCAACCTTTTAACATACTTCTAATTTAGAAGCTTTTACATCTTGCTAACTGTCAAGATTTCAGACTGTAAACTTCATCAAGAAAAAAAATCTTTTTTTCATAATTCAAGACTTCAGGTCTCAGAACTGAGTTATACAACTTTTTCCATTACATTAGATATTAGTTGCCAAATACATTGACTAATAATACATATTTCTATTCTTATTCCAAACACAATCATACATCATTTAACTTACAATAGCCAATGCGTTTAATACATTTATAATAAGATGGTAATACAATATATATTACCATAACGATACATATAATGCATTTATTATAAAAATAACGGAAATAACCATTATACGGTCTAAATATATGAATCAAAGAAATAAATTTTACTTAAATCAACATAATAAAATTTGGATCTAGCTATCGTACTGATCAACGACAAAACTGAAAGAAACAACTTATAGTTGTACTGCATTTCCAATAATCATATTTTCTAAAATACCATATACATGCATAATGCCTGATCCAAAATTGAGTAGAAATGCATAATTATAAAAATGAGATTTACATTCTTTAATATGAATGATTCGAAAAACTTGCAGATCTATACATAAAATTCACAACAACAAAAAAATTACATGTTTCAAATATACTATCCATATATAGATCTTTCTTTTTATATCAAAATTACTTCTTACCATCATAGAAACTGTAGGTTCTAAGTTTTCCATTTTTATAACAAAAAAAAAATACTTTTGCATTCACTTCTGGTGTGCAAAATTAAGATCAATATTTAGATCTTAACTTAATATAATCTTCGAGATGCATATTTTCTTTAGTCATTAAATTTGCATCATCATCTTTGGTATTTGAAAATATTTCAACGCAAATTCTTTTATAGACATATCAGAATATAATTTCGCTTCTGGGATATTCCATAAACACCATTTATGGAGTTTTAGTACATATTTTTTTCTACAAATATTTATCGCCTTTAATTGAAGAAATCTCTTCTGGAGATATTTTATTATTTTCAAATAAACAGATCTCTTTGGGAGATATTTTACCATTTCCAAATATACAAATATCCTCTAAAGATATTTTGTTATCACCACTTCTGGGATGAACTTATCTCTTCAGAGATAAATATATAAAACTATTGAAATGTCATATCAACATACAAAAATACATTCAAACCTTAAATGCATTAACAAAATTAGGTGCATTAAATAAAAATAAGATTCAAGAGAGAAAAGAAATCACTACTTCTGGAGTGTATGATATTCCTTCAGGGAACATATCTTTTACTTATGTAATTGCAATGCAACAAAAAAAATTTCTAACATCTCTTCTAGGATGTTGGATTTGCTATATAAAATTAAATCTCTAAAACATCTCTTCAAGAGATTAATATGTATACTATATCTTCAGGATATTCAATTAATATAAACTGTAATGTCAGTTAAATGGAACATGTTTAGAGATTTTCTATTGAATCTAATGTTTTTGTCACATATTATAATGTGTGTGTCTCTTTTAACTTCTTCTGGAAGTACAATCTTTTTATGTCACAACTTTTAAGAAAGCTTCGAGCTTTTGTTCCATCTTTCTCATTTGCATATGAACTTCAGGTTCTTTATTTGCATATGAACTTCAGGTTCCTCATTTGCATACGAACTTCAGGTTCCTTATTTAAAAAAAAAATTGTATATGAACTTCATGTCATATGAACTTCAGGTCATTTACGTATGAACTTCAAGTTCCTAATTGGTTTACATCATGAATTTTCAATCTCACTTCCAGTGATAAATAAATATTGCTATTGAATTTAAATGCTATATCATTATATTCTATACCCATAACTCTGTTGGATATACATAAAAAAAATCATTTTTTAAAGACATATTCTGTCTTTATTGGGTATACATAAAAAAAAATCAATTTTTTTTCAAGAAATATTCTGTCTTTAGTCTATCTAAAAAAAAATTACATATGAAAATTAATAGTAGATCGGAAAGGATAAAACTAGATCTACCTCTACATCATCAATAATGTAAACAATACATATATATTCAATTCTCCATTTGCATTTGAAAAACTCAAAGTTAGATCCGCAAAGAATTGAAAGAATATATCTACACATATTTAGGATCAGAATAGATAATTAGATCTAAAAAGTTAGATCCACTAAAATAGAATCTAGATCTACAAAAACTGAAAAGAAAAGAGGAATCTAGATCTACAAAAACTGAAAAGAAAAGTGATCTAGAAGTATGGATCACATCTAAGTAGAAGATACAACAAGTTCATATATGTAGATCTATGTGATTTCGAAACATTAAAAAAAAATAACTTACATGATAGATCCATAAATATAGGTCTAGAATATTTCAAACAATACTCTAATAAAGCTTCGTGCTGATAACGTGTTATAAAATAAAATAGAACATATGTTAAACAAGAAGCCATTAGAGAGAACAGAAAAGATAGGGAAGAGACTTTTATTTTTATCACTTCAAATGTGTACAATTTCTATTACATTGGCTCCTTTATATATAGGCTTTTGAGTTGATGTTAGACTTATTCCCATGATGTGGGACTAAATAGAATATGACAAGAGCATATTCACTCATATATATTACAACATTGCCTTCATTTTCAAATATCCCACAAAAATAGCAACAGATATCTCCACCAAAAATGGATCCACATAGAAAATTTGTTGCCTACAATTGTGATTTGCGTATCACAAATCTCAACAAGAACAATCAAGCACAATTACATGACATCACGCCAATAATCTCTCTTGGTACAGTAGGCTATGAGAATTTTTACAACAATTTAATTTAAACAGCTAAAAACCAGGAATTAACGTGTAAAAGAAAACAATCTTACAAAACAATTATGAGAAATAAACGCTTTAGGCTCCCAAGACAGGATCTCTGTAAACTGCTTTGCTCTTGTCCTCATTCATTCCCTGAAAACAAAATCGATTCCATTAAACATAACTAATAATCATGTAGATGTCAATGGACAAAAAATTTATATAAAAAATGGAGACGAAAACTACTTTTCAGCTACTAATTAGCCATGAATCATGTATGACCAGATTTAGAAGTATTATCAGATCTGCTGCGAAGAGGAAAAATGCCAAAGTAAGAGTGAGTTGCAAGAGGCGCCTTGGTGGAGTAGACGATATGCTGCTTCGAATGCCAAAAATCCTCTAGGGTTTCTACCTTTCTCCAGTTGATAAATAAAACGATGCTACGATAGTCAAAATCAATTGTTACATAAGAAATTCTGATTGAAAAGATAGAGATAATCAAATTGACCTTTAATTACATTTTTCGAGTAGATTTAAGAAGCACAATCAGAAAAGATCCAACATACGAGTAGTAAAGTGTAACACCCCACGTCCATTTATATCACTCACAAAGGGAATGCATTAACTTCCATGGAGGTCATAAGTGAATATAGAACAGAGAAATTACAACAAGACAGACAATAAATAGCACTTGGAAATCTAAAACTTCATTTTATTTCAGCGGAAATAAAATATGTCTATTACATCATAAAACCATAGATTATAACCAAGTACAACATCCGTCTTCAAAAACAAAATACATAATCCCATTACAATAAATAGCCATTAAAAAGAAAGATAACAAGCTGGACTTTACTTCTGCAGCCCAAGCTTCCCAAGAGATAAGCGATCCAACTAGACTCCACTAGAACTTGGCCCAACCTGAGGACCTGAAGGAAAAGAAAGATGGAAAAGAGGGGGTCAGACATAAAGTCTGACGAGTATGATAATTCTACAATACTACGGACTAAGGCATAAGCCGGAAAACAAGGAAATGTCATGAAAGAGCAGATTAAGGACATAGACAATCGCTAAAGGCAACGTTATAGGTGCTCCTAAATACTAAAGGATAAACACTATACTGCACCACACTAGTCACCCTAAAGATTGATCTCACTTAGCTTCACTTAGAAACTTTCTTAATGGCTTTACGTACTCCTAGCTGACTACATAGGTGCCGCCTGCCCCTATCTCCACCAGGTGTACCCCACTTTCCATTTTTCGATCGGCTCCCTACTCGTAGATACCCGTGCTGGCCCCACAGTAGGGTGTATCATTCCCCTAAAGTGGCAACCCGATATAACGGAGATGCACGGCTTATATCTACACGATACAACAACGTCTTACCTACCAGCCCGGGTCCACACACGCATATGAAACCCGTTGGACTTGCATTGCCACCGCTCCCTGTTTTGGCCTCTTATAGTCAAACCCAGTATGCGTGTCCCGTCCTCGACTTGGGTCGAGCCCACAAAGATACGTTTTGGGATACTGGTTGAAATGGGCCCCCATTATTTCCCACAAGCATTCCACCTAAGCTTGTCCCATTAGTCCATCCACTTAACCCACTTAGTCATGTTCATTTACATGTGTATTTGGTTAAGTCTAATCGTATTTCAAAATGCCTCTAAAGGCAACCACTAGATTCCTCATGCCACCCAAGGCACCTACTTAACCCCCATGTCTCACCTTACATGATTATCTGGTTAAGTATTTCTTAATTCATTAAGGCCACAACCTCATAAAGACCTCTCACATTAGACTGGCATTTATGGCAGCTGGATTTGCCGGGCGGGTCCGGGCGGGTCCGGGCAGTCTTATACCATAAAAGAGTCTAACCTCGTGTCTTTACAACTGTTATGCTTTAGTTTGGGCCTAGGACCTCTCACATTGGGCCGACATTTGTGACTACTGGATTTGCCGGGCGGGTCCGGGCAGGTTTACGTCACAAACGGGTCCAACCTCGTGTCCTAAGCATTGATTATTATTAATAATCCACTTTCCCCAATTTTAATAATTCCCTATTTGAATTATTAATTAATTCCAAATTTAGCAATGTCCATAATTGACTCAATTATGGACATCCATTTAAGGCATGCAAAATCATATCAATTGCACCCCCACTTTATTAATTTCCTAATGTTACCCCTACCCCACGTTTGAACGTTTATTCGCAAAATGTATGCTAGACCCGATTAGTCTAACTCATAGCATAAAAGAAAATATTCACAACAACAACATATATATGTGACTAAATAAATCATAACAAGGGGTGAAACTTGCATACATCCAAAATTACAACTTGCATAAGGTTATATATGTCATGGATCTAAGGGTGTCAACTTATTCATAATTCACATAATATGATTTTGATCAAATTTCATAAACTTGTATAGGACATGTGTGAATAAACATCATTAACAATATGGGTTTATATGGGTACACCTAACTCAATAGGCGAATTCCCATAATAAAAATTCATTTAGTCATAGATTCATGCATATGGGTACACCTAACTTAATAGGCAAATTCTCATTTTCAAGATCCAATTAATTTATAGATTCATGTATATGGGTACACCTAACTCAATAGGCAAATTCCCATAATCAAGATCTATTATAAAAAAACATAAACTTTAAACATGATCCAATTCGCATAAATAATAACATCATGATTTTACAACTTGTATGATTCAACACAACTTAACATGACATCATTATCATATAACATAAGTATTTCAACATATGTGATAATATGAGATCTACAATATATATAAGATTTACAACATAGCATATCATAATTTGCAACATAGCATGATATGATTTACAACATAGCATAGCATGATTTACAACATGGCATAACATGATTTATATCATAGCATAGCATGATTAATCACATATGACATAGCATAGGATTATTTACAACATAATCACTACAACATAACAACATATATATGATAACATAATAGCATAACAAGAGATCCACAACATAATTTACAAATACATAACAATTCATATCACTTTCTTGTGATCCATTCATAACTTAATCAAATTATTTTATAATAATATTGTGAGATTCATCATACTCACTATTTTAAAGAAGAGGAATAGAAAGAGAGAGAGAGCTTTTGATTTGATTTGAGTAGATTTAGTTTGTAGATTAGGCCTTCTTCTTCTTTAGTTTGTGACGGCTATGCTGAACTCCATGGCAACAGCATGTCGGTAGCTCTCCAATTTTTCAAGTGATTTAGGGTTAGAGTCTACCCACTTATTTATAGATGTTAGGATGCATTTAGGCCATTAGATTTACCCTAGAATAGATTAGAGCCATTATATTTCGTCCAGCCTTCAAAACACAGCCCGAAAACCCAACCAGATGCACCCAGGTCACCTGGGCTCGACCAGGGAGGTCGACTCCCAGGTCGACCCTAGGGTCGACTCCCCAGTCGACCTGGGGGGGAGGTTGACTCCCCAGTCGACCCCCAGGTCGGCCCCCTAGGTCTGGGCGGGAGTTTTCCCGCCTGCCTCCATTTCTGTGTTTTTTGAAATCTGTTTTAAAATTTGAATTTTTCGTGAAACTTCTCGAGACCATATCTCGGTCATACGAACTCCGATTCACAAAATTTCGGACTCTATTTCGCGTATTTTTCCAAGACGAACACAATAGCGCAGCCCGTTTCCCAATATTCTTATATTTGAAATTAATTATTCTTTCATTTGTGACTATTAGTATTAACTGATTTACGGGGTGTTACATTCTCCCCTCCTTAAAGGATTTCGACCCCGAAATCTTCAAGTTAAGAAGAATGTTTAACCTAACATCCAATCAACCATCTACTCAATCATCAAACACTGGCATCCACTGTCCTTATAGACTTCTAATGCTTTTATGTTTAAATGCATAGTGTGTGTATATGTCCGTATCTAATGCAAAATCAGGCGGTCCACTGATTCAGTTGACCTCCTTGATGCAATTCATGATAGTGCCATGCATCCATTATGTATGCAAAAGATCCTAATTGCTTACATACTACTTCTATATGCGTGCACATCCATTCAACCGAATGCAGCATCTATATGATGGTACAACCATTATACATCCATTATACTAAATACATTCATTTATGCAATATGCAATATGCAATATGTAGTGACTGAGCCGATCTAGTGCCTAACGTGTGTGTATATATGCATCCACGAGCAACCGCTAGCAACCACTTTCATCCATTTTGCATCCATCATACATAACATGTCTCAAACACATGTTTCAACCATAGGATTATCCTAACTAAAGGTCAAAGATACTAATGAGAGGACATACTAAAGATAAGATAAGATAAGCTAAGCGATAATGGAGAAATTAAAAGACATACCCACAAAAAGAAAAGGGTACAACGAACGCATCTTCTCTTCTGTCTCCCAAGTAGCGTTGCTCTCATCATCTCCCCATTACACCTTAACTAGTCTGACCTCTCGATTCCTCAACTTTTTGATCTCCGACCCAAGAATGCATGTAGGAGCTCGTCTAATTGTTGCATCACGCTCTATTTCCACCTCTTTAAGCAAGCTAGGCTCTACCACCTCCGCGGTCTTGTGCAAACACTTCCTCAAATGTGATACATGGAATACGTCGTGTACTCCACTAAGTTTCTCAGGCAACTCCACCCTATACGCCATCTTCCCAATCCTGTCTTTTATAGGAAACGACCCTACAAACCTTGGCGCTAATTTCCCAACGGACCCAAAGCGAACAACATTCCGTAACGGAGATACTTTGATAAAAACCATGTCCCCAATGTCAAACTCAATATCTGTCCTCCTCTTATCAGCATACGATTTCTGCCTATCTTGTGCTGCTTTCATCCTCCTTCGAATCAAATCAATCTTCTCCGAGGTTTCCCTAACCATATCGGGCCCAAGTAGGATTTTATCGGTAGATTCCCACCAACATGTAGGCGAGCGGCAAGGCCTTCCATAAAGAGCTTCGAAAGGTGCCATGCCAATACTAGACTGAAAGTTATTATTATATGCGAATTCTACCAACGGAAGATGCTCTTCCCATGTACCCCCAAAGTCTAGGATACAAAGCCTTAAAAGATCCTCTAGGATACGATTCACCCTCTCGGTCTAGCCGTCCGTCTGAGGATGATATGCGGTGCTCAAACATAGCTGAGTCCCTACCGCCTCTTGCAAACTCTTCCAAAATTCCCTAGTGAAGATGGGATCACGGTCGCTTACTATACTAGAAGGAATACCGTGCAAACGAACTATCTCTTTAATGTATACAGAAGCTAACCACGGAGCAGTCCTCTTACTTTTCACGGGAATAAAATGGGCGCTCTTAGTAAGTCTATCTACTATAACCCAAATCCCCGTATTACCCTTCCTTGATCTTGGTAATCCATCCACAAAATCCATTGAGACGCTTTCCCATTTACATAGTGGAACTTCCAATGGGTGAAGCAACCCACCGGGTTTCTTTTGTTCCGCTTTTACTCGTTGGCACACCAAGCATCTAGCGACGTACTCGGCCACATCCTTATTCATACTGGCCCAAAAGAAAACCCGCTTCATATCTTTGTACATCTTGTCTCCGCCGGGATGAATGGTCATCTTTGAGCGATGAGCATCATCAAGAATGGCCTTCCTTAAGTCTTCGTCTTATGGTACACAAAGTCTATTATCCCTTCGTAACCAACCCTTATCGTCTAGGGGATACCTACGAAGATGGCTAGACGACTCCCCTCCTTTGAGCTTTTCTACTATCTCAACCAACTGTGGGTCGTCTTGCTGTGCCTCACCAACTCGTCCTAGAAGTGTAGGTCTAACCTCCAAGGATGCTAACAAACCAGGTACTAGGTCAACGGAGGGTCTAAAGTCAAACATGAAGATGAATTCTAAGCTTCGTCGTTCAACAAACAACGGACTCAACGACAACCTTTTCCTACTTAAGGCGTCTGCTACCACGTTACCCTTGCCCGGGGTATATGCTATTTCAAAATCGTAGGAGGCTAAGAATTCCATCCACCGTTGCTGCCTTAAATTCAAATCCTTCTGAGAGAATAAGTATTTTAATGATTTGTGGTCAGTGAACAGTTCGAATTTCTCACAAGAAGATAGTGACGCCAAGACTTAAGCGCGAAAACAATTGCGGCTAACTCAAGGTCATGCGTAGGGTAATTCTTTTCATGAACCCTCAACTGCCTTCCACCATAGGCTATTACTCTTCCCTCTTGCATGAGGACCGCGCCAAGTCCCGTCCCACAAGCATCAGTATAGATGGTAAACGGTTTATTCCCGTCTGGCAGCACTACGACTGGGGCTGAAGTTAAGGCTCTCTTTAAACGTTGGAACGCATCATCACAATCTTCGTCCCACGTAAAAACCAGGTTCTTCTTCGTTAACCGTGTTAATGGAGCTGATATTTTTGCGAAGTCTTTGATAAACTTCCTATAATAGCCAGCCAACCCCAAGAAACTTCTTACTTCGGTTACATTTTTAGGGACCTTCCAATCTTGGATGGCCACCACCTTTGCGGGATCCACTGCTATCCCTTCCTTGGAAACCACGTGCCCTAAGAACCGTACTTCTTTCCTCCAGAAGTGACACTTAGAAAATTTTGCCTTAAGGTTATGCGCTCGAAGGGTTTCCAACACTTCCCTAAGATGTAGGGCATGCTCTCCTTCATTCTTAGAAAAGACTAAGATGTCATCCACAAAAACTACCACGAATTTGTTAAGGTACTCCCTAAATACCCTACTCATCAAATCAACAAAATATGCGGGGGCGTTTGTCAAACCAAAAGGCATCACTAGCCATTCATAGAATCTGTCAGGAGTCCTAAAAGCAGTCTTATCTATACTATCCTCAGCCACTCTCAGTTGATGAAAGCCAGTGGCTAAGTCCATCTGCGAAAACACTGAGGCGCCAACTAACTGATCAAAGAGATCGTCAATCCTCGGCAGTGGGTGTCGATTCTTTTTAGTAAGCTTGTTTAGTTCTCTATAGTCCACACAAAGTCTAAGGGACTCATCCGCCTTTGTTGCAAATACTACTGGAGCATCCCACTCCGATATACTACGTCTTATGAACCCCTTCTCAAGCAACTCCTTCACTTGCTTATTGAGTTCCCTCCTTTCACGAGGAGCCATGTGGCGCACTGGCAAAGATACGGGTTTAGCATTATCCACAAGATAAATTCGAAAGTCTATCTCCCGCTTTGGAGGTAAGCCCTTCACCTCCTCAAACACATCCGGATATTCCCGGACCACCTCTACCAATCGCAGATTCTCTACAGACGCGTCAAGCGATTCAAGATAACTTAGCATAACGGAATCTATGGGATTACAAAAGATGTCGAGAGTGTTACCAAGGCGAGTCACAAGCCTAACTACTCTCTTTTCACAATCAAGAATGGCCCCATTTCTAGATAACCAATCCATTCCTAAAATTATCCCATAGCCCGTGAAGCCCAATACATAAGCCTCACATCTAAATTCAACGCTAAGTATAGAGATTTTCAAATCCAAACATATCATGGTCAAATGAGCCGAACCCCCAATTGGATTTGAAACAACCAAGGGATCCTCTACTAAACTGGTGTTCAAGTGCAGTAATTCAACTAATGATGCAGAGATAAACGAATGAGATGCGCTAGAATCGAATAAGGTACGGACAGGATGATCAAACAGAAAAACTAAGCTTTCAACAGAAATTGTTCTACCTCTTTCTTGCAGCGGTGGGGCCGCAATAGCCTGAACTTGCCCCCTTGCCTGCCCTGGTGCCATAAGAGCCTACACCTGTCCTCCCGAGGTAGACCCTGCCCTCTGCCCCTTCTTTGGGCAGTCCTTCACCAAATGTCCCGCATCTCCACAATGAAAACAACCAGACTTCTTTTTCTTTCTACAATCTTTGCTGAGATGGCCAGGCGTCCCACAATTGAAGCATCTCTTCTTCCCCTTGCCATTATTGTTTTTACCACCCTTCTTATTTTGCTGTTGGGGTTTCTTCTGATCCCCCTTCTTTTCAACTGCCTTATCCTCATGCATAAGTGCCATTTCTACTAGCCTTTCAAAGGTGGCTCCCATAGGGATGTGGGTCATAGCCAACCCTTGCAATGGTTCATTCAAGCCTCTAACGAACCTCAAAGCTTTCTTCTCTGGCGTGTTTACCAACTCCAAGCCAAACCTTGCTAACTGATTAAATTTATTGACATATTCCTTCACTAATAAGCTCCCTTGCTTTAATGTCAGGAATTTTTCCATATTTAAATTCTCCTCTGCCCTTGAATGAAACTTTGCCTCAAACCTTCGTCTGAAATCCGCCCATGAATCAACTGGACGTTCCCCGTTAGTGACCTCCCACCAAAACGAGGCCTCTCCCTTCATTAACCAAGCAGCTAAACGGACTTTCCTCCCATCTTCCACTTCAAAGATATCCAACAATTCCTCAGTCTCCTTAAGCCAGTCACTGGCCTCCACAAACGCCTCAGTCCCTTGAAAAGTTTTTCCTCCCATAGCCTTAAATTCCTTGCACGTCTTTGCAAAAGTGTCAACACGAGGAGGAGGAGGAATGGGTGCAACTGGGGGTGGAGGAGCATCTGCTGGGCCTGCAGTGGTGGCCCTAGCCTCCAAATATCTCCTAAACCACCCTGGAACCATCCCACCTTCTGGGAGATTAAGATCTTCAGCCATGCTGAAATGAAAAAGGAAAGATTCAAAATGGAGAATTCGAAAGATAAAGATAAGGATATGGCTATTTGGGATTATGTTTTTCATAAAAACTCTCTTTAAATAACATGTTTTTTGAAAGCACTTCTTCCAAAAATACTTTAGAAAAATATTTTTCTAAAAATTTTATCTGTTCTGGTAACCGTATGCTCTGATACCACGTGTAACACCCCACGTCCATTAATGTCACTCACAAAGGGAATGCATTAACTTCCATGGAGGTCATAAGTGAATATAGAACAGAGAAATTACAACAAGACAGACAATAAATAGCACTTGGAAATCTAAAACTTCATTTTATTTCAATGGAAATTAAATATGTCTGTTACATCATAAAACCATAGATTATAACCAAGTACAACATCCGTCTTCAAAAACAAAATACATAATCCCATTACAATAAATAGCCATTAAAAACAAAGATAACAAGCTGGAATTTACTTCTGCAGCCCAAGCTTCCCAAGAGATAAGCGATCCAACTAGACTCCACTAGAACTTGGCCCAACCTGAGGACCTGAAGGAAAAGAAAGATGGAAAAGAGGGGGTCAGACATAAAGTCTGGCGAGTATGATAATTCTACAATACTACTATCAAAATAACTGGACTAAGGCATAAGCTGGAAAACAAGGAAATGTCTATGAAAGAGCAGATTAAGGACATAGACAATCGCTAAAGGCAATGTTATAGGTGCTCCAAAATACTAAAGGATAAACACTATACTGCAACACACCAGTCACCCTAAAGATTGATCTCACTTAGCTTCACTTAGAAACTTTCTTAATGGCTTTACGTATTCCTAGCTGACTACATAGGTGCCGCCTGCCCCTATCTCCACTAGGTGTACCCCACTTTCCATTTTTCGATCGGCTCCCTACTCGTAGATACCCGTGCTGGCCCCACAGTGGGGTGTATCATTCCCCTAAAGTGGCAACTCGATATAATGGAGATGCACGGCTTATACCTACACGATGCAACAACGTCTTACCTACCAGCCCGGGTCCACACACGCATATGAAACCCGTTGGACTTGCGTTGCCACCGCTCCCTGTTTTGGCCTCTTATAGTCAAACCCAGTATGCGTGTCCCGTCCTCGACTTGGGTCGAGCCCACAAAGATACGTTTTGGGATACTGGTTGAAATGGGCCCCCATTATTTCCCACAAGCATTCCACCTAAGCTTGTCCCATTAGTCCATCCACTTAACCCACTTAGTCATGTTCATTTACATGTGTATTTGGTTAAGTCTAATCGTATTTCAAAATGCCTCTAAAGGCAACCACTAGATTCCTCATGCCACCCAAGGCACCTACTTAACCCCCATGTCCCACCTTACATGATTATCTGGTTAAGTATTTCTTAATTCATTAAGGTCATAACCTCATAAAGACCTCTCACATTAGACTGGCATTTATGGCAGCTGGATTTGTCGGGCGGGTCCGGGCAGTCTTATACCATAAAAAAGTCTAACCTCGTGTCTTTACAACTGTTATGCTTTAGTTTAGGCCTAGGACCTCTCACATTGGGCCGACATTTGTGACTACTGGATTTGCCAGGCGGGTCCGGGCAGGTTTACATCACAAACGGGTCCAACCTCGTGTCCTAAGCATTGATTATTATTAATAATCCACTTTCCCCAATTTTAATAATTCCCTATTTGAATTATTAATTAATTCCAAATTTAGAAATGTCCATAATTGACTCAATTATGGACATCCATTTAAGGCATGCAAAATCATATCAATTGCACCCCACTTTATTAATTTCCTAATGTTACCCATACCCTACGTTTGAACGTTTATTCGCAAAATGTATGCTAGACCCGATTAGTCTAACTCATAGCATAAAAGAAAATATTCACAACAACAACATATATATGTGACTAAATAAATCATAACAAGGGGTGAAACTTGCATACATCCAAAATTACAACTTGCATAAGGTTATACATGTCATGGATCTAAGGGTGTCAACTTATTCATAATTCACATAATATGATTTTGATCAAATTTCATAAACTTGTATAGGACATGTGTGAATCAACATCATTAACAATATGGGTTTATATGGGTACAACTAACTCAATAAGCAAATTCCCATAATAAAAATTCATTTAGTCATAGATTCATGCATATGGGTACACCTAACTTAATAGGCAAATTCTCATGTTCAAGATCCAATTAATTTGTAGATTCATGTATATGGGTACACCTAACTCAATAGGCAAATTCCCATAATCAAGATCTATTATAAAAAAACATAAACTTTAAACATGATCCAATTCGCATAAATAATAACATCATGATTTTACAACTTGTATGATTCAACACAACTTAACATGACATCATTATCATATAACATAAGTATTTCAACATATGTGATAATATGAGATCTACAATATATATAAGATTTACAACATAGCATATCATAATTTGCAACATAGCATGATATGATTTACAACATAGCATAGCATGATTTACAACATGGCATAACATGATTTATATCATAGCATAGCATGATTAATCACATATGACATAGCATAGGATTATTTACAACATAATCACTACAACACAACAACATATATATGATAACATAATAGCATAACAAGAGATCCACAACATAATTTACAAATACATAACAATTCATATCACTTTCTTGTGATCCATTCATAACTTAATCAAATTATTTTATAATAATATTGTGAGATTCATCATACTCACTATTTTAAAGAAGAGGAATAGAAAGAGAGAGAGAGCTTTTGATTTGATTTGAGTAGATTTAGTTTGTAGATTAGGCCTTCTTCTTCTTTAGTTTGTGACGGCTATGCTGAACTCCATGGCAACAGCATGTTGGTAGCTCTCCAATTTTTCAAGTGATTTAGGGTTAGAGTCTACCCACTTATTTATAGATGTTAGGATGCATTTAGGCCATTAGATTTACCCTAGAATAGATTAGAGCCATTAGATTTCGTCCAGCCTTCAAAACACAGCCCGAAAACCCAACCAGATGCACCCAGGTCACCTGGGCTCGACCAGGGAGGTCGACTCCCAGGTCAACCCTAGGGTCGACTCCCCAGTCGACCTGGGGGGGAGGTCGACTCCCCAGTCGACCCCCTGGGTCTGGGCGGGAGTTTTCCCGCCTGCCTCCATTTCTGTGTTTTTTGAAATCTGTTTTAAAATTTGAATTTTTCGTGAAACTTCTCGAGGCCATATCTCGGTCATACGAACTCCGATTCACAAAATTTCGGACTCTATTTCGCGTATTTTTCCGAGACGAACACAATGGCGCAGCCCCTTTCCCAATATTCTTATATTTGAAATTAATTATTCTTTCATTTGTGAATATTAGTATTAACTGATTTACGGGGTGTTAAATAAAGCAGCATGATATTGGAGAAGAAATCGCATGGAACGAAAAAATCTAATAAAGAAATAAGCGGCCCATAATTAAGATTAAGAACACTTTTTTATTTCTGGTTAATTACGTGTGGCATCGCATCCTATCTATGCACTAAAATAAGGTATTTAAAAAATTAGAAAAAGTAGAAAACGTTTTATGTGCGAATGGAAATGCTGGACACCGGTTTCAGAGCTAGGAACATAGAAAATGGGTGTCAAATTAAAAAAACACGCGTTTCTGATTTGTCCATTTGGTGTGGTGGACATAAAAATCATAATTTTATTCTTCACTGAATATTATTTTAAAATATTCGCTATTTTAAAACATTCTTTATTTTTTTGAATATTCTGTATTTAAAACATTCTGAATCGGAATGTGACTCAATCAATTACCATATAATTTCAGTTATATGGATTTCATACATCGCATGTATGTGACAATAATGATAAATAATCATTAAACAATCCATTTACATCCAGAGTGAAATTTACAACTATGTGGGCATTAAAATAAATAAATAACGCTCATCATAGACTATCAATCCATCAATTGACATACAACTAAATATTGGGAGTAGTGTATGTCAAATATCATCCCAATACCCCTGTGGGGTTTTCAAACAACAGTTTACATAAATCAATCATTGGTTAATAAATTTAACCAATTCCAATTCAGTTTGAATTATTTTCTATTTAACAAATTTTCACTGTTTAAATTATAAATAAGTATTTACAATTCAATTTCAACAAAACATATATTTTAACAAGTAATTATTTTTGTTCTTGTCTAACATGATAAAGGTAACATTTTTTCTAACGAAACATACATTTTAACATGTAATCCTTTTATTCTTGTCTAACATGGTAAAAGTGACATTTTTATTTCACAAAACATTATTCTAAATACATGACATTTTATTAATCAAAACATTATTCTAACAAAATGACATATTTATTTTAACATAACATTATCTAAAAAAATGAATTTTATTTTAACATTATAAATAAAATGAATATTTATTTGTACACAATTTTCCATCTTTAACATGACAAATAAAAGTGAACATTTACTTGTATACAAATCCTTATTTTTATCATGACAAATAAAAGTGTAATTTATTTGCATACATTTTCTATGTATTCTAATGACAAATAAAAGAATAATTTATTTGCATACATTTTCTATGTATTCTAATGAAAAATAAAAAGAATATTTTATCTGCATATATTTCCTTATTTAACATGACAAATAAGAATGAACATTTCATTTCTAACAAATTTCTATCTTTAACATGACAAATAAAAATGTAAATTTTGTTTGTAACAAATTCCTATCTTTAACATGACAAATAAAAATGTAAATTTTATTTGTAACAAATTCCTATCTTTAACATGAAATAAAAATGTAAATTTTATTTGTAACAAATTCAATGTTAACATAACAGATGGAAAGGATATTCTTTTATTTGTTTGCAAATCTAGTTTTAATATAACAAATGAAAATGATATTTTTAATTTATTGGCAATTCTATTTCAGCAAAATTGAATAAAAATGATTCTTTGTTTTGACACAAATCTATTCAACAAAATTGATATTTTTGTTTTAACACAAATTTATTTAACAAAAATATTATTTTAGTTATAACACAAATCTATTAAGGAAAAAAGTTATTTTTATTATAACACAAATCTATTAAGCAAAAATATTATTTTTATTATAACACAAATCTATTAAACAAAAATTTTATTTTTATTATAACACAAATCTATTAAAAAATGTTATTTTTATTTCAACTATTCTATTTAACAAAAATGATAATTTTTGTTTCAACAATTTTTATTTAACAAAAATGATAATTTTTGTTTCAACAATTCTATTTAACAAAAATGATAATTTTGTTTAAATGATTCTATTTAATAAAAATGATAATTTTTCTTTCAACAATTATATTGTGACAAAAATGACAATTTTGCTTCAACAATTATATTTTGACAAAAATGTTCATTTTTGTTTCAACTAAAAAAAATGATAATTTTTGTTTCACTATTTTCTTACAACAAAATGTCCTTTTTATTTCAACTCTTTTGTTACAACAAAAAATTGATATTTTTGTTTCACTCATTTTATTACAACAAAAATGATCTATTTGTATCAACCATTTGGTTTCAACCAAAAATGGTATTTTTTTTGTTTCAACCATTTTATTACAACAAAAATGATCTATTTGTTTTTAACAATTTTATTACAACAAAAATGATATATTTGTTTTCAATAATTTTATTATAAAAAAAATGCTATATTTATTTTCAACAATTTGGTTATAACAAAAATGATATATTTGTTATCAACAATTTGGTTATAACAAAAATGCTATATTTGTTTTCAACAATTTGGTTATAACAAAAATGATATATTTGTTTTCAACAATTTGGTTATAACAAAAATGATATATTTGTTATCAACAATTTTATTATAACAAAAATGTTATATTTGTTTTCAACTATTTGGTTTCAACACAATAGTCATCAAATTAATAGATCTACATAACAACATCAATCATCAATTCCAAATCAAATCACGTATAGCATCAAATAGAACTTAACAGCGGATTGGAAAAAAAATCACAATCATAATTAATTATTTTTAATTATAAAATAAATAAATAGAATTCTCACCTTGATCGAATTAGGAAATCGTTTAAACAACGATTTGTTTTAATTGAATTAAACAACTCGTTTAATTTACTTAAGAAATTCCAGATAATCCCAATACTATCCATCTTTGTTCCATCGTGCAGAGCTTGCCTTCCCGATTACAACGGCTTTGAAATCATCGAATTCGGATCTAACATGAGCAAGATATGACATTTTTAAATATTCAATTACAAAAAAAATTAAATAATTAATTATTTAATTACATTGTTAATCCCCAAATCAATCTACCCCATCATCTGTAACCTGAACCGCAAAAACCCATTCTCGTTCATCTAGGGTTGGACTTTGCCACCTCGTTCTTGCGTCGATCGTCGATCCAATGGTGCCACGATGAAGCCCACGGCGAGCTCCACCAACGGCCGGAGTTTGGACCCACTCGCCGGCCTCTGTCGGCCTGAAAACGTGAGCGAGCGCGGCGACTTTGTGATGGAATTGCAAGCTCGATTCAACTCAGAATCAGATCATACCCGTCCAAGATGAAGATCTCGTGGAGTCGAAAGATTTTGCAGTTAGGAATAGTTGAAAATAGTTCGTGGATTAGGGAAAAAATGGAGAGGAATCTTTGAAGAAATCGGTCGTTGATTAGAAGATGGCGGCTGTGTATTAGGGTTTAGGAGAAATACACAGTACGGTGTATTTATAGGTTATTTTATTATTTAATTCTCTTTAAAACTCAAAAATAGTCACGAACTCCAACGACTGTCGCCCGTAGCTAAATACCCCCATTCCGGACATAATGGGTTATGTTCGGTAAGCCAGTTCGACTGTTTTGACCAGTTTTCATCAAAATTAAAATATAAATTAATATATATTTAATTTAAACGTACATTTTAAATTACCGGGGCCACATACTGACTCCGAAAATTACAGAAAAATTGTTTCTGACTTTGTCTTGATGATACGGTCCAAACAAAATGAATTTCGTTGAATTTGGAGACGGTTTGAAAAATGGCCATTTTCTGGTCGATCCAAATTGACTGAAATTGACAAAACACGTTTTAATTTGCCACGCTCACATATTAAATCAAAAAATTATGAAAATTGGAATCCTGTAATAATTTGACATTCCGGATCCAACCAAAGTTGTTTCATCGAAAACGGAGGTCGTTTGCAAAATTGCTATTTATACGGGCTATATATTATATTAAATTCCATAGCGACTATTCTGAATATTCAATTGACATAACTTTTTATTTTCGCTATGAAATTTCAATTTTTTAGATTCGTTGGAATGATATTTTTAAACAGATTTAAATATTTTTGGTTTTACTGAAATCCGATTTATTTTGAATCCTGTACATTCAGTCAAAGTTCAAATTCAAATTTTCAAATTACCACTCTATTTCTAACTCCTTTTATAATTAAATTAAAAAAATTCGTTCTAACTTCGATTTAAATATATTTTTAATCGTTATTACTTAAAATAATTTATTTTAAATTTTCAAAATCCATTAAAATTGCAAAAATAAAAATTTTTAAATTGGTTCCAAAATTTCGGGTTGTTACAGGACTTGAGTCTTATAATGGTTTCATTTTTCTAAAAAGCATTGCGTTGTTTAACGATTTACTTTAATTATGCACTGGCAATCCAATGGAGTAAACCCATTCCGCGTTAGCGGCGTGGTCTTGTGATTAGCCTTATTATCAGATAAGTTATGTAAGATTTCTCATATCAGTCCCATGACTGACTCGTAGTTTGTTTCACTTGCAAACTTGGGTGCCCTCTTTTCCATACGGGCAGTCGAGTAGCTTATTTTGTAGATATATTAAGCAGGATTCTGGATCGAAGCTTACAGTTGTGTCCAGAGCAATGATAGTCTTCCACTGCGTTAGTTTATTGTTCCACTGCATTGTATAAAATTATTGTAAATTATCTTCCGTTGTATTATATTCGATGTACTCTGATATTCTGTACTTTGATGTAACATTATTATAATGTTTATAGAAGTCTTTTGTTATTTGTTCTAATGTGTTGTATGCCTAGAGTTAGCGTATGCGGGATTCGAACGGTCTTGGTCGATTTAGCGATCGATTAGGTCCAGGCAAAATCCGTGTCGTTACATTAAACCTTAATTAATTCATTAATGAAGTTATAAATTGTTCAATGTATAAAATACTCTTTCTTTTTCATACAAGGTCGAAATCCTACGATTTCAGTTGCGTTGCGATTGTGGGGACGAGCACTACAACATGGAACTGACCAGAACAGAAACAGAAGCTATTGCAATTTTTGATAAAATTAAACGTTTGTTTAATTTTATTAAAATAAAATCCTCAATAAAAGAATGACAGAGTGGAAACCAATGTGAGAACTCCCTCACTCAATTATTTTGGTTATGATATTATTGTATTCATATTTATAAAAATAAATAAATTGTCATTATTGATTTTTATCTGTTGTATGTGACATTGCTTGAGTTCAACACATGAACTATTCACGACTCATTTGCACAAGAAGTATTGTTTGAATATACGACACTCGTATTTCAAACAATATGGATAGACACTTGGTGGTTGTTTAAATGAGATATAAATATCCATTTATTATTTGAATAGCAAATTTTCATTACTTGTCTAAGTAAAATTGGTTAATTAGAAAAATAATTCGAATCGAATTAGAATTGGTTAAATTCATTGACCAGTGATTAAATTGAATCGACTGTTGTTTTTTGAAAACCCCACACGGTATTGGGATTATATTTGACATACACTAATCCCAATATTTAGTGGTATGTTAGCCGATTGATTGACAGACTATTGTGAGCGTTATTTATTCATTTCAATGCTTACACAGTTGTAAATTGCACTCTGGATGTGAATTGACGGTTTAATAGTTGTTTATCACTATTTTTGAATACATGCGACGTGTGGAATCCATATAAATAAAATTATATGGTAATTAATTGAGTTTGATTCCAATTCAGAAATAACGAATATTTTAAAATAATATTCAGTGAAGATTCGAAACATGATTTTGATGTCCGATTTTGGATGGACACGAAAATAGTAAAATATTCATAACTGATATGAATATAAGAAGCCGAGTTAAGTAGAAGTGCTCCATTTTGACTCAAACGGATTTTCTATCGATTTTATTAATTTTATGATGAATATCTAAAAGATTTGATTTCAAAATATGGTATTTTGAAAATATTATCATTTTAATATTATAATGATATAGAATATTTAATTTTGACTTAAAATTGGAAATGAGGCTGAAATCGTTTTAAAATGATTTATAAACGATTTATAAAATACGTTTTAAATGGAAATCGACGATATATATTATATATATTTATATAATGGCTTGTATAGAATGCGTCGCGCAGCGACCTTTCCCGAATTTCGACCATTGACTTCAAATTGATATAACAGGAGATCCGACCGTCGGGTTCTCCTAAAACCGGAACCGTTGGGTTCGTACCGGAAAGATCTTTCTAGTGAATATGAGAGATTTAAATTTGAATGGCGAGATTTTAAAATATGTCCAAATTAATTAGAATAACAAATCCAATGTTTTTAAATAAATAAATTGGATTTGTAAATGGTTTTTGAAATTACCAGAATTTTCCAACGTATGAATTGGAAAGGACTTAAATGGAAATAATCTTCGGAATATTTCAATATTGCATTCTGTGATTATACGGATATTGTTGAGAAATTTGGAACATACAGATATCGTTATTCCCAATAAGATATCCGCTGGTTTCAGAATTTGATATTGAATATAAGCCGATATAATTTCTATTCAGAGTCTTGTACTTAATATCAAATTGGATTTTTGGTTTGTCATGAATAGTGTCTTTAATAACACCATTCTTAAACCCCGTTGAGAAAAGAATAGATCTTTTAATTAAGATAAATGAAGTTTTCCAATTCATAATTATAATTTGGAATTAAATGGAAGATGATTTTGGGTTCATTGTGAACGATGTTTTAAATAACATTTGTTCTTAAAAGCCAATTAACAGTGAAGATATGATTTGCTATTTATAAATCTTTTTATTAAGATTTAATGGAAAATTTCCAAAATAAGGTTTTCCAATTTAATATATTAAATTGGAATTGAATGGAATTCAGTTTGGTAATAATCGAGATGTGCTTCTGTGAAGGAAGAACGTTACTATAAATGGAATTTAGAAGGCTTCGCAGTTATTCCATTTATATTATTAGTCTGATACGGAAATTCATATATTGATTACCACTGATCTGATTTCCCTGAAGATTCCATTTTGGTGGAATATGATTTTGGGGTTTATTGCAAACTGTGTTTTTAATGACATTGGTTCTTTGACCCAGTAAAATATAAGATTAATTTCTTAAAGTTGAATAATCATAAAGTAATGATTTTTAAGATTAAAACCAAGTTAAAGTTTTAATGAATCTTTGATTAGATTGAATGAGAATAGGATAATTAAATTAATGAATTCATGAAATGATCGAGAATGGAGTACCACATGTTTTACTCCATGCGATAGTTAAATCTTTAATTAGATTTGAACGTGAAATGGTAATCAAATTTACCGATAACACCGTGGATGTTAGATATGGGGTACTACCAGTTTTGCTATATGGGATGAATAGGTTGGGATTGAGATTAATAAAAAAATGGTTACTTCGATAAGGCTCGATAATCCCGACTATTTTATAAACCTTAATTTGGTTTAGAATTGTTAAAGGACAAAATAAAATCATTTGAAATCAATATCTAAGATTAAAGAATAAGTTTAAAAGAATTTATCTTTGATAAAATTAATGGGAACCTTTCCCCAAATATGTGAATTTTTGAATAAAAGAATAATCAGAATTGGAATGAGGTGTATGATGTGTTTTTATAGCATGTGATCATTGATTATAAAATACGCAAATTATTCGAAAAGACTGAGTTTAACCCATTCTGAATAACTAATACGACGACTAAAAGTCGATGATGAAGACGGTGGTTGAAGACCAGAGATCTTCACTTCATTTGGATTATTATTGGTGTCTTGATTAAGCTGTACACCCAAGACAAGGTAATAAGTGGTGATCATCCAGACGCACTTGGAGATCGACCGGATATGCGAGGGCCTCTCTCCTGTATTAGACATATGGGACAAGGAATAAGGTGCCTCCGGTTTCGTTCAGACCCAGAACGGACTTGTAAATGGATGTGTGTGTCTGACATTGGATTTCATTCTGTGTTGATTGATTTCTATTAAATATATATTTGTTTGGTGGCAGAGAATTTATTCTCATGCTTAACACCCTTCTCTGAGACGTACGAGCTTTGAGGTTATATATTGATAGACGTCAGTTGTATGGCATGAATTGTCAATGTCGCATGCTGAGATGCAAATGATCAAGGCTTTTTGTTGAAAACCAGAGTCTTGTGGATGATGATCAAACACGACTTTAATTAGCATAGCTTTGTGTATAGCGTTAATTCGCGAGCCTCACACCCCGATATGAGTAAAAAATGGGATAAGGGAATGCAGTGAGTGCATGACGTTTCTTTCTATCTAAAAGTGGTATTATGGTATAGAGCCCAGACATTTTTACTTATGTGGATGATGGATTGCAAGGCGCCTCAAATATATTGGTCGCTACTGGCCAAGTGATAGGTCCGATAGGACCGGGAAACATGTGTTCAGGACTCCACTAAAGTAAGTGTGGACTGGCACTACAGGAACCAGGGTTGCCCAGAGTCTGTAATCCTGAGTCATCTTGCTAGAGGTGACTCGAATCGGTAAGGAGACCATCCCTTGCCTTGACTCATGACGGAATCTAATTTCCAATACGTGACTTTCCGGTTTTCGTCGTAAACCTATATGGCGACATAATAGGATGGGGTATTATGCTATTTATGATTGATACATTTATATTTCAAGTTGTTTTGACACTATACACTTATAGTAATATCAAAATGATTTGTTTTAAACGTACCGAGCATGTTTGGCTATTATAAGATAAAACTCTATCTTCCGGCTTGCGTTGCATTGTGTGATGGGACCTGAGTCTTATAATAGCATCATTTTTTGAAAAGCATTGCGTTGTTTTATTTTAAACTGAGATTCATGTGGAGTAAACCTGTTCCGTGTTATAAGGCGTGGTCCCAAGATTTCCCAAATTTTAAATTAAAGATTTAATTACTGTTTTAGATCTCACACCAGCCCCATGACTGACTCAGAGTTTATTGTTTCTACCTAAACTCTGGGTGCCCATATTTTCCACATGGACAACTTGTAGTTTTGGTTTTAGCAGATATTTATTCTAACAGGATCCTGGATTACGGCTGGAGCTATATTCGGAAAGCTTTGTATCCATGTATTTCTTTCAGTTGTGGTAGTTGATGTTTTTCTACTGAACATTATATTTATGTATTATTTTCCACCGCTTTTGTAATTTGTAAATCTCTGATATTTATTTTTTCATTGTAAATTATTTATTTGTAATCTGACGTAATTGTTGTAATAGCAATGAAATATTCTCATGTTTGTGTTCTGATGCGTCTTGTTCTCAAAACAATCCAGGCTCCTCCGTCTCCTCGGGGATCGGGGTAGTCTGGGTTGCTTCAGTTCTAAGTTCCGATGGATCTTTTCTTGGTCAGAATTTATGCCCATTCTGGACGGATTGTTACACTAGCATTTCATGCTTTGTGCAAGTGCATCACCTGGTCTTGTATGTTTTTTTAAGCTACTTCGAGTCTTTTTCTCTCATGCATCTCTTATTGCTATGAGTATTCTCGGACTTTGGTTGTGAGCAACTCCGAACTGTTGTCACTTTAAAAAAAGGGCCTGGAAAGGCAACATCCTCGCCACGCAGCAAAGATCTCCTGGTCGCAGCTGATTTCGGCTAGGGTACAACCTTGTTAAACGTGAGCCCAGTCTTTTGTAAAAGTGGATAAAACATTCTTTATATATTAAGATGTTATATTGTCTATACCAGCACAGTTATTACATCTGATGAATTACCAACATTTCCTTATTTTTATTTCTCCACTCATATTTTGCTTTTCTCTTTACTTCCATATCACGTGTTTTCTGAATTTATAATCTTTGCAAGCATGACCAAGTTTGAGCCTTCCACTATGTTTAGTGTTCATATACCGACTTTATTTTTCCACTTTGATTTGATATTAATTTTAGCTATGTATTTTTAAAACAATTCTCCAACTTATACTACTTTTCACCACCTTTGTTTTGGGAGCCTCTACTGAAGCAAACTAAAAATATCAAAATTTTAAAACTACCAGTAAATATTTTGACCATTGAATCTATGTGTATTAACATTTTAAGTTGAAATTAGAAGATAAAATGATTGTGTTGTATTGTATCAAATGCTTTATTTTATGTATTATGTTTAGTACCGAATGTATCACAGTTAGGTTTCTGTGATACATGGCGACAATTGTTATTTGTTAAATAATATCTTACTCTTATACAATAAAACCTTTTAAATCGTTCCAACAAAAAAATGGTGACCTTCGAAACCCTAATGGAGAATTCTAAGAACGTGATTAACAATCTTACTTCTTCTTTCTCCAGTCACGTTTCTTCTCCACTAGACGACGAACTAGCTAAAAACAAATCGTACAAGGAGATCTTGTTACAGCCAGGTGTAAAGCGCAACGCGTTTTCTCGAGATAATAATTTTAGATCTCGCAATATTCCTCAGCCGCCGCCTCGTAATACGAACAATTATTTTGAAAAAATAAATACCATCAAATCCGATAATGGCTGTTTCAGATGTGGCTCTTCAGATCACTGGGCAAGGAGCTGTCGAAATCCTATTGTTTGTTTTCGTTGTAACAAAACTGGGCATAAGGGCTTCAACTGCAAATTTCATTTCAAAAATCCAAAACAAATGGAGAACCCTAAATCGCTTCCTCCCCTTTCATCGGCGTTCTTTCCTGATGACTTTAAAAGGGCCAGATCGATGGTTGTCCTCTCCATTTCCCGTGGTGCGTTTTCGATCAATGAAATGGAGACTCTTTTGGGAATTCATTTTGGCAAGCGTGTGCCTGGATGGGTGTGGACAGTGCGTAGATTCGACGATGATTTCATAGTGAAATTCTCCCCCCTCTTTGTTGACTGAGACCTTTTACTACTCGCTCTTTGATTCGAAAGGAGTAGTTAATCTGAAGCGATGGAGTCCACAAATTGGGAGTATGGCTAAAAAGAGGATTGAAGTTTGGGTTTCTCTTAATAATATAGTGTGTAGAAGTGTTGATTCCCTTAAGTCGGCACTGGCGGAGGTTGGAGAAGTGATTAGACTCCAGCATGGAGTGTGGAATGTAACTGATTTTTCTTCTCTGAGGGCAATGATGTGGATTGATGAGGATTTGGAGCTTCCACCTTCGATTGTTGTTCCTGTTGAGGGTTTTTTCCACAATGTTTCTATTACAAAAGTTGACGGCGAATCTTCTGAGGAAGTGGATAGACAAGAACTTCGTAAAACTGTTTTTGTCAGAGGGGAGGATGGCAGGATGAAAATGCTGAAGGCTAGAAGCGTTGGTGCTCCCACGGCTAATGTAGGGTTGGGTAGCAATTCATTTGCTCCAATTTCTGTCGAAGGAGAGGGCGATGCTGAGGATCAAAATGTTGTAAATGATAACGTGGAAGCTCTTGGTCTTGATGTTGATGTTGATGCAGGTGGTAATGTTGATGCTGGTAGGGAGGAGAGTGGGTATGATGGTTTGGGGTTTTTGTTTGGGGATGACATTGAAGAGGACTATGATCTTGGGGGGGGGGGGGACGACAATGATTATGACCTTGGTGGAGGGAGCAATGCTTTGGCCATTTCAGACTCTGAAGAACGCTCTTGTGCAACAAGTAGAAGGAAAGGCAAGAAGCCAGTGGACCCTGGCGTAGTGATCCTAAGGCGAAGTGCTTGTGGCCTTCCTCATCCCTTGGAAGGTAGCGTTTTTATCCCTGCTATCCTCAATTCTCTGTCCTCTGATCAAATGCATGATATTGCTAGTAGCTCTAGTTTTTTGTTAAATGATTCTGTTGCTAGTGATATTAAAAGTAAAGAGCTAGATAAGGCTGACACATCCCAATGATTGTTTTAACCTGGAATGTTAGAGGTTTGGGCAATTATGACAAACGTCTTAGAGTCAAAAATTACCTCAAATCTGTCAAGCCCCACATTGTGTTGCTTCAAAAGACTAAACTTGGCAATCCTGATTTTCTTATTTTTAAAACTCTGGGTTGGGGGGTTATTGATGAATGGAGATTTATACTGGCCGCTAGTAGTGCTGGAGGATTGTTCACTGGTTGGGACAGTAATTTGTGGACGTTTAAACAAGAGATTTGTCAAACATATTGCCTGCATGTTGCATTGGAATGTGTAGCGACTAAGAAGCTTTACTTTTTTCAAACGTTTATGGTCCAAATACTAGAAGTTTAAGGAAAATTTTGTGGAGAGAAGCGAGGGAATTTCATAGTTTGATGTACGGCCCTTGGGTTATTGGAGGAGACTTTAATGTTACTAGATTTGGTTATGAAAGAAGTAACTCAGGTGCTAATCATTATGGTGACATGGCTGACTTTAGTGAGTTTGTAGGGGAGTGTGAATTGATTGACCTCCCTCTTGCTAATAGAAAGTTCACTTGGTCTGACGGCAGAACTCCACCGACGCTCGTGAAACTTGATCGTTTTTTCATTAATGCACACTTTGAGGATCTTCATCCTCTAACCTCCCAAAAAGGCTTATCTACGATCATTTCTGACCATTGCCCTGTTGTATTGGATTCTGGAGACGCCATTAGGAAAAAACCTTTCTTTTGATTTGAAAAAATGTGGTGCCTGGAAGATAACTCTGATGATTTGTTGTAAAATAAATGGTCTGAATTTGGGAAGAGTGGCAATGCAGCGAGAGCTCTATGTACCAAACTCAAATTTTTGAGGAAATTTCTTAAAAAGTGGAATATAGAGGAGTTTGGTCATATCAGAATTAAAAAGGAGAGGATTGAAAAACTGATTCTTGAACTTAATGTTCTGGATGAAGAAAGAGGACTCGATGCTGTCGAAAGAGATTTTCTTCAGCAACGAGAGAGAGAACTCAACAAAGTCATGGATTAAGAAGAGATTTTTTGGAGATAGAGATCCAGATCTCAGTGGCTGAAGGAAGGAGATAGAAATACTGCGTATTTTCATAAAGTTGCTAATGGTAGACGTCGTACCAATTTGATACACAGTATTTGGAAAGATGGAGTGGAGATTTGTGAGCAACAACTTTTGAGTGATACTTTCACTTAATATTATAAAAGTATCTTTAGCGCTCGCATTGAGAATCGTATTTCTGTTGATTGCTGCAAATTGTACCCTGATGTTGTTAATCTCTCGGACATTGCAAGTGATTTTTCTGAAGAGGAAATATTGAATGCTTTGAAGGAGATGCCTGGTGACAAAGCACCTGGACCTGATGGATTCCCTACCTTTTTCTTCAAACGCTATTGGGGCATGTTGAAAGATTATGTATTGCGTTTGTTTGACGAATTTCACAAAGGCACATTAAGGTTGGATTTGATTAGTTATGCTAACGTGGTTTTAATCCCCAAAAAGGAAGGTAATGTTTCCGCTGCTGATTTCAGACCGATTAGCCTCCTTAACACTAGTTTAAAACTAATCACGAAGGTGTTGGCCAATAGGCTGAAAACTAAGATGGATACGCTGATTGATAAGTCCCAAACTGCTTTTATTAAAGGTAGAAACATTCTGGATGGTGCTGTGTTGGTTGGAGAAGTGATTTCTCACTGTGATAGATTTCATGTCCCTTGTGCTATGCTTAAGTTGGACTTCGCCAAAGCTTTTGACACGGTTGACTGGCGATTTATGATTGAAATGCTGAAGGAAAGAGGCTTCCCCACCAAGTGGATTGAATGGATTTCTTTGATCCTTTAATTAAGTAGATCCAACATTTGTGTTAATGGATTTGCTGGCTCTACTATCCGTTCTATGCATGGATTGAGACAGGGCGACCCACTCTCCTCTCTTCTTTTCGATTTGGCGGCAGATGTTTTTTCAAAAATTCTGAAGCTGGGCTGTGCAGATAGGATTATTAGCGGCTTTGGCAGTGACCATGTTGTTGGGGGCATCAATTCTTTACAATATGCTGATGACACTATCATTTTTAGCAAACCAGACTGTAAATACCTCGCTACACTTAAATTTATTCTCTATTCTTTTGAAAGCCTTTCTGGCTTAAAAATTAACTTTCATAAGAGTAGTGTTTACACGTTGGGTTGTAGTGATGATTTACGCAGGTCATGTGCTGAAATGTTTAACTGCAAGGCATAAGCATTTCCTTTGAATTATCTGGGTATGTGCATTCGCCCCAAGAAATTAATGAAGAAAGACTGGCAGCACTTGATAGAGAAGGTGGACACAAGACTGGCGAGGTGGAAAAGCAACTCATTATCAAGAGTTGGTCGTCTTGTGCTTGTCAATTCTGTCTTGTCGTCAATTCCACTGTACTGGATATCCTTCTACCAATTTCCTGGGTGGGTGTTGGAGAAGATTGACGCAATTCATCGCAATTTTTTCTGGACTAGTTCTGAAGAGACGAAGAAGCTTAGCTGTCTGATTTCTTGGGATCAAGTTTGCAAGTCTAAAGAGCAAGGGGGACTTGATGTTATTAACTTGAAGACTATGAATTATGCTTTACTTTGTAAGTGGTTGTGGTTAATGATCTCTGACAAGCACGCTTTATGGAAAGAATGGATTATTAGTACATGTTATAATGGAAATTTTGGTTGGAATACTGATTTCTCATCGTGCTCCGTGTTTTGGCGCAATGTTATGGCTCATGCGCAGTGGATGAAGCTGGGTACTAAGATTATGGTGAAGAATGGACACAACACATCATTTTGGTTTGATAGCTGGCTAACTAATGTCCCTTTGTGTGAGTAGTTTCCAGAGCTTTTTGGTATTGTTTGCAACAAAAACTTCACTGTTAGAGAGTTGTATGATAATGATGCAGTGGGTTTCAAATGGAGACTGACTTTTTCGAGGCTGGTGGCTGGTGATGCATTGGTCCAGTTATGCGGTCTGTTTGATTTGCTTGAAGTGGTGAGTTTGACTAACAAGAGGGATGAGTTTATTTGGATGTTGGAAGGAGAGAGAAAGTTGTTTAGCGTTCGTAGCATTTACAAATTGTTCAGTTTTGTTGGGATCAGGAGGTTGGGGTTCGAACATATGTGGCGGTTCAAAGTCCCTGATAAAGTTAAAATTCACATGCGGATTGTGATACATGGTAGATTGAACACGGTTAGCAGAATTCGTCAGAGAGGTGTGTTCGTTATGGATGGCTGTGTATTTTGTGGCCACGACGACGAGGACTATCATCATCTTTTTTTGGCTTGTGACTTTGCTTTTTACATTTGGACGAAATGCTTGGTTGCGCTCTACCTTGATTTGCACTGGAGCGACTTCATTGCTGACCAATTTGATTTTTGGCATAACATTTACCCAACCTTGCATGCTTCTCATGATAGTTTTCTTTTCGCTTTGTTGAAATTTGCTTACACTTGGTTGCTTTGGCATGAACGCAATTCCAGAAAATTTAACCGCAAATTGAATGCTCCTAACAGTATCGTTTACAATATCCTTAATTTTGTATATGACTGGGCAGGAATGGAGCGCAAGAGACAGGTCGAAAGCATTGCCGACCGAGTGCGCAAGCGGGTGCGGAGCATCACTGGACCACACGCTTGATGTGGATGTTCACTGGCCTTGGCTTTTGTTGTTTTATTGTTATGTTATATGCTATGTAATGTTAATTATGATGTATGGTTCCTTTTTGTCAGGCTGTATGTAGTCGCTGGGTTGTAGCGATGGCCTGTTTTGGTTGCATATATGATGTACATACACACACTGCTACTTTATGCTACATTTGGATGTTAATATATACTAGGCGTGAATCATGTTGATTCACTACCTTTTCCTTCAAAAAAAATATCTTACTCTTATACATTAACCATAATTATGTATGTTGATTTTTGTCAAATCATGCTTAAGCATTGGCAATATATTTTAGACTAAATATGTGCTTATATGCGTGTTCATGTGTCCGAGTTGGCATAAATGGATATATATGCTTGGTGTTCGATGCATAAATTTATAGCCACAACTATTTATGCTTACTGTTGTACAAATTTAGGATTGTTGTGTACATGAGTTTTTGTGTAATTTGCTCATATGTGTGAATTGTTGAATTTAGTAATCGTTGTCTTTGTGTAAATTCACTAAAACTAAGTTGAACTGTATATGCTATACTTTTAATTATTGTTTTAAACGATGATTTTACACATTTCAAAAAGCCTAAAATATAATCTATAACTTCCGTTTGAAGTGTTTTTCAAAATTTGACGTTTACTATATTAAAAATGTGATTCTCTATCGTTGGCCTACGCGCGTGTTTTGGAAAAAAATTGGGTTGAATTGTTTTAATCGTTACTTTTCAACTGTTTACCCGATTTTAACTATTTTGGTCATTCCGGAAAGCAAAAACCTTAATACGCAACTTCTATTTTAAGTGTTTGGTGTAATATTGTTGTTTACTAGGATAAAAATCTACATTTTAGGGCTAGTCTGAGGCAAAAATATGTATTTTGTTAAATGAATTTGTACTTATCTCTTATATGTATTTAATATTTTAAAATGAGTGAGTATAAGCACATATGACGCTCATATGGAGGGATTTGCGTGAATATCCACTAATGCTCATTTAATAGTAAGCTAAATTGCTTATAAATGCTAAAACAATGATATATTTTCGTATTAAATACTACAACATATTGATATGTTGTGTTATTGCTTTGTTTCCCCCGTGTTTTGGGATGCTCCAGGTTGGGATGCCTCTATGGAGATGTATATTTTGTAATTATATTTTATTTGATTTTTCTAAAACGACCTCCGTACAAAGTAGACTATGCCGAAAATTTTCAAAATTTCGGAAATTAGAAAATTTTCATGTAAAATTAGATTTTGTGTAGTCGTGGAGTTGAAGCGCTTAGCGGTTCTATAACAGCGAAGGTACAAAAAGGTGTAGCGGGGATAAAGCGGGGAAATAGCGGGGATATGGCGGAGGCGCAAAAAGATTCATTAGATGTAAAACCAAATATTTTAAAACAAATTAATCATCTTTCTTGCATTATTTGTGTACAAGAAACTAATAGTAATTAGTCTAACATAGCAAAATCAAGGAATATCGTAGTTATGTATGTTAAGTTTGATGAGTGTGATTGATTGTTACCATATATTAGACAATTATGCCCTTAAATTTAGCCCTTTACGCTAAATTTATTGAAGTTTTTTAAAAAGAAAACCAGTCATTTCAAGCTCCATATGTTAATACTGCTAAAGCGAACGCTAAAAAGATTTGATTTAGCGGATGTAGCGGAATATAGTAGGGCTAAAAGCGGATATATTGTTCATCGATGCTAAATTGAAATAGCGTAGCGGTTGATTAGTGTTATAGGCTATATCAGGGATATTGCGGGGATTTAACTCCATAGGCATGTAGAAGTAAAAGGCGTTAAAACTTATTCATTAAAATTCATTATATTCATACAATAAAATAAGTAGAGCGTAAAAGCCAAGTAGGGAAACACTACTAGAATAGATTGTTATTCCAACACCCACTTTCCAACGGCCGCCAACGGTCATTAAGGAGCCGTTGGAAACCGATGGAACAAAGGTCGTTGGCGGCCGTTGGAAGCCATTGCAAATTTACGTGATATTGCCTACTTCAGCAAACCGAAAGCTTCATTCTTCTTCCTCCTTTAAATATTCCCCTCCTCCAACCATTCCTCTCCTTCCAAATTTGTTGCCAAAAGCTTCCTCCACCACTCCAACCTTTTTGGGCACCATCTACGAGCTTCTCCAACCCATCTCCACCCTTCTCGTTCTCCAAATTAGGTAATTTCATTAAACCTAATTTTTAGGGTTTAATTGATTTCGGGTTTAATTTTTAATTTGCTTAATTCCTACTTGTTTGTATATGTATATTACATCATGTTACCCTCTAATTGCTATTATTATCACCATAATGATCAAATTGTCTAGGGTTAAATTGATTTAGGGTTTAATTGTGTTTATTTAGGTAACTTTGGTTAGTGAATGTCATATGTGTGTGATAGAGTTTGCTAATACCATAATTTATGCAAGCACGAAGATTATATTATGTTGACAGACACGAAATAAATTACAAAAATATATAATTTATGCAAACACGAAGTAAATTACTATAATTTATGCAAACACAAAGTAAATTACAAAAATATATAATTTAGTACACATGTACTAAAACGGTAAAATATTTACAAATCATATATTTAAATTTAACATAGACAAATATTTAAACCCTTAGTTATTATTTAGCCCTGTCTATCAAGTGCTGTATATGATCGTTATATGGATATTCGTTCTTTTACAAAACAGACATCTGTATTCATCTGATACAACATTTGTCGGATTCGTCCTTGTACTGGACAAGTTACAAACACTATAAAGTAATTATATTTCATAGATCATATCACTTTAAACGGTTCACAAAATTTCGACAGCATTTCCTTTACGTTCCTTGTGTACACGCATGTGCGTACGATACAAGGAACATGGGGGAAATGCTGCCGAAATTTTATGAAATCATTTAAAATGATATGATTTACGAAATATAATTACTATTGTGTTTGTAGTGGGAAGTAGGATGACCGACAATCAAAGAAGACACATAAGCGTCAATGAACCAATAGTTATTTATTTTAAAATAAAGTTTGTAGAAAAATATAAAATTAATTAGTACACGTTACTAAATCAATAAATAAAATTTAAACAACATATAAAATTAACATTTACTTTTTTTTACTTCATCATAGGTTTTAAATAGGAAAAATGGCTAACTACTTTAATGATCGGAGCTGGATGTATCAAAGAAGGGAAATTAGTGGTGCAATAAGTGAACGTCTTGAAAATGGGGTAAAAGTGTTCATTGATGTGATAAGTATTATCGGAAACAATAGAGAAATTCATTGCCTATGTAGTAGGTGCAAATTGTTGAACTATTTAATACCGAATATGGTTAAGATTCATTTGTGCCAATACGGTTTCCTACCCAATTATTTGCTGTAGGATCGCCATGGAGAAATTTTTGCCCCTAATACTCAAGAACAGTCGACGGAGATCAATAGTGTTGAAGTTAGCACGAATCTCATAGAAAATATGGTCGAAGATGTTGCACGATCAATGTTCCCTACGGTTCAAATTGGTAATGACGATGATAACGTCGAAGAGGAGCCAAATGTTGAAGCTAAAAAGATATTTTTTATTAGTTACATGACAACCTTCAACATTTCTTTGTCATTTTTATAGCCGCCACTTACACTTCTTCAACCCTAGCAATGGCCTATACCTTCTAAAATCATCCTTAATCACTTTCTAATCACATATTAGCCTAATCAACATCAAATAAGGGCGGATTAGCATAGAAATAGAGATTGAGCTGATGGAATACATTGGGATCCGTGCCATATCAGTTGGAGTTTCAGATCTGAGATTTAATTGTGGTTAAGGTGAGTGATTTGCATTGTTTTTCACTAATTACGGTTAATTAGGGGTGATTAGTGATAATTAATGAAATTATGTATTATAAAAATCTGGAAAGTATTTAGAAATTCTTAAATATTATTTTATGTCTCGATTAGAAATTTGGGTTAATTTGGACATGTTTTGCTAATCGTATGGCTAAATCATGATTAATGAGATTAAGGGGAAAACATGGGTTTTGGGTATGTTTGATCCATATTATCATGTCAAGTTGTTGTTTTGGTGTTTATGGTTGATTATACATGTTGCTATTATTGTTTGGAATGTTTTGTAGTTGCATAGGAAAGTTAGAATGGTCGAAAATGCCATCAAGAGACGAAAATTGGTTGCTAGAAAGTGGTGCCGGTTTTGGGTCACACTAAGCAGTTCCTTGTAGTGCGAATGTGAGGAAGCGAGCGATTCCTAAGAGAGCGACCATGGGGAATCGAGAAATTCATAGGAGATCGACCGTGGGGAATCGAGCGATTCTTAGGAGAGCGAATGTAAGGAAGCGAGCGATTCCTTGGAGAGCGACTGTGAGGAAGCGAGCGATTCCTAGGAGAGCGATTGCGGGGAGCGAGTGGTTCCTCGGAGTGCGACTGTGAGGAAACGAGTGATTCCTCGGAGAGCGACTGTGGGGAGCGAGCGGTTCCTCGAAGTGCATTTGTGAGGAAGCAAGCGATTCCTAGAAGAGCGACTGTGGGGAGCGAGCGGTTCCTCGAAGTGCGACTGTGAGGAAGGGAGCGACTCCTAGGGGAGCGACTATAATGAGATCTGATCCATGTGAATGTAAGCAAGCCCATGGAAGAAGGAGCGAGCGACTGAGCTAGAGAAGGAAGAATGAGCGACCGAGCTAGGGAAGGAACAGTGAGTTGTCTCTATGGAGTATGAACAAGCAATGTTGACCATGGGTTCTTCTGAAGATCGATTCCAATTCGACCAAAACCCGAGATGCAAAGGAAGTCTAGATGAGAAGTTAGGACTCAGGATCTAGATGGGAACCAACGAGTTAACTTCGTGATCGGACTTTGCTGCGGGACGTGTGCAAAGAGGTTATCGATGTCTATAGCTTTGGTTCACCACAAAGAGACGGATTAGTGGCTATGGATCAGCGTAATGTGATCATTATGACTTCCAGGGGCAAGTGATCGTAGCATGGCTATGAGCCAGCACAGTGGAGTCGTCATGACTCTAAAGGGGAAAATTGGACATAGCAAAGGATTGGTGGCTGTGGATCAGCGCAATGGGGTCATTATGACGCCCATGGGTAAAGTGATCGCAGCAAAGTATTGGGTGACCAAAGTGGTGGATATCGTATGCTTTACACAATGAGCAAGAGATATCAGGATGATTGCTATGTTTGATGTTTTCTATCAATATATCATTCATACTCCCATATTACCTTTACACTTTATGTTAGTGTTACCTTAGAGTACTGTACATCTTGTTGTGCTAACTCTTTGGTTGTAGGTCCAGGTTCAGGTATGATTTATTTATACCTGTTATTATTCTGTTTTGCTGCTTATCGCTCATACCAGACTTTTGTCTGACCCAGAATTTTATGTCTCTTCTTATTACTCTGGGTGCTCTTAAACGGGCAGACTAGAGACAGCTTAGGTGGTATGCACGAGTAATTTTATGTCTCTTCCACGTATGATATATATATTCTCTCTATGTTGTTGATGGTCACTGCTTTGGGCATTAGTAGTGCACCTTTTCTATTTTCGTTTTAGAGACAGTATTTTAAAGTTGTAATAATGATGGTTTGAATTATAAACTGTATTTTGGATTCCGCTGCTATGATGGTTTAGTTTTCAGCTTATGCACTGTCTCGCTTGTTTTATGTCAAATTATATTACTATTATATTTTATTCCATGCGCTGTGAGATATCCTACAGGTTCATTGTTGTTTCACCGTTTTAAAACCCTTTTCTTTTGACGACCGTCTCATGCTAGTCGGGCATTGGCACAGCGTATTTGGGAGAAATGTCGGATGGTCCGGTGCGGGCCGTCACATTTGGTATCAGAGCTCTAGGTTTCGTAGTTTAACCTAGGGGAAGATATCAGGGAGAGATAGTACACGTATATGAGAGCACGCATTTGTGATATTTTGGTTTTGTAAAGCTGTATATATATATTATAGCTAAGGATGAAGTCGCACTGCACTGGCACCACTAAACAGATGGTTAATTGTTTTCTCTTTTAACAGATTGAACGATGAGTCGATATACGAGGAGTACGGGATCAAGGGCCAATGATAGGAATGCCCCTGATATGAGGACGATGTTTACCACCTTCATGAGGGAGATGCTTAGGGATGTTCAGGGAGCAACTCCTAATGCTGCTAAAGGTGGTGATGCGGCGGTGCAGGTGCCTAGAGCCGATTTCGCTAAGCTTAACAAGGATTAAACTAGTCTTGGTGGGAAGTCGTTCCATGGAACGGAATCGGCAATGGAAGTCCAAGATTGGCTGGATAGTTGTGAGAGCATCTTCGAGGATTTGGGGATCGATGATGCAATGAAGAGGAAGCTAGCATTACGTCAGCTTCAAGGACGAGCAATGAATTGGTGGAATGCTATTAAAGCAGCTACTCCAGAGGATCAAGTTACTTGGAATCAGTTTAAGACTCGCTTCACTGATAAGTTTATTCCAATTGCTCAGAAATCAGAATTGTTTAGGAAATTCTTGGAGCTTAAGCAGAATGGTAGGGCAGTCTCGGAGTATATTGCTGAGTTTGACACTTTACCGAAATATGGATTGTCCCTCATCGATACTGCCAAGAAGAAGAACGAGAAGTTCATAACAGGCTTAGATGGGTACTAGGCGGAAAGACTTATAAACCACATCGATGAGACGTTCGAATCTATTATGGGAAAAGCATTGAGATCGGAGAGTCTTTACCCTAATTCAAAGACCGAGGTTGGTATTGTATCTACAGGAGAGCCAAAACTGCAAACAGGCGGTGGAGGCAAGAATAACTCGCAGAATAAGAGGAAACAGAACCAACCTAAGGTTGTTCAGAGAAAGAAAGATAAGAAAGATATCGAGTGTTTTAGTTGTGGCAAGAAGGGTCACTATGCCAAAGATTGTAGGGCCAAGCCAGCGGACAGGAAGTGCTTCAACTGTGGCCAAGTGGGACATCTTAAGGATAAATGTCCGCAACCTCCTAAAGAGAAGCAAATTGTGAAAGCATATGCTATCAATGTTGTTCCTTCTTCGTCGAATCCCCCAACTGCGGCGTAGAAGGGAAAGAATATCGTGATTCAAGGTATGCTTTCTGTTTATGATGTTCCAGTTCGAGTGTTGTTTGATAACGGGGCTTCCCATTCCTTCATATCTAGTGACCTGGTAGATAGGTTGGGATTGGAACCCGAGATAGTCGATCGACCCTTAGTTGTGATGAACCCGATTGGTGGTTCGACTAGCCTTAGTATGATCTATCGTAATGTGGTCTTATCGAGTCATGGATGTATGTATGCTTGTGATTGCTTTGTTTTAGGCTTTACTGGGTTTGGCATTATTTTGGGTGTCGATTGGCTCCAAAGGTATGGGGTGGTAGTGGACTGTGAGGGGCCTTCGGTGACCGTTAGGACGGATGATGGGCGGAAGAAACTGTTTGGTAGCCTAGTGATGGGGTGATGACTAGTTTTCTAAATTCCCTCGACATCCTGCATGATGAGTTGTCAGATGTGCCTATTGCTGGCGAGTATCCGGACATCTTCGGGGAAGTGACCGGACTTCCACCACAACAAGAGATCGGGTTTGGGATTGATTTAGTGAAAGATGCCAGACCTATATTGATGCCTCTTCGTCGTATGGCGCCAAGGGAGCAGCAAGAGCTCGGGATGCAAGTGAGCGATCTTTTGAAGAAGGGATTTATCAGAAGAAGTGTTTCTAAGTGGGGAGCACCAGTTGTGTTTTACTACCAAGGACGATGGTTCCCTTCGATTGTGTGTGGACTACCGCAAGTTGAATAAGGTGACAAGGAAGAATAAGTATCCTCTTCCACGGACAAATGATTTGTTTAATCAGTTGAATGGGGCGAGAGTGTTCTCCCAGTTAGATCTCGCGACAGGTTTTCATCAGCTCCGAATAGTAGTTGAGAGTATACCTAAAACGACATTTCGGATGCCGTCTGGATTTTATGAGTGGTTGATCATGCCATTCGGGTTGACCAATGCACCAGCTTATTTTGTGGATCTTATGAATAAGGTATTCAGGGATCAATTGAATAAGTTTATTCTTGTGTTCGTGGATGATATATTTGTTTACTCGAGGACAGAGGAAGAACACATGGAACATTTGAGAATAGTGATGGAGGTGTTGAGAAAACACCAATTGAAAGCGAAGCTTTCTAAGTGTCACTTCTGGAGGAGGGAAGTGAGATTCTTGGGTCATGCTGTTTCAGAGAATGGCATTGCCGTGGACCCTGCGAAGGTGGCTACGGTACAAGATTGGTCTTCGCCCAAGAATGCAACAGATGTAAGAAGTTTCTTGGGGTTAGCTGGATATTATTGTAAGTTTATCCAAGACTTCTACAAGATAGCAGCACCGTTAACTCAGTTGACCAAGAAGAATCAAGCTTTCGTTTGGGACGAAAGGTGTGGGAATGCATTTAAGGGTCTAAAGGAAAAGTTGACGTGTGCACCAGTGTTAGTCATTCCTAAGGGGAATGAAGAGATGATGATATACACGGACGCCTGTGGTACCGGACTAGGTGATGTATTGATGCAAGGAGGTAGGATTCTAGCTTATGCTAGTCAGCAACTGAAATCGCATGAGAAAAGATATCCTACCCATGATTTGGAATTGGCAGCGATCGTATTCGCGTTGAAGATGTGGAGACATTATCTCTTGGGAGAAAGATTCGAGTTGTTTACCGATCACAAGTCATTGAAGTACCTTTTCTCCCAAAAGGATTGAAATCTTCGTCAGTAGAGATGGTTAGAGTTCTTGGCTTCGTATGATTTCAATATCGCATACACACCTGGGAAAGGTAATGCTGTAGCTGATGCCTTGAGTAGGAGACATGCCAGTTTAGGGGCTATGTTTCTGGGATGGAAGCAATTGGAATATATGGTGGGATATGATTTCAGAACTAAGTTTGAATTTGATCCAGCTTTGTTAGTAAGCTTGACGATCAGACCGACTTTGATTGAGCGGATTGGTTCCAGTCAGAGGGACGATCCTAATCTATTAGAAATCATCTCCAAGATAGAGATGGGTATCGACGGGGAGGCAACGAACAAGTATAGACTTGATCGAGAAGGATGGCTTCGAAAGACTGAGAGGCTGGTTGTACCCAACATGAATGGATTGAGAGATGAAGTGCTTAGAGAATGCCATCACTCGAAACTGACTATACATCCCAGTGGTAACAAAATGTATCAAGATATGAAGCAGACCTACTACTGGGAAGGGATGAAGAGAGACGTTGGAAAGTTTATATCCAAGTGCATGAACTTCCAGTTAGTTAAAGCCGAGCAAAAGAAGCCTAGTGGTTTGTTACAACCATTGGAAATCCCCAAATGGAAATGGGAACAAGTCTCGACGGATTTCATTGATGGTTTACCAAGGGCTAGATCAGGGCATGATGGTATTTGGGTGATTGTGGATCGATTGACCAAAAGTGCAAGATTTATACTGGTCAAGTCAAATAGAACAGCGGCTAAGATCGGAACTGTATATGAAGCGGGTAGTGTGATTTCATGGAGTACCTAAAGGTATTGTGAGTGACCGAGATCCATTATTTACTAGTTTGTTTTGGAAAAGCTTACAATAGGCTTTAGGGTCAAGAACTACATCTCAGTACCGCATACCCTCATCAAACCGACGGTCAAACAGAGAGGGTGAATCATGTATTAGAGGATCTATTGAGAGCTTGTGTATTGGATTTTGGAGGTTCATGGGATGATCATTTGCATCTAGTGGAGTTCGCATATAATAATAGTTATCAGTCCAGTATTAGTATGGCTCCATTTGAAGCTTTGTACGGAAGACCGTGCAACTCACCATCATATTGGTTAGAAACTGGTGAGAAGTTTGTGCTTGGGCCAGATGTTATAAGATAAACTTCAGATAAGACCAAGGTTATTCAATAGCGAATGAAGGCTGCCCAAGATAGGCATAAGAGTTATGCTGATAAGAGATAAAAGAATTGAAATTCTCCATTGGAGACTTAGTATTCGTCAAGATCTCTCCACTAAAGAATGTGATTCGATTTAGGAGGAGAGGCAAGTTGGCACCAAGGTTTGTTGGACCATTTCCAATCGTCGAGCAAGTTGGGAATTTGGCATATAAGGTTGGATTACCTGACAAGATGGAGGGAGTTCATAAAGTGTTTCATGTTTCCCAGTGAAGGAAGTTCATGCACGACCCCGATATGACTATTTCACTGGATCAGTTGGATGACGTCGAAGTAGAACCCGAGGTGGTTGGGAACCGCAAGCTGATCCGTGTTGTCGAGTACGATACGAAACAACTTCGAAGGAAGGTGGTGAAACTGGTCAAGGTTCAGTGGGGCGAGAATGAGAACGACTGTACTTGGGAAACAGAGGAGAGCGTAAGGAAGTCGTATCCAAAACTCTTTGCCTGGTAAGATTTTAATTGGAATTCAGCTATTCCGCATGCTAGGATAGACTTGTTGTGTTATTATGTATGTTTGGTTGTTTGTAAATGGTTGTTAGGCATGCGGGACCTTTTGTATGTTTTGGTTAAGGAATTTCGGGGGCGAAATTTCTTAAGGGGGGAAGAATATAACGACCTGCATTCTACGCATCGGAGGATCGTAAAATATTTATTTCTTTTTTTTCATATGAAGTCGTATGGTCGTGTAACTTTGGGAAATGACTATTGGGGTCATTTCCCATGTTCACGATATTTGCTGATTTTTAAATGACCGTTTTACCCTTAGCGAATCTTGTTTTGCCTATAACTTTTGATTAGTAAAGAGTTTTGACCTGAAACTACTTTCATTGGATTTGGATGATGGTTTACCTTTCTGTAGAGTGGTCACATTAATCAAACAGACTTACCGTTTGGGAGATATGGCTGAAATAAGGTTTGGAAGGTGAAAAACAGCTCAATCGGGCTTTATAGGGTTATTAGCAGCTAGGCCCATTAGGGATTTTGGGATTAGGGTTATAAATGGGCTGAAGGGGTTAGAAAAACCCTTCTTTGTCATTTTTACAGCCGCCACTTACACTTCTTCAACCCTAGCAATGGCCTCCACCTTCTAAAATCATCCTTAATCACTTTCTAATCACAGATTAGCCTAATCAACATAAAATAAGGGCAGATTAGCATAGAAATCGAGATAGAGCTGCTGGAATACATTAGGATCTGTGCCATATCAGTTATAGTTTCAGATCTGAGATTTAATTGTGGCTAAGGTGAGTGATTTGCATTGTTTTTCACTAATTACAGCTAATTATGGGTGATTAGTAATAATTAACGAAATTATGATTATAAAAAATATGGAAAGTATGTAGAAATTCTTAAATATTATTTTATACCTCTGTTAGAAATTTGGGTTAATTTGGACATGTTTTCCTAATCGTATGGCTAAATCATGATTAAGGAGATTAAGGGAAAAACATGGGTTTTGGGTATGTTTGATCCATATTATAATGTCAAGTTGTTGTTTTGGTGTTTATAGTTGATTATACATGTTGCTATTACTGTTTGGAATGTTTTGTGGTTGCATAGGAAAGTTAGAATGGTCGAAAACGCCGTCGAGAGGCGAAAATTGGTTGCTGGAAAGTGGTGCAGGTTTTGGGTCACATGGAGCAGTTCCTCGGAGTGCGAATGTGAGGAAGCAAGCGATTCCTAGGAGAGCGACCATTGGGAATCGAGCGATTCCTAGGATATCTACCGTGGGGAAACGAGCGATTCCTAGGAGAGCGAATGTGAGGAAGCGAGCGATTCCTAGGAGAGAGACTGTGGAGAGCGAGCGGTTCTTTGGAGTGCGACTGTTAGGAAGTGAGCGATTCCCTAGAGAGCGACTATGGGGAGCGAGCGGTTCCTCAGAGTGCGACTGTGAGGAAGCGAGCAATTCCTAGGAGAGTGATTGTGGGGAGCGAGCGGTTCATCGGAGTGCGACTGTGAGGAAGGGACGATTCCTCGGGGAGCGACTATAATGAGATCTGATCCATGTGAATGTAAGAGAGCCCGCGGAAGAAGGAGCGAGCGACTGAGCTAGAGAAGGAAAAATGAGCGACCGAGCAAGGGAAGGAAGAGTGAGTGGTCTCTATGGAGTGTGAACGAGCAATGACGACCATGGGTTCTTCTGAAGATTGATTCCAATTCGACCAAAACCCGAGATGCAAAGGAAGCCCGGATGAGAAGTTAGGACTCAGGATCCAGATGGGAACCAACGAGTTAACTTCAAGATCGGACTTTGCTGCGGGACGTGTGCAATGGGGTAAGCTTTGGTTCACCACGAAGAGATGGATTAGCGGCTATGGATCAGCGCAATGGGATATTTATGACTTCCAAGGGCAAGTGATCGTAGCATGGCTATGAGCCAGCGCAGTGGAGTCTTCATGACTCCAAAGGGGCAAAGTGGACATATCAAAGGATTGGTGGTTGTGGATCAGCGCAATGGGGTCATTGTGACCCCCAAGGGCAAAGTGATCGCAACCAATTATTGGGTGACCAAAGTGGTGGATATCGCATGCTTTACGCACTGAGCGAGAGATGTGAGGATGATTGCTATGTTTGATGTTTGCTATCACTATGTCATGCACACTCCCATATTACCTTTACACTTTATGTTAGTGTTACCTTAGAGTACTGTACATCTTGTTGTGCTAACTCTTTGGTTGTAGGTCCAGGTTCAGGTATGATTTATTTATACCTGTTATTGTTCTGTTTTGCTTCTTATCGCTCATACCAAACTTTTGTCTGACCTTGAGTTTTATGTCTCTTCTTATTACTCTAGGTGCTCTTATACAGGCAGACTAGAGACAGGTTAGGGTGTATGCACGAGTAGTTGTACCGGAGACAAGCAGGAGGCTTCCACGTATGATATATATATTCTCCCTATGTTTTTGATGGTCACTGCTTTAGGCATTAGTAGTGCACCTTTTCTATTTTCGCTTTAGCGACAGTATTTTAAAGTTGTAATAATGATGGTTTGGATCATAAGCTGTATTTTGGATTCCGCTGCTATGATGGTCTAGTTTTCAGCTTATGCACTGTCTCACATGTTTTATGTCAAATTATATTACTATTACATTTTATTCCATGCGCTGTGAGATATCCTACAGGTTCTTTGATGTCTCACCATTTTAAAACCCTTTTCTTTTGACGACCGTCCCGTGCTAGTCGGGCATTGGCACAGCGCATTTCGGAGAAATGTCGGCTGGTCCGGGGCGGGCCGTCACAAACTACAAGAATAGGAGTTATCTATAATTGCAACTCACAGTATTTTGGTCTCCATGCTATAGAAATCAAGCAGGAGTACGTTGTTTTTGTCTTAAAACGCAGAGATAAATTTAAGCGGGAATGAATTTTCACTTCCCTCCACTATTACTAAAATCACCCGCGAATCCATAATATTTCCCCAAAATTTTAAATTCTTAATTACAAATTTTCCATCCAATTTTCGTCGTTTACCTGGTCTTCGTCTCACTTTCGAATCTCCGGTCACTTCGCACTGTTGCTCTTGGTCTCTCGGTTGTCATAACGGAAGGCAATCGGTTCCAGTGGAGGAATTTCCATTCCAGTGGAGGTCGGACCCATAGATCCCGTTCAGTCTTCATCATCCTTAAGTCGTTGTAAGCGTCGGCTTGATTATTTTATATTTTTCATTGATTAGCCGATGTTCAGTTTTTTCTAACATCTGGTTTGTCTGCTGAAAATGTTGACTGTGTTATTAGCAGTTTATAAGTTGTTGTGTCTTATTTAGTATTACTATTTTATTTAAGTAGTTATGTTAATTTGCTTGTACTCAACAATAGACTATCACTTCAAGTTTTAGAAATTTGCTTGCTTATGTAGTAGACGATGATGGATAAAATTTGGGTGAATCTACACAGGTAACTACATAATTCTCAACATAAATGTAGTTTGAAAATCATATCCTATATTATGACGAAAGCTAAAAAATATTTTCAAAGAACTAGTAGTGAGTATCAGCAAGGAGCTCGGAAGTTTATGCATACCGCTATGAAAAATTATGGAAATGTAGAAAAAATTCTATGTCCTTGCTTAGATTGTCGAAATCTTAGTCATCAATATAAGAAGGTGGTAGTTGAGCATCTGATTATAAGAGGAATGGATCGTGTATATAAGACAAGTAGGTGGTATTGTCACTATGAGCACATAAATATAAGCACGGATGTTAAGTTCGATGATATATATGATTTATTTGAAGCTATCGATTATGAAAATGAAGGTTTCATCAATTATACTTTTTTCGATGATGATAAAGATGAAGATAGCGCACAAAAACGAGAGGATGATTTGTTAAGGAACTTAGATGAAGAAAAAGCCCCATTGTATCCTGATTGTATAGATCAAACAAAATTATCTGCCATCCTCGCCTTATATAATCTTAAATGTGAGACTAGTTCGTCTGATACCGACTTCAATAAACTTCTAAATGTGTAACAATTATTGTTGCCAAAAAATAATGTACTTCCGAAAACATTATATGAGGTAAAAAAGTTTCTCAAAGTATTCGATATGGGTTTTGAAAAAATTCATGCATGTCAAAATGATTGTTGCCTTTTTAGAAGAGAGTACAAAGATTTGGAAAGTTGTCCTAAATATGGTGAATCAAGATGGAAGAAGAATGAACATACCAATGAAATTATGCATGGCATTCCGATTAAAGTTTTGAGATATTTTCCAATCATTTCCAGATTTAGAAGAATGTTTAGATCTCAAAATACGGCAGAAGATTTAAGATGGTATTTTAGTAACAAATGCAATGATGGAAAAATGCACCATCCTGTGGATTTAATAACATGGAATGTAGTAGATGAGAAATAGGAATCGTTTGTAGCTGATCCACGCAATATAAGATTTGGTCTTGCTAGCGATGGTGTTAATCCTTTTATGACAATGAGTTCCAAATATAGTTGTTGGCCTGTGAACTCTCGCCAATGTTATGCATGAAAAAAGAAAATATCATCTTAACATTGTTGATTCCTGGTCCAAAGCAACCAGAAAATGATATTGACGTATATTTGGAGCCATTAATTGAAGACTTGCAACATTTGTGGAGTAATGGAGTTCAGACTTATGATGCCTTCAGTAGATCGCTTTTTAACACGAGAGCGATTTTACTATGGACGATAAATGACTTTTCAGTGTATGGAAATCTTGCTAGATGTTGTGTGAAAGGTAAAAATGGTTGCCCATTATTCGGTATCAATACTCACCATCGATGGTTGAAACATAGTCGGAAGAGCGGTTATATGGGTCATAGGAGATTTTTACCCCCTTCAGATTCATTGAGAAATAAAAAAACCTGGTTTGATAATACTGTAGAAAATGATCGTAGACCTAGAGTTTTGACTAGAAGAAACATCTCTGCTATTTTGAAAAACTTTCTGAATAATTTTGGGAAAGAAATCAAAAATGTAAATAATAATAATAGCAAGAATGGGAAGGGTAAGAAGAAAAAACTAAGCAGGAGAGCAAGAAGTGAAAAAAATACTAATAAAAAAATAGAGGTGAAGATGGTGATCTTGTGAATATAGAGCTACCAAGGTGGAAAAAACGATCAATCTTATTTGATTTACCATATTGGGAGGTTAGTTTTTTATTTTTCATTGATCAATAATACAGTTCATTAGTAATGAAATTTAACATTGTTGATTTTTGTTGGAACTGCCAATGTGTCATAATTTAGACGTAATGCATGTAGAAAAAAATGTTAGTGAAAGCGTAATAAGCACGATGTTGCATGATAACAAATCAAAAGATTAAACTAATTGTAGAAAAGATTTAGAAGAGTAGGAAATTTGACGTGGCCTTTATGCACAATCTCATGGAAAAAAACATATCTTCCACCTGCTCCATATACATTGTCCAAATCTGGAAAAAAACATTTTGTAAAAGGCTGTATGATTTTAAGGGACCTGATGGTTGTTGCTCGAATTTCAAGAGCTCTATATCGTTGGAGGATTGTAAAATTAGTGGTTTGAAGTCACATGACTATCATGTCCTAATGCAACAGTTGTTTCCAGTTGCAATAAGAGATTGTTACCAAAAAAGCCAAGGAAAGCAATAATTCGTTTATGTTGGTTCTTCCATAAATTATGCCAACGTGTTCTTGATAGAGAAAAACTACAACATCTTGATGATGAGATTATTCTAATTTTATGTGAACTTGAAAGATATTTTCCACCTTCGTTCTTTGATATAATGACACACTTGACGGTTCATATTGGAAAAGAAGCCAGATTATGTGGACCGGTCCATTTTCGTTGGACGTACCCATTTGAAAGATACATGAAGACACCAAAACATTATGTAAGAAACACTACACGGCCTGAGGGGCGTATTGGAGAATCCTTTCTTGCAGAGGAGTGCATGAAATATTTTAGTGAATTCTTAAAGAAATCAGGAAAAATAGAAGAGAAGGAAGTCCGAAATGAAGATTATGAAAATGATGTCATACTTGAAGGACGACCAACTTCAGCTTGCAAAATAATTACACTGTCCGAGAATGAGAAACAAGCTGCTCATTTGGCTGTGCTAATGAATATGGCTATACTGGAACCATTTGTAGAGTAAGTGACTAGTGCATTTTGTTCTATTGTTCAATTATTTTTATAGTGTAACTGTAACACCCCACGTCCGTTAGTGTCACTCACAAAGGGAATGCACTAAGTTCTGTGGAGCATTTAGGGTAAAAGATGCAGATAAATTACAAGACAGACAGAAATTAAACAGCGGAAAATAAAACTTTGCTTTATTGATAAAATAGTTTGTACAAAGATTTCTTTACAATATCAGAGTGTCATCTGTCTTACAAAATAAAGAAGCATAAAAATACATTTATATTCCCCAATGTAGCAAGAACCAGCCATAGCATCTGAAAAGAGAATCCAAGCAAAACTTCGACAAATCTTCAAGCTGGGAAAGAGTGACAGTCCAACTTAACCTGAGCTATACTACTCCCTCCTCTACTACCTTGGGGGGGACGGAAGAAAAGAAGGCGAAAGAAAAACAGAGTCAGACATAAAGCCTGAGTAAGTTCAGTAACTTCTAGCATGTGAACATGGAAAAACAAACGACATGAATTAACTGAATCCAAGATTACACCATGACCATAGGGTCAGCAAGATTAGACAAGATAATCACAAGTATGCTAAGATAAGATAAACTGGATATGCTATAATACTTTCGCCGCTACGCTATTTCCTTGTTATACTGGTTTCTATATCTCTACACCACCTAACTAGTGTTCCAACTAGTAACGATAACGTGATCCCAACCCCTGTAGTTTCCATTGCCTTCAGGCATACATTTATTATTTATTACCTAGATCTAATCTAGGGTTTTCTATCAAGTGCTTTCTAGATTTAACTAGAGTTTTACGCTATCTGCTGAACGCTTCTCGAGTTCAGGGTTTATGCCACCTAGTCCAACTAGGGATTACGCTACCTGTCGAACGATGCCCCCAAGTCTAGGACACACTACCTAGAGTGGTATATGTTCCTATACTTCCCCACGCATGTATCGCGAATCGTTATCGCTTGTCTAGATGCACATGTCCTGTAATGTGCGGTCCGAGTCCTATGACAGGGCAAATCAAGGAATACAGAACTCGGTCGGGAGCTTTCAGATATCTGCCGATGCAGATGCTAAGGTCTGTTTTTATTCCAGTGGCTATGGTCCCACTTGACCCCTCCCTCAACTAATGAAAGGCACACCTTGTAAAATGAGAACTATACGCCGGCCCCCGGTGCCCCACTATCCTATGGCCATCCTCACCCATAACTAGATAGCAAGTATATGGTCTTTTGGAGTTCTCCGCCTTTCCGCATCACGTATCTCGATTGACTCAAGATGGATGGTAGACGACGAGTCGCTATCACAGGGCTACCGTTTGCTCGCCGAATCGCGCCGGTTCATCCTGGTCTTTAGGTTGCCATGTATTGCAACCAAGGCATACCCCTGGTTCTTCTACGCAGACCTTAACCTCTGTGGGCCCAGGCGGATCATCTGCAACCTCACAGAGGGATACCAAGAGTACCCTCACGTCCCCTCGAAGCCTCGGGCTTCGTAACCCAATTCGTTGGAGCCTTCTTTTTAATCAGACGGACGTTCACTCCTCCTCGTGTTATACTAAGAATTACTACTTAGTTTTGTCAACTAAGGTTTACCACTTAGTTTCCAGAATCGTTGTTTTCTTAACTAAGGTTTACTACTTAGCTCCTTTTAACTAAGGTTTACTACTTAGTTCTCTTTCCCGTCAATTTGGATTGGTTAAGTGTCATTAGTCAACTCAAGCTAACTTAACCCTCTTCATTTATCCTGTTAAGCTGGTTAAGTGTCATCAGCAGTTCACGTTGACTTAACCCTACCACAAACCAAGTTACATTGGTTAAATATTTCTTATTACTTAACCCTACCCCTTCATCCTATATTGGTTAAGTGTTCCTTTTTAACTTAACCTTGCCCGTCTGTTTTAACTAACATGTTATTAATGGTTAAGTATTATCCGTTCATGTTTTAGACTTAACCTCATTCCTTTATCACAGCTTGATGGTTAAGTGTTCAGGTTTACTTAACCCTACAGTTTAGCCCAGCTAACATATCAAAATTGGCTAAGTGTATTAGATTTTACTTAACCCCAAACTCTAGTCTAGTTAACATATTAATTTGGCTAAGTGTATTAACTTTACTTAACCCCTACAAGTCTCGTTTTGCTACCTTGAGTTTGGTTAAGTGTCTCTATGGACTTAGCCCTCCCATTCTAGCATAACTGTGTTAAGTTGGTTAAGTGTTCCTATGGACTTAACCCTCCCATTCTAGCTTAACTGTGTTAAGTTGGTTAAGTGTTCCTATGGACTTAACCCTCCCATTCTAGCTTAACTGTGTTAAGTGTCAGTCTGAACCTAACCCCACCCATCAGTCTAGTTATCATGTTGAACTGGTTAAGTGTCTTAGTTAACTTAACCCTATCATTCTTGTTCTAGCTTTAACTAAATAAATTAAAGCTGCTACCACTCACATTAGACAGGTATTGTTGCGACTACTGGATGTGCCGGTTGGTTCCAGGTAGGTTTATATCGCAACTCAGTCTAACCTTGGGCTAGGCATATTCGTGTTTTATAAGTTCAAAGGGTTTCAATTTATTTTCAAATCAGGTTTTGAAAGTAACCATCCCGTTCGTCGGATCAGTTAGGGATAGCCAGGGAGAGCAGGAAACTTCTATTTTTAAACCCAAGCCTAGACACTATCCTCTCTGTCACCCTAGAACTTTCTGGTGTGTCATTAAAAGAGATGTCGTTAAGAAACCTTTAATTTGTCTAAATTTATATTTCCTCACTCAGGCCAAATTCTATAAGTAAATTATTTCTAATTTACTTATTTCCTAATTACTCTTTTAATGTAAATTGTCTACATTCATTCTTATGGCCCATTTCCCCTTCTAAATCATATTTATGCTTTTTGGTATGTGGACTATACCAAATTAAGTGTCACTAACCATGATTTTGCTAAACCTGCAAATTACTCCCAATTATGGCCAATTTCACATTTATGCCAATATACTTACCATGCCAAATTAGCTAATCCAATTCCGATTCAACATTCTAATTCTAGACTTATTACTCTAGTTCACTATTCATGTAAATGCTAGATTTACACGTCAATATTAGATTCAAATTACACATCTTATAATTCATGTCAAATTTATCCAACTTGCATTTCTATGAACATGCCATAATACATGTTCCCAATTTATGCCAATTTCCAAGTTAAACTATGTTTTTAGTAAATTTCATATTTTGCCCAAACCGCATTCCCATCGTTCGTATAATCATGATTCAGTCTAGATTATAAATAAAGCTAGGTTCGTAGAAAATAGGGAATGAACCAAAGATGCTATGCAAAAGATTGACATACTAACTGGCATAAAAAGGGTTGAATACCGACGTCGGTTCAAGAACATGGGTAGACCTAACTTAATAGGTAAATTCCCAAGGTCTAAAACCAAGAATAAACAGAATAGAGACATATGTTCAAGAACATGGGTAGACCTAACTTAATAAGTAAATTCCCAAGGTCTAAAACCAAAGATAACCAAGAATAGACAGAATAGATGATCGGGTTTAGACCCAATTTCATAGTCACAAAACTTAAGCAACACTTTCCTAGTCATGAATCACAGATGTCCTTGTTATGTCATAGGCAATAGTTTATATTTCCTAATCAAAGGCATAGGCTTAGTCAAGAAAATAATCCTCATAGTCACAGTCACAGTCATAGGCTATGTTCATAGTCATAGGCAATGTCCATAGTCATAGGCAATGTTCATAGTCATAGGCAAATGTTCATAGTCATAGGCATATGGTTTTAAGGTCCATAGTTTCATAGTCATGGTCTTATTTGTCCTCGAATCATAACAGTTCTTAATTAGGTTCAAGAGTATAGGCACTGATTCGAATAGAGAGAGATTTGGCATATTCTTTTATTCCTTTAATTTTATGTCACGAACAGAGAAAAATGTTCAAATCTAGAAATAACTGACTTACAGAGATTAGATTAGAATAGAAAGGAGGCGTTGCTATGATTCGTGCGACGTTTAGCCTTTAATCCTTATCTTGAAGCTTTGAATCTCTTCTAGACAACTTGAGTAGCATAACCTTGTCTTGGATTTTCGTATTATCTTCTTATTTTTATTTATTTATATATTTTCTCAAAGGCAGCATAAGGATAGAAAAGAATTGTGAATAGAGAAGAAGACCAGAGCTGTTTATATAGTGTTAGGCGGACGAACCTAGGCAGAAAACGTGACTAAATACATCAGAACGAACCAGGTGCAGAAAGTTGGAAAAACGGGGGGGGGGGGGGGGTCGACCCCCAGGTCGACTACCCAATCGACCTGGGTGCCTTGGGCGGGAAAATTCCCGCCCAGCCCAATCTGGGTCCGATTTGAATTTTGAACTTGACCTGTTTTGAATTTTGAACTTCGCTGAATCTTCCGGAGGCCATTTCTCCCTCATACGGACTCCGATTTACGCAAACTTGGACTCGTTTTCATGCAGAATTCCGAGACGAACGCAATGGCGCAGCCCGTTTCCCTTGATTTTGAATTTAACTTTTAATTCTGCATTGATTTGTGAATCTTAGCGTTACAGAATCACGGGGTGTTACATTCTCCCCCACTTAAAAGGATTTCGTCCCCGAAATCTTCAAGTTAGGAAAAATGTGTCCTACCATCCAATCACCCATCTACTCAACCATTCAATCACAGGCATTCATTGTCCTTAAAAGATTTCTAATGCTTTCATGTTTATATGCATAGTGTGTGTATATGTCTTTATCTAATGCAAAATCAGGCGGTCTACTGATTCAGTTGACCTCCTTAATGCGAATCATGTCAGTGCCATGCGTCCAATCATGTATGCAAGCATCCCTAGTTATGTAAATACTACATGCGTGCACAACCATTCATCCATATGCAACATCCATATGATAACATATCAAGTTCAACTTACAAACAAATACATATTTGTAAATGCAACATGCAAGCGTCCGAACTTGGTCTAGTGCCTAATACGTATGCATATGAATCCACGAGCAACCATTAGCAACCACCAATCATAACATGTTTCAAATACATGTTTACATCCATTGGCTTCTACCTAAGGATCGAAGATACGACCTAGTGGATATACTTTGGAAAGAGAGAAACAATTATGCGCAAAGCTCCTAAACAAAGAAATCAAGGATGCACCCTTAAGGAAAAGGGTATGATGCTAGTATCTAGCCTTTTTGATCTTTACTCCACTGTATCTTAACTAATTTAACTTCACGATTGTGAAGTTTCTGATCTCCATTTCCAAAATAAACAGATGTCAATTACGGCACCAAGTATATGTACTAAGATGATTAGAGGTCTCCCTCTTATCCGCCATGCCATAACTATAAGGGTCGAAAGGTTACTACGTGCTTTTTAGAGTGCCTGTCACATCTATTCATCTCTCACGCAAACCATCCTAGTCGAACTCGATATCCCTCAAGTACAAGCCCCAAAGGCCTAAACCAATATCAGACAAGCACCCAAGGAATATCTCCTCCAAACTTAGACGATCTATGTGAGATGATGTAAACAAACTCGATAGCTATTCTCAAATCCCTACTACCCAAAAATAAACTGGTCGGACCACCAATTAGATTTGAGACCCTAGTGGGATCTTTCTACTATCTAAGTACTATGGTGCAGAGACTCAACTATGGAAATGGATATGAGCAAATGCGAAGGGCTAAAACCAAAGGAAAGAGTACGAACAACAAAACTAGACTCTTCCAACATAACTTTACTACCTTTCTCCTAGGTACGCTTGGCGGTGAAAGTATGTACTTGCCCTTCTGAAAATCTTGTTCCTCGTTCTTGCCCTTGTCCTTAATTATATGCCCTATTATACCCTAGTAAAGATACTTCCTCTTGTCTTAGGTTTTATAATTTCTTCCTCCTTTGTGAACTAAATCTACATCCGTGAATTCCTCATCCTAGGGTTGTGCTCCCTACCCAAACTCCTCATCCCCTTCCGTGTGTAGTCATGTTGACAAATCCCTCGAAAGCTGCTTCCATCGTACAGAAAACCCTATAAGCTTGAAAGAAAACTGGCCGTAAGTGAAACAACCACAGCCCTAGATGGAAGTCGGGTACTACTTTGCCCTTCGATGAGGTTACCTCCCAGAAAGCGAGGAGCCCCAGAGACTCAAGAAAGAAGGAGACAAGAATTCAAACAGAGAATTAGAAAGTAGTGTGTATGGCTTTAGAGAATATGCCTTTAAAACAAATCTTTTCTTTTAAAAATGCTTCTTTAAAAACCGTTTTGGAAATAATTTTTCAAATCCTTTATCTGATCTGGTAACCTTCAGCTCTGATACCACGTGTAACACCCCACGTCCGTTAGTGTCACTCACAAAGGGAATGCACTAAGTTCTGTGGAGCATTTAGGGTAAAAGATGCAGATAAATTACAAGACAGACATAAATTAAACAGCGAAAAATAAAACTTTGCTTTATTGATAAAATAGTTTGTACAAAGATTTCTTTACAATATCAGAGTGTCATCTGTCTTACAAAATAAAGAAGCATAAAAATACATTTATATTCCCCAATGTAGCAAGAACCAGCCATAGCATCTGAAAAGAGAATCCAAGCAAAACTTCGACAAATCTTCAAGCTGGGAAAGAGTGACAGTCCAACTTAACCTGAGCTATACTACTCCCTCCTCTACTACCTTGGGGGGGGGAACGGAAGAAAATAAGACGAAAGAAAAACAGAGTCAGACATAAAGCCTGAGTAAGTTCAGTAACTTCTAGCATGTGAACATGGAAAAACAAAAGACATGAATTAACTGAATCCAAGATTACACCATGACCATAGGGTCAGCAAGATTAGACAAGATAATCACAAGATATGCTAAGATAAGATAAACTGGATATGCTCTAATACTTTCGCCGCTTCGCTATTTCCTTGTTATACTGGTTTCTATATCTCTGCACCACCTAACTAGTGTTCCAACTAGTAACGATAACGTGATCCCAACCCCTGTAGTTTCCATTGCCTTCAGGCATACATTTATTATTTATTACCTAGATCTAATCTAGGGTTTTCTATCAAGTGCTTTCTAGATTTAACTAGAGTTTTACGCTATCTGTTGAACGCTTCTCGAGTTCAGGATTTATGCCACCTAGTCCAACTAGGGATTACGCTACCTGTCGAACGATGCCCCCAAGTCTAGGACACACTACATAGAGTGGTATATGTTCCTATACTTCCCCACGCATGTATCGCGAATCGTTATCGCTTGTCTAGATGAACATGTCCTGTAATGTGCGGTCTGAGTCCTGTGATAGGGCAAATCAAGGAATACAGAACTCGGTCGGGAGCTTTCAGATATCTGCCAATGCATATGCTAAGGTCTGTTTTTATTCCAGTGGCTATAGTCCCACTTGACCCCTCCCTCAACTAATGAAAGGCACACCTTGTAAAATGAGAACTATACGTCGGCCCCCGGTGCCCCACTATCCTATGGCCATCCTCACCCATAACTAGATAGCAAGTATATGGTCTTTTGGAGTTCTCCGCCTTTCCGCTTCACGTATCTCGATTGACTCAAGATGGATGGTAGACGACGAGTCGCTATCACAGGGCTACCGTTTGCTCGCCGAATCGCGTCGGTCCATCCTGGTCTTTAGGTTGCCATGTATTGCAACCAAGGCATACCCCTGGTTCTTCTACGTAGACCTTAACCTCTGTGGGCCCAGGCGGATCATCTGCAACCTCACAGAGGGATACCAAGAGTACCCTCACGTCCCCTCGAAGACTCGGGCTTCGTAACCCAGTTCGTTGGAGCCTTCTTTTTAATCAGACAGACGTTCACTCCTCCTCGTGTTATACTAAGAATTACTACTTAGTTTTGTCAACTATGGTTTACCACTTAGTTTCTAGAATCATTGTTTTCTTAACTAAGGTTTACTACTTAGATCCTTTTAACTAAGGTTTACTACTTAGTTCTCTTTCCCGTCAATTTGGATTGGTTAAGTGTCATTAGTCAATTCAAGCTAACTTAACCCTCTTCATTTATCATGTTAAGCTGGTTAAGTGTCATCAGCAATTCACGTTGACTTAACCCTACCACAAACCAAGTTACATTGGTTAAATATTTTTTATTACTTAACCCTACCCCTTCATCCTGTATTGGTTAAGTGTTCCTTTTTAACTTAACCTTGCCCGTCTGTTTTAACTAACATGTTATTAATGGTTAAGTATTATCCCTTCATGTTTTAGACTTAACCTCATTCCTTTATCACAACCTGATGGTTAAGTGTTCAGGTTTACTTAACCCTATGGTCTAGCCCAGCTAACATATCAAAATTGGCTAAGTGTATTAGATTTTACTTAACCCTGACCTCTAGTCTAGTTAACATATTAATTTGGCTAAGTGTATTAACTTTACTTAACCCCTACAAGTCTCGTTTTGCTACCTTGAGTTTGGTTAAGTGTCTCTATGGACTTAGCCCTCCCATTCTAGCTTAACTGTGTTAAGTTTCTAGCTTAACTGTGTTAAGTTGGTTAAGTGTTCCTATGGACTTAACCCTCCCATTCTAGCTTAACTGTGTTAAGTTGGTTAAGTGTTCCTATGGACTTAACCCTCCCATTCTAGCTTAACTATGTTAAGTGTCAGTCTGAACCTAACCCCACCCATCAGTCTAGTTATCATGTTGAACTGGTTAAGTGTCTTAGTTAACTTAACCCTACCATTCTTGTTCTAGCTTTAACTAAATAAATTAAAGCTGCTACCACTCACATTAGACAGGTATTGTTGCGACTACTGGATGTGTCGGTTGGTTACGGGCAGGTTTATATCGCAACTCAGTCTAACCTCGGGCTAGGCATTTTCGTGTTTTCTAAGTTCAAAGGGGTTCAATTTATTTTCAAATCAAGTTTTGAAAGTAACCATCCCGTTCGTCGGATCAGTTAGGGATAGTCAGGGAGAGTAGGACACTTGTATTTTCCAAACCCAAGCCTAGACACTATCCTCTCTGTCACCCTAGAACTTTCTGGTGTGTCATTAAAAGAGATGTCGTTAAGAAACCTTTAATTTGTCTAAATTTATATTTCCTCATTCAGGCCAAATTCTATAAGTAAATTATTTCTAATTTACTTATTTCCTAATTACTCTTTTAATGTAAATTGTCTACATTCATTCTTATGGCCCATTTCCCCTTCTAAATCATATTTATGCTTTTTGGTATGTGGACTATACCAAATTAAGTGTCACTAACCATGATTTTGCTAAACCTGCCAATTACTCCCAATTATGGCCAATTTCACATTTATGCCAATATACTTACCGTGCCAAATTAGCTAATCCAATTCCGATTCAACATTCTAATTCTAGACTTATTACTCTAGTTCACTATTCATGTAAATGCTAGATTTACACGTCAATATTAGATTCAAATTACACATCTTATAATTCATGTCAAATTTATCCAACTTGCATTTCTATGAACATGCCATAATACATGTTCCCAATTTATGCCAATTTCCAAGTTAAACTATGTTTTTAGTAAATTTCATATTTTTTCCAAACCACATTCCCATCGTTCGTATAATCGTGATTCAGTCTAGATTATAAATAAAGCTCGGTTCGTAGAAAATAGGGAATGAACCAAAGATGCTATGCAAAAGATAGACATACTAACTGGCATAAAAAGGGTTGAATAACGACGTCGGTTCAAGAACATGGGTAGACCTAACTTAATAGGTAAATTCCCAAGGTCTAAAACCAAGAATAGACAGAATAGAGACATAGGTTCAAGAACATGGGTAGACCTAACTTAATAGGTAAATTCCCAAGGTCTAAAACCAAAGATAACCAAGAATAGACAGAATAGATGATCGGGTTTAGACCCAATTTCATAGTCACAAAACTTAAGCAACACTTTCCTAGTCATGAATCACAGGTGTTTAATCACAGATGTCCTTGTTATGTCATAGGCAATAGTTTATATTTCCTAATCAAAGGCATAGGCTTAGTCAAGAAAATAATCCTCATAGTCACAGTCGTAGGCAATGTTCATAGTCATAAGCAATGTCCATAGTCATAGGCAATGTTCATAGTCATAGGCAAATGTTTATAGTCATAGGCATATGGTTTTAAGGTCCATAGTTTCATAGTCATGGTCTTATTTGTCCTCGAATCATAACAGTTCTTAATTAGGTTCAAGAGTATAGGCACTGATTCGAACAGAGAGAGAGAGATTTGGCATATTCTTTTATTCCTTTAATTTCATGTCACGTACAGAGAAAAACGTTCAAATCTAGAAATAACTGACTTACAAAGATTAGATTAGAATAGAAAGGAGTCGTTGCTATGATTCGTGCGACGTTTAGCCTTTAATCCTTATCTTGAAGCTTTGAATCTCTTCTAGACAACTTGAGCAGCATAACCTTGTCTTGGATTTTCGTATTATCTTCTTATTTTTATTTATTTATATATTTTCTCAGAGGCAGCATAAGGATAGAAAAAAATTGTGAATAGAGAAGAAGACCAGGGTTGTTTATATAGTGTTAGGCGGACGAACCTAGGTAGAAAACGTGACTAAATACATCAGAACGAACCAGGTGCAGAAAGCTGGAAAAACGGGGGGGGGTCAACCCCTAGTTCGACTACCCAGTCGGCCTGGGTGCCCCAGGTCGACTACCCAGTCGACCAGGGTGCCTTGGGCGGGAAAATTCCCGCCTAGCCCAATCTGGGTCCGATTTGAATTTTGAACTTGACCTGTTTTGAATTTTGAACTTCGCTGAATCTTCCGGAGGTCATATCTCCCTCATACAGACTCCGATTTACGCAAACTCGGACTCGTTTTCATGTAGAATTCCGAGACGAACGCAATGGCGCAGCCCATTTCCCTTGATTTTGATTTAACTTTTAATCCTTCCTTGATTTGTGAATCTTAGCATTACAGAATCACGGGGTGTTACAGTAACTTATCTGTTTTTTTCCTTTTATAATAGTTTGGATCTTCAGGAGTTGCAACACTCAAACAAGGGCATAGAAAAAAATGCGACCTTACTTTGGAAAACCCACACAAATAACTTTGCTGATTGGATTAAGTAGAAGGTGAGTTGAATTTTAAAATATATTCTCATTAATTTTGAATATATTATTCTCGAGATCTAGCATAAATAATATTTTCATTTACAGATACCTTATGATGCGAACGATCACGACACAATGTTAAAATGGATCGCCTATGGTCCAAGGAGTAGTGCATTGTCTTGTACTGGTTATATCATCAATGGAGAACGTTTTTACACAAAAGATATTGAGAGAAAAACTCAAAATAGTGGAATCACTTATGATGCAATCACCATTTGCAGGGCTAGCGCAAAAGATATTTCCTAAGTGGTTGATGTGATTACTTATTATGGGATGTTGACTGATATATTTTTATTAGACTATCATGCCTTTTATGTTCCCATCTTTAAATGTCATTGGACAAATATAAGAAATGGTGCAAAGGTAGAAGATGGATTTACCCTTGTCAATTTACAACAAAATCAAGATTCATTTTCAAAAGATCCGTATATCCTTGCATCTCAAGCAAAACAAATTTTCTATTCAAGCGAAGATGATGATTCTAATTGGTATGTTGTGATGAGGGCACCGTCAAGAACTATTCATGAAATAGATGCAGATGACTCATTTGAGGAATTTAGCATGGATATTGGAAATTTTGAAGAAACTGATATGGATATTGATGATTCTGTCGAGGATCCTAGCTATGTTAGGGAAGATTGTGAAGGAATACTTGAGTAGTATATCACTAGCTATGTTAGGGAATGCTATGTTAGGGAAGATTGCGCTTTGTAGCTATAACTTCATTATAAAATCCAACGCTTTATTATATTTTTCCTATTTGAATTCCTGCTAGATTGGTGACAAACTGACAATAACAAATTATTTAGGCTAACTCATATTTTATTGTAGCTATAACTGTACTTTTATGTTTTAAAGTCACGTAAACTGTCGTTATTTGCTATGAAAAGCAATGTTGTTTTCCTGTAAATGATATATTGAGGTGTAGCATATTCAGGATGGCATTAGCACACAAGTGTTTGGATTGTATAATTCTGCTATATATTTTATGTTCTTCCTCGTGTTTTAGCAATAGGAAATAAGGCCAATAACGCGGTAACAGAAAAGAAGCAAAGGAGCCAAATATATATTGCACAAGCCTAATAAACGAAAGAAGCATATTGAAGACAATAACGTTCAAAGCGAGGGCAATCCACAAGTAGTAGTAGAAGATAATCCACAAGTATTAGTAGATAATCGAGCACAAGTAGTAGAAAATAATCCACAAGTAGTAGAAGATAATCGAGCACAAGCATTAGAAAATAATGCACAAGGAGTAGAAGATAATCCTAGTGCATTTGAGAACCATACAATGCAAAACGAACAACACGTGGAAGCCGATGGACCAATTGAAAATGCAAATACCAGTTGGCCAAAGAAAAGAAAAAGTAGAGGTCCTACGAAAATGAAGAGACTTCCTTAAAACTTCACAAATCGTGTTGAAGTTGAATTTAATGAGAATGATGAACTAATAGGTCAAGGATCAGTCCATTTATCGTATTTTTTAGGACCACTTGTACGAGAGCATGTTCCAGTCACACTTAGTAATTGGAGACACCTTGACGCAAGTCTAAAAGCCATTTTATGAGATTGCATTCAGGTATATTTTGTAATTTTTATCTAGTTGTGTCTATTTAACTGATTGTTTTATGCCAAATAAAAAATCCAGACATCTGGATTTAATATCAGATGTCTGGATAGCTATTCAGGCATAATATTGTAGGCCTAGAAAAATATAAGACGTCTGGATAAAATACCCAGACGTCTGAGTAGTTCTTCAGGCTTAATAGTTTAGGATGAGAAAAAAACCAAACGTCTGGATAAAATATCAGACGTCTGTATTCTTCTGCAGATATAATTCTCTAGCCCGAGAAATCTATTAGACGTCTGGCTAAACTAACCAGACGGCTGAATATTTATTAGTAGAGTTACTTCTTGTCTTCACCATACTTCAAAATATTATGATAGACCACACTCATAGTAACTTAAAGACACGGTCCTACTGTCTTTAAGTTACTTCTTTCCTCTTACACAAGCCTTAAAACCATGTTAGTCATGAAGCAGTGATGTCATGCTCGCATCTATTGGGAACAAGCCATGCCGCCATGGTTAATTGAAGTCATGTTGCCTTGGTTAACATTAGTACTGTCATGAGGTTATTTTTAGATTCATGTAGAGGGGTATTCAGTACCTTAAAGATACTGAATACGTCATCTATGTGGTTCTGGAAATAAACTTTGTGGCAGCACTACTTAACATTTTAAGGGGCTACACTGCAATCATATATCGTTGTGTCCAATATATTGTTTGATTTGATATTTGATCAAGTTGTCCAATATATCATTGTATTCTAAATGTATATCAATTTGTCCAATATATCACTGTGTTCTACATGCATATAAATTTGTCCAATATATCGCTGTTTTCGTTATGATATTCAATGCTTCTGCAGATATTATTTTAGGCCGAGAAAATATCCAGACGTCTGAATGATTCTTCATGCATAATATTTTAGGTCAAGATGTAATCCAGACGTTTGATTGCTGCTTCATTTACAATTTTTTAGGTCGAGAGAAATTTCAGACGTTTGAATAAAAATTCCAGACGTCTGAATACTTCTTCAGGAATAATATTTTAGACAGAGATGAAATCCAAATGTTTAGGTAAAATATTAGACGTCTGATTATCATTCATATGGTTTTCTGGTTCTGATATCAGACGTCTGACAATATATTCAGACGTCTGACACATCAAAATCAGCTATGCATGTCACAAAACCATTACATTCCGATATCCGTCCGTATCCGAAAATTAAGAGGATACAGATATCCGATATCCGAAAATTAAGCGGATTATCCGCTATTCGAAAATAATTCTGGATACGGATACAGATATGACACTATCATCAAGTTATCACAAGCTAACATACATCAAAGTCACAATCAAAACACAACCATCAAAGTCACAATCAAAACACAACAAACTAATAGTTATCACAAGCATAGCACACATCAAAGTCACAATCAAAACACAACCATGTCACAAAATAAAGTTTAATACATAGATAATTTTTCATAAATTATAAATTAAGCATCGACGTCTTTAGGTTCGACTCTCGCTTTTGTTGAGTCGCTATCCCCCTCTTTATCTACCCCTATGTCCACCTTGTCATCAGATTTCTTTGAATCTTCTTTTTCCTCAGGTTCGATGCTCGCTTCTTTTGGGTCGCCTTCCCCCTTTTTTCTTCCTCTCTCTCTCCTCCTTGTCATCGGATATCTTTGGATCTTCTTTTTCTTTAGGCTCAATGATCGCTTCTTTTGGGTCGCCTTCCCCCTCTTTTTCTTCCTCTATCTCCTCCTTGTCATCGAATTTCTTAGGTTCGATGCTCGCTTCTTTTGGGTTGCCTTCCCCCTCTTTTTCTTCCACTTTCTCCTCCTTGTCACTAGATTTATTTGAATCTTCTTTTTTCTTCAGAATTATATACTGAAAAGGTTGGAGATGGTAGAGATGGTGGAGTCCGTGGTCGAGTACGTCGTAAAATTTCAGTGAGAGACCGTGTTGTTACACTCATTGTATTCCCAATAGTTGTGAGACGAGACATTAGTGTAAGTTCCATATTCGCAATATGATTCCCCAAGGCAACTTGATTTTAATACAATATTATTGATTATGAATGAAGACTTGACGAAATGATTCATTTGGAAGAATTTGTGCCTTGGGAGAATTCATACCTTCAAAAGTTCGATATTGAAAAGCTTCTTGGGAGGAAGATTCCAGCATATCCTGAATATGCTCTTGAGGATGTTCTTGCGGTGGAACTTGTTTACCTTGACGTTTATCACTCCATTCGTCCAGAGTGCAAAATGTTGGTGGTTCTTCCGAGAGGCGCATCAAGGAGAAGAATTTTTCACCTGCTTTCTTAACCGGAATTTCCTCAAACGTTGATAAATAAGTCGGAACTTTTTTTGCCTTTAATAATCTCATAATAAACGGAGAATAGATAATTATTTGTCGAGACCTACTCCAAAATTCCTTTAGTTCATTGAAGATAAATTGAGCCCAATTAACTTGAATACCACCAAATATAGCATATAAGGCCCTATGCTCTAGATCAAGTATTTTTTCATGCCTTCCAAGCCGAGGAAACATTGTATTTATAAGAACTCAGGTAAGAAATCTCGCTTTTGGTCTTAAATATTTAGTAGAAAACTGAGGCATATCATCTTCCCAAATTTGATGAGTAATGTCATCCTGTGGCTTAAAATGCATATGGGAATATCATTGATATTTGTCCCGGTGTTAGAAATTGCAATATATCTCCTATGTCCTTAGCTGTGAATCTAACAGTAACCCCGCTAACACTTGACCAAATCCAATCTTTTTCTACTTGAGGATTCCAAAAACCTGTACTATCTAAGTTCACATAAAATAGAAATATGGATAGCTGGTCAGTGTGAAAGTGATTAGAAGGGAATGAGACCAGTGTTACAAGACCAGCATCCTGGCATAAGCTATGTAAATCATACATCGGAAAATCAATGAGACTGTAGAATGGACCATCATGTAGGATTTTATTCTGCATCAATTCATATCTTTCTATTGCCAAGGGTGCTTTGTTCATCCATCTGTTGATTCGTGATTGCGAAACTGGTTGGGGTGTTTCTTCAGTAATTTTTGGAGGATTTGATGATTCTTCATCTTCCCTCTTTCGTTTTGATGATCTTTTTTTAGGACCCATGATTTGGACTGGATTTGGGATTTTAGGGTTATAGAAGTTTCAGTTTGATCGGTGAAATGGAAGAGTGAGGAATAGAAGGTTGCGGTTATTTTTATATAGAAATAACTGACGTTTTGTAAATCAGACCTCTGGTTTGAAAAACAAACGTTTGATTTAAGGTTTTTTTTCAACCCGAAGAAGTTTTCAGATGTTTGGGAATAATTTCAGACGTCTGTGTTGGATGGTTTTTAAACCCGTGTTTATTTTCAGACGTCTGCTAATTTTTTCAGACGTCTGATTTTAGTTTTCCTGTTTTTTATTTTAACCCTGTCAATTTTCAGACTTCTCGTTTATTGATTCAGACTTCTGGTTTTTATTTTTTTGTAAGACTTAATTTGCATAATTGTTTACATAATTGCATCACGATCACCACCAATTAATAATTATTTGCATAATTGTTTATCGGGTTAAAGGAAGAAGCAGGGATGAGAGTCCATCTCGAGTGGTACAAATGATTTATATTACTGTTTCCATAACAATGGAATTTATTTTGATTTAATATATAATATAAATGATTTTGACTAAATGTAGAGTAAGTATGACCAACCGAATGTCAGATGTAATTTGTTGGATTGGACTGGGATGGACGAAATAGTAGCTGAAGGAAACGTTCTTTCAAATGACCCTAAAGAGCTTTTATACAATATTCCACCTGGACCAAATGCCATGAAAATTTTGATAGAAATCCCGAAGAAATTGGATGCTTATTTATGGAGGTCTACTCCTAAGATGATCTCACAAATTGGAGAATCTAAGGATGAGATAGTAGCATTACCATTTGACATAGTTGTACTCCACACTACGATAGTCTCTGAAAATGATGAAAATGCGGTATACTTAATTCTTTACGCACTCATTAGCTCTATGATTTAATATAAGAACATGATAATATTTTTTTTACTAGAGTAAAACTTCATCAACAAATAAGAAATGCAAGTTGTATGATTGGGTTGGAGCAACGAATTGGTTGTCGAAGGGTGGTTGTACTCTACTAATCCAAATCAGCTCGTGGATAATATTCCACTTGGACAATCTGCTGTGCTTGTTTTGATTGATGCACCAAAAAAATCAGATGCATTCTTATGGAGAGCACCATTTGGTATGATGTATATTGGAGAAGCTATTGGGTGCAAAGTAGCTTGGCCGCAAAAAAATGTCGTTCTTGAGGATATTATGCTACGAAATCTGCTGATATGCCAAATATAGTATCACATTCAACGGTAATGTGTAGTTTATGTATTTAATTTATAAAAACATGCATATACCTTGATACTGTTTTATTATTATAATCACTTTTGTTTTGTAGAAAACATATTTAAACTGTTTCAAATATTGCATGACAGACCACTAGTTTCAAGTCAAACATTAAATGCAAGTTGATTAGTGTTCCTGGAGAGAAAGAAGTTGTTGCTGAAGGATGCATGTCGTCGACTGACCCAAATGCGATGGTCTATTTTGTTCGTTTGGGAGAAGGTGCCGTTAAAGTTTGGGTTGATTTTTTTAAAGTTTCAAATGCACCTTTATGGAGGCCTACATCTAAGTTCGAGTTTATTGAAGATGCAATTTGTTCTACTATAGCTTGACCTTTTGCAAATGTCGCCGCAGAATCGTCTTCAAGTAAGCATGACTTATACTTCTCTTTACTTATCGTCAGTATGAATGATGGAAATACTCCTTATTATGATTGTTTTGGTAGAATTTTACTTTAAGTATGATTTCCCTTTTCACCTCTTAAAACTGAATTAACATTTAAATTTCGTTTAGGTAGACAAAACCAGAAAAAATAGAAGATACGGTGACCTAGATGTGCTCAAACATTTTGATCTTATACAATTTTTCTTTCTTGCAATTTGGTCGTACTAAGCCATACGCATATTTTTTGGCACAAGAAATATTGCGAACTTTAGGATGTTGGTTGGAAAAAATATATATTGCCTGTGCATGGAACTGAACCATGCTAACGCTGTCAAGTAGTTTAAGCACTACGACCAGTCAAACAAGCCAATATTAGAAATGTTATGTTTATACCGAATCCAACAACAAGATGACTTGATCACACTTGACCTCGTTTTCTTTTCACATTGTCATGTTTAGCCGTACTTTTTAGTTCGGTTGTTAGCAGTTTCTCAATGTCAATCATATACAATAAAAGTAGTTATGTATTTTCTTATTGCCAAATCAAGTGTTGATGTTTGATGCATGACGGAAATTCAACATTGGAGCACACAAGCTTGGACTTTGAACGGTTCATATTTTTCTTTTTTGTCAGTAAGCATCTTTTGTAAAAACAAGTTAGATGGGAACATCGATTACAAAATGTTATGTCCAACTATTGTATATTTGGCATATGGAATTATTATAACTTATGTGACATAGTTTTATAATTATAATTCTTTTGTGTTGTTTGAATTTAGTGATGATTTTGAACTACATTGTGTAAAAATGATAAATGCTGATAGATGTACCTCAACAACTCTACAGAAACGCTGTGATATATTTTGAAAAAACGCTATGGCATGCGGGAAAGAACAACATTTGCAGATGATAAAAAACGTTCTGATATATATGGTAAAACGCTGTGATATGTAGAGAGCAACAACTTTTCTGACCAGAAATAAACGCTATAATATATGTTGGAAAACGCTGTGCTATATGAACGGTCATAACGTTTCTGGACTTTATAAAACGCTACTATATATGTGAAAACGCTATAATATATGGACGATGACAATGGTTATAGCCATTTTAAAACGTTGTTATATATTCATAAAAACGCTGTGGTATGAAGACGATAACAACGTTTCTAACCCATATAAAACGTTGTTATATATGTGATGAAGAAGGAATAATTTATGTTAGCTATGCAAACACAACAACACAAAACGTTGTATGTGACACCCCATGTCCATTAATGTCACTCACAAAGGGAATGCATTAACTTCTATGGAGCGTTTTAAGTGTGTATAGAACAGAAACTTAACAACAAGACATATATAAAACAGTACTTAAAAATTAAAAACTTCATTTATTGCAGCGGTAAATAGATAAGTTTGATTACATCATCAAAAACCAAAGACTGGAGTCAAGTACATAATATCCATCTTGATTAAATCAGAGTACATAAAATGAAAGACATAACCCCAACCTAAAATAGCCATAAATGAGATAGGCTGAACTTTTTACTTCAGCGATCCAAGCAACTTCCAAAAGAAAGAGGTAAAGCGATCCAAATCAAGCTCCACTAGTACTAGTCCCACCCTGAGCACCTGGGGGGGAAGGAAGAAAAGAGGTGGAAACAAGGGGGGTCAGACATAAAGTCTGACGAGTGCAATAACTTTAACAATATAATCATTAAGTAACTAGGATAAGGCATAAGCTGGAAAATAAGGAAATGACTGTGAACAAATGGGTATGACAGAGCAAACAAAGGAAATAAGATGAACAAAGATAATGTTAAAGGCGCACCTAATCACTATAGGATGGTTGCAATACTGCACCAAAGCTAATTACACCGCACTATTACTGGTCACTCTAAAAGTTGATCCCGCCCACCGAACAAAATAACGATAATGGCAGTTCGTGTACCCCTAGCTGCCTTCATTGGTGCCTTCTGCCCCTATCTCCCCTAGGTGTACCCACTACCCTCCCCATTCAAATTGTAATATTTATTCATAATATGGTAGTTATACTCCTAGTTGTCTTCATAGGTGTCGTCTTCTCCTATCTCCGCTGGGTGTACCCACTACCCTCCCCATTCGAATTACAATGTTTATTCATAATATGGTAGTTATACTCCTAGCTGTCTTAATAGGTGTCGTCTACTCCTATCTCCGCTAGTCGTACCCATTACCTTCCCCATTCGATCGGCTCCCTAACTCGTAGATACCCGTGCTGGTCCCACAGTGGGGTGTATCACTCCCCAAAGTGGCAACCCGATACCACCAGAGATGCACGGCTTATATCTACACGATGCAACAGCGTCTTACCTACCAGCCTGGGCCTACACACGCATATGACCCCGTTGGACTTGCATTGCCGCCGCTAACCCGTTTTGACCTCTTACAATCAAATCCAGTAAGCGTGTCCCGTCCTCGACTTGGGTCGAGCTCACAAAAATAATAAATGGGTAACTGGTTTGAAAAGGGTCCCCACACAAGCTTTCCCCCTATGCTTGGTCCCCACTAGAATTTCCCAATTAACCCCTATTATTCATGTCTTCTTACATGTTTCAACTTGGTTAAGTGTTTATAATTATATCCCACATGTCACCGATGTTACTTACTAACAAATCAACATGTGTTATTGGTTAAGCTTGTCTTAACCCTACCCACTTATCAGATCAATATATTTTATTGGTTAAGTTTGTCTTAACCCTATCCACTTACATTTTATTGGTTAAGTTGGTCTTAACCCATCCCACTTATCAAATTATATTTAGTTTATGATTAGTTACTTTTTAGCTCACAAATACATTGGTTAAGAGAATAACTCCCTAAGTACCAACCCCGAAGACCGAGATCAACATCAGATCGTTACTCAAAGAATCACTCACTCAACTAACTTCTGTTTGTCATTCATATTTGTCTTTAATCAGCATTAATTAATTATTAAGGCACCTAATCGTATTTCACATGCCACCCAAGGCACCCACTTAATTTCCCATGCCACCCAAGGCACCCACTTAACCCCCTCATGTCCCACCACATGTTTATCTGGTTAAGTGTTTCTTAATTCATTAACACCGTAACCTTGTAAAGACCTCCACTACTACAAAAGTGGGCATATTCGACACTAATTTGTGTGCGTTGCATGAAAAGTGTGGCAAAAGCTATGATTTCTTTGAGCTTCTGCAACAGCATTCATATGTTGTTGCATTATACGTGGATGCACTGTTGCGGTGGGAATTTTAGTGTTCTGATGTGCAACACCAGTTAAAAGCGTAGCATTACGTATATATAATCCAGCTCAGCTATCCGCGTTATCAACATATAAAAACCCCAACCGTAGATGAAAGATTAATCCAACGGTTCAAACCATCTATGGATCTGATGATCTTAATGTTAGCCATCATCCAATCATTGACAGCCACGTCATTTCATTCTTTTGACGAAATTTTGGCGCGATCTTCTCCCTTCATGAAATCGTTTTCTTCTCTATCATCTAATCGTTTTTCCCCCTTTTTACTATTGACAAAAATTTAAACCTAAATTCACGTCAGAATCGATCCTCTCCTCGACAGCAAATTCTATTCCGAAAAGGATGAAGCTTTGAAACGCTTTCTAGTTTTGATTGCTCAGGGCGCTGACATTGCCAGTTTTTTCCCTCAGGTTCAGTTTGTATTGCACTGTGAATTAGTTGCGCTTATTATAGATTGGATTATGAGTAATTAGTTCATTTGTTACATTTTGGAAAACCCATTCGCTTATGAGTAATTAGTTGCGCTTATTATTGATTTGGGATTTGGGATTATGCTGAGGTTTATCGAAAATTATACCCAGCAATAAACCATGAGAACCGGGCTACTGGCATGAAAAAGACATTGGTTTATTATAGAGGTCGAGCTAGTTAAGGAATGGGGACTGCGGTTAATTTGCACTGCTTGAGGTTCATACCTTACACTGCGGTTAATTTGTATGCTTGAGGTTAATTTGCACTGCGGTGTGTATGCACTGCGGTGACATCCGAATTTTAAGCCTCTTACCGCAGATTTTGACAAAATCTGAAGCGGGCACTCAAGCATTTTCGTTTTATTACAATACACATCATACACGCAGTGCATATATACACTCACAAGTATACACGCACGCACAAGTATACACGCAGTATCATAAGTATACACGCACAAGTATACACGCACAAGTATCACAAGTATACAAGCTCAAGTATCATAAGTATACACGCACAAGTACACACGCTCAAGTATCATAAGTATACACGCACAAGTATCACAAGTATACAAGCTCAAGTATCATAAGTATACACGCACAAGTACACACGCTCAAGTAGACACACACAAGTATACACGTGCGCACAAGTATCATAAGGCAGCCATCTGAAGGCACGCACAAGTATACACACACAAGTATCATAAGTATACACCAGAGACGTACGCAGAGATTTTAAAAAATACCAGCATTCACAAACAAAACAACGTACCATTCACAAACATTCAAAAACATTCACCAGCATCCATCATCAGTCATCACCGGTCATCACAAACTTCCACAACCACACAAAGTTTCACAAATATTCACAAAATTTCAAGCCAAAAATCATTGCCAGCAGAATAAAACCAACATCCACAAACATCACCAGTCATCACCAGCATCCACACCAGCATCAGCACCAGCATCCATGTCAGAGTCATTGTCCATGTCAGAGTCATTGTCTATGTCAGAGTGGCTGTTAAGGATAGAGCATAGTCAGCGACCAAACCAGAATTTCTTGTTGTGGAGGGCAAAGTGATCTTTGGATGATCAAACTTCAATAGGTATGTTAATTCTATTTCTGTAAACATTTTGTGATCCACCTAATATATTATATGATCAAACTTCTATTTCTGTAAACATTTTGTGATCCACCTAATATATTATATGATTCAATTCTCAAATAATGTGATCCACCTACGAGTTTATATGCCTTAATTATCAAACAATTTGACATGTAACACACATTAATTATCAAACAATTTGACATGTAACCACATCTGAAGGAAATTCAAGCCATATAATAACAGTGTCTCAAATTCAAGCCACACAACCACATCTATGTACAACTAACAGAGCACCAGTTTGTATTATTATTTCAGAATCTTGGGTGGGGCATTATAACCTTGTATGTATGTATGTGAGTGTGTGCATGTGTGGTTGTGTCTCACTATAAGAAACTGTGGATGGAAGTAAAATTTACCTATGATCACAAAAAAATGGTACCACCGGTTCCTCCCTATTGCTCACAAACAGAATTTCAGGCCTCGTCAAAGGATGAGTATGTGTGGTGCGCTCAACCCTAATGATGTATTTCTTGTTGTCGAATCGAGCAGCAAAAACATTCTCCAAGCCAATGCCTTCATAAAATTCCATTTTCAGGTATAATGATCTATGGTCAATTCGAGACCAATGACAGTCGTCAATTTCACACACATTTCCCATTGGCGTCATTAATTCTTTTATTGTAGGAACATTTGTCTTCAGGAACTCGGGAAAGCCAACAACTCTGGCCCATGATTCTGCCTCGAACGCTGGTTCAGGCTCAAATTCTTCAGCAGACCATTGTTGCACATAAAAAGCACCTCCAATTTTTGTAAAAAGTTTCAACATTAGCGCATGATCACGCGTACTGTAAGATGGGCATGTTATTAGAAAAGAGTTTTTGGGTATAACCCGTATAGTCCACTCCTCATTAAGCTTCAGCGTATGCCTAAGCGTGAGATACACAAATTCGTAAGTCCAATGTCCTGAAAGAACAGTGGCAGTGATGCATAGTGAAGAGTCCTCCATTGTTTTTTTTTAACTTTTGACGATGGAGTTTTGTTTAGGAGTTGAAGATGTAGATGACGATATGCTTCTGAAGCTTGACAGGATATGAAGTGACACACTGTACGTGGCAGTAATATGGGAACTGAAAACTTTTTGCTCAGAAGACGAATGGCCATATGAAATTGCTTATTTGTTGGCTGGCATGAGTGACCAATCGCCAATGGTCAATAAGTCAATTGTAATAATTGTGTTCATAACATTTTACTAAGAAGGCCAATGGCCATTCGATGCCACCACTTATCAAATAACTTGTTATCATTTGATCAGGTGCATATTTAATTCTGGAAGGCAGAGGGATACATTTTGCAGATCGGATTGCTGCATATATATGATTCATATATAGGTACATACTAACATACATATATATTTCCTATTGCAATCGGATTGCTGCATATATATGATTCATATATATAAATGAGTAATACATTTTGCAGGTGCGGACACATGTGTACATGTTCAGAATTCGCTAAAGAATTGGCCAGGAATGGATCAGGATAATGTCCCTTATGCCGTGCACCTATTCTTGAAGTAGTTCGAGCTTACTGTATACAATGAACAAAACGGTGTAGCTAATTTTTGAGTTTTGATATTTGGATAATTAAAACAATTGCTTTGGATGAGTTTCTTGTACAAAACCTGTATTGCAAAATATTTAATTAAAGCATTGTATTTCTATCAAATTATTGTTGCATTTTCCTTCTTCTACTGTTGCGTTAGCTTTTATTGATATTGCATTTCATTGTAATGGTGTTGCATTACATATTGTAGTGGTGTTGCATTACATTAAATATAATTGCTTACCCGTCGCACGTGGACCCCACAGCTGACGTGGATAGCTGGTGTGGCATGTGACACGTGGAGTGCTGACATGGAGAGATGACGTGTCGTGTGACACGTAGACAGCTGACGTGGAAAGCTGACGTGGCGGCACTGGAAGCCAGGCCCTAACTAATGCTTAAGGCAACGCTGAATAGTGTTGCATTACGTGCAAATAGTGTTGCATTATGGCTATAATGCAACACTTTCTTTCCGTGGCCGTAGATGGGCAAAAGTGTTGCCTTAGGTGGCTAATGCAACGGCCGTGGATGCCACGCCCCCCTGGTGTTGCCTATTTGAAAAAATGGCCTACGGCAACGCTTTTTTGATCTACGGCCACATAAAAATAGTTTCGAATATGCCCACTTTTGTAGTAGTGCTCCCACATTAGACTGGCATTTGTGGCAGCTGGATTTGCCGGGTGGGTCCGGGCAGTCTTACACCACAAACGAGCCTAACCTCGTGTCTTTACAACTGTTACGTATTTAATTTATGACTTTGACCTCTCACATTATACTGGCATTTGTGGCTGCTGGATTTGCCGGGCGGGTCCAGGCGGTCTTACACCACAAAAGAGTCTAACCTCGTGTCTTAGGCGGTTTATTATTACACATCTTCATTTAACCCCAAACTGGATTAATATCCCTATTCAAATTTGTAAATAAATTCCAAATATACTTATGTCCATAATTGTCTCTCAAAATTATGTCCATAAATGCCAATTTTTCCAATTGATGTCTTAAATTAATTATATGCCTTTTTCAGGCCATTTATGCCAATTCTCAATAGGTGTATATTCAATATTACCCCCATCGTCCCCACGTTGTTCGTTCGTTTATCATGACATATATATATTAGACTACCAATTAGTCCAACACATAAAAGGGAAGAAACATCACAAATTTGCACAACACTCAAAATAGATCTAATTTGCAAATAAGAATTACAACATAACTTGCATAAACTTTGTATAGTCATGAATCTAAACATAAACCTAAAAGGTGTGAACTTGCATGTATATGATATAGTTTTTCACTTAAAACTTGCATAGGCCATAATCACAAACTTGCATAAAACTATGTATGTCATAGATCTAAACATAGGCCTAAAGGTGTGAACTTGTGTATGTATATATATATATATATATATATATATATATATATATTAGTTTTTCACCTAAAACTTGCATAGGCTATAATCACAAACTTGCATAAAACTATACACGTCATAGATCTAAATCTAAAGGGGTAAACTTGCATATATGTGAATCTGATTTTTACCTAAACTTGCATATAGTCACTATTTGATTCACATGTAAACTTATGTTCAATTCATATAGAAACTAGCATATAATCTACACCCAAACTTGCATATAAAATGATGTCAAACATGAATCAAGTTGAACATAGGTGATTAGTCATATGAAAAGGGATCCATAACAAAACTATAATTATGAACAACTAGCATACATTCACAAAATATCGCATTTTTCCAATGTTTCACAAACATAGCCATATAACCCAATTTATAACTCAACCCAATTAACTTATTAATTATCTTATTAAAGAAATTGAACTCACAACTCAAAGAAGGTCTTGAGTTCTGAAATCTGAGTTCTGAAATTGATTTCGCTTGCCTCTGAAGTAGACAATTCGTTGTTGTTGTTGTTATAAACTTGAATGGAATTGAGTTGATTAGCTTTTCTTTCTCTCTAATTGGTGGCGGCTACTCTAGGTTGCAAGGTGATAGCATGACGGCCATGGTTCTAATTTTGATTAGGTTTTAGGGTTTGAGTCTACATGTGTTTATATAAATTTTAGAATTAATTTAGGCCATCCGATCAACCAAGAATTAACCTCAACCATTCAGACCAGATCAGAACTATCCAGAAACCCTAATGACTCAGCAGCTAGTCACAAAATCATCATCACTCAAATCTGCCTGGAGGGGGGCAGGTCGACCCCAAGGTCGACCTGTAGGGGGGAGGTTGACACTAGGGTCGACCCGCTGGTCGACCTGGGTCCTGGGCGGGAATTTTCCCGCCCAGCCCGCTTCTGGCTTCTGATTTGAAATTTGAATTTATTTTGAGCTGTTTGAATTTATTTAATTTTCTGGAAACTTCCGACAGCCATAACTTCTTCATACGAAGTCCAATTCACGCAAACTCAGACTCTATCTCAACCAAAATTCCGAGACGAACACAATGGCTTAACCCATTTCCCTTGATTCTCAAATTTAAAATTAAGTATTCTTTAATTTGTTAGTTTATGTTAACAGAAAACACGGGGTGTTACATTCTCCCCTCCTTAAATGATTTCGCCCCCGAAATCTCCAAGTTAAGGAGAATGCATATCCTAACATCCAGTCATCCATCTACTCAACCATCAAACACAGGCATCCATAGTCCTTACAAAATTTCTAATGTTGTATGAACATATGCAAGAAGTGTGTGTATATGTTCCTTATCTAATGCAAAATCAGGCGGTCTACTAATTCTGTTGACCTCCTTAATGCGAATTATGATAGTGCCATGCGTCCATTATGTATGCAAAAGAATCCTATCGATACATGTTACTTCTATATGTGTGCACAACCATTCATCAAAATGCAGCATCCATGTGATAACACAACCATTATACATCCATTAAATTAAATATGCACACACATTTATATGCAACATGAAGGTGATTGAGCTGATCTAGTGCCTAAGGTGTGTGTATATGCATCCACGAGCGACCAATAGCAACCACTTGTATCCATTTGCATCCATCATACATAACATGTCTCAAACACATGTTTCAACCATAGGGTTCTGCCTAACTAAAGATCGAAGATGTCCTCGTAAAGATAATACTAAAAGATAGGACAAGTATCAACAAAGCGGTAGGAAAAGGAGAAATTAAAACATACCCTCAAAAAGGAAAGGGTACAACGTACGCATCTTATCTTCCGTCTCCCAAGTCGTGTCTCTTTGATCATCTCCCCACTGCACTTTGACCAACTTGACCTCTTTGTTGCGAAGCTTTTTGACCTCCGATCCGAGAATGCGTGTAGAAGCTCGTCTGATCGTGGCATTGCGCTCTACTTCCACTTCTTCGAGCGTGCTCGGCTCCACCACTTACGCAAATGTGAAACGTGAAACACGTCATGAACTCCGCTGAGCTTTTCTGGTAACTTTACTCTGTATGCCATCTGCCCAATCCTCTCTGTAATTGGAAAGGGTCCTACGAACCTTGATGCCAACTTTCCTACCAATCCAAAGCGGACTACGTTTCTCAACGGTGACATCTTAATAAAAATCATGTCCCCAACATTGAACTAAAGATCGGTTCGTCTCCTATCAACATATGACTTCTGTCGGTCCTGCGACGTCCGTTTGAGGGTGATAAGCGGTACTTAAGCATAATTGTGTTCCAACCGTCTCTCGTAAGCTTTTCAAAAATTCGCTCGTGAAAATGGGATCTCTATTGCTCACAATGCTAGAGAGTATGCCGTGCAAACGGACTATCTCTCGAAGGTAAACGGATGCTAACAATGCGGTGGTCCTTCCACTTTTAGTAAGTCGGTCTACAATTAACCAAATCCCTGTATTACCCTTCCTTGATCTTGGTAACCCGTCTACAGAATCCATGGAAACGCTTTCCCATTTCCAAAGCGAAATCTTCGAAGGATGGAGCAAACCTCCGGACTTCTTTTGCTCCGCCTTGACTTGCTGGCACATTAAGCATCTAGCAACGAACTCGGCCACGTCCTTCTTAATTCTGGCCCAAAAAGAAAACTCACTTCATATCACTATACATCTTATCACCACTGGGATGTATGGTCATCCTAGAGCGATGTGAGTCTTCAAGAATTGCCTTCTTCAAACTCTCGTCTTGTGGTACGCAAAGTCTTTCATCTCTACGTAGCCTACCTCTCTCATCTATAGCATATCTATTCAGATGACTCGAGGACTCCCCTCCTATAAGCTTGCCTACTATCTCAACTGTGGGTCGTTCCGCTGTGCCTCTCCAACTCGACCCAAAAGTGTAGGTTGCACCTCTAATGATGCCAACAATTCGGTTGCATAATCGACAGAGGGTCTGAAGTCAAAGGAAGATATATACTCCAAACTCTGCCACTCTATAAATAAAGGACTTGAAGTTAACTTCTTTCTACTTAAGGCGTTAGCTACAACGTTACCCTTGCCAGGGGTATATGTGATCTCAAAATCGTAGGATGCCAAAAACTCCATCCATCTCTGTTGCCTCAAGTTTAGGTCTTCTGAGAGAACAAGTACTTTAGCGACTTATGGTCTGTTCTTCTTCATGAGCTTATTCAGCTCTCTATAGCTCACATACAATCTAAGTGAACCATCAGCCTTCGTAGCAAAAACAACTGGAGCATCCCATTCCGAAATGCTTCTTCTTATGAACCCTTTATCAACCAACTCATTCGCTTGCTTACTAAGTTCTCTTCTCTCCCTCGGAACCATGTGGAGCACTGGTAATGCAACTGGCTTTGCATTATCTACTAAATATATTCGAAAGTCTATCTCATGCCTCGGGGGTAAACCTCGAACATCGTCGAAGACATCACTATATTCACAGACCACACGAATAGATTCCAAATCATCATTGGATGCGTCAAGGGATAGCTAAGCGTTACCGGACCTCTAGGGTCACAAGAAATATCAAGGGTCTTTCCACAATGAGTCAAAAGTCTAACTACTCTTCTTTCACAATCTAGGATGGCACCGTGCCTAGTTAGCCAATCCATACCTAGAATCAAGCCGTAGCCCATGAAGACAAGAACGAAGGTGTTGCATTCAAACCCAACGCCCAAGATAGACACTCTCAAATCCCAACAAATCATAGAAAGATGAGCCGAACCACCTATAGGATTTGAGACTACTATGGGATCCATAACTATACTAGTATTTGGGTGCAATGTTTCAACTAACGAAGCGGATACAAACAAGTGTGAAGCGCCAGAATTCAAACAAGGTTCGAATAGGATGATCAAAAAGGAAAAACCAGATTTCCAACCAAGATATATTTCTACCTCTATTAGGTATGCCAGTCGTGAAGGAACGCGTCTGCCCTCTAGAAGATCCTGTACCTTGTCCTTACCTTTGCCTTTTGCTTCTTTGGACAATCCTAATAAGATGTCCTGTAACAATAACAAATAGTTTTCTTCTTCTCTCTAACATCTTTATTTAAGTAGTCGGGTATTTCACCAGTGTGGTCCTTCCTTTTCTCTTGGCCCCTTGTTATCCTTGTCGCCTTTCTTTAGATCTACTTCGTCGTGTGCCCTTTCCATGTCTCTCCTACACATTCTCTGTTCGTGGCCTCCTACCAAATGAGGCTTCGTTCTTCATTAACCAAGCAGCTAATTGAACTTTCCTTCCACCGTCTACCTTAAGGGTACTAACAAGTCCTCCACTTCCTTCTAGCTTTGACTGACGTCCCAGTCCCATGAAGTGGTTTTTCGCCCAATGTACGGAAGTTCTTACACATCCTAGAAAAGCGTCTATACGTGGAGGAAGAAATTCAAAAAGGAAAGAGGAAGAGATTCAAAAATGGAGAATCGAAGGAAAGATATATGGCTCTTGGGGGTTATGTTTTTCAAAATGAACTTTACTCTTGAAAATACTTTCCTTAAAACGTATTTTTGACGTATTTCTTTATAAAAGTGCTTTTGAAAATCAGTTTTTCAAAATTCATATCTGTTCTGGTAACCTTCAGCTCTGATACCACGTGTGACACCCCATGTCCATTAATGTCACTCACAAAGGGAATGCATTAACTTCTATGGAGCGTTTTAAGTGTGTATAGAACAGAAACTTAACAACATGACAGATATAAAACAGTACTTAAAAATTAAAAACTTCATTTATTGCAGCGGTAAACAAATAAGTTTGATTACATCATCAAAAACCAAAGACTAGAGTCAAGTACATAATATCCATCTTGACTAAATCAGAGTACATAAAATGAAAGACATAACCCCAACCTAAAATAGCCATAAATGAGATAGGCTGAACTTTTTACTTCAGCGATCCAAGCAACTTCCAAAAGAAAGAGGTAAAGCGGTCCAAATCAAACTCCACTAGTACTAGTCCCACCCTAAGCACCTGGGGGGGGGGGGGGGAAGGAAGAAAAGAGGTGGAAACAAGGGGGGTCAGACATAAAGTCTAGCGAGTGCAATAACTTTAACAATATAATCATTAAGTAACTAGGATAAGGCATAAACTAGAAAATAAGGAAATGACTGTGAACAAATGGGTATGACAGAGCAAACAAAGGAAATAAGATGAACAAAGATAACGTTAAAGGCGCACCTAATCACTATAGGATAGTTGCAATACTGCACCAAAGCTTATTACACCGCACCATTACTAGTCACTCTAAAAGTTGATCCCGCCCACCGAACAAAATAACGATAATGGCAGTTCGTGTACCCCTAGCTGCCTTCATAGGTGTCGTCTGCCCCTATCTCCCCTAGGTGTACCCACTACCCTCCCCATTCAAATTATAATATTTATTCATAATATGGTAGTTATACTCCTAGCTGTCTTTATAGGTGTCGTCTGCTCCTATCTCCGCTAGGTGTACCCACTACCCTCCCCATTCGAATTACAATGTTTATTCATAATATGATAGTTATACTCCTAGCTGTCTTCATAGGTGTCGTCTGCTCCTATCTCCGCTAGTCGTACCCACTACCTTCCCTATTCGATCGACTCCCTAACTCGTAGATACTCATGTCGGTCCCACAGTGGGGTGTATCACTCCCCAAAGTGGCAACCCGATACCACCAGAGATGCACGGCTTATATCTACACGATGCAACAATGTCTTACCTACCAGCCCGGGCCCACACACGCATATGACCCCGTTGGACTTGCGTTGCCACTGCTAACCCGTTTTGACTTCTTACAATCAAATCCAGTACGTGTGTCCCGTCCTCGACTTGGGTCGAGTTCACAAAGATACTAAATGGGTTACTGGTTTGAAAAGGGTCCCCACACAAGCTTTCCCTATATGCTTGGTCCCCACTAGAATTTCCCACTTAACCCTCTTATTCATGTCTTCTTACATGTTTCAACTTGGTTAAGTGTTTATAATTATATCCCAAATGTCGCCCATGTTACTTACTCAACAAATCAGCATGTGTTATTGGTTAAGCTTGTCTTAACCCTACCTACTTATCAGATCAATATATTTTATTGGTAAGTTTGTCTTAACCCTATCCACTTACATTTTATTGGTTAAGTTGGTCTTAACCCTTCCCACTTATCAAATTATACTTAGTTTATGATTAGGTACTTCTTAGCTCACAGATACAATGGTTAAGAAAATAACTCCCTATGTACCAACCCCGAAGACCGAGATCAACATCAGATCATTACTCAGAGAATCACTCACTCAACTAACTTCTGTTTGTCATACATATTTGTCTTTAATCAACATTAATTAATTATTAAGGCACCTAATCGTATTTCACATGCCACCCAAGGCACCCACTTAATTTCCCATGCCACCTAAGACACCCACTTAACCCCCTCATGTCCCACCACATGTTTATCTGGTTAAGTGTTTCTTAATTCATTAACACCGTAACCTTGTAAAGACCTCCCACATTAGACTGGCATTTGTGGCAGCTGGATTTGTCGGGCAGGTCCGGGCAGTCTTACACCATAAACAAGTCTAACCTCGTGTCTTTACAACTGTTACGTATTTAATTTATGCCTTTGACCTCTCACATTAGACTGGCATTTGTGGTTGCTGGATTTGCCGGGCGGGTCCGGGCAGTCTTACACCACAAAAGAGTCTAACCTCGTGTCTTAGGCGGTTTATTATTACACATCTTCATTTAACCCCAAACTGGATTTATATCCCTATTCAAATTTGTAAATAAATTCCAAATATACTTATGTCCATAATTGTCTCTCAAAATTATGTCCATAAATACCAATTTTTCCAATTAATGTCTTAAATTAATTATATGCCTTTTTCAGGCCATTTATGCCAATTCTCAATCGGTGTATATTCAATATTACCCCCATCGTCACCACGTTGTTCGTTCATTTATCATGACATATATATATATATATATATATATATATATATTACACTATCAATTAGTCTAACACATAAAAGGGAAGAAACATCACAAATTTGCACAACACTCAAAATAGATCTATTTTGCAAATAAGAATTACAACATAACTTGCATAAACTTTGTATAGTCATGAATCTAAACATAAACCTAAAAGGTGTGAACTTGCATGTATATGATATAGTTTTTCACTTAAAACTTGCATAGGCCATAATCACAAACTTGCATAAAACTATGTATGTCATAGATCTAAACATAGGCCTAAAGGTGTGAACTTGTATATATATATATATATATATATATATATATATATATATATATATATATATTAGTCTTTCACCTAAAACTTGCATAGGCCATAATCACAAACTTGCATAAAACTATACATGTCATAGATCTAAATCTAAAGGGGTAAACTTGCATATATGTGAATCCTATTTCTACCTAAACTTGCATATAGTCACTATTTGATTCACATGTAAACTTATGTTCAATTCATATAGAAACTAGCATATAATCTACACCCAAACTTGCATATAAAATGATGTCAAACGTGAATCAAGTTGAACATAGGTGATTAGTCATATGAAAAGGGATCCACAACAAAACTATCATTATGAACAACTAGCATACATTCACAAAATATCGCATTTTCCCAATGTTTCACAAACATAGCCATATAACCCAATTTATAACTCAACCGAGTTAACTTATTAATTATCTTATTAAAGAAATTGAACTCACAACTCAAAGAAGGTCTTGAGTTCTGAAATCTGAGTTCTGAAATTAATTTAGCTCGCCTCTGAAGTAGACAATTCGTTGTTGTTGTTATAAAGATGAATTGAATTGAGTTGATTAGCTTTTCTTTCTCTCTAATTGGTGGCGGTTACTCTAGGTTGCAAGGTGATAGCATGACGACCATGGTTCTAATTTTGATTCGGTTTTAGGGTTTGAGTCTACATGTGTTTATATAGAGTTTAGAATTAATTTAGGCCATCCGATCAACCTAGAATTAACCTCAACCATTCAGACCAGATCAGAACTATCCAGAAACCATAATGACTCAGCAACCAGTCACAAAATCATCATCACTCAAATCTACCGGGGGGGGGTGGGGGCAGGTCGACCCCCAGGTCGACCTGTAAGGGGGAGGTCGACAGTAGGGCGACCCCCTGGTCGACCTGGGTCCTGGGCGGGAATTTTCCTGCCCTGCCCGCTTCTAGCTTCTGATTTGAAATTTGAATTTATTTGAGCTGTTTGAATTTATTTAATTTTATGGAAACTTCCGACAGCAATAACTTCTTCATACGAAGTCCAATTCACGCAAACTCGGACTCTATCTCAACCAGAATTCCGAGATGAACACAATGGTGTAACCCATTTCCCTTGATTCTTACATTTAAAATTAAGTATTCTTTAATTTGTTAGTTTATGTTAACAGAAAACACGGGGTGTTACACTGTATATACATAATGACAATGCCAATTAAAACGATGTACAAACATAACAACAACACCAACTAAAACGCTGTAGTATGTCCTTTTTCTACAGCGTTTTCAAAGTATTGTGATATTCCCATGACCTATAATAACATGTCGGTAGACAGCGTTCTTCAAAACGCTGTAAAAATATATAACAACATTTTTTGAATGCTGTCAATGAACATATTTGTTGCAGTGTGTGCTCGACGAAGGACTAAAACATTTAGCCTTTGGACCGAAAAGAAAAGTCAAAATGTATCCAATATTTTTTTGTTAATGGGTATAAATTCAACACCAAAGAATACAGTGCTGAAAAATTAACAAACAATATTGGTGTGTTTGTTAAAGGCAGTGAAGATCCTAATAATCATATAAATGCTTTTTATGGCAAGTTAACTTAGATTTTGCAATTGACATATTTTATAAGGCCCATATGGGATGTTTATTTGTTTAGATGCAACTAGTTCAGCAATGTTCCAGGTTCTGGTATTAACGTGCATCCAAAATATAATCTTGTAGAAATTAAACATACCTCACGTTATCAAAAGAACAACCCTTTTGTACTAGCCAAACAAGCTCTACAAACTTATTATGCCCCTTATTCGTCTCTAAAAAGCTATAAAGTAGATTGATCTGCAGTTTTTAAAACCAAGGCAAGATTTATGTTCGATGGACAGAATATTCCTGATGAACAAGCCTATCAAGCAGATCTAAAGGAAAATGTTGAAATAACAATTGCAGGTGATCAAAGTGATTTTAGATCTTTAAATAATGAGGCAAATGTGTTAGTCAATGCATTTGAGAGTGTAGAGGAAAACGACATAGAACACGAAACCGAGTCTGAATCAGAAAACGACGAAGAGAATGACAAAGACTGAGTAAAAGTTGGTAATTTTCACAACCATTCACATTACATTTACCTATGTTTAATATTTCGTTTTTAACACTTAATCATATCATAATTATTATGATTTGTATATGTATCAATGTGGCAGGTATATTATGTCTGGCTCTCAACGATGTGGCAGTGAGAATAGTGGCTTTGGGAATCTGACGGTAACGAATCCTTTTGCATACATACAATAAATTAATGTTTAAATATACAGTGCTATAATATTTTATATGCTGAAATAACATTTTTACTGTTCATCCTATTTGCAGATTCGACAACCTAAGAAGGATCAATACAAAGAAGAAATTAAAGAGCTTAGAATCATGGTTGAGCAGCTACATGAGCAGAATCTTCTTCAGACTATGCAACTGGAACAACTAAATCATAAGTTTGCGAAGTATGTGCACATTCATGATAGTCGTCCTTCGTTGTCTACTGATTCTGGAAGCGATGCTTGAGGTATGTGTTTTTTATGACTTGAAGATGATGACATTTTGTTTGAATGTTGTCTATTATGGCGTGGAGTGGGTGAGAATGATACTTTAAATATGTTTAGATGGTTTGTGGACATGTAACTTTGATGTATTTGGTTTATGAACATGTATGTGTTGGTTTTTGGATATTTTGTTTTGTTTATATTGATGTTTCTTTGATATATTTTGGTTGTTTATATTGTTATTGGAATATATGTGGAATTGATTGGAATTGGATTGGAAATGGATTGGATTGGAACTATGGTGGCTGGAAGATTATACGCTTGTTGTTTAAAAGAAAAATAACCTAGTTTTTCCAATGGTCACCAACAATTTCCAACGACTACCTAGACATTATTTTGTAACGGTTTCCAATGGTTTAAGCCATTTGAAGCCGTTGGTATAGCCGTTGGAAATATTCCGTTGGTTCCATTGGAAGTCGTGAATGCTATTCCAATGGCCAACAATGGCTTAGAGCCGTTGGAATAGCCCTATATTCTAGTAGTGAAATATGGTTGTTGTATACGTGAAAAGATAGAATACGAATTGGTAATTATTTTCGTATTAGAAATTGCGAGGATGTAATTTTGTTATGTGGAAATTTGTAACAACCCACTTTTTCCCATCAAAATTATACGTTTATTTTATTAAAATAAAAGTATTAAATTTGAATTATGACGGTTTTGCTAACTAATGGATTAAACTAAATAAAATTGTTTGTGATATTAAGTAATTTTATTTTATATATAAATAAATAAAATAGATGAAAATATAGTTATTTTATACTGAATGTGGGATTATTAAATAAACATAATGTAAATAAAGTTATCTATTGTTGAAAAAAAACCGTTGAACGTAACATGAATCCGATTATAACGGTTATAAAATAGTTTTGGAATTGTTAAATGATTTTATATAAATAAAAAATAATATAATAGATATATAATTGAACATTTTGTTCATAAAAAAAAATAGCGAGAGTCGAATTGATTAAATTAACAATTAACAAGATTGTATATTGTATAGGAGGATGTGAATAAATTTATACTCATTACAAGAAAAACTGCATATAGCAGCGGCATAATCCGTCTCTAATCTGTCGCTAAACAGGCCTTAGCGACGGATTTCCTGGATAATGGTGTGGTCGGTAAAAACCATGACAGTATATGTGTCATATTTCATTGAAAATGGACTTCGTTTGCAAAAACGGTGCTATTTTATTTCAAATTATGAGTCGGTTCATCTTTAAAATATCGCATACCAATAGAATAACTCCAATTGGTTTCAAACTGGAAATTCTACAATAATTAGCTATACGCGTTCCAATAAAATTCGTCCCATTGAAAATGGAGGTCGTTTAAAAACGACTATTTCTAAAACTTACATAATATCGATAAATTATATATTAAATCCAAAATAATACAATTTAATAATAATAAATTATTATTACCAAATATAAATGGGATAAGTAACATATGGCTTCAAATTAAACCAAATATAGATTTAAAACTCAACATTTAAAAATCCGGATTAACGATATTCTATTTATATAAAAACCCTTTTATATTTATAAATAAATCGTTATAATTTAAAAATGATTATGTATCGACTATTTGAAAATTTGATTTGAACATATCTTACAATCTATATGATGAAATCTCGATTTTTCTCTTTCATTAGAAAATCACTATCCAACAAATCGAAATGTTTCTTGTTTCATGGAAATCCGACATATATTGGATCTTGTATATTCAGTTAAAGTTCAAAACTCAATATTACGAACTACCACGACGTTACGAGCTCGTTTTAATCAAATTATAAATTTATATATTCAAACTTCGTCTTATTAAATAAATTCAATATAAAAATCCATTAAATCAATATTTAAACAGAAATAAATATTCGTATTTAATGTTTAAAAATCTGGGACGTTACAGGTTCCCCTCTCAAGCTTTGACACTCGCCTCATCGCTGCCTGCTTTGTCCAGTTTCACGACTTCCCTGCGTTCCTTCGCCTTCCGACGTTCTTATATGCAAAGTAAGGTCTCCAAGAGAGTATGTTCTTTTCATTGCCTGGTGAATTTCCTGTCCTGCGTTGTCTAGACTTATTCAGGAGGTTTGAGTATGTTGGTGTTTGTTGGTTCTGTACGGTGTTGGGCGGCGTGTGTAGAGTTTGCTAGTTTTCTGGGAGGTTGACGACTTACGGGTAGAGAAGTCTCGATGCAACTGCGGTGTTCCCAGTGTGTTCTTTCGACATTTTCCACATTTAGTTTCATGACTCCATTTCCTAATTGACTAATATGGCATTTGCCAATCTCATAATTTACCAAATATGCTTAGTGTGGCTATGTCTTTTCACTAGTTTGGTGAGCGAATGTCGAGATTGCTCGGTTGGATTGGTTGGCGAGGTAGGTTTGTGTTGGTACTTCATGCAGTGTATGTTTGACTGCATGTTATGGGAATCGTCTTAGTTGTGCTTGAGTCGTTGACATTTTGTTTGTTTTGAGTCTTGGATGTGTATGGTAGTTTGGTAATCCTCTTTTGGGGGTTTGGAGTCTATCTTTATTGTTTGCTTCTGTCTAGCATGGACCATGTGTCTTGCGCATCAATGTGCTGCACTATTGTCTCTCCACGACGAAAGCTAGCTTCGGTGATGCTCTGGTTTCGTTAGGTGGTGCATGCCTACTTTCCTTTGTCACTTGGTTCACTTTCTTGCTTGGGGAGAGATTTGTATGCTATGGTCTTTTGACCTTGCTTCTATGTCATGTTGTTCTATGAAATCATGCTTGAGTGAATTGTTTTTTGGTGAGTTGAACATAGGTAATTATGTTGATGGAAGCCTGCGCAAAGTCGGCAGCCTGTGATGGTTAGTGTCAGTGTCTCTATCACTAGGTCTTTCTTTTGCTGTTGGGTTTTGTGTGACTTAAGAAGATGTGTCCTTGCTTTGGCCTGCATGTGCTTTCTTTAATGTAATTATTATTTTTAGCCTCCCTGCGTGGTGTGTTGTGCAATTCATTGTAGTCTAGATTTTTTGGTCTAGCTCCGATGTTGTAAGCTTGTCTAGTTGAAATGGACGGGCCACTATAAAATCGTCTCTGGTGGACGATCCACCTTAAAAACTGATAGTACTAGGTTGGTAATCTGCCAAGCTCGTATAATATTGTAATTACTATTTGTAATAATAATAAGTGTTACAGAACACTTTAAAAACCGGTCGGTCTTGCCATATATATATATATATATAATGTATCTATGCAATAAAATTTGAAAATGCAATAAATTCTTAAATCAATTATGTTATTATCGTTTAATTTAAAAGTATAATAAATTTGTTTTCTTTTAAATTATATAATCAAACGGTAGACTTTTCCACTGTTGTGCGGTTATACCAGTTATTGTTGATGTTATTTTCAAATCTATTAAATAATAGTATCGTAGAACATTTTAAAGCTTTCTCCTTATTTCTCTCCGGATATTTTATTTTTATATTAGTTTATCGCTTTATACTATTCACTATTTCTCTCATATTATTTCATTTTTCCTGTCATTTTATATTTTTATATGGACATTTCAAAGTTCACACAATTATTTGCTAATAACTAGCTGCTAAAATTTTATATTTTAGTCCATATATTTAAATTAATTACAAAATCCAAATTTTAAGTAATTTAAATAAATTTAATTAACTAATATTTCTTTTAAATACTAAAAATGACAAAAAAATGCTCGAAATACCTAAACTTCAAATTTTCTATAATCATTTAAGTCTCTCTCAATTCATTTTTAACATTTTACATTTAGTACCATATTTTACAATTAATTACATAATATTAAAACTATTTAAATAACTTTAACAAACTATTTTTCATTGATTCGCCTAATAAATCACATCAAGATTAGCCATATTCATATTAAAAATAAAAAAAATCAAATATATAAACACATCAATCACATAACATAAATTATACACATAAACAACTATCACACAAAAAACCGAATATTCCATTACATCAATGGTGCGCCCAATTACCTCTAATACCTCTTTCTTCCCATCCAGCCTGACTTTCGCCCCTCTTTCAATCAACCCTCGATTTAACCCTTCTCCTTCTCTTCCATCTCCTCCAAGCCTCCCACCTTCAGATCCACCGGACCTCTCCTTTCTCCCTCCTCATCAGATCCCATCCGATTCAAACCCTAATGTGATTTCATCTGACAAAACGAAAAGATGATCTTCGCTATTCTAAGCTAAGCCAAAGAATGCTGGAATCTTTGCCCCTCCATCGATGGAGCTCGTATTCAAAGACAACGTCATGATTCCATCTTCTGATATACTGGAAGCCGCGAAAGAGCAGTGGCAAAGCTATTTGGTGGGCTTTTTCCTGGATAAGCCGCTCAACTTCTATGCTGTTACCAACCATTAGCAGCGTCTATGGAAACCTCAGGGTGTATTTGCGGTAAAGTTTAACGGAAATGTATTCTTCTTCTCGTTTTCCAATTCTGACGAGAGGAATGGAATAGTTCAGGCTGATCCAGTGGTTATCCACAATAAACTATTTATAATCAAACCATGGGACTTAAATATTGGAAGTGATGCAAGTTTGATAAAGAGCGTGCCTGTCTGGATTAAAATGAGGAATATACCGTTGTATGCTTGGACTATGGTCGGGATCAGCTGGTTAGCCTTGCGAGTTGGTAAATTTTTATGTATGGATAAATCAACTAAAAGCTTGGAGAGACTCGAATATGCCAAATGCATGGTGGAAGTTACCTCTCAGCTACCATTAGTTAAGGAAATTCAAGTTGCGTTGCCTGATGGTGGTGAGCAAACGGTCTACGTGCATTACTTATGGAAACCGGAAGTTTGCACTATATGTAACTGTTTCGATCACTCAACGGAAGACTGCAAGAATAGTAAGGGTGTAGTAAGCCAAGAAGTAGAAAACATGACAAACACGAGCTCCAATGTAGCGCAGAACGCAGCAATAACAAACAAGAGTCAAGTAGTGAGAAATGAAGGTGAAGGTAAAGTGCAACATGGTAAAACTGAGAAGTACGGGATACACATTAGAAGGAGTGAGGTTTGGAGAAAAGTCACACAAAGAAGAAATGGGTTTTCACCTAATTTGAAGAACAGTCAAGGAAAAGGATTACAAATGGGTTCCTCAAGCAGTGGTCAAAATAAAAAAGGAGTTAATGGAAAAAAACAACTTTGGTGTTCTAGAAAACATAGAAGAAGATTGCGGTGAAGGATCAAATGATGGGAATAATGGCCGAGTTGAAAGAGTACAGGATGGTGAGATTGAACTAGTAAAGGCTATACTAACTAAAACGTTTGGAGGTAGTAATGCTAGTGCCAATGTTGAGCATACACAAACTAATACTAATGAACTAGTTGGTGATGTTAGCAATGCTAACTGCCGGACAAATACCTAAGGAGATGCAGCGAACTTCGCAAACAAAACTAAACTTCAACAAAAGGCTCCACCTATTTTGATCAGTGAGGAAACCGAAATGCTAGAGGATGGTGAGATAGCGGGAGGTAATGATGAACTGACCAAGGTCGATGAGGGATCAAATGCTTGCGGTGAAGATGATTTAACCCTGCAGTATAGTGAAAATGTAAGGACCTATGAGGTAGAAGCTGTAGTCGATGTTGCAAATGATCAAGTTGCGTGTGCTGTCAGTGGACAAACATCTCTTGATGTGGTGATGAGTTTGGAAAGTAATAAGTGTGGTGATAGAGGTGGCAAGGCTTTACAGCAACCAAATGTAACAACAATAGAAAAACAGAACCTACATGAGAATCCAACTTTGAATGAAAATGCTGAAAACGTGAGTACTTTGGTGGTGACTGAGCAGCTATTGGAAAGGGATGCTGATAATTGTGAAGGAGCTGAAGATTTTAGTGCGGCCCTAATCCAATCAATCTCAGAGGACTTGCAACATATAAATGAAAAGCTTCAATTTGAGCTTGATGGATTTGAATCAAACTCTAAGCAGTATTATATGACTTTGAAGACATTGAAGGACTTCAGAGACTTTAAAGAGAGGAACAAGCTAGACCAGTTGAATAAAACCAGGCTTAAAGGAGTCGCTGACTTGGTTAAGCAGATGGTTATTAGTGTAAACAATAGAGGTCAAACAACTCCAACTTCTAAGTTCAAGAACCCGTACGCTCACATTGCAGCGCCACTTGCTTACAAAGAACGGCCTCCAGACCCCGCTATTGAACCTGTGGCAGTGAGCTCCAACGAAAAGGCAAAATCTAATACGCCGATCACTCGAAGTAGGAAGAAGGGGATGCTAAGGAACATGCAAGAGAATGGTTAATTGTCTTTGACAGTGTTGAACCAAGGTGAAATGTATTGTTATATTCTAGTGTCAGTGACTTTGTAAAATTGGTTTAGTAGCTAATGTTATTGTAATGTTGTATCTTCTTCCCTGCGTGGAAGCTTAGTTGATATACACATGGTATATCACCTGAATTCTCTTGTATCTTTTCTATTTTTAATAAAAGAGTGTTACAAAACACTATAAAAACCGGTCGGCCTTGCCAGAAAAAAACTATCACAAGTTCAAAGTTGAACTCATTTACGTCAATATATTTACCGTGTATCGTATTGTAATATTAATGTCAAATGCCTACATTTTAAAATTATTTAGTTATTTTCAAAGTAGTATACAATATCACTTAACATTGTACATTTATGTTAGCACGTTTAAATTAATTATATATGTGATTTTGAATTTAACAAATGGATTCAATCGATAAATTATTGTTAATTCATTTAATTAACGTTAAGTGTGATGTTTTAAAATGTACTCCATGTTCGTATCAACATAAATGAAAAAAAAAACAGTCTTTCTTTCAAATATAAAGTTAGATAAGTCACACAATTCAAATATATATGTAAACAATAGTAAAAAATAAAAAAATACAAACCGAAGAAAACAATTTATGCTTTAAATACCGACATTTTGATATTTCAACAATTATTTGTTGAACCTTCGCAATTCTTTCGTGATATTTTTTGTATTTCAATTTATATGTTTAAACTACTCATGAAATATTAAATTCTAATCTTAGAGAATATTTTGTCCAATTTTCCAATAGCTCTTAAAAGTGTACCCTAATTTTACTATGTACATTCATATTAAAAAGTGTAGTTTTCCATGCAACTATAGAGATGTATAAATCACATAACATGAATTATGTATATTATAAATTATAATAAAGTTAATTTATAAATTAGCTATAATTCATTTATATTAAGAATTTACCATAAACTATATCATTAAATTGTTTTTAAACATCAGTAACTCTAGAACATTTTTTTTTAATTGCGGTATTAGGAAGAACATATTGAGGTGCCCTTAGCACCACACTAAAAATATTCTTAGATACACACATACATACATATTGTTTTTATAAGCTATAGACATCAAATTTTATTATATATTTCATAACAAAGTTCTCATTTTAACATTAAAATAATAAATACTATTTTTAATACAACAATTCTAGTTCACCCGGATATGTTTTTATCAAACAATGCGAACAAGAGAGAAGCAGCTGACCGCTCCTGAATTTCAGCCACCATTTTTCAAAATTCCTAAAGGATCGGGAATGGGGATACGTATCGTTTGTGTAAAATGGTATCAGGTAAGATATTTTTCGTCGGATTCGGATAACATGCTTGACTCGGCGCACTGTAGATCCGATAATGAGCTTTCCATTTTTTCCCGAAAATCGCCTATTAATTATTTTATCCCCAGGAAAGTTCATCCTCGTCCTTATCTCGCATTTTATATATATTAAAATAAAATTAATTAACTTTGATATTCAGTTCAATGGGTTCCATAGATAATTCAACAATGACTTATTCTCTTCCTCAGAATTCCCTTTTTCTTGGATTTGATAGCTCAACTCAGTAAGTATACAAATCTGATTTTCATGCTTAAATTGTTGTTGTTTTCGTTGTCATATCTAGGTTTTGTTACGCTGAATAAGATTGCATATGCAATATATTCAGCGTAGCAGAATTATTAAAAATCAGGGATTTGAGTTTTATTTGATTGATCCTGTTTGGTACTTGTAGAGCAAAATTAAATTTTTAGGTTTTGGCTTCATTAGAAAATAAGCGTTAAGTACTGAACTTTGATTTACGAGTAATTCGCTTTTTTTCTTCATAAAATAACCTGAATTTTTCGTTGTCAAAATGTTTCATTTCACGATTACTATTATTGACAGATCGCTAAAAGCTACAGTGCTAGATGCAAACCTCACGATCATCGCATCAGAGACCATACATTTCGACTCCCAACTCCCACACTACAAAACCAAAGATGGAGTCTACAGAGATACCTCAGAAAACGGAAGAATAGTCTCTCCCACTCTAATGTGGATCGAAGCACTCGACACTCTCCTTTCAAAACTAAGCTCAAAAGTCGACTTCAGCAAAGTTGTAGCCATATCTGGCAGTGGACAGCAGCATGGAAGCGTGTACTGGAAGAAGGGAAGTTCTGTAGTTTTATCATCTTTAGATTCGAGCAAGACTTTGCTGTCTCAACTTGAAAATGCGTTCTCTACTAAAGAGTCCCCTGTTTGGATGGATAGTAGCACTACTTCTCAGTGTAGGGAGATGGAAAAAGCCGTGGGAGGTGCTTTGGAGATGTCTAAACTTACTGGATCCAGGGCATATGAGAGGTTTACTGGACCTCAGATTAAGAAATTGTATGAGAGGAAGAAAGAGGTTTACGATGAGACTGAGAGAATCTCGCTTGTTAGCTCTTTTATGGCTAGTTTGTTTGCTGGTAAGTATGTCAGTATTGATGAAACTGATGCAGCTGGAATGAATTTGATGGATATTAAAGACCGCGTGTGGTCTAAGGCTATTTTGGAGGTGAGTTAGTTCATTTTGTTTAGAACAGAATTATATATGATTATAGTATCAGTTATCATTATAACACACACACACACGTGTTTGCGTATGTGTTCTTATCTGTTAATATATGATAAGCATTAAGATTTTTGATAAGCAAAATTTCTATAAGCATAAAAAAATAAATTACTTAATGCTTAATAATCAGGCATATAACGGTAAAAATGATTGCAAAACACTTGCAATAAGTGGCTAATGGTTTCATATAGCTTAATGTATTTTGTTGAGTGGAAAACAAAAAATTCCAGTAAATACTTTCTTATGAATAAATTGAGTGTTTTTTTGGATGTTAACATCATTTCTTTTTGTAGGTTACTGCTCCAGGATTGGAAGAAAAACTTGGGAAACTGGCACCAGCTCATGCGGTTGCTGGTGCAATAGCTCCTTATTTTGTTGAAAGGTTGGTCACTATTTGTATGTTTTTCATTCTTCTTTGTTCAGTGTCAATACATGGTATGCTAGATTCGTAATTTTATCTCATGTGTAAATAATTATATACATTTTATGCCACATCTATACTCCATTGTTACATTGTTTTCTTTTTCTTTTGCCCATATAGTATTTGTCCGATTCATGTGGTATCAAGACTTTAATCTTTCTATAACCTTGAAATTTTACCTTTTGTAGAAGCCCAAGAAAAGGTTTGTTCTCGCCTCATGAAGGATGTCTGACTGTTAACATAATACCTTTGGTGTTACGCTTCATTGATGTCAACGTAAATATCGGAAACACCCCAATACGTACATTAACGAAGTCTTAATATCACTTAAAAATAAAATATAAACAATAACTTGAAAATATAATCTAACAAATAAGCTTTCTTTAAAAACTTGAAACACCACTCTATAGATATTACAACTTAATATTACTTGAAAATAGGATCTAACAAATAAACCTCTTTTATAAATCCGTTCACTATTAGTTGTAAATGTTAAAAAATTCAAACTGACAAATAATTAGATGTTGCGACTTGTAAAAATAAAAATATAAACTAGCTCATAGTTATGAAAGGCGCGCCGTGGCGCGCGCAATGGCGTAGGGCGCGGCGAGGCGTTTGCGCCATTTTTGTTTGCGGCGCGGCGCATATGAAAAGGCGCACCAAATGGCACAAATGGCGTGCGGCGCATAAATGGCGCGCCTTTTCTTTATTTTATGGGTTTTTGTTTTTTTTCGCATTTCAAACTACTATAACCACCACTACAAATACTCTTACCATCACTACAACCACCATCACAACTACTATTACTATTACTATTATTATCATAATGATATGAAATATGAAAAAATTTGTTAATATCTTTTTTTCAGTTATATGAAAACATAATTACATCATCATTATTTCCTATATGATTATCATCGGCGAGTTAATAACCTTATAATTATGTAACTGGCTGATCTTAGCATGTCGATATTTAGAACTGACATATGTTTTATTATCCAACTTAGTTTAGATTCCTTTTAATATTGTCAGAAGTATATAATTTAATGTATAAAAGATCATAAAATATTGTTTATGCAAAAGCAAATGAATGAAACTCTGAAGCCGTGAACGATATATCAAGAGAAGCAAATTTGGAGGAAGAAAAAATATTCTCATAAGATAAGCATTCAAGCAGCTCTGAAACATACCCTTGGATTTTATTTTATTTTTGCATATACGTAAATATGTCCAATGTCTTTGTACGATTTGTCTGTAACATAAAAATATTTCATGATTTGGTATTTGTTAAATACAATCGAGCATTAAAAAGAATGTATAATATTTGTGACACTGTTGGTCCAGTATCTTTGAATAATATTGATGATTGTAATTAATGGTTAAATGAATATATGGCTAATACTGAAGATGAGCTTGTGTTCGACGATGAGGATGACCTGACTTGGTGTGTTGCTGCTAGAGCAGCAAGAGTGGAGAGATTCGGTTATTTAGCTCATCTTTGATGTGTATTATTATTTTTTGATTTGAAAACTATTGTGCTTGAAATTTTATGCTTTATGTTTTTTTTTTGTAAAATACATAAAAAAAAATTCGTTGCGTATATTTTAGCAAAAAATAGATTTTTTTTTAAATCTTTTGTTAAAATATTAATTATACTAAAAAAAGTAAACATGCGCAGTAAATTAAAAAGGCACGCGCCATTTGCCGTGCCGTGCGTCAAGGCTCCAGAGAGGGTTTGCGCCTTTTTGCGCCGTGCGCCATTAATAACACTGAACTAGCTACACTTGTTTTCAATGCAGATGGATGGCTAAATATTTGTACAAATTTTCTCTTGAATGTTTTTAACATATATAATTTATAGAAAAACAATGCATGCGGGAATAGCATGTCCTCATTGCGCGCAAAGCATGTGCCATAGCGCTCATCCATGAGAATTATGCCACGGTTGCTAATTCAAACTTTTGGTCTCTTATTTGGTATGTCAATATTTTATCAAATGATATTCTGGATTAAATTTTTGGACTTTAACAGGTATAATTTCAGTAGCAATTGTCTGGTTATTCAATGGTCAGGAGACAATCCTAACAGCTTAGCAGGTAAACATCTACGATTCTATGTTTCATTCTTAATTGTTGTTGCATAAGAATGATTCAACATTTTAGTACTTGCGTATTTCTTAAGTTTCGGGTTTTGGTCTGATGTTGACTGACTGAAAAGTCTTCATCCAAAGCTTCAACTAACGAAATCGTTGCATATATTTACTTAGCTTTAAGATGGAATTCACAGCACTGCATGAAATTCTAATTAGACATTATATTTTCAATATTGATGAAAAGGGAAATAAAAACTCCTGTATGCAACTCTGCTAAATTTGTTTTATCACAGTGTGCATAAACATAAGTATCCATCGCTAAAAGTCTGACAAATTCGAAGTTACTATATTGACCAAAGAAGAAGAAGAAAAAATCTGGTTGTGCACTTCGATATTTAACTTCATGGACCAAATTATTCAACAAGACTTAAATATCTATAGGTTTGACTCTCAATTCTCCTGGAGATCTGGCAATTAGTTTGGGGACCAGTGATACGGTAAGTATACTTTATTGTTATTTATTTTTTCACAGAAGGTATACAAAGTTGTTTTTTTTTTGTTTTGTTTTTTGTTTTTTTTTGTTTTTTTTTTTTTTTTTTGGGGTGGGGGGGATGATTAAGTTTATTTTGATGATTACTTTTTTGAAGGTATTTGGAATTACGGATGAGCTCAATCCAAGTCTAGAAGGCCATGTATTCCCTAATCCGGTTGACCCGAAATGCTATATGGTTATGCTATGTTACAAAAATGGCTCTCTAGCTAGAGAAGGTTCCTTTTTTATATATCTTTTCGTTTTTACGAATTTTGAATTTCATGTGTATATATATGTGTGTATGTGTGTGTGTATATACATATATATATATATATGTATGTGTGTGTGTGTGTGTGTGTGTGTGTGTGTGTAAGTGAAAATTAAACTGCTTCCCTTCTTGTAGATGTGCGTAATAGGTATGCTGAACGCTCGTGGGATGGGTTCAACAAGTCCTTGAATGAAACTCCTGCTCTTAATGGTTTGTGTTTTTAGCTTTTACATGTCCTTATATTCAATATGACTTGATTTCAGTGGGGTTATAATAATGGTATACATATTAGATGTTTATGTATAAAATATCTGCACTTACACGCTGTTTATTCTTGTGTTATTACAGGTGGAAAGTTGGGTTTTTACTATTTGGACCATGAAATCCTTCCTCCCTTGCCAAGTTAGTTTAGACTCTTTTTTTGTTTCGGTCGTTGATGTTGTTTTGGAAACTTAAACAAATGGCTACATTTCATCAATGAATCTTTCCCTTGGTTTATAGTAATTTGGTTTGGTTTACACATAGACTGAGACAAACTTATGCTTAATAGAATATGCATTAATCTTGTAACAATTTTTTTTTACCCTTGCTTTAGCTACTTTTCGAAACTTCCAACACACTTATTGCAAATATTAGCCTGTCACATTGATGTTGATTCAGTATTTCTCTCGACCTAGTTCAAGATTGCGCCAAACTATTTTTTTTTTCCCCTTTATTTTCTGAAAATTTGTCATGATGTATTCTAAAAAATTGAGCAAAAATAGTTTTCCGCAATTACAAAGTAAGACAGGAGAAAATTACTGAATCAACGACAATTTAGATTTAAATTTGTTACATGTTTTGAATAGTCAGTTAAATTGATAATTTGAAAAAGGAAAAAAAAAATGTTGGTATGAATAAGCATTAACATATGAGCCGATGTATGTGTAGTTGGGTTTCACCATTATGTGCTAGACAACTTCTCTGGCAATTCACTAGATGAAGTAAAAGTGCGCGAGGTTGAGGAGTTTGATGCACCTTCTGAGGTTAGTGTAAATCTGGTGTTAAAAGTTATATCATATTCATATACAAAAGCACGTAAAAACGAAGTAAAGCATTTTTTTTTTTTTTGAAGATACGTGCCATTATAGAAGGGCAGTTCCTCTCTATGAGAGGCCATGCTGAGAGATTTGGCATGCCTACTCCCCCTAAACGAATTATTGCAACTGGTGGAGCTTCATCAAATGATTCGATTCTTGGATCTATAGCTAATGTCTTTGGCTGCCCTGTGTACACCGTTGAAAGACCTGGTATGTGAATTTGATTACTGCAGTGAATATATGTGATCATAATCAGTGTCCTTCTCGATTATAGTTAGTAAGTTTAAATTAATTAATTTAATTAATTGTCTTGCTAAAATAATAATATATGATCTTCAATTCAAATCAGAATCTGGCTATCCTTTTATCGGTTCCTTTTCTTAATCATATCTCTCTCTTTTGTAACATCCTTATTTTAACCACTAACTTTTATTTATTTAGAAGTATGATGTGACAACGAGGAAAATAAGTGTACTCTATGTGTGTGTGTGTGTGTGTGTGTGTGTGTGTATTAATAGTTGTAACACCTTGTTTCACTTTTTTTGGTGTAAAAGTAAATTATTAAAAACGCCTCTACTTCCTTTCATAAATATATGGTTAAACTTTAATAACTCTCAAAAGCACGATCTAATAATTAAACGCCCTTTACAGTTCGAAATGCACATTTATAGATATTACTAGTAAGTCCTACATCACTTGAAAATATGATATGTAAATAAACTTCACGAATTCAAAACCTCTATCTGTATTTAATTTAGAAATAAGATTCAATAAATACAACGTGGAAATAATAATTCAGACTAATTATACATGGCTTCATCATAAAAATACGACTAAATATTTGTTAAAGTTACTTCCATTGAATGTATTCAACAAATAGTATTTGTAGAAAAACAATTCACGTGCGAAGTATATGTCAGCACTACACGCGAAGCACATTTATTCTGTTCACACATGCACATTTATTTTAAAGAGTGAATGAAAATTTTATTTGAATTTATTTAATTGTGAAATACAAAGGTATATCTTTATTATTTTATTAATAGCTGTAGTACCTCGATGTCCTACTTTTTTGGTATCAACATGAACTACCAAAAATGTCATTCTATCTTAATATTACTTAAAAAATGCATGCAACTCTTTTTTTTTTTTTTTTTTTTTTTTTTTTTTTACAAATTCAAAATACTTCTTTGCGAATATTACCAAATGTTAGTGTTGCTTAAATATATGATGCTACTTCTTTCACAAACTAAAAATTTACCTTTGCAAATAATATCAAACCTTACTGTTGCTTAAATACATGATTTATCAAATAAAGTTTCTTTAGACATTTGAAACTTCATTCTACAAATATCACTAAATCTTAATTTCACTTAAAAATAAATTCTAACATAAATTTCTTTCACAAATTAATATAAATAAAATTGGGTTGCAGCTAAGAAATAAAAATTCAAACTTGCTACACAAAATTTCCACAAAAAGGAACGATTTAGCTTTTGTATAGATTTTTATCTTTAATATTCTACATATTCAATTTATAGAAGAATAATTAATGCGTAAAATTACCAAAAACACTCCTACATCAAAATTTAATATCACTTGAAAATATGATTTAACAATTTAGTTTCTTTTATAAATTTAAAATGTTTGCGGATGTTATCAAAATTTAATATCACTTAAAAATATGATCTAATAAATAAAATTCTTTTACAAATTCAAAAATGTTCATGTATAAATACTATCAAATCTTAATATTATTTAAAATGATCTAACAAATAATAATTAATTAATAATATAAATATAAATCCAAACATAAAAAATAAATGATGTTGCAACTTAGAAATAAAATTTAAACTACCAACAAGTGATTCAACATAGAGAAATGATGAAATATTTCTACAAATCATTTGTTCTTAAATGTGTTAAACATATACAATAAATAAAACCTCTATTTTGTTCATGCATGCACTTTATTTTAAACAATGAATGAAAATTTTATTAGTTTAATTTAATTGTGAGACACAAAGGTATGTATATCTTTATTATTTTATTTTATTATCTTTATTAAAGCTTTGGTGTCACACTCTTTTGGTGTAAACGTAAACATTACTCTTTTCATGGATTAGAGTTGTTAATATCCCTTCAAAGTAGGATTTTGGAATTAAATTTCTTTCACAAACTTAAATATTCTTAAAAATTAATAACTTAAAATAGGATCTAATAATTGAACATTTTTTACAAATTCAAAATGTTGATCTAAAAAATATCATCAAAATTTATCACTTAAAAATTGAATGGAACAAATAAACTTTCTTTGTAAAATTTATTTTTTATTGATTAATAATATAAATAAATAAAATAAAATAATAAAAGGAACAGTTTGGTCAAGGTCCGGTTTAAGTTTCAAAATATTAAAAAACTGTCTTGAAAACTTTATAAATTAGGCTTCTGTTTTTCGAAGAACAACAAAAAATAACGTAAAAGTTATCAATTTTCGAAACTTAATTCAATACCTAATCATTTTCATATTCATGTAACAAAAGTACAAAAATAATTTCAAAAATAAAAAAAAAAATCACGTTTTAGCAAAATCTTGCAAATGTTCGAAAAATTGTAGACATCGCTGCAATTATATCAAAATATTGCATGTTTTTATGCAAATTTTGTTGATTGCTTCAAACTTTGAAATTAAATTCTTTCATTTATTCGAACATCATATTATTGTAGAAAAACCATAAAAAACGATAAATATTGCATGCCAATGAATATATCACTTCCAGTAAAATTGCAGAAATAATAGCAACTGTATAGAAAAATTGCAGATATGTCTGCAGTTTTAAGATATAAGAGACATGTCTGCAATACATTTGGATTTTTGCAGAAATGTCAGCACTAATTCACAATAAATGCTGATGTTTCAACAACTTATTTTTAATACACTATGAAATAGTTGCTGATATGTAAGTAATTATTCAAAATAATTGCAGACATTTCAGCAACTTATTTTTCCTTAGCCGTATCAACAATACACTATGCAATTGTTGCTGATGTCTGCATTTTTTACAATAAGTGCAGACACTTTAACTACTTTTTCTTCAAAACTTTACGCCAATGTTTACAAAAAATTTCTTTATGCAGTATCACAAAAAATCACGAATAAGGACCCGCTTTGCATACAAATTTAGAGAGGGATCCGCTTTGCATTATATTTTATTTTAAGGTTGCCTCCCTAATTTCCACATAATAAAAGCTTTAAGTTATGACGTCCAAATTAAAATTAACACTACATATGATTTCATTCCAAAAATATGGTTAAATATCAAAATAAACAAGTCATTTTCTCTTGAATGTACATGTAATTTGTAAAAAAAATAAAAAATAAAAAATAAAACAATTTGTACATGAAGAGCGTGCATCACTTAAAAATAGAAATTAAACTTTTTTGTTAATTCAAAATGTCTCTCTTTAAATATTATGAAATCAAATCACTTAAAAATATGATCTAACAATTTTTTTTTTTTTTTTTTTGCATTTTTTTGTTAATAAATATTGAAACAAAAATTCAAAGTAATAAAAAAACCAGATGTTGCAATTTGAAAATATTGGTTCAAACTAACTACACGATTCAACTCGAAAATATGACTAAATACTTGTGCCAGTCATTTTCTATTGAATGTGTAGACAGACAATTCACATGCGAAGTGTTGTCACAATCACGCACGAAGCGCGCACCATAACGCTATTATATAATAGCTGTAATACCTTTAGCGTCATACTTCTTTTGCTTCAGATTGAACTGCCAAAAGCGTCTCTCTATAAATATCACTAGATTTTAATGCTTAAAAATAGAATTTAACGATTAAACTTCCGTTATAAATTTGAAAACTCTCTCCATGGGTAGTCTCAGATTTTAATATCACTTAACAAAAGCATCTAACAAATAAACTTCCTTCATAAATTTTTTCTTTATCGATTAATAACATAAACAAAAATTCAATATAACAAAAAAATTAGATGTTGCAAATTAGATATAAAAATTCAATATAACAAAAAAATAGATGTTTCAAATTAGAAATCAAAATTCAAACGAATTACATATCATTTCAAATTTTCAATGCAAAAATATTTTAAATATTTATACAAATAATTTTCTTTTGGATATGCCAAACATATACAATTTTTGATAAAACCAAATTCATGCATGAATCACATACAAAGCGCGTGCACGCGGGCGCGTGTGTAAATGTGTGTATATAAATAGCTGATGCAAGTAGTGGCACATTCCAACATCTATAGCTGATGCAAGTAGTGGCACATACCAACATCCGTTATGTTTAATTTTTGTGTTTTATTTTGTGATCAAATAGCCGGCAATGTATGCGATATACATGCTCATTTCTGCCACACCTCTATTGTTCTCCGATTTCAGCCACACATCTTCATTCCGACATCCACTGTGTTTAATTTTTGTGTTTTATTTTGTGATTTATTTTGTGATTTATTTTGTGATTAAATAGCCGGCAATGTATGCGATATACATACTCATTTCTGCCACACCTCTATTATTCTCTGATTTCAGCCACACGTCTTGAATTAAATGATGCAATGTAAAAGATTCAGAAAATAGACATTTGCAATGAATTATTTTCATAAAATGCAGATTCTGCATCTTTGGGCGCTGCATTACGTGCTGCACACGGATGGCTGTGTAACAAGGCGGGTAAGTTTGTACCGATGTCATCACTGTATGAAGGAAGATTGGAGAAAACTTCGCTGAACCCTAAGCTTACAAAAGCTGCTGGAGATGAGGAGCTTTTGTCCAAGTATGCTTTGCTGGTGAAAAAGAGGATGGAGATTGAGAAGGAGCTCGTTCACAGATTTAGCCGCTAAGACATTGATACGTTGCTTATAGGTTGAATAGTTGTATTTTTATTTTAGCTATTGATAATAAGGTAATGGCTTTTGGCTTGGAAACTTCAGTGTTTCTTTTACTGTGTCTGAAACAAGTTTTCCTCCGCTGCTTATTTGAAAATTTTAGCAATTGATAAAGTGATATAAAGTTACATGTTTCTTTTAGGAGAAAGGGTATCTTACGATCTTTTTTAACTGACAATCTTACTTATAATTAAAGGGTTTTGTTAAAGGGATTCTCTCTTAAAGGGCTTCTTTATTTAGTTAAGTTTTAATGATAGCATTTATGGAAAATTAGTTTTAAAGAAAATTAATAAAAAAGTAATAAATGAGTTTATCATTTTCAATTAGAGGAAAACACACATAAGGACAAACTTTGAATAAAAGTTAGGTTGAAGGACATAGTTTCTTTTTTAGGTTGAAGGGCGATTTTATAAAAAAAATTAAGCTGAAAGAAAATGAAAGAAAATATTAAACGCAACAAGCATTTTGTGGAGTATAATGCTAGTTGTAACTAATATTTCTGTGTAGTGTAAAAACCGATTGTAATGTTAGCTATTTCAAACTATTTTTTTCTTCAAAATTTGTCCTTTTTAATTACCACTTTCAGTTATATGGAAAGTGTGGTGCTACGGGCATCCCAATTTTCTATTTCTATTACCACAACTAAAAAATACCATAAAAATTACCCTTTCACTCCTCTTGATATCTCAAATTAAAAAATAGGGGAAACCACCGTTTATATCTATTTCTCCCTCTCAATTTCAATTCGTCCATTCTTTCTCTTTCGAAAACCCTAGACCGCCATGATTTTTGTTTTCAACGTGTTCATTCATCTTTTTCTTCAGTGAATTCTACGCTACTACAAGAATGAGTAGATGCAAATAAAAAGTTGTAAATAAAGATCAAATTTAGCAAAATATAAGAAGTGAAGATGAATTTTGAAGCCGTGAAAAGCAGCAACGTTAAAGGAAGGAACGATTTAGGGTTTTAGATTATGGTTGAATACATGGTTATTTTGGCAATTAACGGTTGAGTGGGAGATTTGAAAAAGATCAATGTGGTATTAGGAAGCATATAAAATTTAATGTGTTTTAATTTTTTTAGTTATGGTAATAGAAAAGGGAAATTGGGGTGCTCTTGGCACCACACTATAAAAATGATGATAAATGAATTTATCATTTTTCTGTATGACTTAAAAAGATAAATGCTTTTTTTATGTAAAATTATCTTAAAAATGCTGTAATATATTATAATAATAAGGGTGAATATGCTGAATGCGAGAGATATTATTGTAATTTAAAGAACATATAGAGTCTATAAATTGAAAGTTCATTTGTGTTGTATGTAGATCTAAATAATAGTAATAATGAGTCTCTTCCTGATATGGCTTCCCTTCTTTATTATATGTTCTTGTTTTATTTTATAACACGTTATCAACATGAAATTCTATTAGAGCTGTTTTAATATTTTTATATATTCAGATTTGAAATCTTCTAGATCTACATTTACGAATTTGTTATGTAGATAATTTTTATTTGAGGATTCTTGATTCATGGATTTTTAGATTTGTTTTGTAATTATTTTCTGCTTGAGAATCCTTGATTAATGGACCTATGGATTTGTTCTGCAATTATTTCTCTACTTAAGAATTCTTGATTCAAATTTCTATCTTCGATTTTTTTTATTTTTTGTAGATCTAGATTGAGTTCTAATGGATCTAATTTTATCTTTTCCAATCTACTATTACTTTTCATATGCAATATTTTTTGAAAGACTAAAGATATAATATCTCTTGATTTTTTTTGATGTATACTAACAAAATTATGGGTATAAAATATAATGGTGTGGCATTTGAATTTAGGTAAAATTGAAAAAGGAAAATTTGAAAACTCACAATGTAAACAAATTCTTTTAAATTTGAAAAAAAAGAAACGAGGAACCTGAAGTACATATATATATGCATAAAGCTGAAAAGTTAAAACTTTTAAAAGCTGAAATAAAGCCTCAAAGCATATAAATGCATTCAATATTTGCTTATAGCTAAGTACATAGAATTCAATAATAGGAAAGGATTTGAAAAATCAATGAAAGAAAAGGTTTCAACGAAAAGCAAAAGGCTTATATTGAAATTTTATGTTACACATAATTTCTTGAAAAAATTGTTGTTAGAATAGATCATTACATTGATCAGGAAGTATCAAACTCTATTTGATGTAGTAAATTATTGAAATATGTTCTATTATATTGTACTATTTTTCCTTCACTAAGATTTTTCCTATATAGTTTTTCTTAGTAAGGTTTTTAACGAGGCACCATCTTGATGCAGAAGTATCAAACTTCATTAGATGAAATGATATATTAAAATATGTCATTGTACTCTTTTTCCTTCACTAAGATTTTCCCATTGGGTTTTTCTTAGTAAGGTTTGAATAAGGCAGCATTCTGATTTAGAAATATCAAACATTTTTAAATGCAGTAAACTATTATTTAAGAAGACAATGCAGCTTGCATGGTTTAGATTCCAGTAGATTATGTCAATGGCGATAGGATGATCACAATTCTCGTAAATTTTTCTTCACACGTGAACTACAAAAGGACACCAAGATAGGTGAAACAAATCCAATCTCATGAAAGTCGGACGTATTTATTCCCAAAGGCACTTTCAAAATCAACGTTTCAAAAGATGGTGCATAAAATTAACGTGCGTTGGCAACATCAACGGACTAATTTAAATAATGCATTATAAGTTAGGGGGAGCTAGGGGTGAGCAAACCCCGATTCGGTTCGGTTTTGGGGTAAAACCGAAACCGGAACTGAAAGACCTCAGTTTTAAAAATCGATAACTGAAACTGAACCGAAGCATCGGTTTCGGTTTCAAAACCACGATTTCGGTTTTTATCAGTTCGGTTTTAAAACCGATTTAAACAAAAAATATTATAAATTTAAACAACCATAAAAGAAATTAAAATAAATTGTTTCAACCGAGTGTACTGAGACACATGTACATAGTACAGATTAATCGACTATAAGTCATCCAAAGTAGTACAAAGCTAAGCTAGCTAGCTCTAAGTCGAAGACAAGAAACGAAAAAAAAAGGAAATGAGCAGGAGCACTCCAGTGAAACACACTACAGCATACCACCAACAACTTGGAATTCTAGAAAATAGTCTACTGGTATCTCAACTTTCATCTTCAATTCAAAACATCCAATAATCTACCAAAACAAGAAATGGACATTTTATATTAGTCTACCCCTAATCCTGTATTCAGCTAAATCAAATGAGTGAAGCAGTGACCAGTGTGTATATACTATATAATACGAAACAACATGCAGCAAGAGACAATATGCAACATTTTATAATTCGGTTCGGTTCAGTTTGGATCTAAAACCGAAATATTAGTACGGTTCGGTTTTTTGATTTTCGGTTTCGGTTTTTTTCGGTTCGGTTTTTTTCCGGTTTCGGTTTGGTTTCAGTTTTATTTTGGTTTTTTGCTCACCCCTAGGGGGAGGATATAAAATTAAGTTATAACGTACTTCCTTCACTAATATTTTTTCCATTAGGTTTTGTTAGTAAGCTTTCTTCACTGATATTGATCCTGAAATATCAACTCTCATTCTAACACTGTAAAACATGTTATTTAAAGTGAAATAAAATTGTACTATTTTTTTTATTTATGTTTTTTCTCACTAGATTTTCATAAAAGGTTTTTTTAATGAGGCAGATATCATCTTTGCATACGTGTTTTCAAGGTGGAGTGTTGTAATATATTAGAATAATAAGGGTGGGATATTATTGTAATTCACAGAGCATGTAGAGTCTATAAATTGAAAATTCATTTATGTTGTATGTAGATCTAAATCAATTAAAGGACATCTCCCTAATATAATCTGTTCTTTCTAATGGTTTATTATCTGTTCTTGTTTTATTTTATAACTTAAAACTTATTATTCAAAAGTAATGTCAACAAAACTAATTATTCTGGAAAAAGAAGTCCTTCAACCTAATTTTCACTTTTGTTAATATATGTCCTAACAACACATTTTAAGGGTGAGTGTTGTTAACTAAAAGATCATATTTTTTAATTGCAAATACTTAATTTGATATTGTACAAATAATAAGGAGTTGAATTCGAGAGAGAGTATATTGGTAAATTGATAACATTTACATGTGCCTTAAGGACATGTGTTAACATTTTTTATAGTTGATTTTGACCATGTAACTGTTGCAAAGTAATGATTTAATTATGAATCGAGTATTCCCAGCTTCTCCTTTATTTGGGCACATCTTAACATTTTCCATAATTAAATTATGATTTTTTGACCATGCTTGTTGTAAGTAGGGCTGTCAACAAATACTTTCAGATACAGATAGTGCTGTATCCGCATCTGTAATTATTTCTGGATATCAGATATCTATATCCGTGGATATAGACGAATGTCGGATAATTATCCTATCCGCGAACGTTTGATAAATTAAGAAACATAAATAAGAAAATTTAGTTTAATATAAATATTTTACCATCCCATTGGTTATTAAAGTGTTAAAGATTAACAGATATGATGATAATAAATAATTTTGAATTGTTAACATGTATTTTACGCATAAAATATGAATTTCAAACTTAATAAAATAATAAATTTATACCTTTTAACATACTAAAATGCATATAATTCTGAAATGGTCCGAACTATTTTTTTCGACTGTGGATGTCTTCATATCTGCATCCATTTTTTGGATATCGAATATTTATACACTTGTTAAATACGGATGTGAACGGATTTCGAATTTTTCGGTTATCCATTGACAGCCATAGTTGTAATCAAGTAAGTGATGGTTCAGTTATGAATTTATAGAGTATTCCGTTCTTTATCGAGGCAATATTTGACTTTATTTTATATCTCATTCTCTTTATGATTCGTTGATTATCTTATTTTGGTTGTTCAAAAAATAGGTATTAGGGGAATTTTAAGGCGAATACCTTAAAAGAGATTTTTGTAAAGGACAAATTATTTAAAAGAACTAGGAAAAAGGCAGGCGTACTTTTATTTTACATCAATGACAAGCTTGAAGCCTAAATTCGTGTAAACCGCTTTTCCTCTTTCTTCACTACTAACTAGTGTGTAACCCGTGCGTTGCACACGATAATGTTATAAAATATAGATTTAACATTTTTATTGTTAAAGTTGAAAATTATTATACAACACACGATAAAATTGGCAGAATAAATGTAATATACATTATTGTTGTTGTTTATGTATGGTATGAGTTATGTAACTTATATTTCTTTGAAGTAAAACAAAAAATTTATTGTTTTTACTATTATGAGCAAGTATTCTTGTTGAAATTAACATATTATAATTTTTTAGATGAATTAGAAAATATTATTTGACTTATTTATTTTATATATGTTAAAAATGAAAATATGTAATTAGTTAAAATATAGTGACTTAAGGGTAAATAATATGAGTAGACTGAGAAGGATTTTGTAAAAAGATTGCGGGAATTTGAATGCGGAGTTATATGAAGTTAAAAATATAACTTTTTGACGTTGTATATGATAAATTTAATGTTTATTTACATAAATGATTATTGTTAATTTAAATTTTAACTTTATTATTATCGTTTATGTAAATAAATATATGCATGTGATATATATATATATATATATATATATATATATATATGTATATGTATAGAGGCACGCTCCAGGGCACTCCTATTTGGTAGCACCCCTTTTGCACTCCATTCTAAACCACTCATTTATAGTTTAATAAGTTAGTGGAGGGTATATATATAGTTAAACACAAATTTTTCGTTTTTGTTTTTATTAGTATGCATATACGATCGATATATATAGATTATTTAAAATATTTTAAATTTGAGATTTCGTAAGTATTAATACGTGGATCTAGACATGGAAGATGAAGAAAAGTCGATGAAATTGTACATAACTATAGAAACATCAAAATATTGATATTTAAAGTTAAAAACAGAATTCAAAAGTGTAGATAAATTTATCGAGATAAATGAATAATAAATTATTTTTGCTAATGTTATTCATGAAAAATATTTATGATATATGAATTATATATTTTTATATTTAAATGAGAACTCTATGTAACTGCTTTTCTTAATATGAATGTGACATACAAATTGAAACTATCACATTTACGTATTTATTAGATAAATTAATGAATATTTATTAATTAAATTTATTCTAATATAGTAAAACTAAGATTACATGGTTAATTAAAAATATATTAATGTAAATGTAAATGTAAAAAAATATGTGACATTGAGGTGGGTTTCGTAAGCAACCCTAGAAATTTCAAAATGTAAACACTTTTAGTTAAAATAAAAAAAATTATAACGTAATGCATCATTGTATCAATATAGATGAATCATCAATTAAATTTGCAATCATTTTTTACGTACGTAATTATGTTATGTAACTGATGTGTTTGTATATTCAAATGAATTTTATATTTTTCGTTAATATGAATACTATGCAAATATTAAATTTTTTATATTTTTATGATTTATTTGACACATCAACAACTAATAGTTTACTAAGTTAATTATAGTTTTAAGATTTTTGATTAACTCTAATGGATGAAGTCAAATATAAAATGTTTTTTAAGCATTTTTTTTACTTATTTTTAAAATGAATACGAAGATAACTATAGATTTAATTAACTTTTGAAGTTTGGCAGTTTTTTACGTTGATTTTTTTTTATAATGATATTCGAAAAACATAAACCTAATTTATAATGCTTTTAGATAGGGATGTTTTATGTATTTTAAAACTAAATCCAAGATTAGTTTTAACCACAAGATTACTTCAGAAAAATTGTTTTATGTATTTAAATATAATACTTTATTTAAGTACACGGGTATCATTTGCTCACTTTAATATGACCTAGTTTATATGAGTGTTTGAATCCATATAAAATGATTTATAACCGCAAAAAGGGCCAAAATTAATTTACAAATCTCTATTACTTTAATCTAAACCTTACAACTAACTGGCCGAATGAAAACATTTGTATACCTCTTCAATAATAAATTAACATCGCTTAATACTGCAATTTACATTCAAACATAACTCGTGCAAATCCATTCTTCACACATGGATTTCTACAATACAGATAGTGATAAGTCCATCGATGTTTGCTACATTACTAATATTCTACACATCACACATGCCTATTATCTAAAATAAATAAAAGTTGGTTTATGTTGTGTGTTTTAACTTCGTTTTTTAAACCGATCATTTTCAAGATATACATGCACTGTTTAAATTTTTATATGGATGAAAATCCAAAACAAACACTACCTTAGCTTTTAAAAATCCAAAATTGACTTATGTAAGTGAATAAATGAACCAGCTTCACAATTTGGTTTAACACGTCTCTTTTAAATGTCGATTTGATAATTTGAAACTAAAAAAAAAACTATTCAAGCAAAGTTGAAAAAGCAATGTAAATCAAGCAATTTTTTGAAGACGACGCAAGACCCAAAAAAAAAGGACCAAACCTGGTGCAATATACACAGCTTTGAGTAACATAAGCATCCACCGCATTGTGCAGCGAAGGAAAGCAAAATGCAAACTTCATCCGTAAAAATCATAAATCCTTCAGATATTTAAATCATACAGCTACTAAAACACTTAAAATGTGTCCTCACATGCATTATAATTAAAATTACACATACACACAAGTCTTTACTTCAAGAGAAAGAACCAAGCAAATTTTAGTGCAAAGACACCACAAACATGCACCTCACATTTGTTCATCGTCTGAGTGGGTTTCCAGATGAAAGTGCATGGACAGTTCTACCCTTCCAACCCTGAAGCAACCATTTACCGTTCTCATCCACATCAAAATCCTTATGGTAAAATCTTTTGACCTTATTCCTCGCTTTCTTCATAATATTCCTATTTATCGGATGTTGCACAAACCCTACTCTCATGTTCCTGACCTGCCACTGCTTATAGGTCTCAGGTTTCTCCACTCTCTCCATCCCTTCACAAGCTATGTATGATTGTTTCGGTAACCAAAAATTATATATATATATATATATATATATATATATATATATATATATATATATATATAATGAATGACAAAAAATGGCAGCCGCCTCTAGGAACCCTAACCCTAGCTTACAAACAAATGCTGATCTTGGGTGGAAAGAGGTCAGAAAGAAGCAGGCCAGCTACGCCCAGGCTGTTTCAGGAGGAACCCGACGTCAGCAAGGCCTAGCTCCAGCCAAAGGGACGCAAAACCTTCTTTTCAAGGCAGGTGCTATGAACTGGAAGGACGCCCTGGCAGGGAATGCTCAAATCGAAGGGGATGTTCAAAAATTTGAGAATCAAAAGGACGAGGAAGGAGATTACGCGGAGCTGGATGACGAGATTTACAATGAAGCTATCAATATGTGGATAAATTCAATCTACATCTACCTAATCGGTAAGAGGCCCTATTATGTGCACTTAAATGCTTATATTAGGCGTGAGTGGAAACCTAAAGGGAGCTTGAATGTATATGTAAGAGAAAATGAGTTTTATCTCATAAAATTTACTAATGCGGAAGACTGTACAATAGTTCTTAAGAATGGACCATGGTTTATGGATAGTAAGCTTATATTCATCAAACAATGGGAACCTAATTTGAAACTGGAGCGAGACATGCTCGAAACGCATCCAGTCTGGGTTCGATTGCTAAACCTAGACTTAGCACTTTGGAATGCGCGAGGCATTAGCAACATCGCAAGTCTGATTGGCAACCCCCTTACCATGGATGATTGCACTAAGCACATCAAGAAACTCAAATATGCCAGAGTATTAGTAGAAATCCGAGCAGACACAGAAATTAAAAAGCAAGTAAGGGCGAAGGACAAACAGGGAAATATCTACATACAAAGCATCGAATACGAGAACCTACCCCCATATGCACTTCTTGTAAGTGCTTTGGGCATGTCGAAAGCCAGTGCACCATCTCTTTTCATCAAGAGTGGAAACGCAAAAACTCTGCAGATGATATGGAAATGCAGCACAACAAAATGACAGACATCATACTGCCTGAGGCTAATATTAGTGTAGTTAATTTACAACTATCTACATCTACTTCAGAAGCAACTGCTAATTCCGAGGAACAACTGAACCCTGAGGTGCAGCCTGAGCAACTGGAGAAGGATGCGCCACAAGAGGAGTCAGAGATGGCAGAAAACCCTGACATTTTGTCCAATCCACCGGACCCAACTCCTGCAACAGTTAAAGACTTACAAGGGTTAGGGGTAGTCCTCAAAGAACCAGATGAAGAAAGTAGTAATGACAAAAGGGGCAAATTCACAAAGCAAAATAACCCCTATGAACAACAGTTTAAAGAAAAAGAGAAAAAAGGAAAGAACTCGCAAACGCAAGTAGTTTCTCCTAAGGTGTTGAGGAGCAATGCCCTCAAATCTAAGTGTCCGTAATCAACTGGAACGTCAGAGGTCTAAACAACGATACCCGCAGTTTAGACCTCTATAATCTAAGAAGGACACTGGCGCCTTCTATTATGGGTATACTAGAGAATAAAATGACAGATGATAACATTAGCTACTTCAAAGAACAACTGAGGGGTGAGTGGTCAATCATAGATAACAATGACACCGGTGTGAAAGGCAGAATCATGCTGGCATGGGTCAAAGTTGTTTGGGATATGTCACTGGTCGATAAGGATGAACAGCAAATCACTGTCAAAGCATCTAATTCAGGGGGGTTAGTTATGTACATCACGAGTGTTTATGCTAACAACTTGGCTAGCCAAAGAGTTGCCTTATGGTCAAAAATTATAAGTTTAGCTAAAACCATCCAGGGTCCTTGGCTATTAATGGGTTACTTTAATGCAGTATTGAGAGCAGAAGAGAAACAAGGAGGGCTTACCTTAAGAGCCACACACTTGTCTGAATTCAATAACTGCCTAGTAGCTGCTGGACTCATAGAGCCGATCCATGGAGGCCTGAATTTTACGTGGAAAAGTGGAGAGGTGAAGAAAATTGTTTGCAAACTAGATAGAGCATTAATCAATGTTCAATGTATGAACAAATTTGCAGACATAAAAGTCAACATCATGCCTAACTCGACTAGTGATCACTGTCCAATTCATATACTACTCAAAGAAGCAAGTAACAATGGGAAAGGCAAACCTTTCAAGTATGCCAATGACTGGAAATTGGTTGAGGGCTACCATAATGCAGTTAACACTGCGGACTTAATACAGTCAGAGGACAGTCATTTGTTTCAACTCGTAAAATTTCTGAAGAGAGTTAAGGATAGACTTAAAAAATGGAATAGCATCAGGCCCAAGGCCCATGATGACCTGGACACTCTCGAAAAACTTAATGAGTCACTGCTACTTAAAATTGATGGTGGAGACAACTCTGAGGAAACTTGGAAGTTATATTACGAAGCACAATCAAAACTAAAGGACTTATTGCATCTCAAAGCCATAGAATTGAAGCAAAAGGCAAAAGAAAAGTGGCTCACTGAAGGAGACGAATGTTCAAAGTTCTTCTACACTAAAATGACGTACAGGAAAAATGTTAACTACAACTTGCAAATGTTTGACCAGCAGGGTAACTGCAGCATTGACTTAAACAAATTCGAGGAAGAGGCTATTCAATACTTTCAAGAATTATATAACGGAGACACTGCTGTAGACTTACCCCAAATTGTCCCCCGTCGGCTGGTGAACGCACTAGGCAGAAGAATGCTGCTGAGCACTGTCACTGAGAGGGAGATTAGGGATGCAATATTTGGGGGTTCCCCTATCATCTAATAAAATTCTGAGAATGCACTGGACTCATCACAAGTATTAGAGAGAAGCTATATGGGTGGAGTTCGAGACTGCTATCGTTTGCTGGTCGCATTGAACTAGTACACACTGTGATACATGCTAAAATTAATTTCTGGCTACAAACATTCCAACTACCTGACACTTCTATTGAGAAGTTAGAGAAGGTCTGCGCTGATTTCATATGGAGAGGAAGGCTGCACAAGATAAAATTTGAAGACTTATGTAGACCCAAAGAGGAAGGAGGAGTGAGCTTGAGGAGTATAAAAGTAATGAGAGATGCTTTTACACTTAAACAAGCTTGAAAAATCATAAACAATGAAGGGCTGTGGGCTAGATGGACGAATAACAGGTACAACAAGGATAATTTTTGGACCATGAAAGAAGATAATAATGCATCCTCGACATGGAAGGCCATATTACGACAAAGAAATGTACTTACAAAGCAGTGTAGACGAGAGATTGCTCAAGGCAACGAGACCCACTTATGGAAGGACCCTTGGATGGAAGGCAAATCCTTTATTGACATCCTTGGGTGGGATGCATATTCAGCATATGGCTGCCCTAACAGCATGGTTAACACTATCGTTCAAGAAAATCGATGGAACTTAAACATCCCATGTACTCAGGAGCAAAGAGGTAAAATAGAAAACATGCAAATACATGAGGAGAGAACCTACGACATATGGACATGGGCAGGTGGGGACTTTAACATTAAACAAGCGCGGGAGGACATAAGACCAAAAAACACTATTAAAAATTGGAGCAAAATCATCTGGTGCAAAAGTAATGTGCCCAAAATGGCTGCGTGTGCCTACAAAGCTATTTTAGGCAGATTACCAACCAAAGATCGTCTATTCAAATGGGGGTTGGTGACAGATGAGACATGCATGCTTTGTAAAGTCACAGTGGAAAATCATAATCATCTTTTTTTTGAATGCTCTTATTCGAAACAAACCTGGGATAACTGCTGCAAATACATCAAGTTTAACACCACAGACTCTCAGATCCAGAACATAGTTGCTCACCTTGAAGTCGTCAGGCAGAGCGTAGGTAAGGTACCCATAGTGAATGCTGTCACTCTTACAATTGTTGTTTGGAGCATATGGAAGGAGCGCAACAACAGAGTTTTCCAGAACAAGGAGAAAACAGTAGATTTGGTCAGCAAACTCATTATACAGAACATTAATCTGGTGTTGAAGAGAAGAAGGAGTTTACCACAGGAAAGGAACTTGAAGTAGGCGATAGGCGAGACGTAGATCCGTCGCAGCCATCGGCTCCGCACCCAAGTACAAGCATGAGTTTTTACGTTTACCAACCGCCATGATTTGGGAGAGAAGAAGGTCGGCAGATCTGAAAATGAATGCTCTGCAACTTTTGGTGAATATTATTTATTTACTTTAGTTGTAGAGCGATGCGTTGTCGGATTATGCTGTTTAGACGTGTGGATCTTGGCCTTGGGCTGTTGTTTCATTTCTCGTTTGGGCTGAGATGCCTAGCAATAAAATTTTAAACCCATCTTCAAATATATATATATATATATATATATATATATATATATATATATATATATATATATATATATATATATTGAATGACCAGCAGAAATAAATAATCCAATCAAATTATTCTACACATCAAACCATGCCTACTATCTTGCAATATGCCCTAGTTTCAAACTTGTATTTCATCTCCCACCTACTGTACCGGAAATTTACTGAGAATTTCTTTGCGAATCTTCTTGGCAAATGGAAATAATCTGAATATTCCGGTAGTTAATATATTCCAGTTGGTGGTCTTGCTTACTATATTACCCCGCCATCCAGCTTGGTAGATATGGGAGCAAATCCATTCCATGCCTTGGTCTACATAGTATTTACGCTTTCGGCATGTGCACTCTTCTCAAAAACGCGGATAGAAGTCTATGGATGATCTGCAAGCGATGTTGCTAAGCAATTAAAGGAACAACAAATGGTGATGCCGGGTCACGGTGAACCGAACCTTCAAAAAAAACTAAACAGATATATACCGACTGCAGCTGCATTTGGTGGAATGTGCATAGGAGCACTGACCGTGCTTGCTGATTTCATAGGGGCCACTGGGTCGGGTACCGGTATTCTACTTGAGTCACAATCATATACCAGTATTTTGAGACCTTTGAGAAGGAAATAGCAACTGAGCTTGGCTTCTTTGGTCTTTGATCAGTTTGATCCTTTTTACGTAAGTATGATGAAGGCAGCTGTGCACACAGATGAGAGAATGTAACATCAGTTGATAGAATCTGCTACAAGTAGTTTGACAAAGGTTAGAGTAGTAAAGCGTTTAAGCGACAATAACTTGTAAGCGATGAATTTGTGGGGAATATTTACTTCCCTTTTTGTGTAATGTAAAATTTCTGTATTATTTTATCTTAAATTTCAGCTTTTTACCAAAGATAAACTGAAAGATAAAATCTGATAAAAAACAAAATTAATTGTGTCATTCTCGATGAATATCAGGGTACATCAAGGTGACATATTTCATGAACATGTTCATCTGGCCCAAAAATACTAACTGCATTTGAAAATTAATTTTCATAATCAAACAACAATACTTAATGACATAGAATGAAGAACCGACTTTTCCATCACTTGCACTATTAAGAAGTATCTGGGTATCCTCCTGTTTTAAGTTTATACTAACTGAGAAATCAAACATATCATTAAGTATAGGGTGATAAGACTAATTATTTGTGTTTTTTTGTTGACTATTTTACTATTGATCAATATAAGAATGTAGTATATATTGAGTTGCCACTAATACCTCATTATAGTGCAGTATGAATCGTAGTTATTCATTGTAGTCAAATATGATTGTACAAAGTGGTCGAGGGCACATGTCCTTATTATCAGATTCATACGAAAATAGCAAGTACATAAATATGGCATTTTCAACTGCATCCTATCCCCCAAAATGCTAAATATGGCATTTTCAACTGCATCATTTCCAGATAACAATTTAGATGGTGCTTATGACAGACATCTAATGCTAAATAATGTTTATACCATGTGCACACAAACATAGTATTGACTTGAAGACGAAAGATAAAAATTCTTCTGATGAATATTATGTCAGTAACTAAAAGTAAATGTATATTGCTCTTGTTAGTAAGGCACCTACCCAGTATATTCACTACAAAGCTTAAGTACATAGCAAAGTGTTATTTAGCAGCATGTTATTATTTAAACGGTAGTGCTATGGAAAACCCCAATATTATGAGAACCTGTGATCTCAAAACATATCCTTGAATTTAAGCGAAAATTTTACTTATAATAGTTTTGGATGTGAATTATTAGACAACAAACCATCAAAATTATTGCTAAATGCATAATGGGTCATCTTAAAAAGATTATGAGGTTAGCTTAGTGTAGAAGATTATAAATTTTGAATTTAACTTTAATTTTATTGAGTAGTCTACATGATGACTCATGGTTTTCTTTCAACTCGCACATTTTGAAATCATCTTATTGAATATGATTATCTCTTCACACAACCATGAAAAGAGTATATCGTATCCACTTACATAATTGAAATAATTTGTATTGTGCTTTTAACATCTAACAAAATTTTGAACATGTAACTCTGATGTATACTATACATATTAATATTTAACATTAACATATTTAAACATCCTCTATTACATTATAGCCAGTAACAGTTAATCCATATTAGAATATTGACTATCTTATGTATAAACCAACTCAGACTTAGTAAAGTCTGCATGATATTCATAAATTGATACGATATAGATATGATATCAAACCTTCATGTCCACAGTAAAAGAATGATTTCTGTTAATTTTTATACAGTAATCTGATATAATTCTATTATAAAAATGTTTAGCAGATTTCATTGACATTAACAAATATCATTCAATGATATAAAATTTTATTTTTTCCAAAAATTAGATACTAAACATGTAAAATATTATATTCTTAAATAGCATATGAATCTCAAGTCAAGAGATAAATCTTCAAGGAATAAAGTACAAATAGTGTACATAGCTTTCACTTTTGTCGTGGATAAGCATTAAAACATTCCGGCTATTCTTTTGTTAGCCTTCCCTATTCGGAAAAAGATAATTACAACAACCAAGATAAAATAAGAACCATATGACATTCAATGTTTAACTAAAATGATAATAATATCAATCCACTTTTTAGACATATGGCAAATGAAATGATAAAAAAAGATTGATATATGCAGAAAAGACATATAGTTCTTAAACTTGAGTAAAAGAGGATATTACACATGGATCTATTGCTTGGATCCATAGAAGAGTAAAATCAAGACTACAAAAATTAAGGTATAGAGCCAGCTCATCACTCCACTCTTTTATCTTGATGTTGATTATTAACATTTGCTTTAAACTCAACTTCATGTGATTATATATATAAAAAGTAAATATTTTAAGCTTTTTAAAATTCACCGTTATTATTGTCTTTGTTGTATCTTCTGATGCTATAATTGATGCTTAAGTAGGTAGAAATTCAAAGGAGAAGCCCATTTCGCTCTTCTTGTGCCATTCCACTTATTTTAAACGTGCAAACGTGCAAACATACAAAATGACGGGAATTGTTCTAACTTGGTCATGATCTAAGACAAATAATTGAACCCCCAAAAATAAAAGCACCAAGCAAATGAAAGCATAAAATGCATCCTATCAGATATGTATGTACATAAAAGGTACTACGAAATGCACTAATAATAAAACTAACATGGCAGAAAACTAATCATATAAATATCCTTAATTTCTACTTGCCCATGGATATATTGAGGAAATGCATGCTTTCTTTTTTTGCATTCATCATAGCTCCTTTTGGTCAGTTATCCTATCTCATAGTAAAACAGGAAACCTTAGTAGAAAAACACAATTATAAGTGAGCATCTAATCAAATCACCATTCAATGTTAAATGTTTGGAAAATGGAAACAGAAAGTGGTCAAAGGCCATTAATACCTATATTCTAAAACTGATAAACAAATGGACGGTAGCTTTGAGATGCTACCGCCTCATGTTAAAAATATAGCTCGCACATGCAAATATGAAGCATGGTTTAAACCTTTGCACAGGTAGATAATAGGTGTTCAATGCTACCACAGTTAGTGCAAACAAATTGTGATGCATTTCATGTGGAGGTTATAAAACCAAATTTTTTTTTTTTTAAGTGTATAAAAATGGAAATTAAGGGAACCAAAGGAGCTCAGTGAACAAAAGTTTAGCTGAGAAATCCAATAACTATGAAGATCATAAATGCATCACGACGTTAAGTGCACACAGCTAAGGTAGCAAAACAGAACCGTGCAATAATTATCACATGTATATATAAAAGGTAATCACCAATTTTTTGTAAGGTTTCTAAATAATTGCCATATTATAAAATTTTCAGTGTTTTTCAATCTTTCTGAAGATTTCAAAATTTTAAATATAAAGTGAGAAATTCAATTTGTCAAAAGTTTTTTTGACAATTTTCGTACTTAAAAATCATTGCAACTATATTTCATATGTCCCATAAAATAGAGATTTTTATTAATAGTCAACAATGATTAAAAACTGTTGGAACTGCCAAATATTTAATCATTGATTTAGCTTGAATGTGGTAAAGATGCACTTATGCTAACAGTCTGACATTGTTAGATCCCTATGCGAAATGCGCCAAACAATGAATTACTAAATAACTGTAGCACCCTTACAAAATAGCTCTATAGCAGGATCTTTAAAAGTGCATAGAAGCTAATGGCAGTTTGGCAACAAAAGATGAAACATAGTAAAACCAAATGAAACAATTAAGTCAGAAGATTAATTAGAAACGAATTAATAATATTAGAAACGAATTAATAATAAAAATATAATTAAATTAAATCCATAATAAAGATTCTCATGCTGTGTTCGATTTCCAAACCAATTTATCGCTACGTAAATTGTTATGGCCACATGACATATATAATAGACAAAATAAGAAAGTTCAATGTCTCAGTTAAGGAAAAAAGAACCTTTGTCAGATAGTGGTGGAGATGAGAATCTTCTCAACTGACATACTAAGTTCCATGATTGCCAAAACATTATCATTATCCAGAAGTTTGGAGGTCATCTCCATGACTTCCAACACATTCTTTGATGCTTAGATGAAACTGCATTTCATGTGGAGGTTACAAAACCCAATTTAGTTTTTAAACGTAAATAAATTGCAGTTAAGGATACTAAAAGAACTTTGTGAACAATTTTTTTTAAAGAACTTAATAATTCCGAAGATCATAAATGAACAATGTTAAGAGCACACATATAAAGCTAGAAAAGACAGAATCGTACAATAATTATCAAATGCTACAAAAGAGTACAAATTAAAGTTCAAGATAATTTGGATATTCAACAGTTACACACCAATTGATAGCCATTCAACTTCTTCAATCGACGAAAACTGACTTGAACGTATAAGTTTTTATTTAAATATTTTCATTTTTCGGGTTTTATGTAATGCTACTAAATAATAGCCATATTGTATAGTTTCATACCTCTGTGTTCTTTACGCTTCCTGAAGCTTTCAAAGTTTTTAATATAAATTGAGAAATCCAATTTGTTAAATGTTTCTTTTGACAGATCTCTCACTTAAAAATCACTACTATTATATTTGATATGTCTCATAAAGAAAAGATTTAGACTATTTATCAACAAAGCTTTAAAACATTCGTAACGCAGTACATTTTAATAGTTGATTAAGCTTGAATCTGGTAAAGATGCAATGCTTATTCTGATTGTCTAACATTGTCAGATGCTTAAGCGGAAAAGCAGAACTCAAGCTAGCTGTAGTGTCCTCACAAAATACCATTATAATGGGCTCTTTAAAAATGCATGGACGGCAATGATAGTTCGGCAACAAAAGATGAAAAATAGTAAAACCAAACAGGACATTTTTTTTTGCAAAGTTAAAACCAAAAGGAACATTTAGGTAGGAAGATAAATTATAAATGAATTAAAAAATTGTAAATAAATTAATGAAAAAGGTTCTTAGGGTGTAATAGATCCTCAAACCACTTTTTCGATTGTCGAATTATTATGGCCACATGAAATATATAATAGACAAAATAAGAAAGTTTAATGTCTTGTTTAAGGAAAAAAGAACTATACAAACAGTGATCGAGATGAGCGTCTTCTCAAGTGACATACTAAGTTCCATGATTGCCAACACATTATCATTATCCTAAATCCTATAGGTCACTTACACGATTTCCAACCCATTTTTTGGTCCTTTGATTATAATGAATTTTATGCGGACGTTACAAATCCCAATTTAAACAATTTTTAAGTGTACATAAGTTACAGCTAAGGGTATCAAATTTGCTCCGCGATACGATATAGGACTAATGCACTGTGAGTAAATATATTATGCAACTACACCTTTTTTGATATGAATGGTTAATTTATTTTATTAAGATCATTGTGTATATGTATGACCAACCCATTATCATTATGCTAAATCCTGGAGGTCGCTTACATGATTTCCAACCCATTTTTTGGTCCTTTGATGATAATGCATTTTGTGCTGATGTTATAAATCCCAATTTAAATAATTTTTAAGTGTAAATAAGATACAGTTAAGGGTATCAAATTAGCTCTGAGAACAAAAGTTTAGATAAGGAGCCCAATAATTCCAAGGATCATACATGAATTATGATGTTAAGAACACATAGATAAGGCTGGCAAAAAAGAACCCGTACAACAATTATTAATGCTACAAAAGGGTAAAAATTTAAAGTTAGAGATAACTTTGATATTGAAAAATTACGCACCATTTAACCTTTGCAATTGAAAAAAAAAAAAAAAAAAAGGCGTCGAAGTTTTGTTTTCATAGTGACAATAAAATATAAGTGTAAATAAAATTTGACATAATTGCTAATAATAAATTAAAGTTTTGTTTTGTTTTCTATATTGACCAAAAACAAAAAATGAGTTCAGGTAACTAAAAATATAAAGCCAACAAAAAACCATTAAGTATCGAAAATGAGAATTTACAAATTTCACTACTTAAAGTTGTAAACATAATTGTTAATAATAAATTGCCTTTATGTAACATAAAAGACGTGATGAACTAATTCTGTATTAACATTACTCAAAAGTTTGTTAATATGTAACATAAAAGACGTGGTGAACTAATTATGTAACAAATGCACCGACATCCATTGTTATTTCATTTGTATCAACTATTTGTCAGAAGAAAAAATTTGACCAAACTAATCTTAGTTCTTACAAACAAAAAGATCAACATAGCACTGACTTCAAACCAAAGGAAAATTAAATCCATGCTTATAAAAAAAATAGATACTAACATTAAGTTGATCCATTGTATTGGAAAATAGAACCTAAACAATAAGCGAGCAGGAAATTTAAAAACTGAAAAAAATTATACCTTAAACGGGGTGAATGTTTGGGTCCTAAAAAGCTGCTTTTCTTCACATTGACCAGCGCAAGGCATAATCGTGAAAACGGGGAACTGCGGAAAAGAATCATAAATTATGTAATTGAGTTATAAAAAAAGAAGCACGAGGAAACATATAAAAGAAGCTTTAATTCAACAAAGGAAAAAAATACGAGTATTCAAAATCAGAAACATAACTTTGAAAATAAACAACATTACAAAATATATGAACAGTGGAACAAAAAAGGTAGAAAATGAAGTATTAATACTATTATTTGTTACTTTTTTGTAGTTAAAGATAAGATATAGATTCTTTTAACATAAATTAATCACTATTTACGAAATAAGAGAATGTATGTGATCCAAAATATTATGTGGGCTATTATTTGAAAATACATTGTTTAAATTCTCCACTTTATTCCTTCAATAATTTGATTCAGGTGTTTTGTCAGGACTGAGTACACATTTACAGAACTTAAATGCATAAAACGTGTAGGGAGATTTATCATATTTTGAAAGTAAACATTTAATTTCCATCCATCTGGCAGTAACTAATAATATGAAAGTGGAATATGGAATAGCAGTTTGACTTGAGATGCATTAATTAGAAAATTTAGTTAAGTGTAAAAGTATAAGAATGGTCATTATAAATTAATTTTGGGATCCAAAGTGAAGATACTATTCAAATTTTTAAGCTTGACATTTACTAAATAAGGACTGCATAACATTTAGGGAGCATATAAACTAAATCAGAAATCCAAGAAAGCATCACGAAACCTTAATGTAAAACGATTACATCTCTTTTGCAATGCGAATACAAAACAAATAATTGAATTTCTGAAGGTAATTATACATTTTCTCAAAAATATAGCTATGTATAGTGTCCTTAAATCATTAGAAATTTGCTTCAGTAAATAAACATAGTCAAGATCTTAATTATAGTTGAACCAAATCATATAACTCATGCCTATGTCTGTGTATCATATAACTCATGCCTATGTCTGTGTATTTTTTATTATTTTACTATTAGTAAAATAATTGAGATTTTCCTTATCCACGCCAGTCATGTAACTGCTAACCCTTGATTTTTAAACTATAAGAGAATAACCACATATGCTCTTCTGGACTATTATCCTAAACCACATTGATACCAATTTATACACATCAGTATTTTCAACCTAATAATTCTATAATGGCAAACTAAGGATATATAATCTATCCAGTGTAGAAAGAGCCAATAAAAAAAAGTAATTTAGTTCCCAATTTCGTTTGTGAGCAGCAATAACCTCAGCGTTCAACAATAACCCACCCCTGGTAGAAAGAAGAAAGGAGAACAGGGCGAATGCATTAAAAAATATAAGTACATACATCGACAAAGGAACTGGTACCTTCGTTGGTGACCTATCAACACGGCAACACCCAGGCGACAACCTATCGGTTGTTCGAGGAAAGAAGCCCATTGCCGATGATTGGATGATGAAGATAAATATGAGAAATACCATGCGCATAGTAGTGGAGGCAGATCAATCACGGCGGAAGAATCAGATCAACAACATTGATTTAGATGAGAAAAAGGGAAATAAACGAAGTAAATTTACTAATTAGGTTTTTCTACGAAACCCTAAGCGTGACCGTGCAGGATTGCTTGTGCGTCTGATTTAATGAGAGATTTAATTAAATAATTTAATTCATAATTAAAAGTATCTTCAATTTTTAAAAAGAATTGAGAGAATTAAGGAGAATTGAGAGAATTAAGGGGGAGTGAGAGAATTGAGAGAATTAAGGAGAGAGCATGAAATTCTTCTGTTTTACTATTATTTAATAGATTCGTTCGAGCTCGTTTTCCATCTCTTACTATCTCCCTTTGTCAAAACCTTCAAAATACTCATTAGTCATTACCAACAAAAATGATATTGTAGGCTAATTTTACACCATCATCTCCAACCATGCTTGAAACTTCAACGCATAGAAAATATTAATCAGAATTTCAACATCAATACCCAATTCGTGAAATCGGAGATTTCACATCAGCTGAAAATCCACAGCAAGCTGAAGATAAACAATTGAAGTTGAATAGAAAGCTGAAATTGAGGCCAAATCCACAGTCGAAATCCTAAATGAACTGGAGAATAATGAAATCGAATCCTACCAAGTTACAATTACCGAAAAGACCAAATGCAAAGCAAATTCAACAAAATCAAGAAGGAAGAACCAAAAGAAAAATTAAACAAAAAATAACAGAAGAAAAGTAATCAAAAAGAGCAGAAAATATAGAACAAAAGCTATACTATGGTACAAAATCAGGTACAGTAGAATTATTTAGTTGTATTTCTATTTTAAAAGTAAATGGTACCGTAAAATAAATAATAGTAATAATAATTAAATAAAAAAAAGAGTAAACAGATTGCAAATGAAGAATCTGAAGACCATCAAATAAATTCTGTAATAGCTAACATAAACATTATCATTTTTATAATAAGTTACATACCGCAAAAATGATACCTATAGTTTGTTTGATTGAAAACAAAGCTTTGTAGCTTTGAAAATACTGTTTTGGTATACCTTGGATCAAAACTGATATTATTATGTTGTAAAAGCGATATACAAAGTATGTTTTGATTAAAAATGTTGTTACTACCATATACGCGAAAATGATACTCATTAACTAGTTATTTAATATGATTATCTCAAAAAACTGATACCTAATCACATGCAGAAAGGATACCCTATAACTGAATATATAAGAATACTTTATTAAAATTGATACCTAATCACATGCAAAAATGATAACTCGTCACTGTGTAATATAGAATGCTTTAACAAAACTAGTATCTATATTTGTTCAAAAATGATACACTATTACTGTAGACAACACAACACTTTAACAAAACTGATGCATATGTTTCTTTAAAAATGATACCCTGTTACTGTATATGATAAAAATGCTCTAACTAAATTGATACCTATGAGTGCTAAAAAAATGATACCTTGTTACTCTGTACATTGTAACATTTTAATAGAACTAATACATATGTCTGTTCAAAAATGATACCCTGTTAGTGTACGTAGAAAACTTAAATTCTGCATGTCTTAACTAATAACACCGGTAGCAATAAATTATACCAAACAATGACGTGATACGCATATATAATCAACAAATGACACACATATAACTAGCACTTGACACCTATGTTTTATTATTATTATAGGATGGTGATTTCGTCAATCCTCCTCCAAGAGACAACAAAATGATATCTAAGATAGAGAAATAAAAAGATATATCCAACATTGACGACCCAAAAACAGATACAACATATAGATGTGGTTTTCAATCTATCTTTAAAATCATAAAAATTATCAAAAATAAAAACAAGCTAAATAAAAAATAGATAAAATCTTGAAGAACACATTTTTTACAATTTTTTCATTGTATTATGTGAAGGGAAGATAACAATGAAAGAGTACAAAAAGCATCAACACAATTTGGATACATATGCTAATCATGCAAAAATGATGTTTTCATATTCGAAAAGAAAAAAAAAATGAAAGTAATGGCTAAGGACATTAGTTTACTGTTTGCTCTACCTTTGAAAGGACAAAACAAAGAGCCTACACTTAAAATAATAAACAAAACATTCCTGAGAAAATACGAAGGGTTTGCAACAAGAAATTTTGGTAAATTAATTTTCATCACAAGAAATGTAATAAAAAGAAGAATGAAAGAAGAGATAGAAAATAAGAAGAAACAATATGATGAAGACCTGCCACTGTTGATAATAATGGAGAATTTATCGACCTTCTCCTTCCCCTACAACTAACGAAAGTTAAGATGGGGAATTCTATCATTCTTTACTTGTTTTAAACAATGAACACAATTTCTTAACCACGAATAATTGAGAAGAATTTCAATAAATTGGTTAAAAAATTCACCCATAAGTCAGAAAACATGTTAGTGTGTTCCTATGTTATATTAAGCACTAAGCAAGGCGAGACGATGAAGGGCTCGCTTCGCTTAATGGTGATTAAGCGGTGCTTAAGCGCTAGATCCATGCACAACCAAACATACCTATGTTAGCATATTTAATATTCTCTAAAGGGCAGTTTAGTCTTTTGTTTTGTATTTGCCTATATATAAAGGCCTCTTGTGTTATTTTAGGGTTAAGGCTTTCTCTTCTTTTAGCCTTGATCTCCTCTGTATGTTGCTTAATCAATGAATTGTTTTCAGACTTCTTTATTAAAATTATCATGGTATCAGAGCCAATGAAATCCGCAATCTTAATCTAGTCTGCATCTTCGCTCAATCGCTCTCGGCAAACCTCACGCTCAAATTTTGGCTTCAGCAGATCTCACGCTCAAAATTCTTGGCTTCAGCAAACCTCACGCTCAAAGTTCTTGGCTTCAGCAAACCTCCCAGCAATCCAGCCTCTTAGCAAACCTCACGCTCAATCGCTCTCAGCAATATCCACATCGATCTTGGCTTCAGCAGATCTCGGCCTCTCAGCAACCCACGACGATCTCGGATCCATCAACCCAGGCGGCGGCTTCACTCGAATTTGGTAGGAGCAGCGGCGGTTGTCACAAACATTGGCGGCGGCAGCAACTTGGTACAAGTTTTTTTTTTATGATTTATGATTTCTGAATTTGGAATTGTTTTGGCTGCAAAGTTCTGTTGTGATCTAAGTTGTATTATTATCTTGGTTATTTTGGAATTGGTCTCTCTGAGTTTGAAATTTTGATTTATTAATATGGATGAAATTAGAGATGATTCGCTCCAAGCTGTTAGTGTTCAGTTAGATGGTAAAAATTATGCGTATTGGAGTTATGTGATGAATTTTTTTTTGAAGGGTAAACAAAAGTGGGGTTATATTTTGGGTGCCATTGTCAAGCCTGTAGATAGCACAACTGCTAATTATGTGTCTTTGTTTGACAAGTGGGAGGTTGCAAATTCTAAGATTATTACTTGGATCAATAATTCAGTCAAGCACTCGATAGGTACTCAATTAGCAAAATATGAGACAGCTAAGGAGGTTTGGGATCATCTAGTTAGATTGTATACACAGTCTAATTTTGCAAAACAGTACCAATTGGAGTCTGATATTCGTGCTCTACAGCAGAAAAGCATGAGTATTCAGGAATTTTATGATGCTATGACAAATTTGTGGGATCGGTTGGCGCTCACAGAATCTGCTGAATTACGTGCCTTTGGACCTTATATTGAACGAAGAGAGGAACAAAGATTGGTACAGTTTTTAATGGCTCTTCGTGACGAGTTTGAAGGACTTCGTGGGTCTATTTTACATCGTCATCCGCTACCTTCTGTTGATTCTGTTGTTAGTGAACTTTTGGCAGAGGAAATTCGTCTTCAGTTTTCTGTTGCAAAGGAAGTCTCTACTCCGTCAGTCTTCGCTATGCCTCCACGACCAAATTCAAATTCGCAAGTCAGACCTTATGTAGCTATTGCTCGTGATGAATGCAGTTTTTATAGACAAAAAGGTCATTGGAAATCTCAGTGTCCAAAGTTAGGGAAAGGAAAGCAGCAGCAGCCCCATCAGCAGCCTCAGCAATTGAATTATCGACCACCAATCCCTCATAATGGACCTCCACTTCTTCCTCGCCCTCATAATGCACTTACAGCTCCTTCTTTAGATCCATCAATGATTGAACAATTTCAGAAGTTCCTTGCATCTCAGCCGCATGCTATGTCAGCTATGTCTCAAAAAGGTTTGTCATCTAATTCACCAGGTATATCTTCTTCTACCTGGATTTTAGATTCTGGTGCTTCAAATCATATGTCACCTAATTTATCCTCTTTCACTTCTTTGGCTCATGAAGTTTCTATGCCTGTCATGAGTGCTAGTGGTACATCTATGCCCGTGCAAGGTGTTGGTTCAGTCATTACACTTTCTTTGTCCTTATCTAATGTTTATCACATTCCTAGACTTGCATTAAATCTTGCTTCTGTTGGTCAAATTTGTGACAATGGTTACTTGGTTTCTTTTTCTTCTTCTGATTGTTATGTTCAGGATCCAAAGTCTCAGAAAGTGATTGGGACAGGCCATAGAGAAGGAGGACTTTATACATTGGACCAGTTCAAAATTCCTAAGATTGCTACTTCTGTTCCTGGTGTGGATGTTTCATCTTTTCATTTGAATCAATCATCTTCTATGTTTTATTTGTGGCATTCTCGTCTGGGTCATGTTTCCAAGTCTTGATTACAATTTTTAGCGTCTACAGGAGTTTTAGGAGAATTGAAAACTCATGATATTTCTGATTATAGTGGTTGTAAACTTGCAAAATTTTCTGCTTTGCCTTTTCCTCAAAGTGATACTTTTTCTGTTGCACCTTTTGATCTTATTCATTCTGATGTTTGGGGACCCTCCCCTGTTTCTACAAAGGGAGGCTCTCGTTATTATGTCTCTTTTATTGATGACTGCACTCGTTATTGTTGGATTTATCTTATGAAACGTCGTTCAGAATTTTTTGGCATCTATAATGAGTTTCGATCTCTTATTAAAACTCAGCATGCAGCTGTTATTAAATGTTTTCGATGTGATTTAGGGGGAGAATACACTTCTCATGCTTTTAAGGAACTTCTTGCTTTAGATGGCACAATTTATCAAACTTCTTGCACTGATACTCCTGAACAAAATGGGGTTGCAGAAAGGAAACATAGGCATATTCTTGAGACTGCTAGGTCTCTTTTATTGTCTGCTAGTGTTCCAAGTGAATTTTGGGGGGAGGAAGATCTTACTTCTGTTTACTTGATTAATAGAATTCCTACTTCTCATAATTCTGCCTTGTCCCCCTATGACAAATTGTATGGTTGTCCACCAAATTATTCTTCTCTTCGTGTTTTTAGTTCTACATGCTTTGTTCTTCTTCCTCATGTCCAACAGAGTAAGCTAACTTCACGGTCTGCTATATGTGTCTTTCTTGGTTATGGTGTAGGACAAAAAGGATATCGTTGTTATGATCCAGTCAGTCATAAGTTATATGTTTCTCGTCATGTTGTTTTTCTTGAACATATTCCTTATTTTACCATTCCTGACCGTTCTCACAGTATATCTATGTCTGATCTTATTCATATTGATGCTTTCACTGCTGATGATGATGAGCTACCTCCTGCTGCAAATCCAAACACTTCTATTGACTCTCCAACCACCCAATCACCTTCTGAGACCGCGGATACTAGTAAACGTCGATATCCTATCCGAAACCGTCAGTCTACTAGACGACCTGATTTTGAATATTCTTGTCTTTCCAGTTCATTTTCTTCATTTCTTGCTTCTATACATTGTCTCTCTGAGCCTTCATCTTTCAAAGATGCGGTTCGTGATCCTCTTTGGCAGCGTGCTATGGCTGAGGAGCTGACTGCTCTTCATCAAACTCATACTTGGGATTTAGTACCTCTTCCTGCAGGAAAACGTGCTATTGGTTCTCGTTGGATATATAAGATTAAAACTAAAGATGATGGATCTATTGAAAGGTATAAAGCTCGCTTGGTTGCTAAAGGTTATTCTCAAGAATATGGTATGGATTATGAGGAGACTTTTTCTCCTGTTGCAAAAATTACTACAGTTCGAACTCTTATTGCGGTTGCCTCTGTTCGCCACTGGAATAATACTCAAATGGATGTTAAAAATGCCCTTTTGAATGGAGATCTTCATGAATAAGTCTATATGGTTCCTCTTCCTGGTATTGATCATCAACCTGGTGGAGTCTGCAAACTTAGGAAAGCTCTTTATGGTCTCAAACAGGCTCCCCGTGCTTGGTTTGAGAAATTCTCTACTGTTATTACTTCTCTTGGTTTTTGCCCGAGTAACCATGATTCCGCTTTGTTTGTCAAGTGTACCTCTACTGGTCGAATTCTGCTTTCTCTTTATGTTGATGATGTGATTATTACAGGTGATGATGTTATTGGGATTAACTTGTTAAAATCTGAGTTGACTCGAAGTTTTGCTATGAAAGACTTGGGTCCCCTTTGTTACTTCTTGGGTATTGAAGTTGCTTCTTCTCCAAAAGGTTATCTTCTTTCTCAATCTAAGTATATTTCTGACATTTTTGAGCGTGCTCGTCTCTCAGATAATAAGACTGTTGATACTCCAATTGAGCTCAATGCTCGATACTCTATTTATGATGGATCTCCATTTCCATATCCTAATCTTTATAGAACGGTTGTTGGAAGTTTGGTTTGTCTCACTATCACTCGCCCTGACATTGCATATGCTGTTCACATAGTCAGTCAGTTTGTTACGTCTCCTACTACAGTTCATTGGGCTGCTGTTATTCGCATTTTGAGATATCTCCGTGGCACTTAGTTTTAGACTCTTTTACTTTCTTCTACTTCATCTTTAGAGTTATGTGCTTACTCTGACGCAGATTGGGCTGGTGATCCTACTGATCGCAAATCCACTACTGGCTTTTGTAATTTTCTAGGTGATTATCTAATCTCTTGGAAAAGTAAGAAGCAGGATGTTATATCTCGGTCTTCAACAGAGGCAGAATACCGTGCTATGGCTTCTACTACTTGTGAAATTGTTTGGCTACGATGGTTGCTTGCAGATATGGGTGTTTTCTTGCAGCGATCAACTCCTTTGTATTGTGATAATAAGAGTGCTATTCAGATTGCTCATAACTCCGTTTTTCATGAAAGGACCAAGCATGTTGAGATTGACTTCCATATTACTCGTCACCACCTTCAGAATGGCACATTGCCATTGCCATTTGTCTCTTCCTCCTTGCAACTTGCAGATTTGTTTACTAAATCTTTGTCATCTTCACGCTTTCGGTTTTTGACTGACAAACTCTCGATGCTCATTGCTATCGCATCATGAGTTTGCGGGGGGATGTTAGCGTATTTAATATTCTCTAAAGGGCAGTTAATCTTTTGTTTTGTATTTTGCCTATATATAAAGGCTTCTTGTGTTATTTTAGGGTTAAGGCTTTCTCTTCTTTTAGCGTTGATCTCCTCTGTATGTTGCTTAATCAATGAATTGTTTTCAGACTTCTTTATTAAAATTATCAACCTAAATGCTATACAAGTGCTTAAATTTAAGCGAGGCGCTATTAAGCGCTAAAAAGGCACTTAAGCGTTAATCGCTTAATGCTTTCCACTTTTCAGAAAATTAAGTGATTTAATTGCAAAAACCACTTAAGCACCGCTTAAGAGCATTTTTTATAAAGTAGGTGTGTTCAGTGCTTTTGTTGATAAGATACATTATTAAAAAACCGCTAATGTATTTACGAAAAGATTACAATTTACATTGCAAAGTTTGTAAAAGAAGTTTAAAACCAAGACGATGATTTAAAATAAGCGTTTACTTAAGAATTAAAATTAAGTAAACCGTGTGTAATTAAGAGAAGGATTTTTTAAAATGAAAAATGGAGAATATCTGATGGGTTTACTTAAGGAATGAGTGTTGTTATTGACACTCCGACTATTGTTAGGGAGAGGTCATTTTTTAAAAATACTCCACTCCTTGAAAAATTGTTAAGGGGCTACACAAACATATTATTTCACACTACTCAATATTCCTGGATTGCCCTTTCAAATTAGACTAAAAAAAACTTATCCGACAAGGGAAGCCGAATTAAAATAAGTAGTTCGTCACCACTGCACTGAATGCAACACGTAATCGGTTATGTATGTATTCGACAGTGATATGTCGAAAATTAATAATCATATCGGTGCATTGCCTTCGTAATTATAAAATTCGACATATTTATGTCGACAAAAGAAAAAAAAAATTCGATCCTATTCCTCCGAAAACGCTTATCCTTTAGGGTTTAAAAAAAATCGATATATGTGAATTGAAAAAAAAAATTATGGCCCTTGCAATATTTCTTAAGGTAAAATTACCTTTATTTGTTAAGAGGCTAAATGGGTAATAAGGTAAAATTACCTTTATTTGTTAAGGGGCTACCTTTCTCATTGGTACTCCCCTTAACAATTGTTTAAAAAATAAAAAATTGGCCTCCCCTTAACAATATTTGGAGTGTCAATAACAATGCCCTAAGGAATTAGGTGAATGAGTTTGTAGTATTAAATCCAAGTTGGGGTTAAAATAGAATATGTAATGAAGTTGTGTAAAGATTCGATAAACTGATTTTATCCAAGTTATAAATAATGTTATAAATGAAATGTAAACTAAAGGGTTGTGTTAGTAAGAGATTTACTTAAACGAATTAAGTAATAGTTATATTTGAAAGGAGAGTTTTCAAATTCCAGAAATGGTTTATAAATCCATATTTTAAATAGACTAGTTAAATGAGATTTGTTTACTGTTAATATCAGTTTTAAGTTACAAACTTTTATCCATCTTAAGATAAGAATGTTGTCGATCAAGGTCTGAGAGGTAAATAAAATATCCCAACTTGAACGAATTCACTATTATCAAGGGATGATATTAGTTTGTAATGGTAAAAGATGTTGAAAATTTAATTATTATTTCCAAAAGCATATTGTAAACTTCATTTAGCAAAGTTTCGAAGTTAAAGACACCATTTAGGTTTATATAATAAGAAATGTGTCGAATAACATCATTTGGCCATATATAAGATTGGTAATTAGATTCGTACCATTTGGCTAAGAATATATATATATATATATATTCCAAACTAAAGGAAGTAAAAGGGTTTTGTGAATATATAATGATATTTCCAAGGTAAAGGAAATAAAAGAGGAGATTTTGATGAATACGCTTATTATGAAGAAATAAAAATATGTTTATTGTCGAAGTAACAAAAACAAAAGAAGTTTCTGAATATATTTATTTAGTTGAGATAAGAATATAAAATCCATCCTCGTGAATCGATGGAATGACTTGATCAATGTTTTAATTTAAGGACCTGAGCTATTGAAGTACTGATCTGTACTGTTTTTGAGTTGATAGTTAAAAACCCGACTATCAATGAATTCCCTTTTTGACTTTTGACGTGTTAGTTTGAAGAGATCTGGATGTAAACTAGACTCAAAACCACTTCGAACCAACTTTGCGTTCAAAAGTAACTTGCAGGGATGCTTATAAAGATGGAGAAATTGAAGATTGTAGATCTACATGAACGGAAGAATTACTTGTTGAATTTCTCTGACTTGCCACCAGAGATATTTCGGCGGTGATTCCGTTGTGAATAAATTTTTTGGATTGCAAGGACTACTCACTACCGATTCTTGGGGTGATTTCTATATAGGATGCGGTATGAGGGTGCCTTCGGTTCATTCTATTCCTGGATGACTTGTATGGATGAATGTTTGACAGAGTACATTAATTTCCTCAAATGTAGTTCTGTTTGGTGGCGGAGAAGACACCTTCTTTTAGCATAACACCCAAAATATTTTGTTGGACGTTAATTAGTGATTTGGCAGATCTGACAATGCGACATTCAAAGTAAATGATGATGTGATGTCCTAAAAGGTAATCGTGACCTCAAGCCTCATCAATCGGGAAATGATAGAAATCAGGCAGACAATATTGCTATGTAGGTCATTCCCATTAGGGTGTATCATCACCATCTAGAGAAAATTCATTTGTTCCTTCTTCAGTCGCTTCCGTATGCTTATGGAATACGGTTGACTAGCTATCAAACGTGGTGATGATATATTCGGTACACTCAAGTTGAATGAGTGGTCGATCATGTATGGGCGGGTTGCAAGATGTTCTTGTTGAACCCCACCGTTTCCTCTCTAGAGAACATTGATTGGGAGGTTGTTCCATACCTTGTCATGTTGTAAATCCAAACTCCAATATGAGCCGTACGTTTTTAGTTGTAAACCGACCATGTTGGAAAGTGAGATGCAAGCTTTCTGGCTATATTCCTATTTATTTGTGGATTGATAGACATTATTGTAATACCATTAGATTTTGATATAAAAGTGATTTGGTTATCATAAGGTAAAAACATGTGCCATGTTTATGTGTTGTCGTGTCTTATGAGAGTTCCATTTTTTAAAAGGATTTTCTAAAAGTTAAGAAAGTTGCTTGTAATGTGAATTTATCACTGAAAGTATTCCAGACTGATCCGGGTTGATTTTTCTTTGCTTTAAAATGTTTTTAGGTAAGACCGAGCATATTTTCAGGTTAGTTTTTGTGACGTCCGCCCCATACCTCTTGCACCGAACTAAGGAAAATGTGCGCTGTATAATGTGCCAGTCCGATATGAGACGATCATCAAGGAAGAATAAATCAAAATGGAACCTGTCATATAACTCACCGTGCAATAATAATATATAATAATAAACTATACAACATGCTATAGTAGTGAAGAATAACTGAATAGAACATCAAATCTTCATAAAACCATAAAATCTCAAGTACAATACATCTCGGTACACGAATCTCTTAATACAGTATGCCTCACTACATCCCTTAGAGTATCAATAACCATCAACATGAAGCAGAAATAGAAAAGAGATATCTAAATAGTAGGTAGTAATAGTACGTCAGCCTCTTGCTCGTCAGCGCATAGCATCATCAGCACCAAAACCTACTAGCTGCTACTTAGTCTTCTCATCAACACAATTGATGAACAACCCAAGGTAATAAAAGAGAAACATAAAACCTTGAGTCAGACAACAATCTTAGTGAGCGATAAAATAACTAATAACAATTACACAGGATAGTATAGGCGGATCAACCATCTGATCTGCCCAACAACCATTAAGTTTACATGCGAAATTCATCCATCACATGTTAAATAAGAAAAAGGAAAGGACATCCCCAATCCCGGTAAATAAGAAAAAGGAAAGGACATCCCTAATCCTGCTTCTCTTCGACAACCTACAATGATAGCCTATCCATCGAAAATAGTGAAGAAAGCACACAGTCAACCATAACATTCATAGCATCCAATATTCTAACTATCACTGACTATAGCCTTGAATCAATTGATAATCGAACTTGCTTTCAGCGATCAAAAGGGCTAATGGAAAACCCCGGTTCTAGCCAAACTACCATACGCCATCATGGCTACGTATGTTTACCTTACTCGATGAAGACAACTAGGCCCATCATGACCGCCCAGGGTACGCGATCTATCCATTCTGATCCTAGTGGGCATCCCCACAATACCCCTACTTTGAGTGTTCTAGAACACTTCGATTACCGACGATTCCTTAGCACTTCAAATATGTCGAGCCTTTCTTGTTGGTGATCACATCTTTAGTTCAAGCGAATTCTCAAACCAATTCCATTGTCATTCTTGATCAACTCCCATCTGAGTCAATCCGTCGTCTTACTGGATCATATATCGCATCACGCCCAGTATCACATTGGTCCAGCCCCGACCACTCCAATTCGAGTTCACAATCGAAGCATCATCCATCTTTGAGTTGCACACCAAACATCCAAAGTCCTTTCATTACCAAACTTCACCAGAAACCATGGGAGCCACCAAAATTCTCCACACCAAAACTCAACACAAACACATCATCCCTGATGGATCGGTATCAGTTCATGATGGACCGATATCGGTCCATCTACTTAGCAATTTTCTACTAAGTAGTTGGCCCTGGTCCATCCTTGCCTTGAGATCTTCCTATCGGTCCATTCTCCAATCGATTTGACATTCCTATAGAAACTCCTGCTGGTTCATCCATGTCTCGAGTAATCAACCTTTGACCCATCCCAAAACAACTCTAAATGATTTGAAAATTTGCCAATAGCCTCGATTCATTATCACGATACACCATACAAAGTTTCACTTCGATCCGATCCATCATTATGGATAGGTACCGATCTATATACTTAGAGAATTTTGAGATAAAATTTTCCAAGCACTAACCCGCTATCAACCAGAGCTCCTCTACAAAGTTTCATCAGAATCCGATCATCTGAACCCTCAATTTTCTCTATTCTTCAATCCTAAGATCTACAACAACCAATTATAACAAGCAACTCAAACAACACAATCAATTCAATCAAAACATATATCGATTCACACAACACTGATCATACAAACATGAACAAATCATAATTATGGCATAAACATATCATATAGATGAGATCTATCATGATTTTGGATCTAAATATATGTATAAACATAATTAATATAATAACTATCCGATTAACATGATCAAAATTAGGTTTTCCTAAGATGTCTAAATCTGAGTTAAACATATATAATCAATTCTAGGGTGAATTTAGCATTTAACATATGAATTTGATCCTAATTTACCCATACAATATGTAGTTTTCGTGTGGGAGATATCCATCACTCACCTAAACCACAAATTATTGTAAATCCAATGAGATCAGATATGGATAACATTGAAAATGTTCAGATTTGTTGTGATCTAACTTCCCTTGATGATGATCTGTCTCCTAAATGCAATCTACGATGAATATGAATGAAAAGAATGGATAATTAGGGTTTTAGGCTGAACTTGAGAATCACAGTCGACTAAATTAAAGTTTGGAATGAAGAGAGTAACCCTAGTTCTCTCTTTATACCCCCTATTTCTATCTGTAGACCATTAGTCTAATGGGCTTGACTAATCGACCCATTAGCTGCTAACCAGTCTGCCTAAACAGCGGCTGAAAATTAAAATAGAATTCCTCCCAAACCGCTAAACCAAATCCTTCATGACCACTATACGGAATCGTAAACCACTATTCAGATCCAATGAGATTGATTTCAGCACCTGATTCGATCTCTATCAAAAGTTATAGTCCAAAAAGTAAGAAAAAAAGGCAAAATGGTCATAATTAAATTCGATAATTAAAAATCATGGACATGTCCCACATTTCTATGAACAAGATATTAAAATCTGAGAATGGTCAAACCACTAGGTAATAAAATATAATTATTTTACGATCGGTCGATACATACAATATAGGTAGTTGCAGTTTTCTCTTGGATCTTCAACGGAGAAGCTATAGTCGAGACATATTCCCATATTTTCTGGTATTAATTTATTTCTGATGTGTGTGTTGTATTGTTCTAATGTGCACTCTGATGTTGTAATCATATATGTAGTTTTCTCTTTAGTAAAGAGTTTTGATATATTATAGTATATTCTTTCCGTTGTGAGGTTCTATTCTACTTTGATTCTGTAGTGTTGGTCTTCATCTTATTATTCTATTCTAATATTCCTTTCTTTCTTTTCTCACCCTTTAATTTCTTTCTATTAACTATGTGATGACCGCCCATAACTCCTGCACTTAACAAGGGGAATAATGCGTTGAAAGATGTACCAGACAGCCATGGACGATCATCAAGGTAAGATAACACAAGCGAAATCTATCGTATAGCTCACAACGCAAGGATAAATTATAATAGAATATATACAGCAGACAATAATACTAAAGCATAATTGCACAAAATTTTAAACTTCCATATCATCAAGGAATATTCATAACATAGTTGGATTACATCATCAAACTCTATACAAAAGGCCTCACTACAACACTCATAGAATACATCAAACAGCGAAAAACATCATAATATGTATAGTAGAAAATTGGTACGCAAGCCTCCAGCTCGTCATCGATCTACAGCATCGTCTACTAAGATCTACTACTTGTAACTGCTACTCAGTCTGCCCATCCACACAATGGATGAACAACCTAAGGTAATAAGAGGGAAACATAAAACCTTGAGTCAGACAACAACCTTAGTGAGCGATTAAACAACTATCTAACATCATCAATAAAGTATATGAGAATAGGCAGATTAATCAACTAATCTACCAACATTAATAGAGATGAACCCACGCCCGTCTTCCCCACATCCGACAGTGATAGCCTTTACAAACAACCAAGTGGAAACAAACAGTACATTCATGGCAGTTAGTTATCAAGTGTAGACCATCCTAATCAATATCGACATCTCCTAAGGACAATCCCCGAAGGCATTAACCAACATCAGACAAGCACCCAACAGATATCTCCTTCGACGTCGAATGATCTACACAAGATGATACAAGCAAAACAATCATCATCCATGACTCTGGCTATCACCACCAATCCTACTTTGAAACCATTGTTACTCGTATGACCGGCTCAACACCTTGCCGTCCGTCAAGGGCTAATGGTAAACCCCAGTTCTAGCAAAACTCCATATGCCATACGATGAAACGTATCTAGGCCCATCGAGCTGCCTGGGGTACTCGACCAGTCACTTCTAGTCTTTTAGGCGTCCCTATTAGACCCCTTCTTTGAGTCCGTTAAAACCTACGACAACGATAATTCCTCAGCCTTCGATATCTCTAGCCATACAACCTGATGACTGTTGATTAGCTCAAGCCACTTCTCGAGCAACCATTATCCACGAACTCACTACCTTGAGTCATCTTCACATTCATTGCATTGCGACGATCAACGAACACATCACAACACTTCGAACATTCCTACTTGAATTCACTTCGAAGTCACATTCATCACCGAACCAAAATAACATCAATACTTGGTCCATCACAACTAGGTTGTTCCCCCTTTTCAACGTCCCAACCTGAGTGCACACGACCCGACACTCATGGGCCAAGCTCAATGCATTATTTCATGTACAAACGACCTGCCATAGGTCGTTAAAGACCCATCTCCACTTCACCATGCAGGCCGACCCGACCTTTGTATATCCAACGGCTTGACTTATTAGATCGTTCCACACCCAACGATACATCAGCCTCAAAACTGACCAACCCAAGAGCCCACGACCCATGGGTTTGCTTCTCCACCAACCCGTGCTCTTGCTTCTCGAATGACCCAAGTCCAGATGACCTGCCTTCTTCGAGCCAACGACCCAATCTTCCAATGAGCCGAAGCACTTCAACACTCCAACGACTCGCCATGTCTTAGGGAACAAGTCACACGACCCAAGCTCCAAGCCACGTCATCAACGACCTAGCAAAAATGACACAACTCCAGATCTGACCAATCTAGCTCCAAACTTGACCAAATCATCACCAAACGACAACATCAATTGAAACAACTCATCCGAATTATCCAATTCAACCATAAACACTTTATGGAATCATCAACAACACTTAAACGACAATTACTCATCAACAATCATATGAAATTCACCAAATCATGATGAATCAATGAATTAACAAAAGCAGTGGATCTAAACTTTCATAATGAATTAACATAAGAACTATCAATTTAAGCTGCTAGATTAGATCCTATGATGGTTCAAATGAAAATATACTTATCATGATGTAGATCTTGGTGAAAACAACTTAAAATGACAAAAATAAGATCAAACAACCCATATACTTGATTGAATCCGTATGAGAGATGCTTATCACTCACCAATTCTTCGAATTAACTTGAAATCACTAAATTCCCAATAGCGAAGAATGTTCTTCAAACCTCTCAATTTGATGCAATCTCCCTTCACTTGATGTAGATCTTCAATCTTCTCATGTAGATCTAAAATTTTAATGGTGGAAAGATGTATTTGATTCAGCAACGAGGATCACGAGCTCAACCAAATGAGAGAATGAAGAAAGTAATCTATTCTCCATGCCTCTAACCCCCTATTTATAGCCTCCCACCAGCCCACTAATGAGCCATACCAAATCAGCCCATCAATGGCTTATAAAACCTGAACAGAAATTGTGAAACACTAGAACAACGAATCCTCCCAAACCGCTGAACCAAATCTTTAATGTGACCACTCTACGGAATTTGCAACATTATTTCCTTTCCAGTGAAATCGATCTCAACACTTGATTCGATCTCAGTCAAAAGTTATGCCTTATACAAAAATGACAGGAGCAAAATTATCATAAATAAAATTGGTAAAAATTATATACATGTCTCACATCCCTATAACCAACATATCAAAATATGAGAATGATCCAACCCTCGGGGAATTAAATAAAAATATTTTATGATCCTCCGATACGTACAATGCGGGCTGTTACATTCTTCCCCCTTTGGAATTTTGCCCCCGAAATTCCAAGCAAATACAAGTAACCACAACAATTCTGCATGCCTATCATCCCATGAGAAGCCAATTTACCATCCAAACTAGCATTCATCAAGCCATGCATCTATAGCCTTAACCTAGCACACAGAATTCTAACAACGATAACACAAGTTACAATGGTGTAAGATGACACGACATTAATGGGTCATACCGACGAAGAGTTCTGCATGTGTCATGTCTCCCACGTACAATCGCCATCATCCTCACTCCGTTGCACCTTGACTAACTTAACTGTCTTCTTCCTAATTGGTTTCATGTCATTTCCCAAAACACGAAGCAGCTTACGAGGTTTTGTAACTATGGTCTCGACTTCTAGGTCATCTTACTGTTTCGGAGATACACCACATTCGAATCATGCACACATTTCCGTAGAAATGACACATGGAAAACATTGTGCACACTCGACATCTTCTAAGGTAAATCAAATCTATACGCGAGCTTTCTAATCCGCTCGATTATCGGAAATGGTCCAATAAACCTTGGGACCAATTTTCCTTTACTTCTGAATCGAACAACATGCTTCAACGGCAAAATCTTCACGAAAACCATGTCACCAACGCTGAATTCCAAATCTTTTCGATGTTTATTGGCATGACTCTTCTGGTAGTCTTGGGATCCTTCATTCGTTGCCCAACGATATCGATACAATCGGATGTTTCTCTTATCATCTCTGGCCCAAGTATCAACTTATCTATAGTTTCTAACCAACAAGCCTGAGAATTACACGGTCTACCATACAATATCCTATATGGTGCCATCCCAATGCTCGACTGGTAGCTGTTGTTATACACAAACTCAACTAGATGTAGATGGTCTTCCCATGATCCCCCGAAGCCCAATACACATGCTCTTAGGAGATCTTCCAAAACTCGGTTAACCCTCTCGGTTTGACCATTAGTCGAGGGATGATAAGTCGTACTCAAACACAACTTTGTTCCCAAAGTCTCTTGCAGACTCTTCCAAAATCCACTCGTGAACAATGGATCTTAATCACTGACTATACTCTTCGGGATACCATGGAATCGAACTATCCGTTTTATATAAAGCTCAGCTAACTTCGATGTTGTCCTAGTCGATTTGACAGGAATAAACCTTGCACTTTTAGCCAAGCGATCCACGATGACCCAAATTCCTTCGTTTCCTTCCCTGGTTCTAGGTAGTCCATCGATAAAATCCATCGACATCTGCTCCCAATTCCATGTAGGAACTTCCAATGGTTGAAGAAATCCACTTGGCTTCTTCTATTCATATTTCACCAACTAACAGTTCATACACATGGAAATGAACTTTTCAACATCCCTTTTCATCCCTTCCCAGTAGTAGCCTCGCCTCATGTCCTACTACATTTTGTTACCACCGAGATGAATCGTTGATGACATTCTCTCAAAACCTCATCTCTCAATCCATCGATATCAGGAACAACCAATCGTCCTTTCTTTCGAAGCCAAACTCTCGATCAACCTCGAATTTTCTATCCTCTAGTTCCAACTTCTGGATAATCTCGATAAGCTTTGCATCACGGTTTTGTCCCTTACCAATCATTTCGATGAGAGTAGGTCTTATCGATAAGCTTGCCAACATTTCAGGTTCCAACTCACACCGTGGTCTGAAATTAAATCCTGCCAAGTACTTGAGGTGCTTCCATTCCAAAAACATCGCTCCCAAACTTGCGTGTCTTCAACTCAACGCATCCGCCACTACGTCACCTTTACCAGGAGTATAGATTATACCAAAATCATATGACGTCAGAAACTCTAACCACCGTTGCTACCGAAGATTCAAATCCTTTTGGGTAAAAGATACTTTAATGACTTGTGATCCGTAAACAACTCGAATCGAACTCCCAACAGGTAATGTCTCCACATCTTCAGAGAAAACACGATCGCTGCCAACTCCAAATCATGAGTTGGGTAATTTCTTTCGTGCGGCTTCAGCTATCGACTTGTGTAGGCCACAACCTTATCCTTCTACATTAGCACTGCTCCAAGTCCAATATTGCATGCATCGGTATATACCACCATCTCTTCATTCTCACTTGGAATGGTCAAAACAAAAGAACTCGTCAGTCTCTTTTTTAGGATTCCAAAAGCTTGCTCACACTTTGCATCCCACGTGAACATCTGATTCTTCTTCGTCAATCCTATTAATGGCGCTGCTATCTTGGAGAAATACTTTATAAAACGGTGATAATATCCCGCCAAACAAAGGAAACTCCGAACATCCATCACATTCTTAGGTCTACCCCAGTCCTGGATTTCTGCCACTTTAGCATGGTCAACCGCTATTCCATTTCCAGAAACAACATGGCTTAAGAACCTCACTTCGCTCTTCTAGAAGTGACACTTTGAAAACTTAGCTCTCAGCTGATGCTTTCGCAAGATCTCCAAAACAACTCTCAAGTTTGTCATACGCTCTTCCTCATTCCGAGAATAAACCAGAATATCATCCACGAACACAAACATGAACTTATGCAAATGATCTCTGAACACTCTATTCATAAGATCCACGAAAGACGTTGGCGCGTTAGTCAACCCAAATGGCATCACCAACCATTCGAAGAAACCAAATGGTGTCCTAAAAGCAGTTTTTGACACACTATCCGTTGCCACCCTCAACTGGTGGAATCCCGTTGCCAAATCCATCTAAGAAAACACCTTGGCGTCGTGAAAATGATCATATAAGTCGTCTATCTACTTGTTCTTTTTGGTCATCTTGTTCAGCTCATGATAGTCCACACACAATCTCAAAGATCCAACTGCCTTCGTTGCAAACACAACTGGTGCACCTCATTCGGATACGCTTCTCCGAATTAATCCTTTTCCCAAAAGGTCACGTACTTGCACCTCTAACTCTCGTTGTTCCATAGGTGCCATACTCCTAAGAGACATAATGATAGGTCTAGCACCCTCAACCAAATCGATTATGAACTCAATCTCACAATGAAGAGGCAACCCTTTAACCTCTTCAAAGACATCATCAAACTCACTTGCGATAGGCACTGATGACAAGTCTTCCTGTGGAATCACAAGTGAATATAAATAGCTCACGAAGACACCATCTTCGGGCTTACATCGAATCACAACAATTTGCCCTTCCACATTCCCGACTATCACATCCATGTTCTTGAAATCCACTTTTGCCACATACCTCTTGAGCCTGTCCATACCCAAAATAACCCCAAACCCAATGAAGTACAAAACAAAGCAATCACACACAAAGGAGAAACCATGACTCGACAACACTAGACCACGACAAATCATACCTGGATGAACCCCTAACTGGATTAGTTACAACAAAAGGTCTATCACAAATCTCGGGTTCCAAACCCAAGCGGCACACAAGATCATTACAAATGAATGAATGCGATGTTGTAGTATTAAACAACACACGAACTGAAACATCTCTAACGGAAAGAATACCTTGAACTACAACACTCTTCCCTTTCTCTTCCACAGTAGGATCCCTTGAAGAAGATGGCATATCTTCCAAAGCATACGCCTTCACAACCTGCTTACCCTTAGCTAGTTCTGGACAATCCTTCTTGTCATGCCCAGGCTTTCCACACTTAAAGCACTTCTTTTCAGCCTTTGGATTCTTGCAATTCTTATAATATTGGCCCTTCTACCAGCAGTTAAAGAAAGCCATTTTGCCTTTCTGCTTTTTCTGTCCATCATTTCCTTTCTGCTATTACTTCTTCCTCGTTTTCTTGTTATTACCACCTTGTTGTGGTTTCGGTTCTTCCTTAGCTGCAACAATAGTCTCTTCCTTAGGAAAAAGACTCTCGTGCCTCAGAGCTTTCTCGACTATCTTTTCATAAGTATCATCTAAATGACCAACCAGCTGATTCCCAAGGTATTTATCGAAGCACATGACAAACTTCTCGTTCTTCTAATAAGGAGTCTCGACATATGAACGAGCATACTTCGACAAAGCTTCAAAGTCAGAAACATACTCCAGCACTGGTCGACTATTCTACTTAAGCTCGACAAACCTCTTAAATAGAATAAACTTCTGTACGGTAGAGATAAACTTCGTCTCAAACTTGACTTTGAATAACTCCCATGTAGTATCATCTTCTGGAGTTTCTAATGTGACAGAGTTCCACCAATCTATAGCTCTGCCATGTAGCTATCTTGATTCATGCTTCCTCTTAGTCGCAACGTCAATTCCTAAGTCTCCAAAGATCCGGATGCAAGTATCAAGCCATGCTTGAATCTCCACAATCGGCTCCATTCCTTTAAACTGCTTCCCTCCTAGAGTAGCGAAATCTTTGCACAGCTTTGCGAAGTCCATGACTCTAGACACCTGTACTTGAACCCCTACATCTACCGCGGCTGTCTCTTGAGTGGGTACCCTCCTCATGATCGCCGCCATCATGGCCTCGAACATAGCTTGATAGTCTGGTATACCGCAATTACCCCTTACAGGAACAGTCTCCTCCCTAGCAGCATGTCTCGATGGTCTACAACTCATTCTAAATCTGCAATATAGAATGATTAGTCCATGTACGAGAAAAACTGCAAATGGAGTTCAAACGGTACTATACTATACACTCATACATAGTACACATCCATTATAAATCTACAAATACGTCTCTCATACATAATTACGTCTTTGAACTTTGGCCAAAATCGATAACCAGAGCTCTGATACCAAATGTGAAGACCGCCCATAACTCCTACACTTAATAAGGGAAATAATGAGCTGAAAGGTATGCCAGGCAGCTATGGACGATCATCAAGGTAAGATAACACAAGTGGAACCTGTCATATAATTTACAGCACAAGGATAAATTATAATAGAACATATACAACAGGAAATAATAGTAAATCATAATTGCACAAAATTTTAAAGTTCCATATCATCAAGGAATATCCATAACATCATTGGATTACATCATCAAACTCTGTACAAAAGGCCCTACTACAGCACTCAGAGAATACATCAAAGAGCGGAAAACATCATAATATGTATAATAGAAAATTGTTACGCAAGCCTCCAGCTCATCATTGATCTACAACATCGTCCCCTAAGATCTACTACTTGTTACCTGCTACTCAGTTTGCCCATCCACACAATGGATGGACAACCCAAGGTAATAAGATTGAGTTAGACAGCAGTCTTAGTGAGCGATAAAAAGACTATCTAACATCATCAATAAAGTATATGAGAATAGGCAGATTAATCAACTAATCTATCAACATCAACAGAGAAGAACCCACACCCGTCTTCCCCACATCCGACAGTGATAACCCTTACAAATAACCAAGTAGAAACAAACAATACATTCACGGCAATTAGTTATCAAGTGTAGACCATCCTAATAAATATCGACATCTACCAAGCACAAGCCCCGAAGGCCTTAACCAACATCAGACAAGCACCCATGGGATATCTCCTTCGACATCGAACGACCTACACAAGACGATACAAGCAAAACAATCATTGCATTAAGACGATCAACGAACACATCACAACACTTTGAACGCTCCTACTTGAATTCACTTCGAAGTCACATTCATCACCGAACCAAAATAACATCAATACTTGGTCCATCACAACTAGGTCGTTCCCCCTTTTCAACGACCCAACCTGAGTGCACACGACCCGACACTCACAAGCCAAGCTCAATGCATTATTTCATGTACAAGCGACCTGCCATGGGTCATTAACGACCTATCTCCGCTTCACCACGTAGGCCGACCCAACCTTTGTATACCCAACAACCTGACTTACTACGTCGTTCCATACCCAACGACCCATCAGCCTCAAAATAGACCGACCCAAGAGCCCACGACCCATGGGTTTGCTTCTCCACCAACCCGTGCTATTGCTTCTCGAACGACCCAAGTCCAGACCGCCTTCTTCGAGCCAACAACCCAAGCTTCCAACGAATCGAAGCAGGTCCAATGACCCGTACCACTTCAACACTTCAACGACCCGTTATGTCTTCGGGAACAAGTCACACGACCCAGGCTCTATGCCACGTCATCAACGACTTAGCAAAAATGACCTGACTCCAGATCTGACCGATCTAGCTCCAAACTTGACCAAATCATCACCAAACAACAACATCGATTCAAACGACTCATCCAAATTATCCAATTCAACCATAAACACTTTATGGAATCATTAACAACACTTAAGCGATAATTATTCATCAACAGTCATACGAAATTCACTAAATCATGATAAATCATTGAATAAACAATAATAATGGATCTAAACTTGCATAAACATATGAATTAACATAAGAATTACCGATTTAAGTCGCTAGATTAGATCCGATGGTGATTCAAATGAAAATATACTTACCATGATGTAATCTTGGTGAAAACAACTTAAAATGATGAAAATAATATCAAACAACCCATATACTTGAGTGAATCTGTGTGAGAGAGGCTTATCACTCACCAATTCTTCGAATTAACTTGAAATCACCAAATTCCCAATAGCGAAGAATGTTCTTCAAACCTATCAATTCGATGTGATCTCCCTTCATTTGATGTAGATCTAGCTTTGCTTGATGTAGATCTTTAATCTTCTTACGTAGATCTAGAATTTTAATGGTGGAATGGTGTATTTGATTGAGCAAGGAGGACCACGAACTCAACCAAATGAGAGAATGAAGAAAGTAAACTATTCTCCATGACTCTAACCCCTTATTTATAGCCTCTCACCAACCCACTAACGGGCCACACCAAATCAGCCCATCAATGGCTTATAAAACTTGAACAGAAATTGTGAAACACTAGAACAACGATTACTCCCAAACCACTGAACCAAATCTTTAATATGATCACTCTACGGAATTGGCAACACCATTTTCGTTTTAATGAAATCAATCTCAACACTTGATTCGATCTTAGTCAAAAGTTATCCCCTGTTCAAAACTGACAAAGGCAAAATGGTCACAAATAAAATCGATAAAAATTATGGATATGTCTAACATCCCCATAACCAATACATCAAAATATGAGAATGATCCAACCCTCAAGGAATTAAATAAAAATATTTTACAATCCTTAGATACGTAAAATGCGGGTTGTTACAAACTATCAGGGTTATTCGAAACTTGAGTTTTGGTAAGTGAATACAGGACAAATGTATTATTGTCGAAATTCGAGTGTCAAATTTCTACCGGGTCATTACTAATGATAAAGCAGTAAAAGACACTGTAATTGAAAATCAAGAAAATAAAATAGGAAACGAAGTAGAAGAAAAGCATGGTGAGCCGAATTTGGAAAAGAAAACCTAATTAATGAAAAATAGAGTACAACTATTGATGAACACACAACAACTGAAAAACATCATTAGTACTCTGCGACAAACAACACTGATTCAGTTGAAAAATAAAAATCAAAGACTGAAATGGAGTAGGATAGCGGCAAGAACAAGCAAATCATCCCTTTGAACACTTTAATACTTGATCTAACTTGTCACGCACTGAATTTCCCCGATCTCCGAAGAGACAGAAAACCAAGGATTGTTTGAGAATACGACGCATCGAAACACAAAACAATAAAAAAATTCATTGCTATTACAATAGTTTACATTAGAGTACAAGAATATTAGAGTACGATAAATATTACATAATGCAAAAATAATATCAGAGATCAGTAATTTACATAGCAATGGTAATAAAAATGTATAAATACAATGCACAGCGGAAATACATCAACTACCACAACTGAAAAAAATACACGAATACAAAGCTTTCTGAATATAGCTCTAGCCGTAAATCAGGATCTTGTTAAATAGACAATCTGCAAAACCAAAACTACTAGCTGCCCGTGTGAAAAATATGGGCACCCAGAGTTAAGGTGAAAACAATAAACTCCAGGTCAGTCATGGGACTGGTGTGAGAACTTAAAACAGTTATTAAAACTTACTTTAAAAGTGGGAAAAATCTTGGGACCACGCCGTATGACACGGAACAGATTTACTCCATATGACTACTAGTTTAAAATAAAAGAACACAATGTTTTTTGAAAAATGAAGCTATTATAAGACTTGGGTCCCATCACATAATGCAACGCAAGCAGAAGGATAGAGTTTTACCTTATAATATCCAAACATACTTGGTACATTTTAAAACAAATAATTTTGATATTATTATAAGTTCATAGTGTCAAAAACGATTTTGAATATAATTGTATCAATCATAAACATCATAGATACCATATATTATGTCGCCATATTGGTTTACAAATAAAACCGACAATTCGCATATTGGAAATTGATTTTCTATCATGAGTCAAGTAAAGGGATGGTCTCCATACCGAATTCGGATCACCTATAGCAAGATGATCCAGAATCACACCTATGGACAACCCTTGGATCCTGCAGGGTCGGTCCACACTTAATGTTTGTGGATTGGTTATTCCTGAACAATACGTTTTCCGGTCCTATCAGAGCAACAACCTGGTCAGTACGTCGACCATATGAGCCTTTTAGTTGGCTCTATATCCGAGGCGCCTCGCTATCCATCATCCACATAAGTAAAAATGTCTGGGCTTCATACCATGACACCACTTCTAGCTAGAAAGAAACGTATGCACTACATGCGTCCCTTATCCGGTTTTTTAATCATACCGCAGTGTGAGGCTCGCGAATTAACCCTATACATAAAGTGGTTCTAATTAAAACCGTGCTTTGATCATCATCCACAAGGCCCTGCTTTTCAACAAAAGCGTTGAACATTGCATCTCATCATGCCACATTGTCAATCCATATCATACCATTGATTTCCACCAATATATAACCTCTAAGCTCGTACGTCTCAGAGAAAGGTCTTAAGTAAGAGAATAAATTCTACACCACCAAAAAGACATACATTGAGAAGAGATCAACGAATACAACGCGAAGTACAATGTCAAACATACAATCAATTTACTAGTTGGTTCTGAGTCTGAACGAAACCGGTGGCACCTTATTCCTCATCCCATATGTCCATACACGAGAGAGGTCCTCGCTATCCAGTTGATCTCGAAGTACGTCTGGACGATCACCACTTATTACCTTCACTTAGGTGTACTTTCCAAGTGAGACATCAGCAATAGCCCAAACAATGTGAAGATCTCCGGTCTTCAACCACCCTACATTTTTGACTTTATTCATCGTAACAGTTATTAAGAATGGGTTAAACCCGGTCTTTTCGAATAACTGGCGCATCTTTATGTAACAACCCGAAAATCTGGGCCAGTTTAAAATTTTTATTTTGGCAATTTTAGCGAATTTAGTATATTTAAAATAGATTATTTTAAATAAAATCGACGAGAAATTTATTTTGAATATAATTAGAATGTATATATTATATACGTCGTCGTTAGAATATATAATATTTATATATAATTATAAATAGAATTGAAAATGGCGCGGTAGTTCGATAATTCGATTTCAAACTTTAATTGAATGTACCGGGTGCAAAACAATCCGGATTTTAGTGAAACCAAAAACATTAGGATCTAATTGATAATATCTTTCCAACGAATCCGACCAATCGAAATTTCATAGCGGGAATCGAAAGATATGTCCAGTTGAAAATTCTGAATAGTCGCTATGGAATTCAGGCCCTTAAAAATGGAAATTTTGCAAATGACCTCGGATTTCGACGAAACCACTTTTGTTGGATCCGCAGTGTCAAGTTATTACTAGGTTTCAAATTTCATAATTTTTCGAATCAATATGTGAGCGTGGCAAAGGAAAACGCGTTTGACCAGTTTCAGTTGATTTTAATCAACTGGAAATTGGCCATTTTTCCAACGGTCTCAGAATTCAACGAAAATAGTTTTGTTAGGACCATATCGTCAATACTAAGCTAGAAAATATTTTTCTGCAATTTATAGAGTTCGTATGTGACCCCGGTAATTAGAAATGTACGTTTAAAATAGTATATACATATTTATATTTTAAATTTGAACGGAAACTGATCGTAACGATCGAATTGGCCTACGTGGCATATCCCATTATGTTCGGAACGGGGGTAATTAGCTAGGGGCGACAGTCGTTGGGGTTGATTTCGAGTTCGGAAGGTGAAACAAGTATAATTGAAATTTAATACTATTAAATTATTATTATATGTATATAATTAATTCCTGAAACCCTCGTTCTCCCTCACTAAGCAGAATTCACCGCCGCCACTTGAAAGAAACCGACGATCCACGCATTCTAATTTTCCTCTCCCTTTTTCTTCAAATCCATCGATTAATGCTGCAACCATATACACGAAAGTGATAAGGATTTCTTCGATCTTCAAAATCATACGAGCGAGATCAGTTTTCGAGGCGTCTTCCATTCGATTTGGTGCTACAAAGGGCTGCCGCTCCTGTCTAAATTTCGGCGCCTCCTGGGGTGCGAGCTGCACCATGCTTGGCGCAGGGGGAGGTGGCGCCAGGGCGCAAGCTGTGGCGTTGGGCGATCGAACTATCCGACACTTTCCTTTACGGGGAAGTTACGGGTTTTCACACTTTATAATCATGTGATAAATACACAAAGATCACACACATCTCATTCCAATCCAAAATATTCTTTTATTCAATTATTCACATCTTCTGGGAAAGGTTCCCATTAATTTTGTCAAACATAAATTCTTTTAAAATTATAGTTTAATCTTCCTATGGATATCATTTTCAAAAGAATTTATTTTATCTTTTCACCACTTAAACCAAATTAAGGTTTATAAAGCTAGTCGGGATTATCAAGCCTTACCGAAGTAATCATCCATTTTATTATCCCAATCCCAATCTATTCATCCCATGGAGCAAAACTGGTAGTACTCCATATCTAACACCCATTGTGTTATCGGTAAAATTAATTACCATTTAATGTTCAAATCTAATTAAAGATTTAACTATCGCATGGAGTGAAACTGGTGATACTCCATATCAAATAATTCTCGAATTTGACAAATTTAATGATCCCATTTTCATTTCAATCTAATTAAGGATTCATTAAAACTCCAACTTAATTTTAATCCCAAAAATCATTACTTAATGATTATTCAATCATTGAAATTAATCTTGTCTTTATTTAGGTTAAAGAACAAATGTCGTGTAAAAACACCGTTCACAATAAACCCAAAATCATCTTCCATTAAGTACGGAATCTTCACAGAAATCTATATAATTTATAATTGATATAAATTTCTGTATCTGGTCAATAATATAAGTTGAATAATGGCAAGGCCTTTTAAAGTTCCCTAAATAGTAAACATCTTCCTTCACAGGAGCTCATCTCGATTATTATTAATCGAATTCCACTCAGTTCCAATTTAATTGAATAAACTGGAAAACTTTCTTAAATCTTAATAAAAGATTTATTACTTTCACAAGTGGGTTCAAGAACGGTATTAATTAAGATACCATTCACAACGAACCCAAAATCCAATTTGATGTTAAATATAAGATCTTAAATGGAAACCATGTCGACTTACATTCAATACCAAATTCTGAAACTAACAGATATCGTTTTGGAATAACGATATCAATATCTTCCAAATTCCCAGAACAATATCCTTATAATCACGGAATCCAATATCGAAATATCCGAAGATAATTTCTATTCCAATCCATTCCAATATATATATATATATATATATATATATATATATATTGGAAAACTCTGGTTATATCAAAACCATTCTCAATCCAATTTGTTAATTTAAACCTATTGGATTATTATTATTCTAGTTCTAACTAGTTCATTCTGATAAAAACATCTTTTATCTTTAAAAATATGGAATATTTCATCCAAAATCTTTACATATCATTAATTATGATTTTACATAAATTTTCCATATTTTTAGTCGTTTTACTAAGGCCCTTACAGTCGATTTCCAATATCGGCCACCGAACTGCATCCATAGCGACCTTTTCCAAAACTGATTTGGACATATTTTAAAATCTAACAGTTCAAATTTAAATCTTATATATTCATTTGAAAGATCTTTTCGATATGAACCAAATGGTTTCGATTTTAGGAGAATTAGACGGTCGGATCTCCCGTTACGTCCATTCAAAGTTAAAGGTCGAAATTTGCGAACAATCGCTGCGCGACACGTTCTATTCAAGCCATTTAAATATATAATATATATTTTGTCTATTTACATTCAAAATGTATTATATAAAACGTTTATAATTTCGTTTAAAAAACGATTTCACTTACATTTCAACTTTAAATTAAAATTGATCATTTCATATTATTATAATCTCAAAATAATAATATTTTCAAAATGTCAGATTTTGAAATTCAGTCTTCTCGATATTCATTATAAAAATGAATAAAACCGATACAATATTTTTATATTTTCGTATCCATCCAAAATCGGACGTCAAAACCAAACTTCTAATCTTCATTGAATATTATATTATAAAAATATTCATATTTATTCAGGACTGCAATAATATCTCAACCAATATCCATATAAATAAATTTATATGGATTACATTCATCATATACACCCAACAATAGTTGCAAACAACTATCAACATCCAATGTGCATTTTTTTCATATAAGCTTCAATCAAATAATTGGCGCTTATATAAATCTGTCAATCAACCGATTAACCACAATTTCATACAAGGAACATGTGTGAGTCAAATATCATCCCAAGACCCATGTGTGGTTTTCAACCAACAACAATCAATTTAAATTAGTCACTGGTTAATAAATTTAACCAATTCTAATTCAATTCGAATTATTTTTCTAGCTAACCAGTTTTCACTGTTCAAATTTTAAATCGATATTTATATCCAATTTCAACTACCACAAGTGTATTAAAATAATTTTAATATGTTAAATAACTCATAATCACAATCAAAACATAACACAACAAGTCAACAATTGATCCATGGGTTTGTAAACAACTATGATGTGAGCTGCCAAGCACCGTGTAATAATTAATGATATAATAACATAACAAAATAATTAAGTGAGAGAGTTCTCACTTTAATCGGTTTGAAAATCATTCAAGAACGACTACTTTAACTGAAATAAACCAGACATTCAAATTAGCCAAAGTTGTAACTAGCTCCAAATCCCTTCCAGTCAGTTCTACAATGTAGAGTTCGTTGTCACGGTTCCAATAGTTCCAATTTAACTGAATTCTGTGTCCGTTCGAACAAGTTATGGGGGGTTAATACCTTAATTATATTAATTAAGTAAGTTTAAGATAATTAATAATTAAATTAATTAATCCTCCTTCCTCGTTTTAACCTTTTTCTTAACCCATAACCCACTCTCGACATAGAAAACCCCACGTCGCATGTCACTACAGGCCACCGACCTCCGATCTGAAGCCGCTCCAACCTCCGCCTAAGCAAGAACCACCACCGCTGGTTTTAGTGGCTAGCTCGGCCCCTCCATGCCCTAGAAAAACGCGTTCGAACGCGGTCAGTTTGAGCATGAAATTCGAACTAATGAGCACGATGATCAGTTTGAAAAACACGTTCAAACGATGATGAGCATGAAAAACGTGTTCGAACCAATGGGCACAATGATGAGCATGAAAAACGCGTTCGAACACGGTCAGTTTGAGCATGATGATCCATGATCACACCTATGGGCAACCCTTGGATCCCGTAGGGCCGGTCCACACCTAAGGTTTGTGGATTGGTTATTCCTGAACAATATGTTTCCCAGTCCTATAAGACTTACAACCTGGTCAGTACGTCGACAACATGAGCCTTTTAGTCGGCTCTATATCCGAGGTGCCTTGCTATCCATCGTCCACATAAGTAAAGATGTCTGGGCTCCATACCACACCACTTCAAGCTAAAAAGAAACGTATGCACTCCCTACGTCCCCTATCCCGTTTTTGACTCATATTGGGGTGTGAGGCTCGCGAATTAACTATGCACACAAATCAGTGCTAATTAAATCCGTGCTTTGATCATCATCCGCAAGGCCCTGCTTTTCAACAGAAGCCTTGATCATTGCATGTTAGCATGCCACATTGTCAATCCATACTATACCATTGATTTCCACCAATATATAACCTATAAGGTCGTACGTCCCAAAGAAGGGTGTTAAGCAAAAGAATAAATTCTCCGCCACCAAACAGATATACATTTAGCAGAGATCAACGAATACATCGCGAAGTACAATATCAAACATACAATCATTTACAAGTTCATTCTGGGCCTGACCGAAACCGGAGGCACCTTATTCCTCATCCCATATGCCCAATACATGAGAGAGGTCCTCGCATTTCCGGTCGATCTCCAAGTACGTCTGGACGATCACCGCTTATTACCTCCACTTAGGTGTAGTTTCCAAGTGAGACATCAGCAATAGCGCAAACGGTGTGAAGATCTCCGGTCTTTAACCACTGTATTCATTTTCGACTTTTAATCGTCGTAGCAGTTATTTAGAATGGTTAAACCTGGTTTTTCCGAATAACTGGCGCGTCTTTATGATCATGTGGTAAATACACAAGGATCACACACATCTCATTCCAATCTAGAATATTCTTTTATTCAAATATTCACATCTTTGGGGAAAGGTTCCCATTAATTTTATCAAAGATAAATTCTTTTAGACTTATAGTTTAATCTTCCTTTGGATATCATTTTCAGAAGATTTTATTTTATCTTTTTAGCCCTTAAACCAACTTTAGGCTTATAAAACTAGTCGGGATTATTGAGCCTTACCGAAGTAATCATTCATTTTACTATCCCAACCCCAAGCTATTCATCCCATAGAGCAAAACTGATAGTACTCCATATCTAACACCCATTGTGTTATCGGTAAAATTAATTACCATTTAATGTTCAAATCTAATTAAAGATTTAACTATCGCATGGAGTAAAACTTGTAGTACTCCATATCGAACAATTCTCGAATTTGACAAATTTATTGATCCCGCTCTCATTTCAATCTAATTAAAGATTCATTAAAACTCCAACTTAATTTTAATCTCAAAAATCATTACTTAATGATTATTCAACCTTTGGAAATTAATCTTGTCTTTATTTGGGTTATAGAACAAATGTCGTGTAAAAAAACCGTTCACAATAAACCCAAAATAATCTTCCATTAAGTATGGAATCTTCATGGAAATTTGAACAATTTATAATCGATATAAATTTTCGTATCTGGCCAGTACTATAACTGGAATAATAGGAAGACCTTTTTAAATTCCATAAATAGTAAACGCCTTCCTTCACAGAAGCTCATCTCGATTATTATTAATCGAATTCCACTCAATTTCAATTTAATTGAATAAACTAAAAAACCTTCTTAAATCATAATTAAAAGATTTATTACTTTCACAAGTGGGTTCAAGAACAATATTAATTAAGATACCATTCACAACGAACCCAAAATCCAATTCGATATTAAATATAAGATCTTAAATGGAAATCATGCCGGCTTACACTCAATACCAAATTTTGAAAATAACAGATATCGTTTTGGAATAACGATATCAATATCTTCCAAATTACCACAACAATATCCGTATAATCACGGAATCCAATATTGAAATATCCGAAGATCATTTCCATTCAAATCCATTCCAACATATATATATATATATATATATATATATATATATATATATATCGGAAAACTCTGGTTATATCAAAACAATTCTCAATCCAATTTGTTAATTTAAACTTATTGGATTATTATTCTAGTTGTAACTAGTTCATTCTGATAAAAACATCTGTTATCTTTTCAAATATGGAATATCTCATCCAAAATCTTTATAAATCATTAATTATGATTTTACATAAATTTTAATAATTTTACTAAGGCCCTTACAGTAGGTTTCCAATATTAGTCACCGAACTGCATCCATAGTGACCTTTTTCAAAACCAATTTGGACATATTTTAAAATCTAACCGTTCAAATTTAAATCTCATATATTCATTTGAGAGATCTTTTCGATACGAACCCAATGGTTCTGATTTTAGAAGAATCCGACGGTCGGATCTCCCGTTACGTCAATTCAAAGTTAATGGTCGAAATTAGTGAATGGTCGCTGCACAACACGTTCAATTCTAGCCATTTAAATATATATAATATATTTCCTCAATTTCCATTTAAAACATATTTTATAAAACATTTATAATTTTGTTTAAAAACGATTTCAATTTTAAATTAAAATCGAACATCTAATTTTATTATAATCTCAAAATAATAATATTTTCAAAATGTCAGATTTTGAAATTCAGTCTTCTCGATATTCATTATAAAGATGAATAAAATCGATATAAAAATCCGTTCGAGTTAAAATAACGTTTTTATACTTAACTCGGCTTCATATTTTTATATTTTAGTGTCCATCCAAAATCGGATATCAGAACCAAACTTCTAATCTTCGTTGAATATTGTATTACAAAAATATTCATATTTATTCAGGATTGGAATAAAATCTCAACCAATATCCATATATAAAATCTCAACCAATATCCATATAAATAAACTTACATGGAGTACATTCATCATATACACCCAACAATAGTTGCAAACAACTATCAACATCAAAAATGACATCCAATGTGCATTTTATTCTCATATAAGCTTCAATTAAATAATTGACGCTTATATAAATCTGTCAATCAACCGATTAACCGCAATTTCACACAAGGGAGATGTGTAAGTCAAACATCCCAAGTCCCATGTGGGGTTTTCAACCAACAACGATCAATGTAAATTAGTCACTGATTAATAAATTTAACTAATTCTATTTTGATTCAAATTATTTTTCTAGCTAACCAATTTTCACTGTTCAAATTATAAATGGATATTTATATCCAATTTCAATTACCATAAATATATTAACATTATTTTAATATGTTAAACAACTCATAATCACAATCAAAACATAACACAATAGGTCAACAATTTATCCATGGGGGTGCAAACAACTGTGATGTGAGCTATCAGGCACCGTATAACAATTTATGATATGATAACATAACAAAATAACTGAGTGAGAGAGTTCTCATTTTGATCGGTTTGAAAATCGTTCAATAACTACCGCTTTAACTGAAATAAACCAGACGTTCAAATTAGCTAAATTTTGTAACTAGCTTAAATCCCTTCCAGTTAGTTCTATAATATAGAGTTCTTCGTCACGGTTCCAATAGTTCCAATTTCGCTGAATTCTGTGTCTGTTCGAATAAGTTATGGGGGTTAATACCTTAATTATATTAATTAAGTTTAAGATAATTAATAATTAAATTAATTAATCCTCCTTCCTCGTTCTAACCTTCTGTGTAACCCATAACCCACTCTCGACATAGAAACCCCCACATTGCACGTCACTACAGGTTGCTGACCTCCGATCTGAAGCCTCCCCAACCTCCGTCTACGTTGGAACCACAACTGCCGGTTGCAGCGGCGAGCTCGGCCCCTCTGTGGTCTGGAAAAACATGTTCGAACACGGTCTGTTTGAGCATGAAATTCGAACCAATTACTCCATTAAATCCCATCATTGCTATATAGAATCGAAGTTGTCGGAAAGCACAACCATTTTTGTTTTAGAACCATGATCAAATTCGAAGTAAAATGGAAGAAAATGTGGATCGAATTCTAGACATTTTCAGCCCTTAAATCTTTAGTGGCAGCGCTGAAGAGGGTTTACCGTGCTAGGGTTAGCTAAGGGTATTTATACCCATATAAATATTATTATTTTAATTCTAATATTAATCTATTGCGACATTTTGCACTCAAACTCCAAAAGAACCCCAACGACTTCCGCCCCTAACCAAATACCTCTATTCTTGACATAATGGAATATGTTTCGTAAGCCAATTAGACCGTTTCAATCATTTTTTATCAAAATTAAAATGTAAATTAATATAACGTTAAATGTTGAATATGAACGTACATTTTAATTTACCACGACCACATACAGACTCCAAAAATTATGAAATTTGAAATCTAGCTATGTTTTGCAAATACGTTTTCTACAAAAATCAACTTCGTCGAATTTGGAGACCATTTGAAAAATGACCTTCTAACTAGCTTATTAAAATCAACTGAATTTACAACGCGCGTTTAAATTTACTACGCTTACATACTCAACACAAACGACTTGAAAATTTAAATCTGACAATAATTTGATGTTCCGGATCCAACAAAATTAATTTCATCGAAAACGGAGGTCGTTTGCAAAATGGCCATTTTAAGGGCTTTATTAATACTAAAATATAAATTAATTTCATAGCGACTATTTGAAAATTTAATTTGGACATAGCTTACAATTTATAAAACGAAATCTAAAATTTTCACATTCATTAGAAAGATATAATTAAATAGATTCTAACGTTTCTCGTTTCATCAAATTCTGACTTATAATGAATTATGTATACTCGTTTAAAGTTTAAAATCGAGTTTTCAAACTACCACGCCATTTAAAGCTCGTTTTATAATTAATATAAATTTATATGCTCAAACTTCATTTTAAATTAATTTTAAATCGTTTATTCTAAAAATAAATCGTATAAAATACTAAATTTCTATTAAAATCAATTAAAAATAAAATTTAAATTTGTTTTGAAAATATGGGTTGTTACATAACTCCTCCAACTTTCAATTTGCATATCATACGATAGTTTGAAGTAGAAAAATTCTAATAAGAAAATAAAGCAAACCCACTCAATAAAGAAAGAAGAAGAAACAACCAAAAGGAAAACATCTTCTTATGTGAAAAAAGTAAACTAAAGAATAAGAAAACCAAAAAAAAGAATCCTTTGAATATAAAAACTATCATCATAAAAATGAAAAAGAAGGCAAAAACCGAAATAGATACTGAAAAGCAATAGGAAGAAGTAAAAGAAAAAAGAAAGCAACAAATAGAAGAAATTGCAGACCAATTAATAGAATGAAAAAAGAACAGATGGCAAGAGAATCGGTAGAAGTTATAAATCCAGTAGCCATTATAGAATCAACATGGGAAGACTTGAAGTTGTCTTATTGGGAATACCTTACTTTATTGACCCAAAACAGTGAAGTTGCACGAACTGACAAAGATACGATTAGAGGAGGATGCGTAATAACAAAAGATATGCTTAAACATGTCTTGGAAGACAACATCATCTATGGTTGGGTACTCTATTCTATAATAAATTTAACATGTGTTTAATTAAAATACATGCCTTCATTCAAGTGTGAATTAAGTTTTATTCAAATCATAACAATGTTTGACAAAACTGATACTAAACTGGTAAAAATAGATACTTAGTTACTGTTAAGTTATAAGTCTTATCTGAAATGAAACTAATACCAAGATATATAAGAAACTGATACCCACCATATACATATAAAATATGATACCTAAAATAACATGAAACTAATACCCAAATATATAAGAAACTGATACCCGCTATAAAAGCCCGCAAATCAGTACCCTTTGAGTTGATGAATTACAACTCACGTCCAACCCAAATTGCTCGAAATTATGATTCTTTATTAAGAAAGAATAAAGAGGGCGAGAAGAAGAAATAAATAAATATTAGAATAGAAGAAGATCATCAACCACACTACAAAATCAGAGTAGAATATAATCTCTTTGTGGAACAAATAAAATATATTATATTAAAATTCTTTACACAAAGGGAATACTATATATATATATATATATATATATATGATTACACAATCAGAGTACCCAACATAAATACAACACACACATTGGAAATATATTACTACCTGAAAATACGGGAATACGTCTCGACTCCGGCTCCTTTTCTGAAGCACCAAGCTACCTAATGCTACCTGGAAAATATACTCGATCTGACCCGAGCACATTTTGAAGTAAAGCAAAATCAACACGGATCGGTCTGGAATACTTTCAGTGATAATTTCACATTATAAACAAATTGCTTAACTTTAAAAAATCCTTCGAAAGAATGAAACTCTCGTAAGACACGACCACACATAAACATGACACATGTTTTTACCTTACGATACCAAAACCACTTTTTATATCAAAATCCAATGATATTACAATAATGTCTATCAACCCACAAATAAATAGGAATATAGCCTGAAAGCTTGCATCGAACTTTCCAACATAGTTGGTTTAAACTTAAAACGTACGGCTCGTATTTAAGTTTGGATTTCCAACATGATTAGGTATGGAACCACCTTCCAATCAGTGTCCTCTAGAGATGGAACACTGGGGTTCAACTAGAACATCTTGCAACCCGGTCACACATGACCGACCACTCATTCAACTTGTGTGTACCGAATATATCATCACCAACAGTTGGGATCAACAACTGTATATCCCGAAGCTTACAAAAATAGGGACAACCAGTTTCTCTAGATCAGGTGATGATACATCCTAATGGATATGACCCACATAGCCATGATGCCTGCCCGATTTAAGCCATTTCCAGATTGATGAGGCTTGAGGTCACAGTTACCTTTTCATAAAAACACATTAAAACTTTGAATGCCACATTGTTGGATCTATGTAACAACCCAGAAAATCAGAACCAATTTAAAATTTTTATTTTGGCAATTTTAATGAATTTTGAATATTTAAAATGAAATATTTTAAATAATAACGATAAGAAATTTATTTTGAATAGAATTAGAACGTATATATTTATTTGAATCGATGTTGGAATATAAATATTTACTTTTAATTTTAAAAGGAGTTAGAAATAGCGCGGTAGTTTGAAAATTCAACTTTGAACTTCGACTGAATGTATAGGATTCAAAATAAGCCAGATTTTAGTGAAACCAAAAATATTTAAATCTGTTTAAGAATATCTTTCTAACGAATCTGAAAAATCGAAATTTCATAGTGGAAATCAGAAGTTATGGCCAGTTGAATATTCAGAATGGTCGCTATGGAATAAATATAGCCCGTAAAAATAGACATTTTGCAAACGACCTACGTTTTCAAAGAAACCACTTTGGTTGTGTAACAACCCGCATTCTACGCATCTAGGATCGTAGAATATTTATTTCATTTTCATATGAAGTCGTATAGTCATATAACTTTGGGGAATGACTATTGGGGTCATTTCCCATGTTCATGATTTTCGCCGATTTTTAAATGACCGTTTTGCCCCTAGCTGATCTTTTTTCGTCCATAACTTTTGACTGGAAAGGAGTTTTGACTTGAGACCACTTCTATTAGTTTCAGATGATGGTTTCTCTTTCCGTAGAGTGGTCATAATAGCCAAACGGACTTACCGTTTGGGAGATATGGCTGAATTAATGTTTAGAGGGTTAAAAACAACTAACTGGGCTTAACCGGGTGATTAGCAGCTAGGCCCAATGGGGGATTTCGGGATTAGAGGTATTTAAGGGCTGCTAGGGTTAGGATTTCGGTTTTTCTCTCATTTTCCAGCCGCCACAAACATTTTAGAAGCTCTAACAATGACCTCCAACCTCTAAAACACCTCCAAATCACTTGCAACTTGAAGATTGGGATTAGCAACATCAAATTAAGGAGAAATAGCACGAAAGCAAGGTTAAAGCTGCTGTTAGACATCAGTATTCGCCCCAAATCAGAGAAGTTTCAGTTCTGAAAGTTTTATTGTGGCAAAGGTGAGTGATTAGCATTGTTTTGTCACTAATTACAGTTAATTAAGGCGATTAGTGGTAATTAGCGAATTTATACATGATTAAATTCTGAAAAAATGTTTAGAAATTCTTAAACACCGTTTTAGACCTCTGTTAGAAGTTTGGGTTGATTTGGTTAAGTTTTGTTAATCCTATGATTAGTTTTGCTTAAACATGCTTAAGAGAAAATATGGGATTTTGGCTATGTTTGATCCGTTTTAAAACATCATATTGTTGCTTAGGTGTTTATGGTCGTTTCTACATGTTGCTATAACTGTATGGTATGCTTTGTGATTGTTTAGAACAGTTAGAATTGTCAAAAACGCCGTCGAATGGCGTAAAACAGTCGCTGAAACAGCTGTAGGAATTATGCAGGGATCCGGATCGGATCGCCCCTATCTCTCACGATCTGACCTAACTCCACGATCCGCTCCACTTCGAAGGCCACGAACTAGAGACTGACGCCACGAGTCACTTCAAGCATCACGAGCCGTGGACCAAGGAAGACCCACGATCCGACCCCGAGCGTCGCCACGACCCGATCCAGTGTGGCACCACGACCTGAACTGGAGCATGCACAGCGACCAGATCCTGAGGGGCACGAACCGAACTGATGGACCACGAGATGATGACGACCCGACCTGGAGGGCATATCACGATCCGACCTGACGAAGGTGGCACGATCCAAGCTGGAGCATCATCACGACCTGGAGTTTGACCACGAGCTGGTGACTGCGAACCGAACCAGGAGGCTACGAACTGAATGAAGACCGATCCGGAGGAGTAGACTGAAACCCGAGATGCAAAGGTAGTCCAAATGGAAGTTAGAGCTCAGGATCCAGTTGGGAACCAATGAGTTCACTTCATGATTGGGCTTTGCTGCGGGACGTGTGCAAAGGGGTTGTTGGTATTCATAACTTTGGTTCACCACTGAGAGATGGATAATGGGCTTGTAGTGATAGTTGTACGGGATTGGATTCCGTCATGGCCCAAAGGATTAGGTGACCAAAGTAGTGGATATTGTATGCTTTACGCACTGAGTGAGAGATGTGAGGATGGTTGCTATGCTTGATTGTTTGATATCACTATGACATACACACCCCCTCCTCCGTTATCTTTACACCTTATGTTAGTGGCACCTTAGAGTATTGTACGGTATGTTGTGCTAACTCTCTGGTTGCAGGTCCAGGTTCAGGTATGATTGGATTATACCTGTTATTGTTTTGTTTAGCTGCTTATCGCTCATACCAGATTTTTTGTCTGACCCAGAGTTTTATGTCTCTTCTTATTACTCTGGGTGCTCACACGAGCAGACTTGAGACAGGTTAGCTGGGTACGCACGAGCAGCTGATCCGGAGACGAGCAGGAGGCTCCCACGTATGATTATAGATATTCTCCCTGTGTTGTTGAAGGTCACTGCTTGGGCATTAGTAGTGTACCTCCTTCTTTTGCTTTCTTTTGCTTTAGAGACAGTTTTAAAGTTGTAATAATGATGTTGGATCATAAGCTGTATTTTGGATTTCCGCTGCCATGTTAGACATGATTTAGTTTTCAGCTTATGTACTGTCTCGCCTGTTTTATGTCAAGTATATTATTATTATTATTATATTTTGTTCCATGCGCTGTGAGACATTCTACAGGTTCTTTGTTAGTTCATTCTCTTCTTTTCTTTCTTTGGCGACCGTTCCGTGCTAGTCGGGCATGTGTACAGCGCACTTTCGGAGGAAATGCCGGCTGGTGCGGGGCGGGCCGTCACATTTAGTATCAGAGCTCTAGGTTGCGTTGTTAACCTAGGGAGGTCACCAGGGAGAGATAGTATACGTATATGAGAGCGCGTATTTGTGATTATTTTGGTTTTCAAAAGCTATATATATATTATTAGTATAGCTAAGGATGAGGTCGCACTGCACTGACACCACAAAGAGGATGGTTAATCGTTTTCTCTTTACAGATTGAACGATGAGCCGAAACTTGAGGAACACGGGTCCAAGGGCTAACAATAGGAATGACCCTGATATGAGGGTGATGTTCACCAACTTCATGAGAGAGATGCTTAGGGATGTGCAGAGGGCATCTCTCAATGCTGGTAATGGTGGTGGTCCAGTAGTGCAGGCGCCTAGGGCCGATTTTGCTAAGCTGAACAAGGATTATACTAGTCTTGGTGGGAAGCCATTCCACGGAACGGAGTCGGCTACGGATGTTCAGGATTGGTTGGATAACTATGATCGTATCTTCGAAGACTTGGGTATCGAGGATGCGACGAAGAGAAGGCTAGCGTCCCGTCAGCTGCAAGGATGGGCAATGAATTGGTGGAATGTTATAAAGGCAGCTACTCCAGAGGATCAGATTACTTGGAATCAGTTTAAGGTTCGCTTTAGCGATAAGTTCATTCCAGCTACTCAGAAGTCAGTGTTGTTTAAGAGATTCTTGGAACTCAAGCAGAATGGCAGAGCTGTCTCGGAGTATATTGCCGAATTCGACACTTTGTCGAAATTTGGATTATCACTTATAGATACTGCCGAGAAAAAGAACGAGAAGTTGATAACTGGCTTGGATGGATACTTGGGGGAAAGGCTTATTAACCACATCGATGAGACGTTTGAATCGATTGTGGTGAAAGCGTTAAGATCAGAGAGTCTTTACCCTAAGCCAAGGACCGAGATTGCTGTTACACCTACAGAGGAGCCAAAGCCGCAAGCAAGTGGTGGACGCAAAGAAAATTCTCAGAATAAGAGGAAACAGGACCAAGCTAAGGATGGTCAGAAAAAGTAAAATAAGAACGATGGCGAGTGCTTTAGTTGTGGCAAGAAGGGCCACTATGCCAGAGATTATCGAGAAAAGCCTGGGGAAAGGAAGTGCTTTAATTGCGGCCAAGCGGGACATCACAAGAATGAATGTCCAGAATCTCCTAGGGAGAAGCAGATCGTGAAAGCATATGCTATCAACGCTGTTCCTTCTTCGTCGAATGCCCCAACTGCGGCGCAGAAGGAAAAAGGTGTCGTTATTCGAGGTATGCTTTCTATTTAAGATGTTTCTGTTCGAGTATTGTTTGACAAACCCGAGATAGTCGATAGACCTTTAGTAGTGACGAGCCCGGTTGGTGGTTCGACTAGCCTTAATATGATTTGTCGTAACGTGGTCTTATCGAGTCATGGATGTATGTTTGTTGTGATTGCTTTATTTTGAGCTTTACTAGGTTTGGCTTGATTTTGGGAGCTGATTGACTCCAAGGGTATAGAGTGGTAGTAGATTGTGAAGAGTCTTTGACGACCATTAGAGTGGATGATGGACGAAAGGTGGTGTTGGATCGCTTACCTTATGATGAAGATGATAACGGGAGTCAGAGAAGCAAATGTACATTGGATGTACAGTAGTTTGGTCAGGACTTGGTCAGGCGATCGGTAATAGTTTCAAACAAGATTGGCGAGGTTAGCCAAAGTCGGTTATGGATGCTTGAGTGTTTGGATGTTTTGCTCATATCATCTCACGCAGATTTTCTGAACTCGGAGGAGATATTTCCTTGGGTGCTTGTCTGATATTGGTTTAGGCCTTTGGGGCTTGTGCTTGGGGAATGTCGAGGTCGACTAGGATGGTCCGCGTGAGAGATAGGTAGTTGTTGTGATTTTCATTGGATGATATCTTGGTTTACTAGAAGAGTGATGGGCAGCCGTGACATGATAAGACTGTTCAATGGTATAGACTGCCCCGAGTTAGACTCGATAGGGTTATGAGATGGCTCGACTGGGACTCGAGAAAGATGCAAAGTAATGGACTGTTTAGGACCCTATGCTGATGTTCTCTTTGGATAGTAGAACTTTGAAGAATAGGATGTGTTCGTTGATCATGGAAGATGCAACGAAGGTTAGGACGATTCAAGTTGGACTTGAACTCGTAAAAGAAAATAGGTGTTCATTGACCTTGGAGCTGCAACGAATAGTGAGACGACTCACGTTGGACTAGAGTTTGTACGTAATGGATACTCAAGACTAGGTCTGAGTTTATGGGTAATAGACTGAATCGAGTTGGACTCGAGAAGGCTGCGAAGAATTGGATTGGCTCGAGTTGGACTCGAGAGGGAAGCAAGATAATGGATAGACTTGGGTGGGACTCGAGTGTTTCAGGCGGACTAAAAGCAGGGGTATCTGGGGACGCCCGTTACCTTGGATCCGTTGGACGTGATCTAGTTATCCTTGGAGGATAAACGTACGTTGGACGTACGTTAGTCCATTTGGAGGCGGGGCTTCCATTAGTTATTGATGTTGGTTGGACCATACATACAGGTATCGACGTATTCATGGCTTTAGCAGGTGATAGATAGGATTTGTTTTATGGATGCTATGTTTGTTGTGTTTGTTCCTATCTTTCTTCTCTTGAGTAGACTATCACCTGTAGGATCCTGTTGAATAGAAATAAGATAAGTTCGTTGATCATGGTGGTATGACGGGTGTAAGATATTTTGCGTTAGACTTGAAGTATGTTTGGGCATTGTGGAGCGTCTGTTGTCTTGGAAATTCAACGGATATAGGAGTTTCAGTTGGACTTGGACTCGTAGGTAGAGTACCTAGATTCATTGGATGAGTCTAGTTTACCTTTGGAAGGTGAATGTATATTGGACGTGCAGTACAAACATGGGTAGGGTACCTAGATTCATTGGATGAGTCTAGTTCACCTTTAGAAGGTGAATGTACGCTAGACGTACAATACAGATATAAGTGTAGTGCTTAGGGTCATTGGATGGATCTAGTTTGCCTCTAAGAGGTGAATATACGTTGGGCATGCAATATGGATGTAGGCAAGATTCGGGTTAGACTTGAAAGGACATTTGGAATGTATTGGTAATTTGACGTATAGGGTTGGATTACATAAAAAGATGACAGGAGTACATGACATATTTCATGTTTCTCAATTAAGGAAGTTCATGCATGATTTTGATTTAGCTATTTCACCAGACCGGTTGGACGATATCAAAATAGAACCCAAGGCGGTTGGGAACCGCGAGACAGATTTGCATTATCAGGGACGATACGAAGCAACTACGAAGGGAGACGGTGAAATTAGTGAAAGTCCAATGGGGCAATGGTTCTTCCCTTGTTAGTGAACCGCATGCAAGGATAGGCTTGTTGTGCTATCACGTATGTTTGATTGTTTGAAATTGGTTGATAGGCTTGCGTGACCCATTGTTTGTTTCTTAGTTAAGGAATTTCGGGGGCGAAATTTCTTAAGGGGGGGAGAATGTAACAACCCGCATTCTACGCATCTAGGATTGTAGAATATTTATTTCATTTTCATATGAAGTCGTATAGTCATGTAACTTTGGGGAACGACTATTGGGGTCATTTCCCATGTTCATGATTTTCGCCGATTTTTAAATGACCGTTTTGCCCCTAGCTGATCTTGTTTCGTCCATAACTTTTGACTGGAAAGGAGTTTTGACCTGAGACCATTTTCATTAGCTTCGGATGATGGTTTCTCTTTCCGTAGAGTGGTCATAATAGCCAAACGGACTTACCGTTTGGGAGATATGGCTGAATTAAGGTTTAGAGGGTTAAAAACAGCTAATTGGGCTTAACCGGGTGATTAGCAGCTAGGCCCAATGGGGGATTTCGGGATTAGAGGTATTTAAGGGCTGCTAGGGTTAGGATTTCGGTTTTTCTCTCATTTTCCAGCCGCCACAAACATTTTAGAAGCTCTAACAATGGCCTCCAACCTCTAAAACACCTCCAAATCACATGCAACTTGAAGATTGGGATTAGCAACATCAAATTAAGGACAAATAGCACGAAAGCAAGGTTAAAGCTGCTGTTAGACATCAGTATTCGCCCCAAATCAGAGAAGTTTCAGTTCTGAAAGTTTTATTGTGGCAAAGGTGAGTGATTAGCATTGTTTTGTCACTAATTACAGTTAATTAAGGCGATTAGTGGTAATTAGCGAATTTATACATGATTAAATTCTGGAAAAATGTTTAGAAATTCTTAAACACCGTTTTAGACCTCTGTTAGAAGTTTGGGTTGATTTGGTTAAGTTTTGTTAATCCTATGATTAGTTTTGCTTAAACATGCTTAAGGGAAAATATGGGATTTTGGCTATGTTTGATCCGTTTTAAAACATCATATTGTTACTTAGGTGTTTATGGTCGTTTCTACATGTTGCTCTAACTATATGGTATGCTTTGTGATTGTTTAGAATAGTTAGAATTGTCAAAAACGCCGTCGAATGGCGTAAAACAGTCGCTGGAACAGCTGCAGGAATTATGTAGGGATCCGGATCAGATCGCCCCCTATCTCTCACGATCTGACCTCACTCCACGATCCGCTCCACTTCGAAGGCCACGAACCAGAGACTGATGCCACGAGTCACTTCAAGCATCACGAGCCATGGACCAAGGAAGACCCACGATCTGACCCTGAGCGTCACCACGACCCGATCCAGTGTGGCACCACGACCTGAACTGGAGCACGCACAGCGACCGGATCCTGATGGGCACGAACCGAACTGATGGACCACGAGATGATGACGACCCGACCTGGAGGGCATATCACGATCCGACCTGACGAAGGTGGCACGATCCGAGCTGGAGCATCATCACGACCTGGAGTTTGACCACGAGCTGGTGACTGCGAACCGAACCAGGAGGCTACGAACTGAATGAAGACCGATCTGGAGGAGTAGACTGAAACCCGAGATGCAAAGGTAGTCCAAATGGAAGTTAGAGCTCAGGATCCAGTTGGGAACCAATGAGTTCACTTCTTGATTGGGCTTTGCTGCGGGACGTGTGCAAAGGGGTTGTCGGTATTCATAACTTTGGTTCACCACTGAGAGATGGATAATGGGCTTGTAGTGATAGTTGTACGGGATTGGATTCCGTCATGGACCAAAGGATTAGGTGACCAAAGTAGTGGATATTGTATGCTTTACGCACTGAGTGAGAGATGTGAGGATGGTTGCTATGCTTGATTGTTTGACATCACTATGACATACACACCCCCTCCCCCGTTATCTTTACACCTTATGCTAGTAGCACCTTAGAGTATTGTACGGTATGTTGTGCTAACTCTCTGGTTGCAGGTCCAGGTTCAGGTATGATTGGATTATACCTGTTATTGTTTTGTTTAGCTGCTTATCGCTCATACCAGATTTTTTGTCTGACCCAGAGTTTTATGTCTCTTCTTATTACTCTGGGTGCTCACACGAGCAGACTTGAGACAGGTTAGCTGGGTACGCACGAGTAGCTGATCCGGAGACGAGCAGGAGGCTCCCACGTATGATTATAGATATTCTCCGTGTGTTGTTGAAGGTCACTGCTTGGGCATTAGTAGTGTACCTCCTTCTTTTGCTTTCTTTTGCTTTAGAGACAGTTTTAAAGTTGTAATAATGATGTTGGATCATAAGCTGTATTTTGGATTTCCGCTGCCATGCTAGACATGATTTAGTTTTCAGCTTATGTACTGTCTCGCCTGTTTTATGTCAAGTATATTATTATTATTATATTTTGTTCCATGCGCTGTGAGACATTCTACATGTTCTTTGTTAGTTCATTCTCTTCTTTCCTTTCTTTGGCGACCGTTCCGTGCTAGTCGGGCATGTGTACAACGCACTTTCGGAGGAAATGCCGGCTGGTGCGGGGCGGGCCGTCACAGGTTGGATCCGGAATGTCAAATTACTGCTAGGTTCCAAATTCCATAATTTTTGGAATTAATATGTGGGCGTGGCAAAGGAAAACGCGTTTGGTAATTTCAGTTTGAATTGGATCGACCAGAAAATGACTATTTTTCAGACGGTCTCCAAATTCGACGAAATCAGTTTTGTTGGGAACGTAACGTCTAGACATAGCTAGGGCGACGGTCGTTGGGTTTGGATTGGAGTTCGTATTAGAAACCCCATTTTAGAATTTTATATAAATCCCGGCCAATCAGAAATTTTTATTCATAAATTAAATTTTCTAAAATAATCATTAATCCCTCCTCGCTCCAGATCGCACGACGAAAAAGCCTCGACACCTTCTCTCCTCCATTCTGGCGAATCCGCTCACCAAAATCCTTTGCTCCTTTGGAACTTTTTGTAGAGCTTCACATCCTCTTTAAATCCATACCAACCACACCTATTATCGTTGAGTATTCAACGAGATCTCAACCCCGAAAGTCCAGCCCTTTGCCGTGCCGCCGTGATCGGGATCCGCCATCGTACCACCCTGCGCGGGTGCGCTTCCCTTCCCTCTTCAACGAGGTACCCTCTGATCTTCGTCACGTGCCACATATTCGAAGAAAACCCCTGACCTAGTTTTGAACGAGTTTAGAAAGGTACGGCTGCTTATATTTTAAACCAATTATAACGCTATAAAGCGCTGCAAAGTTTGATTTTTAAATAAAAATCATATCTTTTTCGTTTGTGATCAAAATCCAGTGAAACAAGGGACACCGGGACCATGAGGATGTCTTCTTCATTCTAGAAGAGACCGGGGAATTTTTAGAGCTTGCTACAATTTTTGGCAAAGCGAAAAGCAAAGTGAGATTTCTAAATTCAATTTAATTTAGAAATAAAATATATTAGGATGTAGACAGAGTTTAGAAACTCCCAACACCCATCGACCACAAACCATGGACGACTTGATTTTGGTTGACGTGAAATTTGGTTGATAAATGCGAATGGTTGATATGGTTGTTTGTGGTTGTTGGAATGAAACAAAATTAGAATTGTTTGTGGAAAAATTAATTATGTTATGAAATTGATCTTACATCAGAAATAAGTCCCTTATGGAACGTCGCGAGGCTTAAGGTAGTGCGAGGAGCCGTACTCGGGACGATGCCGGTTTTAAACCCCCTCCCGTTATGCTGCCGAAATTTTCTGAAATATTCATGTGTTTATAAAATATTCATGTGTTGATAAAATATTCATATGTTGAATAAAATATTAGAAAGATAAAAATCACATTTTTATCATGTATATGAAGTATGGAAAATATTCATATGTTGAATAAAATATTAAAAAGATAAAAATCACATTTTATCATGTAGATGAAGTATAGAAAATATTCATATGTTGAATAAAGGACTAGAACGATAAAAATTACATTTTTATCAAATTTATTAAGTGTAAAAAAAGTATTCATATGTTGAATAAATTGCTAGAACAATAAAATTAACATTTTTATTGTGTATATTAACTTCTAAAAATATTCATATGTTAAATAAAGGATTAGAACGGTAAAAATCACCCTTTTATCGTATGTGTGAAGTTATGAAAATATTCATGTGTGGAATAAACATTTGTTGGTTAAAAATATTATTTTTAACCTGTATACGAATAGAAAATGGTTTAGAAATTGACGAACGAATTATATTTATATTTATATATATATAAATATAAATTAAAATACAACGAATCGAGCCCCTGCAGTTCGCGTTTTGGAATCGTAATTTTAAACGATTATACCAAGAGGTCCGACCGTTGGATTCCCCCAAAACTGGAACCGTTGGGTCTGCTTTGAAAAGAGCTTTCCAACGATATAAAATTTGTAAAGATCCAATGGTTAGATTTCAGATATGTGTAAATCAAATTTGAATAAAAACAGCGCCAGAATGAATTATATTTTTTTATATATATATATAAATATAAATTAAAATAAAACGAATAACGACGCTGTAGTTTGCGTTTTGAAATCGTAACTTTAAATGATTATACCGGGAGATCCGACCATCAGATTTTCCCAAAACTAGAACTGTTGGGTCCGCTTTGAAAAGATCTTTCCAACGATATAAAATTTGTAAAGATCCAATGGTTAGATTTTCTGATATGTGTAAATCAAATCTGAAGAAAAACAACGCCATGGCCGCGTTATGGCCTGAAGCGTCGTTTGAATAGAATGTGCTATTTTATTTAATAAATAAAAATAATGATATATCATTATAAAATATTATAAACGATATGCAGTGGAAATAAACCGAATTTACTTGGTTTATTAGATATTTGATGGTTGGATGTGTTTGACATGAAATTATTATACTGAATTGAAACATAGATGTCAAACAATTTAACCATTGTTATAATTGGTTTTGAATTCTAAATATACGTGAATTATTTGAAAAGGCCGTGTTAATTGTAAAGGCCCGCAAATCCGAGCTATCTGAGTTGACTAAATACACCACACGTCCAACCCAAATAACACAGAAATACGACTCATTATTAGAAAGAAGTTAGAGGATGAGAAATAGAAAGAAAGAAATATTAGAATAGAAGAAAAACGAAGATCACAGCTCACAGCGGAACGAATAAAATATATTATATAACATAAGCTTTGAAATACAAATCTGTTTGGTGCATATATACATACCATCATCAGAGTACACATAACATTTGATTCAGCGGAAGTAACTCTAAATAACTAATGTTGAAGCCTCCTGCTTCAAGCTCCTCCAAGTGTATCTGTAAAAGCCTGAAACACTTGACTGCCCGTACAAATTTGGGCACCCAAGAGTTTAGGAAAAACAAAACAAAACAAACTCTGGGTCAGTCATGGGACTGGTGTGAGTAAACTCCAACCACTTGTTTAACTTTAAAAACTCTTTTCGGAAGAAAAAATAATAGTAAGACCAGCCCACACATAAACATGGACGGTTTTTACCTTACTATAACCCAAAACACTTTGATACGAAAATCCAGTGATATTATAATAATGTCTACATCAAGTAAATAACCAAATAGCAGAACGCTTGCATCTCACGCTCCACATATATAGTATAAAATCAAAAACCGCATGGCGCTTATTGGAGATTGGATTCCAACTATGACAAGGTATGGGACCACCTTCCGACTGTGTATCTCTAGAGGCAAATACACCTGGGTTCAACAAGAACATCTTGCAACCCGGCCCACACATGACCGACCACTCATTTCGCTTGAGTGTATCGAATGTATATCACCAACGGTTGGACTCAAACCACCGTTTCCCGAATGGGCAGAATCGATAGATTTAGAAACAAAAGAAATTTCTCTAGATAGGTGATTATACACCCTAATGGGTGCGACCCACATAGCCATGCTGCCTGCCCGATTTTTGTCCTTTCCCGGTTGTTGAGGCCTGAGGCTACGCATACTTACCATTCATCGATAACACAATCACTTTGAATGCCACATCGTCAGATCCGTTAATCACTAGTTGAGTTTGCACAAATATTCTGGATATTATGCTAAGGGATAAATCCGTTGCAACCATATACATTCATACAGACCAACCCATTTGATCATTGGAAATACTCTGTCAGACATTCGTCCATTTACGTTCGTTCTGGGATTGAACGAAACCGAAGGCACTATTTCTATAAATAGAAAAGCCCTTGCACTTTACTCCATCTTCAATATATTCAGCATACTTGGTTCGCAACGCTTATGCCGATACGGAGTGGTTCTTCGGATAATAATCTAACCGGTCTCTCCATATTGACAACGATGGTCAAAACTTCGATAGTCTGTGATTTAACTATCGAATAAAAACAAGTGTTCATCCAACATATCAAACAAATCACTGGGCTCTTTAATTAATATTTCATTAATTAAATCTCTTCTCCATTTCCTTATCAATATTTGTTACCCAAATATTTTTCAATAACCATATTGGCCCTTTTCGCTATTTTTGATTTCGTTTCCTTATCGAATTCTATATATATCGATATATAGATTTCTAATTGTCAAATTTCTTAAAAATATTCTAACTCCTTAAATTCCCGGAAAAATTCGCCATAACCTCCCCTGTATCGGGAGCATCGGGAAATTTCAAATAGCTTCCCGGTATCTTCCTCAATCAAAAAGAAAAAGGAAAAGCCAAGCGGCTTGCCGATACGGCGCATAAAACCCATATATGAATTTAAACATGTACCTTTTTGTCGGGCACATAAATAAAAATCTTCATATACTTCATAACAAACCTGCTTACACATGTTCACCTGTTTTCAATTCAATTCAACTCAATCCATTCGTTTGAATTCAAATTTGAATCGTTTGAATTCGGTTTCGCTTAATTATTCTTTAATTAGCCCTTTTGCCTATTCACTTCTTTGTTTGAACATAACATGTTCAAATAAAATATTTGACTCGTTCATAACCAAATTGAATTTCAATTTCAATTCTAGTTCTCTTTTCTATTTTGAATATAAATTCTCAAATCGAATTCACTTATTTGAAGCTCAATATTTATTCGAAATCTCATTAACTAATTTCTATTCAATTTAGTTAATTCTATTCAATAAATCAAAATCTGGTTTCTGTTTCAAAATCATATCCATTTACACAACTTGAATTCACATATACTTTACAACTCAACTCTGAAATTCTCTAAATAGAAACTTCGGATTTTCTCGCTTAAAATCCTTTTAAAATATTAAATAAACCATTTTGGTCGTTAAATAGTTCTGGCGCTGTTTTTCTGAAAATTTGATTTTGACATATCTCAAAATCTATACGACGAAATTCAGATTTTTCTCCTTCATTAGAAAACTATTGCCAAACCGGTCCTGACGTTTCTTGTTTCAAATAATTTCGACTTCAATTGAGTCCTGTATACTCGATTGAAGTTCGAATCGCTATTTTACGAACTGCAGCGCTGCGGCGAGTTCGTTTTAATTATATTTATAAAAATATATATAAACTTTTAAACTTCTAAACTTCTTTAAATATAAATTCAATTCCATTTAACTCTGCTTGATTCAAATTCAAATCTCACTTTTATTTGAATTCTAAATTCAAATTCCAATTCCTTTTCTATTTGGTATTCAAATTCAATATTTGAATCCTTATTTCAATTCAAATTCAATACCTGAATTCATTTGAATTTTTTTATTCAAACTCTATTTTTACATTCCATTTTAACTTCTATATTCCAATTTCTACATTTGAATTCTATTGAAGTTCAAATATTCAAACTCCTTTTTAAATTCTATATTCAGATTTCCATAATTTAAAAACCCATTTGAATTTCATATTCAAATCCCATAGATTAAATCCTATTTGAATTCAATTTGAATCTCTTATATTCAAATTTCATTTTCCAATTCTTCTTTGAAATACTATATTTCAAATTCTATTCAATTCTTCTTTGAATTTTTATATTTCAAATTTTATTTTGAAATTCTACATTCAAATCTCTATTTGAATTTCTTTATTCGAATTCCTTCGAATTCAAATTATAATTTAATTCCTTGAATTCAAATTCTACTTTTCATTCTAATCTCGTCTATTCAAATTCTATTTGAACTTCTTATTTGAATTCCAAATATTCAATCCCCTTTAAAATTCAAATATTTAAACTCTTTTTTTTTAAAATTCAAATGTTATACTCAAATATTAAAAATCCCATTTCAAATCTTATTTGAATTTTCTTCTGAATTTCAAATATTCCAACTCCTTTCAAATATTTAAATTCTATTTAAATTTCCACTTAAAAATTCTATTTCAAGTTCTATTTTGAAATTTCATTTCAAAATTCTATTTTGAAATTTTTATTTCAATATTCCATTTGAAATTCTATATTTTCAAATTCTACTTGAATTTCAAATTCTATTTGGGAAAAATAGAATTTTCTTTTAAACCTCAAATATCTTTCTCATGATATTTTAATAAATTAACACTTGGCCCAGTGATATTTAAAGCAATCAAATCACTTCAATTTTCAATCATTTGATTTTTAACACGTCATATATTAATATATGAAATCAAGCAAACAACAAACAACACAACAGATAATATATTTTTGAGGAATCCAGTCGGATTCCTCCAACCTGTTTTCCTGCATCCACAGATGTTAGCACATAAATAATACCCATTCTGCTTCGTGGCAGAATATCGCGGTATAGAAGGTCATCCACTAATCATAGCGTGGGGCGTATAGGGTAATCATCCGCTATGAAACTGCGGGCATCCGCTAATGAGACTGCGGGAATCCATCCAATCAATCAACCCAATATATATATATAATAGCCTAAATAACTAATATATATAAAGCAACCAGAAAATATTCACACAAGCAACAAACAATTATTTTTAATGAAATAAAAATAATTCTAAAGGTGAGTGAGATTTACTCACCGAGAAATTTATTTGCACTTGTACTATTTTCAATTTCCTTTGCCGATCTCCAAGGCTTCGTACTCTACACGAACACTTTATTTGATTTTATCCTTGCCTAGGAAAACCTGAATTTCAATAATTTGCTAATGAAATTTCTTGACGGGTTTTATGTTAATAATATACCAATATTTAAATTTTATTTACTTTCAAAATTTCCTCATTTTAACAACCTAACAAATTTCAATTTTAAATTGTTTACTCATCAAATTTACATTTTTATCTAGTGATTTTCTAAAGAAATCTTCCTCACTAGATTTCAAATTTCAACTAACAGTAAAGTGTCACTTTCTTTCCTCTTAACAGTATACTGATTTAACCTTAACCAATATATTAGTTAAGTTCTAACCATTATACCAATTGAATTTACATGAGAGAAAAAAATAAGTAAATAGATTTTTTTAAATTAATTACCTATTTTTTTAATTGAACCCTTCTTCCATCATTTCACCGAACAACTTAGCTTCACAACAACTTTCCCAGCATCCAAAATGTCGAACACCGTAACCAGAGAGGATCGAACTCCAGGCCTCCACATTGACCACCCCCTTTCAAATCCCAACAACAACCATCATCGCAACCACTTCGCCATCAGTCACTGCAAATTTTGATCACCACTGTACATCTCGCACCCCTCCTCTGACTGACTTAACTGCATCCCAATGTCGTACCCAACCACCGAGCCTTATCGCGATTTTACTCCTAGGAAAATTCCGTGCCCTAATTCAACCAAAGGAGTATCAATCGCAGCCCTTAAAGCTCCTTCGAAAACGCCTAAACCCTCTATCGAACGCTGTAGCTCCTCCCTGTTCTGCCTAGTACACGCGATGCTCGAGCTCGAGCAACTCCGAAACTATCTGTCGCGACTTCCAACACTTAGCCAACCCTTCAATTTACCTCGCAGCGTCTACGAGTCTTAAAAGAATATCGCGGATCGATTTCTGATATGGACAGGGAGATGGAAATGAAAGGGAGAGGCTCAATTGATTTCGCGTTTTGATTGAAGAAAAGGAATAGAAGGGGAAAGCAGGATCGACTGGTTTTTTGTGGGAGTGAATGTCTGTTTTGAGCCTTGAAGGCTATCAGTTTATTATATAGGCGCGAGAGCAGACATGCATTAAAATGTTGTCTCTTAGAAATTGAAGGAGGGAGACCAATTTTACAACTCGAGGAAGAACAGGCTGTGTGATTTGAAACTTCAGGGTGGCTCATTACAGAAGGAGGTCGGCTAAATGCTGTTTTGATTTGATTTGTTTTTATATATAATACCCTAAGATATCTTGCGGTCCTTGCTTCAACCACGAACCCCTATTTTTACTTAACGACTGACATCTCTAAGTCATACTGCTATTCTGAATTTAATGGATCTGGTTTTGAAATTTTATTTCGACTGTATAGAAGAACGAATTATTTTAAATTAACGAATTATGTTAAATACGATTTAAAATATAACTTGATTTTAAACATTAAATTCATCGATAAAAATCTATTATTATCGTTCTATTCGATATTAAATCATATAATGATTTTTAAACTGATAAATTCCATAATAAAAATCCATTTATTTTTGAATCAATATTTAAAACTATATTGAATATTTAAAATTAATCGACGAAAAATCTGGGTCGTTACATTCTTCCCCCCTTAAAATAATTTCGTCCTCGAAATTGCTAAGGTAGGAAAAAGGGTACAAATCCATTCCTTTTCAACATCTCACTTATGTTGAAACTCAACTCCTCATATTTCTATGACTTTATTTTCAACCAAAACTTTTGGTTTCCATTCATATACATTCTAATTCATATTCATTTCCATTTATTTTTCAAATTGATTCTAGTCAATTTATTCACCTCGAACCATTTAACTTGCTTCAGTTAAATTTTAATTCCAGAATCCAAATCCCTGGGTTTTTCTTTTCAAATTCTTTTGAAATCCCATAAATATATACATATATTTATTTTCATCTCAATTCAAAATATTTAAATTTTCAATCTACTTGTTTTCTTTCAAAACAAATTTCCATCAAAAACTTTTCTAAGGTAGCAATCCATCACTTAGAAACTCGGAAATGAACACCGATGATGTTGCAATCATCATCAGAATTATTTCCCAGCCACTGAAGTGAGTTCAGTGCCTTATTATTTCAAAATCCATGATTTTCTTTCAAATCCTTTTAAAACAAAGCTATATTACTTTAATATACTTTGAAAAATATTTTTTCAACTTCCCAGGATTTTGAATGCTTAATTCTGGTTTGAATTAAATTCTAATTCATCTCATTTGTATATATTTAATTCCTATACAAATTCTATTTGGTTATAAATAACCATTTTAATTTTATAATCTCATTTGATTATAAAATCAACATCCAACACATCCAATAATAATTCTAGAAAATTATTCTTTCTATATCAAAATAGAATTTTGGGTAAAATTATTTCATTTACCCACTTTAAAACAATATCGTGTTCAGTCCTCTGTTCAAGTGTTTAGAAATTCCTATCGACGTCGTGGCGTCCCACGATTCGATCAGAATTCATAATCCACTCAACAGACAAGTCAACACAATATAAAACAATTTTTATATCAATTAACAAATACGCTCTCTCGTATATATAGACTCAACTCATTCTAGGGTACTACTGACCCTATCTCTAATGAGCACATGCCACACAAGCCTAGGTATTCACTCAACCTAAGCTCTGATACCAACTGTAAAGGCCCGCAAATCCGAGCTATCTGAGTTGACTAAATACACCACACGTCCAACCCAAATAACACAGAAATACGACTCATTATTAGAAAGAAGTTAGAGGATGAGAAATAGAAAGAAAGAAATATTAGAATAGAAGAAAAACGAAGATCACAGCTCACAGCGGAACGAATAAAATATATTATATAACATAAGCTTTGAAATACAAATCTGTTTGGTGCATATATACATACCATCATCAGAGTACACATAACATTTGATTCAGCGGAAGTAACTCTAAATAACTAATGTTGAAGCCTCCTGCTTCAAGCTCCTCCAAGTGTATCTGTAAAAGCCTGAAACACTTGACTGCCCGTACAAATTTGGGCACCCAAGAGTTTAGGAAAAACAAAACAAAACAAACTCTGGGTCAGTCATGGGACTGGTGTGAGTAAACTCCAACCACTTGTTTAACTTTAAAAACTCTTTTCGGAAGAAAAAATAATAGTAAGACCAGCCCACACATAAACATGGACGGTTTTTACCTTACTATAACCCAAAACACTTTGATACGAAAATCCAGTGATATTATAATAATGTCTACATCAAGTAAATAACCAAATAGCAGAACGCTTGCATCTCACGCTCCACATATATAGTATAAAATCAAAAACCGCATGGCGCTTATTGGAGATTGGATTCCAACTATGACAAGGTATGGGACCACCTTCCGACTGTGTATCTCTAGAGGCAAATACACCTGGGTTCAACAAGAACATCTTGCAACCCGGCCCACACATGACCGACCACTCATTTCGCTTGAGTGTATCGAATGTATATCACCAACGGTTGGACTCAAACCACCGTTTCCCGAATGGGCAGAATCGATAGATTTAGAAACAAAAGAAATTTCTCTAGATAGGTGATTATACACCCTAATGGGTGCGACCCACATAGCCATGCTGCCTGCCCGATTTTTGTCCTTTCCCGGTTGTTGAGGCCTGAGGCTACGCATACTTACCATTCATCGATAACACAATCACTTTGAATGCCACATCGTCAGATCCGTTAATCACTAGTTGAGTTTGCACAAATATTCTGGATATTATGCTAAGGGATAAATCCGTTGCAACCATATACATTCATACAGACCAACCCATTTGATCATTGGAAATACTCTGTCAGACATTCGTCCATTTACGTTCGTTCTGGGATTGAACGAAACCGAAGGCACTATTTCTATAAATAGAAAAGCCCTTGCACTTTACTCCGTCTTCAATATATTCAGCATACTTGGTTCGCAACGCTTATGCCGATACGGAGTGGTTCTTCGGATAATAATCTAACCAGTCTCTCCATATTGACAACGATGGTCAAAACTTTGATAGTCTGTGATTTAACTATCGAATAAAAACAAGTGTTCATCCAACATATCAAACAAATCACTGGGCTCTTTAATTAATATTTCATTAATTAAATCTCTTCTCCATTTCCTTATCAATATTTGTTACCCAAATATTTTTCAATAACCATATTGGCCCTTTTCGCTATTTTTGATTTCGTTTCCTTATCGAATTCTATATATATCGATATATAGATTTCTAATTGTCAAATTTCTTAAAAATATTCTAACTCCTTAAATTCCCGGAAAAATTCGCCATAACCTCCCCTGTATCGGGAGCATCGGGAAATTTCAAATAGCTTCCCGGTATCTTCCTCAATCAAAAAGAAAAAGGAAAAGCCAAGCGGCTTGCCGATACGGCGCATAAAACCCATATATGAATTTAAACATGTACCTTTTTGTCGGGCACATAAATAAAAATCTTCATATACTTCATAACAAACCTGCTTACACATGTTCACCTGTTTTCAATTCAATTCAACTCAATCCATTCGTTTGAATTCAAATTTGAATCGTTTGAATTCGGTTTCGCTTAATTATTCTTTAATTAGCCCTTTTGCCTATTCACTTCTTTGTTTGAACATAACATGTTCAAATAAAATATTTGACTCGTTCATAACCAAATTGAATTTCAATTTCAATTCTAGTTCTCTTTTCTATTTTGAATATAAATTCTCAAATCGAATTCACTTATTTGAAGCTCAATATTTATTCGAAATCTCATTAACTAATTTCTATTCAATTTAGTTAATTCTATTCAATAAATCAAAATCTGGTTTCTGTTTCAAAATCATATCCATTTACACAACTTGAATTCACATATACTTTACAACTCAACTCTGAAATTCTCTAAATAGAAACTTCGGATTTTCTCGCTTAAAATCCTTTTAAAATATTAAATAAACCATTTTGGTCGTTAAATAGTTCTGGCGCTGTTTTTCTGAAAATTTGATTTTGACATATCTCAAAATCTATACGACGAAATTCAGATTTTTCTCCTTCATTAGAAAACTATTGCCAAACCGGTCCTGACGTTTCTTGTTTCAAAGAATTTCGACTTCAATTGAGTCCTGTATACTCGATTGAAGTTCGAATCGCTATTTTACGAACTGCAGCGCTGCGGCGAGTTCGTTTTAATTATATTTATAAAAATATATATAAACTTTTAAACTTCTAAACTTCTTTAAATATAAATTCAATTCCATTTAACTCTGCTTGATTCAAATTCAAATCTCACTTTTATTTGAATTCTAAATTCAAATTCCAATTCCTTTTCTATTTGGTATTCAAATTCAATATTTGAATCCTTATTTCAATTCAAATTCAATACCTGAATTCATTTGAATTTTTTTATTCAAACTCTATTTTTACATTCCATTTTAACTTCTATATTCCAATTTCTACATTTGAATTCTATTGAAGTTCAAATATTCAAACTCCTTTTTAAATTCTATATTCAGATTTCCATAATTTAAAAACCCATTTGAATTTCATATTCAAATCCCATAGATTAAATCCTATTTGAATTCAATTTGAATCTCTTATATTCAAATTTCATTTTCCAATTCTTCTTTGAAATACTATATTTCAAATTCTATTCAATTCTTCTTTGAATTTTTATATTTCAAATTTTATTTTGAAATTCTACATTCAAATCTCTATTTGAATTTCTTTATTCGAATTCCTTCGAATTCAAATTATAATTTAATTCCTTGAATTCAAATTCTACTTTTCATTCTAATCTCGTCTATTCAAATTCTATTTGAACTTCTTATTTGAATTCCAAATATTCAATCCCCTTTAAAATTCAAATATTTAAACTCTTTTTTTTTAAAATTCAAATGTTATACTCAAATATTAAAAATCCCATTTCAAATCTTATTTGAATTTTCTTCTGAATTTCAAATATTCCAACTCCTTTCAAATATTTAAATTCTATTTAAATTTCCACTTAAAAATTCTATTTCAAGTTCTATTTTGAAATTTCATTTCAAAATTCTATTTTGAAATTTTTATTTCAATATTCCATTTGAAATTCTATATTTTCAAATTCTACTTGAATTTCAAATTCTATTTGGGAAAAATAGAATTTTCTTTTAAACCTCAAATATCTTTCTCATGATATTTTAATAAATTAACACTTGGCCCAGTGATATTTAAAGCAATCAAATCACTTCAATTTTCAATCATTTGATTTTTAACACGTCATATATTAATATATGAAATCAAGCAAACAACAAACAACACAACATATAATATATTTTTGAGGAATCCAGTCGGATTCCTCCAACCTGTTTTCCTGCATCCACAGATGTTAGCACATAAATAATACCCATTCTGCTTCGTGGCAGAATATCGCGGTATAGAAGGTCATCCACTAATCATAGCGTGGGGCGTATAGGGTAATCATCCGCTATGAAACTGCGGGCATCCGCTAATGAGACTGCGGGAATCCATCCAATCAATCAACCCAATATATATATATAATAGCCTAAATAACTAATATATATAAAGCAACCAGAAAATATTCACACAAGCAACAAACAATTATTTTTAATGAAATAAAAATAATTCTAAAGGTGAGTGAGATTTACTCACCGAGAAATTTATTTGCACTTGTACTATTTTCAATTTCCTTTGCCGATCTCCAAGGCTTCGTACTCTACACGAACACTTTATTTGATTTTATCCTTGCCTAGGAAAACCTGAATTTCAATAATTTGCTAATGAAATTTCTTGACGGGTTTTATGTTAATAATATACCAATATTTAAATTTTATTTACTTTCAAAATTTCCTCATTTTAACAACCTAACAAATTTCAATTTTAAATTGTTTACTCATCAAATTTACATTTTTATCTAGTGATTTTCTAAAGAAATCTTCCTCACTAGATTTCAAATTTCAACTAACAGTAAAGTGTCACTTTCTTTCCTCTTAACAGTATACTGATTTAACCTTAACCAATATATTAGTTAAGTTCTAACCATTATACCAATTGAATTTACATGAGAGAAAAAAATAAGTAAATAGATTTTTTTAAATTAATTACCTATTTTTTTAATTGAACCCTTCTTCCATCATTTCACCGAACAACTTAGCTTCACAACAACTTTCCCAGCATCCAAAATGTCGAACACCGTAACCAGAGAGGATCGAACTCCAGGCCTCCACATTGACCACCCCCTTTCAAATCCCAACAACAACCATCATCGCAACCACTTCGCCATCAGTCACTGCAAATTTTGATCACCACTGTACATCTCGCACCCCTCCTCTGACTGACTTAACTGCATCCCAATGTCGTACCCAACCACCGAGCCTTATCGCGATTTTACTCCTAGGAAAATTCCGTGCCCTAATTCAACCAAAGGAGTATCAATCGCAGCCCTTAAAGCTCCTTCGAAAACGCCTAAACCCTCTATCGAACGCTGTAGCTCCTCCCTGTTCTGCCTAGTACACGCGATGCTCGAGCTCGAGCAACTCCGAAACTATCTGTCGCGACTTCCAACACTTAGCCAACCCTTCAATTTACCTCGCAGCGTCTACGAGTCTTAAAAGAATATCGCGGATCGATTTCTGATATGGACAGGGAGATGGAAATGAAAGGGAGAGGCTCAATTGATTTCGCGTTTTGATTGAAGAAAAGGAATAGAAGGGGAAAGCAGGATCGACTGGTTTTTTGTGGGAGTGAATGTCTGTTTTGAGCCTTGAAGGCTATCAGTTTATTATATAGGCGCGAGAGCAGACATGCATTAAAATGTTGTCTCTTAGAAATTGAAGGAGGGAGACCAATTTTACAACTCGAGGAAGAACAGGCTGTGTGATTTGAAACTTCAGGGTGGCTCATTACAGAAGGAGGTCGGCTAAATGCTGTTTTGATTTGATTTGTTTTTATATATAATACCCTAAGATATCTTGCGGTCCTTGCTTCAACCACGAACCCCTATTTTTACTTAACGACTGACATCTCTAAGTCATACTGCTATTCTGAATTTAATGGATCTGGTTTTGAAATTTTATTTCGACTGTATAGAAGAACGAATTATTTTAAATTAACGAATTATGTTAAATACGATTTAAAATATAACTTGATTTTAAACATTAAATTCATCGATAAAAATCTATTATTATCGTTCTATTCGATATTAAATCATATAATGATTTTTAAACTGATAAATTCCATAATAAAAATCCATTTATTTTTGAATCAATATTTAAAACTATATTGAATATTTAAAATTAATCGACGAAAAATCTGGGTCGTTACATTCTTCCCCCCTTAAAATAATTTCGTCCTCGAAATTGCTAAGGTAGGAAAAAGGGTACAAATCCATTCCTTTTCAACATCTCACTTATGTTGAAACTCAACTCCTCATATTTCTATGACTTTATTTTCAACCAAAACTTTTGGTTTCCATTCATATACATTCTAATTCATATTCATTTCCATTTATTTTTCAAATTGATTCTAGTCAATTTATTCACCTCGAACCATTTAACTTGCTTCAGTTAAATTTTAATTCCAGAATCCAAATCCCTGGGTTTTTCTTTTCAAATTCTTTTGAAATCCCATAAATATATACATATATTTATTTTCATCTCAATTCAAAATATTTAAATTTTCAATCTACTTGTTTTCTTTCAAAACAAATTTCCATCAAAAACTTTTCTAAGGTAGCAATCCATCACTTAGAAACTCGGAAATGAACACCGATGATGTTGCAATCATCATCAGAATTATTTCCCAGCCACTGAAGTGAGTTCAGTGCCTTATTATTTCAAAATCCATGATTTTCTTTCAAATCCTTTTAAAACAAAGCTATATTACTTTAATATACTTTGAAAAATATTTTTTCAACTTCCCAGGATTTTGAATGCTTAATTCTGGTTTGAATTAAATTCTAATTCATCTCATTTGTATATATTTAATTCCTATACAAATTCTATTTGGTTATAAATAACCATTTTAATTTTATAATCTCATTTGATTATAAAATCAACATCCAACACATCCAATAATAATTCTAGAAAATTATTCTTTCTATATCAAAATAGAATTTTGGGTAAAATTATTTCATTTACCCACTTTAAAACAATATCGTGTTCAGTCCTCTGTTCAAGTGTTTAGAAATTCCTATCGACGTCGTGGCGTCCCACGATTCGATCAGAATTCATAATCCACTCAACAGACAAGTCAACACAATATAAAACAATTTTTATATCAATTAACAAATACGCTCTCTCGTATATATAGACTCAACTCATTCTAGGGTACTACTGACCCTATCTCTAATGAGCACATGCCACACAAGCCTAGGTATTCACTCAACCTAAGCTCTGATACCAACTGTAAAGGCCCGCAAATCCGAGCTATCTGAGTTGACTAAATACACCACACGTCCAACCCAAATAACACAGAAATACGACTCATTATTAGAAAGAAGTTAGAGGATGAGAAATAGAAAGAAAGAAATATTAGAATAGAAGAAAAACGAAGATCACAGCTCACAGCGGAACGAATAAAATATATTATATAACATAAGCTTTGAAATACAAATCTGTTTGGTGCATATATACATACCATCATCAGAGTACACATAACATTTGATTCAGCGGAAGTAACTCTAAATAACTAATGTTGAAGCCTCCTGCTTCAAGCTCCTCCAAGTGTATCTGTAAAAGCCTGAAACACTTGACTGCCCGTACAAATTTGGGCACCCAAGAGTTTAGGAAAAACAAAACAAAACAAACTCTGGGTCAGTCATGGGACTGGTGTGAGTAAACTCCAACCACTTGTTTAACTTTAAAAACTCTTTTCGGAAGAAAAAATAATAGTAAGACCAGCCCACACATAAACATGGACGGTTTTTACCTTACTATAACCCAAAACACTTTGATACGAAAATCCAGTGATATTATAATAATGTCTACATCAAGTAAATAACCAAATAGCAGAACGCTTGCATCTCACGCTCCACATATATAGTATAAAATCAAAAACCGCATGGCGCTTATTGGAGATTGGATTCCAACTATGACAAGGTATGGGACCACCTTCCGACTGTGTATCTCTAGAGGCAAATACACCTGGGTTCAACAAGAACATCTTGCAACCCGGCCCACACATGACCGACCACTCATTTCGCTTGAGTGTATCGAATGTATATCACCAACGGTTGGACTCAAACCACCGTTTCCCGAATGGGCAGAATCGATAGATTTAGAAACAAAAGAAATTTCTCTAGATAGGTGATTATACACCCTAATGGGTGCGACCCACATAGCCATGCTGCCTGCCCGATTTTTGTCCTTTCCCGGTTGTTGAGGCCTGAGGCTACGCATACTTACCATTCATCGATAACACAATCACTTTGAATGCCACATCGTCAGATCCGTTAATCACTAGTTGAGTTTGCACAAATATTCTGGATATTATGCTAAGGGATAAATCCGTTGCAACCATATACATTCATACAGACCAACCCATTTGATCATTGGAAATACTCTGTCAGACATTCGTCCATTTACGTTCGTTCTGGGATTGAACGAAACCGAAGGCACTATTTCTATAAATAGAAAAGCCCTTGCACTTTACTCCGTCTTCAATATATTCAGCATACTTGGTTCGCAACGCTTATGCCGATACGGAGTGGTTCTTCGGATAATAATCTAACCAGTCTCTCCATATTGACAACGATGGTCAAAACTTTGATAGTCTGTGATTTAACTATCGAATAAAAACAAGTGTTCATCCAACATATCAAACAAATCACTGGGCTCTTTAATTAATATTTCATTAATTAAATCTCTTCTCCATTTCCTTATCAATATTTGTTACCCAAATATTTTTCAATAACCATATTGGCCCTTTTCGCTATTTTTGATTTCGTTTCCTTATCGAATTCTATATATATCGATATATAGATTTCTAATTGTCAAATTTCTTAAAAATATTCTAACTCCTTAAATTCCCGGAAAAATTCGCCATAACCTCCCCTGTATCGGGAGCATCGGGAAATTTCAAATAGCTTCCCGGTATCTTCCTCAATCAAAAAGAAAAAGGAAAAGCCAAGCGGCTTGCCGATACGGCGCATAAAACCCATATATGAATTTAAACATGTACCTTTTTGTCGGGCACATAAATAAAAATCTTCATATACTTCATAACAAACCTGCTTACACATGTTCACCTGTTTTCAATTCAATTCAACTCAATCCATTCGTTTGAATTCAAATTTGAATCGTTTGAATTCGGTTTCGCTTAATTATTCTTTAATTAGCCCTTTTGCCTATTCACTTCTTTGTTTGAACATAACATGTTCAAATAAAATATTTGACTCGTTCATAACCAAATTGAATTTCAATTTCAATTCTAGTTCTCTTTTCTATTTTGAATATAAATTCTCAAATCGAATTCACTTATTTGAAGCTCAATATTTATTCGAAATCTCATTAACTAATTTCTATTCAATTTAGTTAATTCTATTCAATAAATCAAAATCTGGTTTCTGTTTCAAAATCATATCCATTTACACAACTTGAATTCACATATACTTTACAACTCAACTCTGAAATTCTCTAAATAGAAACTTCGGATTTTCTCGCTTAAAATCCTTTTAAAATATTAAATAAACCATTTTGGTCGTTAAATAGTTCTGGCGCTGTTTTTCTGAAAATTTGATTTTGACATATCTCAAAATCTATACGACGAAATTCAGATTTTTCTCCTTCATTAGAAAACTATTGCCAAACCGGTCCTGACGTTTCTTGTTTCAAAGAATTTCGACTTCAATTGAGTCCTGTATACTCGATTGAAGTTCGAATCGCTATTTTACGAACTGCAGCGCTGCGGCGAGTTCGTTTTAATTATATTTATAAAAATATATATAAACTTTTAAACTTCTAAACTTCTTTAAATATAAATTCAATTCCATTTAACTCTGCTTGATTCAAATTCAAATCTCACTTTTATTTGAATTCTAAATTCAAATTCCAATTCCTTTTCTATTTGGTATTCAAATTCAATATTTGAATCCTTATTTCAATTCAAATTCAATACCTGAATTCATTTGAATTTTTTTATTCAAACTCTATTTTTACATTCCATTTTAACTTCTATATTCCAATTTCTACATTTGAATTCTATTGAAGTTCAAATATTCAAACTCCTTTTTAAATTCTATATTCAGATTTCCATAATTTAAAAACCCATTTGAATTTCATATTCAAATCCCATAGATTAAATCCTATTTGAATTCAATTTGAATCTCTTATATTCAAATTTCATTTTCCAATTCTTCTTTGAAATACTATATTTCAAATTCTATTCAATTCTTCTTTGAATTTTTATATTTCAAATTTTATTTTGAAATTCTACATTCAAATCTCTATTTGAATTTCTTTATTCGAATTCCTTCGAATTCAAATTATAATTTAATTCCTTGAATTCAAATTCTACTTTTCATTCTAATCTCGTCTATTCAAATTCTATTTGAACTTCTTATTTGAATTCCAAATATTCAATCCCCTTTAAAATTCAAATATTTAAACTCTTTTTTTTTAAAATTCAAATGTTATACTCAAATATTAAAAATCCCATTTCAAATCTTATTTGAATTTTCTTCTGAATTTCAAATATTCCAACTCCTTTCAAATATTTAAATTCTATTTAAATTTCCACTTAAAAATTCTATTTCAAGTTCTATTTTGAAATTTCATTTCAAAATTCTATTTTGAAATTTTTATTTCAATATTCCATTTGAAATTCTATATTTTCAAATTCTACTTGAATTTCAAATTCTATTTGGGAAAAATAGAATTTTCTTTTAAACCTCAAATATCTTTCTCATGATATTTTAATAAATTAACACTTGGCCCAGTGATATTTAAAGCAATCAAATCACTTCAATTTTCAATCATTTGATTTTTAACACGTCATATATTAATATATGAAATCAAGCAAACAACAAACAACACAACATATAATATATTTTTGAGGAATCCAGTCGGATTCCTCCAACCTGTTTTCCTGCATCCACAGATGTTAGCACATAAATAATACCCATTCTGCTTCGTGGCAGAATATCGCGGTATAGAAGGTCATCCACTAATCATAGCGTGGGGCGTATAGGGTAATCATCCGCTATGAAACTGCGGGCATCCGCTAATGAGACTGCGGGAATCCATCCAATCAATCAACCCAATATATATATATAATAGCCTAAATAACTAATATATATAAAGCAACCAGAAAATATTCACACAAGCAACAAACAATTATTTTTAATGAAATAAAAATAATTCTAAAGGTGAGTGAGATTTACTCACCGAGAAATTTATTTGCACTTGTACTATTTTCAATTTCCTTTGCCGATCTCCAAGGCTTCGTACTCTACACGAACACTTTATTTGATTTTATCCTTGCCTAGGAAAACCTGAATTTCAATAATTTGCTAATGAAATTTCTTGACGGGTTTTATGTTAATAATATACCAATATTTAAATTTTATTTACTTTCAAAATTTCCTCATTTTAACAACCTAACAAATTTCAATTTTAAATTGTTTACTCATCAAATTTACATTTTTATCTAGTGATTTTCTAAAGAAATCTTCCTCACTAGATTTCAAATTTCAACTAACAGTAAAGTGTCACTTTCTTTCCTCTTAACAGTATACTGATTTAACCTTAACCAATATATTAGTTAAGTTCTAACCATTATACCAATTGAATTTACATGAGAGAAAAAAATAAGTAAATAGATTTTTTTAAATTAATTACCTATTTTTTTAATTGAACCCTTCTTCCATCATTTCACCGAACAACTTAGCTTCACAACAACTTTCCCAGCATCCAAAATGTCGAACACCGTAACCAGAGAGGATCGAACTCCAGGCCTCCACATTGACCACCCCCTTTCAAATCCCAACAACAACCATCATCGCAACCACTTCGCCATCAGTCACTGCAAATTTTGATCACCACTGTACATCTCGCACCCCTCCTCTGACTGACTTAACTGCATCCCAATGTCGTACCCAACCACCGAGCCTTATCGCGATTTTACTCCTAGGAAAATTCCGTGCCCTAATTCAACCAAAGGAGTATCAATCGCAGCCCTTAAAGCTCCTTCGAAAACGCCTAAACCCTCTATCGAACGCTGTAGCTCCTCCCTGTTCTGCCTAGTACACGCGATGCTCGAGCTCGAGCAACTCCGAAACTATCTGTCGCGACTTCCAACACTTAGCCAACCCTTCAATTTACCTCGCAGCGTCTACGAGTCTTAAAAGAATATCGCGGATCGATTTCTGATATGGACAGGGAGATGGAAATGAAAGGGAGAGGCTCAATTGATTTCGCGTTTTGATTGAAGAAAAGGAATAGAAGGGGAAAGCAGGATCGACTGGTTTTTTGTGGGAATGAATGTCTGTTTTGAGCCTTGAAGGCTATCAGTTTATTATATAGGCGCGAGAGCAGACATGCATTAAAATGTTGTCTCTTAGAAATTGAAGGAGGGAGACCAATTTTACAACTCGAGGAAGAACAGGCTGTGTGATTTGAAACTTCAGGGTGGCTCATTACAGAAGGAGGTCGGCTAAATGCTGTTTTGATTTGATTTGTTTTTATATATAATACCCTAAGATATCTTGCGGTCCTTGCTTCAACCACGAACCCCTATTTTTACTTAACGACTGACATCTCTAAGTCATACTGCTATTCTGAATTTAATGGATCTGGTTTTGAAATTTTATTTCGACTGTATAGAAGAACGAATTATTTTAAATTAACGAATTATGTTAAATACGATTTAAAATATAACTTGATTTTAAACATTAAATTCATCGATAAAAATCTATTATTATCGTTCTATTCGATATTAAATCATATAATGATTTTTAAACTGATAAATTCCATAATAAAAATCCATTTATTTTTGAATCAATATTTAAAACTATATTGAATATTTAAAATTAATCGACGAAAAATCTGGGTCGTTACATTAATTCTCATTTCAAATAATTGGTCGACGATAGGAAGTCGAAAATATGAAGACGGTGCAAGACCGATGATCTTCGCATCGAATGGATGGCTACTGATGCCTTTGATAGGATTTGCTTCCTTGAAAGGGTTACAGTGGTGGTTGTCCAGACGTACTTGTTGGTCGTTCGGATGTGCGAGGGTCTCTCTCCTGTATTGGACATATGGGACGAGGAATAAGGTGCCTCCGGTTTCGTTCAGACCCAGAACGGACTAGTAAATGGACTGTGTGTCCGACATTGGATTTCATTCTGTGTTATTGATATACGTCAGTTGCATGATGTGAATTGCCTGTGTGACATGCTGCGATGCAGTGATCAAGGCTTTTGTTAAAAAGCAAAGCCTTGTGGTTGATGATCAAAACATAACTTTAATATAGCGTCGCTTTGTGTCTAGCGTCAATTCGCGAGCCTCACATCGCAGTGTGAACCAGAAACGGGAGAGGACCTCAGGGAGGACATGCGCTTCCTTCTAGCTAGAGGTGGTGTCAGCATTTACAAGCCCTGACATTTTATATTTTTACCTATGTGGTTGATGGAAAGCAAAACGTCTCGGATATATCGGTCACTGCGGTGCCGATGAATTTACGCCTCATAGGGCGGGGAAACGCATTGTTCAGGAATTTTAATCCACTACGTGTGGACCGGCCCTGACGCTCCAAGGGCTCACCTGTGTCTGAGTCCTGAGGCTCGGGCTAGAGAGTCTTGAAGCGGTAAGGACGATCCCTTGCCTTGGTTCACGATGGAAATCTAGCTTCCAGTACGACATGATGTAGTTTTGATTGTAAACCTATATAGGGCGACATGATATATGGTACCCATGCCGTCTATGATTGATATATTATGATTGAAATTGTTTTTGAAACATATAAACACTAGTAACAATATTAAATGATTTCGTTTTATTCGTATCAAGCATATTTTGGCCAATATAAGGTAAAACTCTATCCTCCGGTTTGCGTTGCATTGTGTGATGGGACTTGAGTCTTATATTGGCTTCATTTTTCTAAAGAGCATTGCGTTGTTTAAATATTTTACTTTACTGATGCACTGGCAATCACTGGAGTAAACCCGTTCTGCATTAGCGGCGTGGTCCTATGATTTGCCTTATTACCAGTGTATAACCAGTTAAGTTGATTTCTCATACCAGTCCCATGACTGACTCGAAGTTTGTTTCACTTTGCAAACTCGGGTGCCCTTATTTCTACATGGGCAACCTTGTATTCAAGTTTTAGTAGACTCATTCTGGATGGCTATGGAGCTGGAGATCGACTTTATCATTTCTATTTTACTGTTTCAGACTTCATTATGTATATTATGTTTGATTTCGTTGCAGACATTGTATATTAAACTGAAACCGTATTCTGTGCTAAGTATGATCCTATTATGCTGTGTAACTCTGATGTTGTTATTATTTCCAGTGTAATTTGATGTACATTATCTGGTATAATTCTATATTTCTATTCTGTTGTTATTTGTTCATGTGTTATATTCCAAAGATTATCCTTGCCATCGTTGTACGGGGGTTATGGACTTCGCAGTTGGTATCAGAGCTTTGGTTAATCTTAGCTTAGGAATATAACATATTAACGAACTCGTCAGAAATAGAATCAGAAGAATTCTTGGGTGAGTAACTCATATAGATTGGATCAATAAGGTCCTAGAATGAGTATAGCAGAATAAAATACACCCCAATAGACACATTTACATTCAAGTATATGTCTCTATGCTTTGCAATATCTCTTCTGTTGACCTGACACTTTGTCTGCTATTTGCAGACATACTAGAAAATGAGTGGAAGAAACAGAAGGAATAATTCTATGACTCAGCAATCTAATGAGCCAGTTGTGCTCCCTCAACCAGAAACAGATCTAGACGATCTAGTAAAGAAATATCGAAATGTGGGTGGAGTACAGTTTCGGGCAAAGAATCTGTTATTCAAACACAAGCGTGGATGGTTCTGCTGAGAGAATTTTCCGAGGCTTAAAGCTGAGAGATGATCAGAAAGTATTACTGGCATCTTGGGCACTCAAAGAAGAAGCCTTAATCTGGTGGGATTTGATCGAGATGGGAAATCCAGAAGGTAATATTACCTGGGATAAATTCAAAGAACTTTTCAAAGAAAGATTTATTCCCAAACAAGATGTTGAGCAGCTATATGATGAGTTATACAATATGGAAGAAGGATATATGACCATTCGGGAGTATGAGAATAAATTCGATGAACTTTCTCGTTTCGGCCTGCATCTAATTCAAGATCCTAAGAGGAAGAATCGGAGATTTATTAACGGTCTTCAAAGAAAATACCAGAGTATTTTAATGGCACATTTGAAGCTTCCTTTCTCTGAGGTGATAGAAATGGCTTGTCGCTATGAGGATCTGGATAAGCAAGGTCTTTTAGACGATGAAGAGAAAGGCAATTCTAGCAGCAAAAGCAAATTTAAAACTGATAGCCCCGAGGCAAGTACAAAGCCTGAGGTCAGTAAGAATCCCAGAGTCAATAAGAAAGGGATCCAGTCTAAGAAGGAAAAATCACCAATGACTGCCACATTCTCTAACTGCAATAAGAGAGGACATTTCTCGGTAAATTGTAAATCTTTGAAGAAAGATGGATTTAAACCTGGTAGGAAGTCTCGAGAGGATAGGAAATGCTGGAAGTGCCACTTGGCTGGTCATATTGAGAAGAATTGCCAGCTATTAGAGAAAAAGTCTAAAGTCGCTCATGTAAATGAAGTGGCCAAAGAGGCCCATGTCAATTACACGATAGAAACTCCAGCACCCTCAGCTAGTCAGGGGAGGTCAGATGTTTTGGAAGGCATGCTTACTATCAAAAAGATTCTAGTTAAAGTATTGTTTGATACAGACGCGTCACGAAGTGTTATTCCGAGTAACGTGGTTAAGAAATTGGATTTAAATTTAAGAAAGCTCGAAGAACCCATCAGTATCCATAATCCGATTGGGGGTTCCTCCATCTTAGTTGGATTTGTGGGGTGCCTATTTCTTATTCCCGATATCGGTTCCCTTCCATCTCGAATGTCATGAATTTTACATAGTTTGATCTTATTTTAGGATTGGATTGGTTAACCAAATACGAAGTGGAAGTTAAATGCGCCGACAGAGTTGTTAAAGCTAAGACGAAATTCGGCAATTATATAACAATACCATGTGAAGGTCCAAATTCAGATAGAAATGAATTTTTGTTAACTCTTGATGTTTCTCCTGGTCCTATAGAAAATACTCCTGCTTCTATAGAAAATATTCCTGCTCCTATAGAAAATATTCCTGTCGTCAAAAACTATGCGGATGTGTTTGAAGAAGTCGATAGCTTACCTCCGCAAAGAGAAATCGAATTCAGAATTGATTTAGTTCCGAATGCCAGGCCAGTAGTGCATCCAATTCGGAGGATGACCGTGAAGGAAAAAGAAGAGGCGGGCGACCAAACTAGACAACTTTTATGGAAAGGTCTGATCAGGCTTAGTTTTTCAAATTGGGGAGCTGCAGTGGTATTTGTTCCCAAATCAGACGGTCTCTTAGATTGTGCGTCGATTATCGAGATTTGAATAACCAGACGTTAAAGAACAAGTATCCATTGTCGCGAACGGATGACTTATTGGATCAACTGAATGGAGCACAAGTATTTTCGAGAATGGACCTAGCTACAGGTTTCCATCAGCTTCGTATTGCCGAAGAGTGTGTTCCTTTGACAACATTCAGAGGTCTAGACTTATTTTACAAGTGGTTAGTAATGTCGTTCGGCTTATGTAACGCTCCTGCTTACTTTGTCGATTTAATGAACAGAGTATTCCGTGATGTCTTGAATAAATTTGTACTGGTATTCATTGATGATATTCTAATCTTCTCTAAGTCAAATGCCGAGCATGAAAAACATTTGGAACAAGTTCTAAAAATTCTGAGAAAGAATGTATTAAAAAGCTAAATTTTCCAAGTGTATATTCTGGCAAGATGAAGTGAAGTTTCTTGGCCATGTTGTATCAAAGGAAGGAATTTCTGTAGATCCAAGAAAAATCACATCTATTCAAGATGGGAAGCAGCCAACTACACCCATGGAAGTCCGAAGTTTCCATGGATTGGCTAGTTATTATCGGAAATTCATTAAGGATTTTTCGAAGATATCCAGTTCATTAACACATCTTACTAAGAAACATTCAAGGTTTAAGTGGACTCCAGAATGTGAGGCAGCTTTCCTGGAGCTGAAATTAAAATTGACAACTGCTCTAGTGTTAACAACTATCGATGGAAATCATGATTTGACGGTCTGGACGGATGCTTCTATTGGAGGTCTTGGTGCGTTATTAATGCAAATAGGCCAAGTAGTAGCTTATGCTAGCCATCAGTTGAAACCACATGAAAAGAAGTACGCTACTCATGATCTTGAGTTGCTAGCCGTCGTATTTGCTCTGAAAATCTGGTGACATTATCTATTGGGTGAGAAGTTCGAACTATATACCGATCATCAATCATTAAAGTATTTGTTCACCCAGAAAGACTTGAACTTGAGGCAACAGCGTTGGCTAGAATTTCTTGCAGCTTATGATCTAGATATTCAGTGTACTTCCGGAAAAACCAATGTTGTAGCTGATGCACTTAGCAGAAAAACCGCGATCATCGCCAGCCTTATTATTACACCTTCATTGATTAACAAGATCTCTGCTCTTCAAAAGGATGATCACTTCATTCAGAGGACCAGTGAGAGAATTCAGAAAGGTGAACCCTCGAGTTTTCAGATAGATAACAATGGGGTTTTGAAGTTAAAAGGTCAAATTTGTGTTCCAAACATTTCTGAGCTCCGGAGAGAAGTACTGGATGAATGTCACAAGTCAAAGCTTAGTATCCATCCAGGAGTGAGAAAAATATATAATGATGAAACACCCCACCTCCGTTAGGGTCACTCTCAAAGGGAATGCCCTAATTTTGGTGGAGGTTTATAAGTATAAGTCACAGATATACAAGACAGATATAAGAACACATATTTGTAAACAGCGGAAAAAAAAGCAAACTTTTATTTCATAAAAGCAAATACGTGCTACAACAATATCACCATAATTGTCTTACATCTTTTCCCAAAAACATAACATAACACTTTCATAATCTGTCTTGATTACATCTTTTAAAGAAGCATAAATAAAACATAGATAAACTGCAAAAGCCCCATAGTGGATTGTCCAAAGCCATAGTTCAAAGCGAAAAAGTCCAAGTAATACATTTCTCTTCTTCAAGCTGGATGTTAAGGCTAGTCAAGCTGCTGTGTTCCCTCCCTGTCGACCTGGGGGGGGGGGGAAACGGAAGGAAAGAAGACGAAAGAAAAGTAGAGTCAGACATAAAGCCCGAGTAAGTCTAGTACTATTTTGTCTATGAATAAAGAACTGGGTATGATAAGTATAAACAAGAAGTGGAAAAGCACTATAACTTGGTTAAGTTGTCTAGGGTCGAATATACTATCGTACCCCATGTTAATCTCTGAACCCATATAAACTAGTTTCCAACCGGCACCCCATAATCAGGGTGAAGTGATCCATTTTATAATGATCGGCTCCTACTCGCATAGTTACATGTGTCTTACGGCCCCCGATGTTGTAGTTACCTATGCTGGTCCCACCATGGGGTGTATCAAGTCCCGTGGTGGCGGCCCGACACAACCTTAGAATACACAGGTATGCTACTGGTGCCCAGTGCTTTATTTTTCTGCGCCGGAGTGTGTGCACGCCCGCACCCCGTTAGAACCTACACTGCTACACCACCGCCGTCGATTTGACCTCTTACAATCAGCCCAGTAATCGTGCCCCACCCTGCCTAGTTTCAGGGTATCCTGATACACCTTCTAGGGTTACTGCTGAAAAGGGTCCCCCGTTACTAGGTTTTCTATCTCTAGCCAACATGCTAAGTTGGTTAAGTGTTTCCTAACCTAACCCCCACCAGTCCGTTTAATTTAGCATGTTCCATTTTGATTAAGTCTTTAGTTCACTTAATCCTAACAATCCTGACTCAGCCTTAATTGTCTTATTAAGGCCCTGACCTCTCACATTAGACAGGTATTGTTGTGGCTGCCTGTTGCCGGTTGGTTCCGGGCAGTCTTACGCCACAACTCAGTCTAACCTCGGGTCCTTATTGGGCTCCATGTTTAACCTCCCACATTGGATAGGTATTGTTGTGACTACTGGACAGCCGGGCGGTTCCGGGCAGGTTTACATCACAACTCAATCCAACCTTGGGTTAAACACATCGTATGTTCTACATTTACATATTTTGTCTTTCTTCTTTATTTTCTTATATGTAAATATTTGCGGCCCATTATTAAGTTAATGGTGTAAAGGTTACACCAATCATGGGCCCAACCCATACCTGAATTTGGGCCCTTCTATTTTATATTTTCATTCATTAGTAATTTTAACCCAACGTTATTTTCCCCCGTTCAACTCGTCCGTTTATTATATATATATTGGGCTTAGCCTTTTAAAGCCCAACTTAGCCATGCGAAAAGGGGAGGCTTAAAGCGTGATTACATACACAAAGAGGGGAATGTGAGCGCATGAACTTGCAATATGACGTTGGAAATACAAAATAGAGACTGGTGTACTTGCATAGTAGTGACATATACTTTGGTCATAAAGCATAGGTGACATGAATCAAAGCATGTGAACTTGTAGTTGGGATAAGAATCTAAATTGGGTATCATTATTGACACATAGTCATAACTGCAACATGAACCTATATTTTTATTTAGGCATAATGTCAAACATAAGCATGGCATAAATATTTCTAACGTAAACATGGCATAATGTCAAACATAAGCATGGCATAATGTCAAACATAAGCATGGCATAAGTATAGTTAAATTTGTTCACATAACCATGGCATAAATATTTCTAACATGAAATCATGATTTTTACTTTAGTCATGCAAACTTGCAAAAAGGGATTTTGAATGTAACCTAGCTATGTACCACATATGTCATCATATGATTCTTGTAAACAATATAGACTTAATTATGCAAAATATCAATCATAGCCTAGTCATATTCATAAGTTTGCAAATAGGTTTTCTAGTACAAAAGCATGACTTAATACATAGATCATGGTGCCAAAATTTCAACATAGTTTCATATGAACTATAACAACCAAACTTGTTCCAATTACTTACAAAATGATTTATGCACAAAAGTATACATCATGATGGCATAGTAGCAAAACCCCAAACTTGCATGAATTTCAATTAATCAACTACATACATGTAGCTTCAACATGGATTACATAATTTGCGAATATTCCAAACGTATACTTGCATAGAACTACCGCATGTAGTTCTTTATAATGAATAACATAATTCCCAAATCGATAAGAATCATAGTAACGCACAAATTATGAATTATTTATTACCACAACCAAGTATACAAACCAACACAGTTATTTGTTCATACCAAAGTAATACTCTACTTACAATGGTGTGGCGAATTCGCTAATTTAGGGATTTGAAGATGCGGTTTGATTTGATTGAGTTGCTTTATGCCTTAGAATTTTGCCTCCTAATCCTCTCTCCAATTGGTGGCTACCCCTAGTCGTTCCTTAGCAACATGGCGGCTTTGTTCTTATTTTTGAATAAATAGATTAGGGTTAGTCTAGGGTTGTTTTTATAGAGGTAATGAACTGATTAGGGCCATTGATGTTGCTTGGATTGATCGTAGCCATTCATCCTAAGGAGAGACCAATTAGAGCCTGCCACCTAGCCCTAATGACAAAGCAGACCACAGAAAATCGACCAACATAAAATAGGCCAGCCAGGTTGGACTGGGTTCGACCTGGCTCTGGACCAGGTCGACATGCCTGTCGACAGCCCTGTCGACAGCCCTGTCGACCTGGCTAGACCAGGTCGACAGCCCAGTCGACCTGGGTGCGTCAGGCGGGTGTTCTTCCGCCCTGGCCCATTGGGCCCCATTTTTAATTTTAAACTGTTTTATTCTGTTTGAATTTTAAATTTAATTCAGAAACTTCCGAAGGCCATATCTTCTTCATACGGACTCCGTTTTTCGAAAACTCGGACTCTATTTCACGTATTTTTCCGAGACGAACGTAATGGCGTATCCCGTTTCCCTTAGTTCTTTGATTTCAAATTAATTATACTTTAATTTGTTAATTTCACAGTTATAGAATTCACGGGGTGTTACAAATGATATCAAGCGCACTTTCTGGTGGAGATCGTTGAAAAGAGACATTTCCTTATACATTAGCAGGTGCTCCACTTGCCAACAAGTCAAAAGCGATCAACAGAAACTAGTCGGATTGTTGCAACCGTTGGAAATTCCAAATTGGAAGTGGGAACAAATTTCTATGGATTTCATAGATGGCTTGCCCAGAACTAAGAGTGGGAATGACAGTATATGGGTGATCGTAGATCATTTTACGAAGACTGCCCATTTTATACCTGTTAGATCAAATAGAACCGCTCAGAGTCTGGCACAGATTTATTTTAAGGAAATTGTTAAACTGCATGGAGTTCCCATGAGTATCGTTAGTGATCGTGACCCGATTTTTTCTAGTAAATTCTGGGAAGCATTCCAAGCAGAATTGGGGACAAAATTGAATTTGAGCACCGCTTATCATCCTCAAACAGATGGCCAAACTGAGAGGGTGAACCGTATACTTGAAGACTTATTGCGGGCTTGTATTATTGACTTTGGCGGATCATGGGAAGACCACTTGCATTTAGCTGACTTCTCATATAACAACATTTACCAAGCGAGCTTACAAATGTCACCATTCGAAGCACTGTATGGTAGACCGTGTAGATCTCTCGCTTGTTGGGTTGAACCAGGCAATAGACTCGTGTTGGGACCCGACATGATTCGTGAAGCTTCGGACAAAGTCGATTTCATTAAGAAACGATTACAAATAGCTCAAAGCCGACAAAAGAGCTATGCAGACTCGAGAAGAAGATGTTTAGCATTTGTTGTTGGTGATTATGTATATCTGAGGGTTTCTCCAATGAGAGGAGTAGTCCGATTTGGCAAAACTGGGAAGTTGGCGCCTAGATTTATTGGTCCATTTCCTATACTTGAATGGATTGGAACTCTCGCTTATAGGGTTCAATTACCTGACTGGTTGCCTGGTGTACATGATGTATTTCACGTATCTCAACTTAGAAAGCATGTACATGATCCGGACTTGGTTGTAGAAGAAGCAGCGCAACAGGACTTAGATATTACTCCAGAATTGGCTGAGAGAAGAGAGTCGATAAAGATTATTGGGAAAGAAATTAAAGAGTTGGGGAACAAGAAGGTTCACTTAGTCAAAGTGCAATGGAGTGGAGATCCGCGAGACTATACTTGGGAAACTGAGGAGAGCATTAAGCAAGCTTATCCCAATTGCAGAGTGGATATCTCTGAGTAACTGGTGCAAGGTACATTTACCATATTTTGCATTTCTGTTTTGTTTTCCACTTTACCATTGTTCCTTGTCATGGACGAAAACTTTTAATTATATATAATCAGGTCTAAGAAAATATGATTTTTTTAAGTATATAATAATAATAATTATATATTTGAAAAGTTAATCAACAAATTGATTGCTGGTTGTGCAGTGTGATTATTAATTGGACTAATCAAATATTTGATGATTGAAGGTATTATTTTTAACATGCATATGAAGTGTTAAAAATGGCTGTGTGGTGAAATAAATGTTTGATTCGCTAAAAATATTATTCTTAGCTTAGATATGCACATATATATAATATGTACACATTGTTAAACATGTAAATGGATTTGCTGTTGAGTAAAGAATTTATTTGCGTGCCCGACAAATAGGTAAACCTTAATGAGTTGGATGCGCAATTTTATTTATATATCAACTCCTGTGAATGCCATTGGATGCGGAGTGCTGGTTGTTCTATGTGAAATTATAAACGTCGCCATAGGATAGTAACAATTTATTTTGGACTACACTACATGGCATACTGTGTGAAGGTAACATACTCTATCATATACCATATAAGCACTTGGAGCTTGTGTGATGAGGTTGAAGATTTACCGTACAAGTGAGAGGCTTGTACGGTGATGACTATATTTCAGGTTGAACAAAAGACTGATATGGACTATATAAAATGTAACGGTAAATTGTCAGATTAATAAAAACCCCATACGGGTCTGGAGTGGAAAATAATCACGTCTCTCTAGTCATTAAGGCGCAAAAACTATTTATAGGGTGGCGAGAATTTATTCTCTGGAGTTATGATCTATACACACTCCCCTGTGGACACCAGAATATATCACTATAAATATGTGTATGCTTTTTAGGATTTATTGGGTGCCTAATACGACCCAATAAATTTCCAAACCCCTCCCCGTACAAAGGAGGTTATGGCAAAAATTTTCGAAAATTTAGGGTGTTAGTCAATTTTTTGAAGAATTAGAAAATTCTTAGAAACTGAAAAGTTGAAGAATGAAAGCCAAAATTAAAGTTGAGTTGGTTGATTAAACAACTTTCAGCTCCGTTCCTTTTCGAGGACGAAAAGATTTTAAGTGGGGGAGATTGTAACAACCCGGAAAATCAGAACCAATTTAAATTTTTTATTTTGGCAATTTTAATGAATTTTGAATATTTAAAATGAATTATTTTAAATAATAACGACAAGAAATTTATTTTGAATAGAATCAGAATGTATATATTTATTTGAATCGATGTTGGAATATAAATATTTTTAATTTTAAAAGGAGTTAGAAATAACGCGGCAGTTTGAAAATTCAACTTTGAACTTCGACTAAATGTATAGGATTCAAAATAAATCGGATTTTAGTGAAACCAAAAATATTTAAACTGTTTAAGAATATCTTTCTAACGAATCTGAAAAATCGAAATTTCATAGCGGAAATCAAAAGTTATGGCCAGTTGAATATTCAGAATGGTCGCTATGGAATAAATATAGCCCATAAAAATAGACGTTTTGCAAACGACCTCCATTTTCAACAAAACCACTTTAGTTGGATCCGGAATGTCAAATTACTGCTAGGTTTCAAATTCCATAATTTTTGGAATTAATATGTGGGTGTGGCAAAGGAAAACGCGTTTGGTAATTTTAGTTTGAATAGGATCGACCAGAAAATGGTCATTTTTCAAACAGTCTCCAAATTCGACGAAATCAGTTTTGTTGGGACCGTATCGTCTAGACACAGCTAGATTTATTTTTCTGGAAGTTTTGGGATCAGTATGTGGCCCCGGCAAATTAAAATGTACGTTCAAACCTAAAATTGAATGTTTTATATTTTAATTTGAAGAATAACTAACTGAAACAGTCGAATGGGCATACGAAACATATTCCATTGTGTTCGAAATGGGGGTATTTAGCTAGGGGCGACTGTTGTTGGGTTTAGATTGGAGTTCGTATTAGAAAACCCCATTTTAGAATTTAATATAAATCCCGGCCAATCAGAAATTTTAATTCATAAATTAAATTTTCTAAAATAATCAGAAATCCCTCCCCGCTCCAGATCGCATGATGGAAAAGCCTCGACACCTTCTCTCCTCCGTTCTGGCAAATCAGCTCACCAAAACCCCCTGCTCCTTTGGAACTTTTTATAGAGCTTCACATCCTCTTTAAAACCATACCAACCACACCTGTTATCGTTGAGTATTCAACGAGATCTTAGCCCTGAAAGTCGAGCCCTTTGTCACGCCGCCGTGATCGGGATCCGCCACTGAACCCATTGCACCACCCTGCGCGGGTGCGCCTCCCTTCCCTCTTCAACGAGGTACCCTCTAATCTTCGTCACGTGCCACAGATTCGAAGAAAACCCCTGACCTAGTTTTGAACGAGTTCAGAAAGGTACGGCTGTGTATATTTTAAACCAATTATAACGCTTTAAAGCGCTGCAAAGTTTGATTTTCAAATAAAAATCATATTTTTTCGTTTGTGATCGAAATCCAGTGAAACTAGGGACACTGGGACCATAAGGACGTCTTCTACATTCTAGAAGAGACCGGGGAATTTTTAGAGCTTGCTACAATTTTTGGCAAAGCGAAAAGCAAAGTGAGATTTCTAAATTCGATTTAATTTAGAAATAAAATATACTAGGATGTAGACGGAGTTTAGAAACTCCCGACACCCATCGTCGACAAACCATGGACGACTTGATTTTGGTTGACGTGAAATTTGGTTGATAAATGCGAATGGTTGATATGGTTGTTGGAATGAAAAAAAATTAGAATTGTTTGTGGAAAAATTCATTATGTTATGAAATTAATCTTACACCAGAAATAAGCCCCTTATGGAACGCCGCGAGGCTTAAGGTAGTGCGAGGAGCCGTACTAGGGACTATGCCGGTTTTAAACCCCCTCCCGTTATGCTGCCGAAATTTTCTGAAATATTCATGTGTTTGATTTATATTCAAGTGTTGATAAAATATTCAAGTGTTGATAAAATATTCATATATTGAATAAAATATTGGAAAGATAAAAATCACATTTTTTTCATGTATATAAAGTATAGAAAATATTCGTATGTTGAATAAAGGACTAGAACGATAAAAATTACATTTTTATCCAATGTATAAAGTGTAAAAAAAATATATTCATATGTTGAATAAATTGCTAGAACAATAAAATTAACATTTTTATTGTGTATATTAACTTCTAAAAATATTCATATGTTGAATAAAGGATTAGAACGATAAAATCACCCTTTTATCGTATGTGTGAAGTTATGAAAATATTCATGTGTGGAATAAACATTTGTTGGTTAAAAATATTATTTTTAATCTATATATGAATAGAAAATGGTTTAGAAATCGATGAACGAATTATATATATATATATATATATATGTATATAAATTAAAATAAATGAATCGAGCCCCTGCAGTTCGCGTTTTGAAATCATAATATAAAACGATTATACCAAGAGATCCGACCGTCGGATTCCCCCAAAACTGGAACCGTTGGGTCCGCTTTGAAAAGATCTTCCCAACGATATAAAATTTGTAAAGATCCAACGGTTAGATTTTCATATATGTGTAAATCAAATCTGAATAAAAACAGCGCCAGAATAAATTATATATATATTAAAATAAAACGAATAACGACGCTGCAGTTCGCGTTTTGAAATTGTAACTTTAAACGATTATACCAGGGGATCCGACCATCGGATTTTCCCAAAAATGGAACCGTTGGGTCCGCTTTGAAAAGATCTTTCCAACGATATAAAATTTGTAAAGATCCAATGGTTAGATTTTCCGATATGTGTAAATCAAATCTGAAGAAAAACAGCGCCATGGCCGGAAGCGTCGTTTGAATAGAATGTGCTATTTTTTTTTAATAAATAAAAATAACAATATATACTTATAAAATATTATAAACGATATGGAATGGAAATAAACCGAATCTACTTGGTTTATTGGATATTTGATGGTTGGATGTGTTTGACATGAAATTATTATACTGAATTGAAACATAGATGTCAAACAATTTAACCATGGGCAGAATTGGTTTTGAATTCTAAATATACGTGAATTATTTGAAAAGGCCGAGTTAATTCTCATTTCAAATAATTGGTCGATGATTAGAAGTCGAAAATATGAAGACGGTGCAAGACCGATGATCTTCGCATCGAATGGATGGCTACTGATGCCTTTGATAGGAGTTGCTGCCTTGAAAGGGTTATAGTGGTGGTTGTCCGGACATACTTGTTGGTCGTTCAGATGTGCGAGGGCCTCTCTCCTGTATTGGACATATGGGACGACGAATAAGGTGCCTCCGGTTTCGTTCAGACCCAGAATGGACTAGTAAATGGACTGTGTATCCGACATTGGATTTCATTTTGTGTGATTGATATACGTCAGTTGCATGGCGTGAATTTAGTGTGTGGCTTGCTGAGATGTAGTGATCCATGCTTTTGTTGAAAAGCGGAGTCTTGTGGTTGATGATTAAAGCATAGCTTTAATATAGCACCGCTTTGTGTATAGCATTAATTCGCGAGCCTCACACCCCGGTGTCAACCAGAAACAGGAGAGGACCTCAGGGAGGACATGCGTTTCCTTCTAGCTAGAGGTGGTGTCAGCATTTACAAGCCCTGACATTTTATATTTTTACCTATGTGGTTGATGGAAAGCGAGACGTCTCGGATATATCGGTCACTGCGGTGCCGATGGATTTACGCCCCATAGGGCGGGGAAACGCATTGTTCAGGCATTTTAATCCACTACGTGATGACCAGACCTAATGCTCCAAGGGCTCACCTGTGTCTGAGTCCTGAGGCTTGGGCTAGAGAGTCTCGAAGCGGTAAGGATGATCCCTTGCCTTGGTTCACGATGGAAATCCAACTTCCAGTACGACACGGTGCGGTTTTGATTGTAAACCTATATAGGGCGACATGATATATGGTACCCATGCCGTCTATGATTGATATATTATGATTGAAATTGTTTTTGAAACATATAAACACTAGTAATAATATCAAATGATTTCGTTTTATTCGTATCAAGCATATTTTGGCCAATATAAGGTATAACTCTATCCTCCGGTTTGCGTTGCATTGTGTGATGGGACTTGAGTCTTGTATTGGCTTCATTTTTCTAAAGAGCATTGCGTTGTTTAAATATTTTACTTTACTTCATGCACTGGCAATCACTAGAGTAAACTCGTTCCGCGTTAGCGGCGTGGTCCTATGATTTTCCTTATTATCAGTGTATAACTAGTTAAGTTGATTTCTCATACCAGTCCCATGACTGACTCGAATTTTGTTTCACTTTGCAAACTCGGGTGCCCTTATTTTTACACGGGTAGCCTTGTATTCAGGTTTTAGCAGACTCATTCTGGATGGCTATGGAGCTGGGGATCGACTTTATCATTTCTATTTTACTGTTTCAGACTTCATTATGTATATTATGTTTGATTCCGCTGCAGACATTGTATATTAAACTGAAACCGTATTCTGTGCTAAGTATGATCCTATTATGCTGTGTAACTTTGATGTTGTTATTATTTCCAGTGTAATTTGATGTACATTATCTGGTGTAATTCTATATTTCTGTTCTGTTGTTATTTGTTTATGTGTTATATTCCAAAGATTATCCTTGCCACTGTTGTACGGGGGTTTGGGACTTCGCAATCTATCCAATCACTAATTGATTTGCACAAATATACTCTGGGTGTTATGCTAGAAGAAGTTTCCTTCTCCTCCACCATACTCGGTATATTTGTAAAAATCAACGTACATGATTCTAGGAAATATTCTATCAAATATTCGTCCACACAAGCTCGTTATGGGATAGAACGAAACTAAAGATACCTCAGAACAAAGAGGTTTACTGCTACAAGCTTAATCCTGGTGGTTAACTAGACATCAACGAGTAACCCTCTCGCTCAGAACATCCATGTCTTCACATTTATCTCATAAGATACCTGCAATGTTAGTTTCAAATGAAAAGTTGGTTCGAAGTGGTTTGGGTCTAGTTCCCGTCCCGAACTCCCCGAACTAACTCGTTAAAAGTCCAAACATTATTTACCGATAATCGGGGTTTTAACTATCAAAACAAAACAACATGGTCAAGTACATCAACTGCTCAGGCCCTTTAAAATCATTCATTAAAATCATTTCATCGACTCTTAAAAATCGAATACATATACTTATCTCAACTTGGATAATTATATTCTTGAATCCTTCCTATTTTTCGTTACTTTGAAAACAATAAACAATACTTATATCTTTTAGAATAAACGTATTCACTAAACTTCCCTTTATTTCCTTTTACCTTTAAAATATCGTTATATTTTCACAAAACCATTTCTTATTTCCTTTACTTTGGATATATCTCTATATAAACACAAACCCCTTTTCATTTCCTTTACTTTAGAAATATCGATACATATACAAAACCTCCTTTTAATTTCCTTTACTTTGGCAAAATATCGCCATATACAGCCAATTGGTATAAGTCCAATTACAAATCTTAAACAGGTTTAACAATGTCATACGCTACATTGTTTATTATATAACCCTCAATGGTTTTATCTATTTCAAAATTTTGCCAATAAAGTTTATACTAACGCTTATGGAAATAATATTTCCAATATTCACTTCCGTTTCCAAACCCATATAACCCCTTGTTTACATTAACCCTAAAATCACAGCTATTAACTTATTCCTGGGAATAAGTGCATTCAAAACAGTAACTATTTCCATTAATCAGAAAGTAGTGTCATATACTTTATACGTATAATCACACTTCAAATCTGGACCAAAGAATGATAAGTAATACGTTGTTTACTATAAAACTGTGATAGCCCGTAACTTCCTCGGTAAGGAAAGCCCGGATTACCTTGAGAACACGACAAAATAGAACACAAACAGAAGAACTTTTCATTGTTATTACAACAATTCCATCAGATACAAGAATATACAGAGTATAAATGAATAAAATACATTCGATAAATATCAGAGATTACAATAAATTACATAGCAGCGGAAAAACAATACAAAACACAACTGAAAGTAATACACGGATAAAGAGCTTTTCGAGCATTGTTCCAGCTGTTAATCAGGATCCTGTGAATATAAATCTGCAAAACCAAAACTACTAGCTGCCCGTGTCGAAAATAGGGGCACCCAGAGTTTAGGTTAAAACAATAAACTCCAGGTCAGTCATGTGACTGGTGTGAGAACTAAAACAGTTATTAATCTTTATTTTAAAGTTCGGTAAATCAAGGGACCACGCCGTATAACACAGAACGGGTTTCCTCCCAAGAATACCAGTGCATAAAACTAACAACGCAATGCTAAATAAAGAAAAATGAAGCTATTATAAGACCAGGTCCCATCACACATTGCAACTCAAGCCGGAGGATAGGGTTTTTACCTTATAATAGCCAAAGCATGCTTGATACGTTAAAAACACATTATTTGATACTATAATATATGTATAGTGTCAAAACATTTTCAATCATAAATATCAATCCTAGGCGGCATGAATGACCCATACCACTATGTCGCCATACTAGGTTCTATAAATAAAACCGAATGACACGTATTGGAAATTGGATTCCATCATGAGTCGAGGCAAGGGGCAAGCTCCTCTCCGATTCGAGACACTCTAGCAAATGTCTCAGGACCCCACTATGATCCTTGGATGCTTCAGGGCCGGTCCTGCCTTACTTTTGAGGATTAGTTATTCCTGAACACACGTTTCCCGGTCCTAACAGACCTAATATCGAGGCGCCTCATTCCAACAACCACACAGGTGAAATATATATAAATGTCAGGGCTGGCAGGTCACTGACACCACCTATAGCTAGAAAGAAACGTCGTGCTCTCCCTGCAGTCTGTATCCCGTTTTTGACTCATACCGAGGTGTGAGGCTCGCGAATTCACGCTATACACAAAGCTGTGCCACACAGGCCGTGCTTTGGTCATCAACCATAAGACTTTGCTTTTCAACAGAAGCCTTGATCATCTGCCACTTAGGCATGCCACACAGGCAATTCACTCCATGCGACTGATGTCCATCGATATACAACCTCTGAGCTCGTACGTCTCAGAGAAGGGCGTTAAGCAAGAGAATAAATTCTCCGCCGCCAAACAGGTGTATATTTAATAGAGATCAATCAACATAGAATAAAATCCAATGTCAGACACACAGTCCATTTACAAGTTCGTTCTGGGTCTGAACGAAACCGGAGGCACTTTCCTCGCATATCCATCGATCTCCAAGTACGTCTGGACGATCACCAACTGATTCCCTCATCTTGGGTGTACAGCCCAATCAAGATCATCGATAATCACCCAAATGATGTGAAGACTTCCGGTCTTCAACCACCGACTTCATCTTCGACATATCGTCGAATCGGTTATTCAGAATGGGTATAAACCCGGCCTTTCCGAATAACCCGCGTATATAATAAACACGTTACACAAACACAACATACGCCTCATTCCAATTCAGAATATTCTTTTATTCAACTTTTCACATTCTTAGGGAAAGGTTCCCATTAATTTTATCAAAGATAAATTCTTTAAAATTTAGTCTTTAATCTTCCTTTGGATGTCATTTCAAACCATATTATGGTTTTCCAAACTAGTCGGGATTAGCGAACCACACCGAAGTATTTATTTATTTTATTTCCCAATCCCAACCTATTCATCCCATGGAGCAAAACTGTTATTACCCCATACCTAACACCACGGTGTTATCGGTAAATTTAATTACCATTTCACGTTTAAATCTAATTAAGGATTTACTATCGCTCAGAGCAAAACTGGCGATACTCCATTCTCGATCACTTTCCAAATCCGATAATTTAAATTATCAATTCACATTTCAATCTAATTAAAGATGCATTAAAACTCCTTTTACTGGGTTAAAGAACTAATGCCATTTAAAACAGAGTTCACGATAAACCCAAATCTCATTCTATTTATTATCGGGTTAAAGAACAAGTGCTATTTAAAACCCCATTCACGATAAACCCTCAAATCAATTTTAATTCCATTTCAATTAAATATAATAATTAATTGGTATACTTCATGAAATCTAAAGAAAAAGATTTAATCTTTTCTCCTATTGGGTCCAAGAACAACGTTAATGAAGACACCATTCACGACAAACCCAAATCTCTTTTGATATTAAATACAAGGCTCTGAATAGAAAATATATCGGCTTATATTCAATATCAAATTGTGATTATTTTTAAAACCACTTCAAACCCAATTTATTTATTTAAAAATATTGGATTTTAATTCTAGTTCAAACTAGTTCATTTCGATCAAAATATATTTTTATCCTTTCAAATAGGGAATTTTTCATCCCAGTTCTTTCCAATTCATATATTTTGATTTTACACAAACTAAAGATATTTTTAATAATTTTATCAAGGCCCGTACAGTCGATTTCCAATAACGGTCATCGAACTGCACTTACAACGACCTTTTCTAAATTTTATTTGGATGTATCTCCAAATCCAACCGTTAGATTTCAAATTTCTAATATTCATTGGAAAGCTCTTTTCGATACGAACCCAACGGTTCTGGTTTCAGGAAAATCCGACGGTCGGATCTCCCGTAACGTCAATTCAAAGTCAATGGTCGAAATTTTCGAAATGCCGCAGCGCGGCGCGTTCTATTCAGGCCATTATATTATATATATAATATATATTTCGTAGATTTCTATTTAAAATGAATTTTATAAATCGTTTTAAATTCGTTTCAAAAATAGTTTCAACTTCCATTTCAATTTTATATCAAAATTGAATATTCACTTATAAATTAGTTTTCCATTTGATTTCAATTCGAATTCATTTCAATTTTATTTAATTCGAATTCAAATTCGTTTCAATTCAATTTCAATTTGAATTCTATTTCAATCCATTTTAATTCGAATTTATTTTATATTCAATTCAATTCGAATTCATTTTCTAAATATTCGATTTTTAAATCTCTTTTCAATATTCATTATAAAAACGAATAAAATCGATATAAATATCGTTCGCGTCAAAATGGCGCATCATTAATCAACATGGCTTTATATATTTCAATCACTTAGTTATTCTATTCAACAAATGAATATTTATTCTATTCAACACATGAATCTATATTTCTTTCAACACTTGACTAATCTCAACAAATGAGTACTGTCAACACATGAATCTTATTTTATAATATTCTTTATTTTCCCAATTGGAATGAGGCCCAATCAATTACCATATAATGTTAATTATATGGATTCCACAAAACACGTGTATATAATAGCAACAATAAATAATCAACCATCATCCAAAGTGCACAACTCACTGTCTGTCAACCTATCAATCGACACACAACTAATTATTGGGACTAGTGTACGTTAAATATCATCCCAATACCCGTGTGGGGTTTCACATCAACAAACATTGAATATTATTTGTGCAGTTGGGCGATGTGTAAAATTTATCATCCCAATCAATATCAGTCAAATCAGTGTACATAAGCAAATCGTCTGATTTGTAAATGAATATTTTATTTTATTCACCCACACGTTAAAAATTATATTTTTAACGATAAAATATTTTATTTTAACATATGAATTTCTATTCATCTCATTTACACAATAAAATGATATTTTTATTTTTCTAACTTGTTTTAGAAAATTTCGGCGGCATAACGGCACCATACTAGAAACGGGACAAGGCCTACCCTTGTCCCCGGTCTAGTGACGGCCCACGCCATACACATAACAGTCAAATCCATTTCATTTCACCAAACAGTCACATTCAAATCAAATAATCTAACCAATTACACAACCAAACTAACAAGTCCATGGTCTGTGGACAATGGTGTCGGGTGCTACTAAACACCGTCTGCATCCTAGTATATATTTTATAACTAGAAGATTAAAAAAAATAAAAGGTGAGAAGTTCTCACAGAGGGTTCCACTCCGCCGTGCTTTGCTTTTGAACTGCTGAACCGTCTGGATCTGTTTGAAATTCTACTGCAGTCCTTTTCACGCTGTTCAAATAAAAATATTATTTTTATTACTTCTTTTCAATAAATAAAAATCATATTTTTATTTCTACTTCATATATTTTTATATTTCTCTATTATATAAAGATCACATTTTTAATAATCTACACAAGTAAAAATCATATTTTTGATTCACTACATATATAAAAATCGTATTTTTATATCTCTATATATATAAGAATTATATTTTTAACCTTTCTATATTATAAAAATTATATTTTTATGCTCTTTCTATGATATAAAAAATATATTTTTATCGCTACTATATAGATAAAAATTCTATTTTTATAATGGTGTTCATATAATAAAGATTATATTTTTATATCGTCACTTATATAAAAATCACATCTTTGCTCCTTCTACATAATAAAGATCAAATTTTTATTATCTATATATTATAAAAATCATATTTTTAACACGCCACTAGTATAAAAATTATATTTATAAACTTCACATATGATAAAAATCATATTTTTAACATTCCTATCATATAAAAATTATATTTTTAACTTTCCTATCGAATAAAAATTATATCTTTAACTTTCCTATCGAATAAAAATTCAGTTTTTAACTTTCCTATCAAATAAAAATTCAGTTTTTAACTTTCCTATCAAATAAAAATTCAGTTTTTAACTTTCCTACCAAATAAAAATTCAGTTTTTAATTTTCCTATCAAATAAAATTTTAGTTTTTAACTCAAGGAAAATAAATAAATCTTGAAATTAAAACTTACATTGTCTTTGAAGGAGAGGAGGGGTTCATTGCGAGTTCTAGGACCGAAGAAGGAGGAAATGGAGGGAGTAAGAGGATCGGAGGGGATGTGGTGGCGGCGGTTTTACTGGGCGAGGGGCACGGGGTTCGGGACAGAGAGGAGGAGGCGGTGGCGGTGCGTGGGGTGGTGCGGTCACGCCTGGAGGCGGCTAGGTGGGTGGTGACGTGGAAAAGCGGGGAGGAGCGAGGGTAGAGGAGCGGGAGAAGAAGAAGGGGAGGTGGGGGAAGAGGAGAACGGAGGAAGATTAGGAGGGGAGGGCGGCGCGTTTGCCGACGACGGCGGTGGAGGGTGGAGGAGAGGGAGGCGCGATCGTTTTTGTTTTCTTTTTTTTCCATCTAAATTGAATGAAGAACGAGGGGGGGGGGGGGGGGCAGAGAGAGAATATAGAGGGGTGAGGTGTTTTTATTTAATTATTTAATTTCAAAAATGTTGACTTTTTTTATTCGACCTCTAAACGAGGCCCACCGCCTGTCGTCCATAGCTAATTACCCCCATTCCGAACACAATGGGATATGTATCGTAGGTTGATTCGATCGTTTCGATCAATTTTCATCAAAATCAACATATAACTCTATATATTGAATTTGAACGCGCATTTCAATTTACCGAGGTCACATACTAACTCGAAAAATTCCAGAAAAATATTTTCTAGCTTCGTAGTGACGATACGGTCCTAACAAAACTAGTTTCGTCAAATTCTGAGACCGTTTGAAAAATGGCCATTTTCCAGTCGATTAAAATCGACTAAAACTGGCCAAACGCGTTTTCCTCTGCCACGCTCACATATTGAATCGAAAAATTATGAAAATTGGAATCTAGCAATAACTTGACATCATGGATCCAACAAAAGTGGTTTCGTCGAAATCCGAGGTCGTTTGCAAAATGGCTATTTTTAAGGGCCAGAATTCCATAGCGACTATTCTGAAAATTCATTTGGGTATATCTTTTGATTCCCGCTATGAAATTTTGATTTTTCGGATTCGTTGGAAAGATATTCTCAATTAGATTCTACTATTTTTGGTTTCGCTAAATTCCGGTTTATTTTGCACCCGGTACATTCATTTGAAGTTTGAAATCGAATTATCGAACTACCGCGCCATTTTCAATTCCTTTTATAATTAAAATAAAATATTTATATTCTAACGACGATTTATATAAATATATACATTCTAATTATATTCAAAATAAATTTCTCGTCAATTTATTTAATATAATTCATTTTAAATATTCAAAATTCATTAAAATTGCCAAAATAAAAATTTTAAACTAGCCCAGATTTTCCGGGTTGTTACAAAAACCCAATAGCTTTATTATATATCTAAATTTTGCAAAATAAAGTTGCAATCTTATTTCTCTTATGGAAATAATAAATTATTTCCAACCTCATTTCCATTACAAACTAGTATCATACTCAGATAATCCTGAAGTTGTTCAAGTTGGGGTATTCTATTTACCTCTCAGACCTTGATCGACAACGTTCTTATCTTAAGATAGATAAAAGTTTGTAATCCAAAAACTGATATTAATTCTAATATTAAAACCAATCTCATTTAACTATTTCATTTAAAATCTAGTTTTATAAACCATTTCTCAAATTGAAAGCTCTCCTTCCAAATATAAATATTTTTACTTTATTCGTTAATTAAGTAAACTTTTATTAAAAGCACGAACTCTTTGGCTTTAAACCTTTTTAATACCGTTCATTTACAACTTGAATAATTTACAAAATCCATTTACTAAAATTATTTACCCCAATCCATTAAACAACTTTCCTTTAAAATCTCAAACCATTTTTACTTAATTTGACTGTCAAGTAACGCTCATTGCATTCATTTTAAATCTCCTTTATAACCCTTGTTTATACGACTTGGGTTTATTCTCAAATCCCTTTATGCAAATCCATTTTAGCATTTTACAATAACTCAACTTGGATTTTATTACTAAATCCATTTACCTTATTCTAATCCTTTACCAAACCCCCTCTTACATCAGAACATTACACGATCTTTCTTTTGCATCTTTGAAAATCTCTTTTACATATAATTCATTTTACTTAATTTCATTATAATTAAGCGCTTATCTAAACGCGACATGCTTGATTTACATCCCTTCTTTTAATTTTTGTTTATAAAACTTGGATTTATTATCAAATCCCTTTATAAGCCCTTTATTCGATTCAGCTTCAAATTTGATTACTTTCTTAATTAGATTCCAATTAAAAAGGTAATCACTTCAATTATTATTAATTAACTTCATCATTTAATCGAAGTAAAGTAGTTCACTTCATTATTAATTAATATAATTTTTTTTAAATCTTATTAAAATAATAATTAACATCATTAATAATAAACAACTCAATAATCACCTTTAAACACAATTAATTATAAGATTAATTAACATTAAGAAATATATTTAAGTTTAAACGACTACTTGTCAAATCCCTTTTTATTAGATTAATTGAATCAAGTTAATCTAATAACCGATTTCAATTTAAACAGTTGACTTAGTCAAGTTGAAATTGTTAGTTAACTTATTAATTGATTTTCACTAATCCTTTCTCTTAAATTGATTATTAATATAATTAATTTAATAGCATCACAGTTAATTGTTTTCCTAAAAACAATTATCCCAAATTATTAACCCTGAGGTTAATTCCTGACTTCCTTGTGAATAAACTTAGAAAAAGTAAGAATTTACTATATAAATTACTTTATAAAAAAATTAAATATCAATTTATTTATAAAATATGTATTTTAAATAACTTATCTAAAATAGAATTTGAAAATTTTTCTTCAGTTATAAAATAAAATTTATAACTTTAATTCCATCAATTCTCCTGATGGCAAATCAATGTCTTAAAAAGATAAATTTTAAGCCATCTGCTGCCAACCACTTAATCAATATTGTTTATTGATTAATATTGCATCAACGTTGAATTTCAATTCATCAATCATAGCCAAATGTGCAAATCAATATCCAAGCAGGATTTAACGTTAACTGAGTTAAATAGTTCATACATAAATAATATGAAAAACAAGTGACATATAAAATAATGAGGAATACAGTTGGATCCTTCCAACTTTTTTTCCCTGCATCACAGTATTTTTTATCATTTAATATATGCATATGGGATAAGAATTTTAATTTAATGCACTTAAAATAATGGAAATATAAATAACGTCGATCAACAGTCAACATTCAAACATTAAACATCCAAAACATCTAAACATCCAATTTATACCATCAATGATGAATTATAATAATATGAATTTAATCACATCGTAGAATTCCAGAAAGTGTGAGAGTTAACTCACATTTTGTTTTTATTGACGGTTTCAATTTGATTTAAATGATTTCAAATGAGCATTTGAAATTATATAAAACTCCAATTGGCTCCGAATCCTTCGAAACCAGTTCGTACGCGTAGTATTCCTCCATGTGATCCCAATGGATCCTGTTTCATAGAATTCTGTTCACGTTTGATAAAGTTATGGTTAAACAAGTTTCTAAAATCTAGCTAATAAAATTTAATTCACTAATGACTCTTATTTCTGTTGATTCTGATCTATATAATATAAACAACCTCACTATTTTTAGAGTCTATATGCTCTGTAAATTACAGTAAATCCCCTTAGCGTATTAGCATATTCACCCTTATTACTTTAACATATTACAAAAATAACCATGTTTTTGATACGTAGACGGTCAATTGTAACTTGTGCCTTCTTGTTCCAATGAACTAAACATGGGATGCGGAGGTATACGAATCCAAAACACGAACACAACTAACAAATCATAGGAAGATAGGCTTAACCAAATGAAGATGGAGTGGATTTGTCCATATTTTCATTTAGCTGCAGATAAATAATGTGGAAAAATTTACTTCATCTTCAGTCTTCTAGTTAACTATAACTGACAAATTCACTCCATATTAAATTTGTTACACCTAACTTAAAACTGCAGAACAATATGACAAACTTTCAGCTAACAAATTTCTAAATTTTGCAGTACATGTGGCATGGATGTTAAACTTTAATTATAGAGTAATTTTTGATTTCCTAACCAATTTTCTAGTTGTCGTAGTTGGTGCGTTAGTCTTACACACTAAAGGTCCCCAGTTTGAACCTGGGCTCAGACAACACACTTACTTTCCCCTTTTTTTTTTTGCTGAAATATGAACTATTTTGTTATTCAGATAAAAAATTAAATACAATACCTATTTTTGATATGTAAGCAGGTTAATTCACGCCTTCTATTCCTTATCAATAAGCATGAAACGCAGTGTTACACCAATCCAAAACACAAACATGACTAACAAACCATAGGAAGATGGGCATAACTAACTAAAGATAGAGCAGATTAATCTATATTTTTCATTTCGCTACAGATAAATAATGTGGACAAATTCACTCCAGTTTTGGATTTTTGGTTAACTATAGCTTACAAATTCACTCCATTTCCAATTTGTTATACATGATTTAAAACTACTAAATAATATGACACAAATTCCAGCTAACAAATTTCTAAATTATACAGTACATGGCATAAATGATAAAAACTAATTATAGAGTAATTTTTTATTTTCTATCCAATTGTCTGGGTGGTATAGTTGGTTATCACGTTAGGCTTACAAGCTAAAGGTCCTCCAGTTCGAGCTTAGGCTTAGACATCCTAGTTACTTCTATGTTTTTTTTGCTGAAATAAGAACTATTTTGTTATTTAAACAATAATTCAAATACACTAAACATATTTTTGATACATATTCATGTTTATTCTAACTCGTGCCTTCTGTTTCCTATCAATTAAGCACGAAATGCAGAGGCATACCAATCTGAAACACGAACACAACTAACAAACCATAGGAAGATGGGATTAACCAACTAAAGAAAGAGTGGATTTGTCCATATTTTCGTTTAGCTATAGATAAATAATGTGAACTAATTCGCTCTATCTTTAGTTTTCTGGTTAACTATTGCCGACAAATTCACTCCATCTTCGATTTGTTACACCTGACTTAACACTACAAAAAATATGACAAAAATTTCAGCTAGCAAATTTCTAAATTTTGCAGTACATGGCATAAATGTTAAAAACTAATTATACAGTCATTTTTGATTCTCTACAATTGTCTAGGTGGTGTAGTTGGTCATCACGTTAGTCTAACACATTAAAGGTTCCTAGTTCGAACTAGAGTCGGACAAACTATTCTTTTTCCCTTTTTTTTGCTCAAGCCCATTTTTGCTATATTGACACGTCAGTTGTATCTTGTGCCTTTTGTTTCCTATCAACTAATCATTAGATGCATAGGTATACGAATCGACAACACGAACACAACTAACAAACCATATAAAGATGGGCTTAATCAACAGAAAATGTTGTGGATTTGACCATATTTTCATTTTGCTATAGATAAATAATGTGGACAAATTCACTACATCTTCCGTTTTCTGGTTAACTATACCTGAAAAATTCATTCCATCTTCAATTTGTAACACATGACTTTAAACTACAAAACAATATAGCATAAATTTTAGTTAACAAAATTCTAAGTTATACAGTACATGGCATAAAGATTAAAAACAAATTATAGAGTAGCTTTCGATTTTCTAAGCAATTGTCTAAGTGGTGTAGTTGGTCATCATTTTAGTCTCACACACTAAAGGTCCCTAGTTTGAACCTAGGCTCAAACAACCAACTTCTTTTTCCCTTTTCTGCTGAAATTTGAATAATTTTGTTATGCAGAAAACAAATTTAAACACATTAAACATATTTTGATACGTAGACAGGTTAATTATAACTTGTGCCTTTTATTTCCTATTAACTAAGCATGAGATGAAGTGGTATAAGAATCCACGACACGAACACAACAAACAAACCATAAGAAACTCAAGATGGAATGGATTTGTCCATATTTTCATTTAGTTGTGGATAAATGACGTGGATAATTCACTACATTTTTTGTTTTTTAGTTAACTATAGCTGACAAATTCACTCCACCAACAATTGATTACACATGACTTAAAACTACAAAACATTATGACAAAATTTCAATTACCAAATTTCTAAATTATAGGTACACGGCATAAATGTTAAAAACTAATTATAGAGTAAATTTTGACTTTTTTAACCAATTTTGCCTTGGTGGTGTAGGTTGTCATCTCGTTGGTCTCATGCACTAAAGGTCTGCAGTTCGCACCTAGGCTTAGATAACCTACCTCCTTTTCCCTTTTTTTAACTGAATGTGAAGTATTTTGTTGCTCAGACAAAAAATCAAATACATTAAACATGTTTTTGATACATAGACAGGTTAATTCGAACTTGTGCCTTCTATTTCCTAACAACTAAGCATGAAATGCAGAGGTATACCAATCCAAAACACAAAACAAATAGCCAACCATTGGAAGATAGGCTTAACTAAAAGATGGAGCAGATTTGTCTATATTTTCATTTAGCTACAGATAAATAACGTGGAGAATTTCACTCCATTTTTAGTTTACTGGTTAACTATAGCTTACAAATTTACTCCGTCTTCCATTTGTTGCACATGCTTAAAACTACAAAACAATACGACAAAAATTTCACCCAACTAATATCTAAATTATACAGTACATGGCACAAGTGTTAGAAACCAATTATAGAGTAATTTTTTATTTCTAACTAATTATTTAGGTGGTGTAGTTGGCCATCATTTTAGTCTCACACGCTAAAGGTCACCAATTCAAACTTTGGGTCAAACAACCTACATCTTTTTCCCTTTTTATTGAAATTTGAAATATTTTATTATCTTGACAACATATTTAAATACATTGAACATTGTTTTGATATAAAGACAAATTAATTGTAACTTGGGCCTTCTGGTTCCTATTAATTAAGATTGAGATACAGAGGAATGTGAATCCACAACAAGAACACAACTAACAAACCATAGCAAGATGTGGACAAATTCACTTCATCTTTTGTTTTCTAGTTAACTATAGCCGGCAAATTCACTCCATCTTCAATTTGTTACACATGACTTTAAACTACAAAGCAATACGACAAAATTTTAGCTAACAAATTTCTAAAGTTTGAAGTACATGGCATAAAAGTTATGACATCCATAATAGAAGAGTATGTTTCTTTAAAGTCAAAACCTCGTGACTACTTATCAAATCTTATATCAATCTTCTCAGAAATTGCAAGGCTTATCAAATATCAAAATGTTATGACATCCATAATAAGAGAGTATTTTTCTTTAAGTTAATCTTGTCTCTGTAGGAAACCTTGCATAAAAATCCATGCCTTTATCTCACAACTTCATTATTATCATTTCGTTTTCTTATTTAAAGCGCCTCCTTTTTGCAACATGTATGCAACTAATATTTATTTATTAATACACTTCATATACTTACAATTTTTGTTTCAATGAGGTTTGCATATTGCAAACCTCATTTGATGAATATGACAAATTTCATTACAACAACACTAAGAAGCAGGATGTAATCTACTCATCTTGAAGTATATCAAGATTTTCATTACACCAATACCAAGAAGAATGTTGTAATTTATTGTCCATGTCTTGGAAATTTTTATAATAACAAATGTTATTTATATTCTTCATAAACTTGTATATTTTAATAAGGTTTGTATATTGGAACACCCACTTCGATGAATATTAAGAGTTTTATTACAACAATGCTTAAGAGTAGGAAGTAATCTACTCATCATGAATTATATCAAGATTTTCATCACAACAATACTTAAAAGAATGTTGTAATCTATATTTCTTGTTCTTTGTATTCTTTCTCACGACCAAAGTTATTTACATTCTTCCAGAATATGTAAACTTTCATTGTTTATACCTTCAGGGTATTGTAAATGTTTCAAGTACTTTCACTACTTTAATCGGCTCAAATTTATTCGGAAGTGTAATTCTCATGACATATAACATATTGTTGACACTGTATGGTGCATCAGTAATCTTAATGTGCTTTTTTTCATTTTATATATTTCTAATTCTATCTTACAAACTACAAGTTCATATATCTTATTTAGGATTCATAATGGCCAGTCATGTTTTTCTTGTCGGCTCTATACATGATTTATTGAGATCTCAAAACTTAAAATTTTTAGGTTCCTAAATGACTTCTAGGGTTATTTGACAATTATGTCATGAGCTTCTTTCAAAGCACCCATAAGTGTTTCTTCAAGAACACCCACCTTCTATATTTGGAATTTTTGTGACTTACTCCAAAAATATTTTGAACTGACTTTTATACCACATTTCAGCTGTGCTTTACACCTTTTGATCCTTGGAGATTCAAATCTTTATTGGAGAAAGTTTGTAAGGGACAATAATTGATAATTTATGCAAGTGACTTAATATTTTGTATCATTTTATATGTTAGCGAGTATTTAGAACCAATGATCAACATGAACTTATATCCCTTTATCCTCCCCCTCAATGTTGAAAAAAATTGTCACATTAAATAATAAATCTCTTTAGATTCTCATTTTGTGTCCATTATCACATTATTACTAGCAAATACATTATATGTATTTCAATTGTTGGAGGATAATTCTCTTATTAGTTAATAAGATGCATTCATATTACTTATTCTCTTTCATTGATCTTGTAACTTAGAGGATTTTTCTAGTTATATAGATCATTTGAATACATGTGACTCTAGGCCTTTCTATATTTAAGGTGTTTGATTTTTATATCATTAAATGATATCGATGCTTATATGGTGAGCTCATATCAATTAAATCAGACAATCTTCAAGTTGTTTGTTAAATATTTGCATATACGTGTATATTTGTGCGTCCATGTATTACATGCATAATAGATTTACATATCCTTTCTCATTCGAGTTATCAATTTTAGAAAAAAAAAATGTTTATAAGGTTCCATGTCATTAAATTTTGCTTAACAAGCAATGTCAATGCAAATCATAAAGACCATACTATAATGTACAAAACATCGTATTTTGACTGTATTGAACTTCTAGTTGAAATAACATATACAAACAACTTCAAGTTGTTAAAATTCATCCTGCAACAGAATATGTAAATGTAAATACATTAGTAGGGTATAACTCATTTTTAAATTTTTAAATATTTGGATACATCATCATTGCCCCATATGATCTAAATTCTTTAAGAAATACAATGTTATTATTTCACACAGTTTCAATAAAGCTTTAGGTTTTTAAATTTTGAATTATTTCAAATTCATTAATTGGGAAACTTTAGGTTCCTATGCATATACACACACACACGCATATTTATATCAAGTTTATTAATTTATGTTGAACTTCTAGTTCTTAATCCTTTTGCGTACTTCTAATTTAGAAGCTTTTACATTCTTGAAAATTAGAAAAAAATGTCAAGATTTCAAGCTTGTAAACTTTATCAAAAAGTTTTTTTAATCATAATTCTAGACTTTAGGTCTCAGAATTTGAGTTATACAACTTCTAGCTTTAAAAAAAATTCTTTGCACAACTTTAGATTGTGGTTCTAACACTTTTATTTCTTCCAATACAATAGATATTATTTTCTAAATACATCAAATAATAATACACATGTTTATTCTTATTGCAAACACAAACATACATCATTTAACTTACAATTACTAATGCACTTATTATATAATATATTACCATAATGGTACATTTAATGAATTTATTATAAAAACAATGGGTATGATTGTTATAAGGTGCAAATATATGAATTAAATAAATAAATTTTACTTAAATCAACCAAATGAAATTTTGATCTTGCTACAGTATTGATTAATGATAAACCTAAAATGAACTATTTAAAGTTGTACTGCATTTCTCAATAATCGTATTTTCTTAAAATACCATATATATGCATAATGTCTAATCAAAAATTGAGTAAAAGTGTGTAATCATAGAACCAAGATTTTTCATTCTCTAATATAAATGATTCGAAAACTTGCAGACCTATACATAAAATTCACAAACATAAAAAATGATTACATGTCTTAGGTTCAAATTATTTCCCTCGTATGGAAACTACATGTTTTAGGAAGATTAAATTATTACATAACTTCAGAGAATTAAGATTATTCCAAAAAAACACTTCGTAATTTTATTTTTATTATACAACCGATATATAGATCCTTTAAATCTTTATTTTTATACCAGAATTACCTTTTACCATGGTAGAAACTGCAGGCTCTAAATTTTCCATTTTATAACAAAAATTGTTGTGCATTCACTTCATGTGTGCTAAATCTAGATGAATATTGGATTTTAACGTAATATGATCTTCAAGAGACATTTTTTATTTATAAAAGCTACTTCATAAAAAATTATATCTTTATTATATGTTCTAAAATTTCAATAATAATACTTTAGTTTTATCATAATTTATATATTATTATTGTATATTTTAAATTGAAGCAATTTCTTTAGAATGTGCTTTTGTTTATGTATAAGGGTCATTTCACTAATTTTCTTCAAGAAAATAGAATTTATTATAAATGTAATGATCTCTTTTAACCGTAATTTCTTCAAGAAAATATGTGTAGCATAAGATTGGAATATAAGCCTTTTGCCTTTTATTGAAACTTTTCTTTTTATTGATTTTTCAAATCCTTTCATGTTATTGAATTCTATGTCCTTTGCTATAAAAATATATTAAGCGCACCTTTATGCTTCGAGGCTTTATTTCAGCTTCTGAAGGCTCTAACTTTTCAACCTTTTGCATATGAACTTCATGTTCCTTATTTGAAAGATTTTTTTTACATCATGAGTTTTCAATATCACATCCAATGGTAAATCAATATTGCTATTGGATTTAAAAGCTACACAGTTATATTTTATACCCATAATTCTTTTCGGTATGCATTGAAAAAATCAAGAGATATTATGTCTTCAGTCTTTCCAAAAATATTACATATGAAAACTAATACTAGATCGGGAAAGATAAAATTAAATCCACCTTTATATAATCAATAATGTAAACAACTTATATAAGCAAGGTTTCATCAAAGTAGATTTGAAAAACTCATAATCAGATATGTAGAGGACTGAAGGAATAAATCTAGACATATATCTGGGGTCAATAAAAATAATTAGATCTAAAAAAATATATCTATTAGAATACAATGTAGATGTACGAAAAAAAAGAAAAACGGATCTAAAAGTTTGAACCAGGTCTGGAAGAACATAAGATATGACAAATTCATAGAACCATTAATCAAGAGTTCTCGAACAGAAAGCAGTTGCTGAACAAATCTAGGTATCATGAATCTAGAATCCTTAAATAAAAATTACTTACATGACAAATTCGTAAATGTAGATCTAGAAGATTTCAAAAAATAGCTCTATTAGGGTGTCATTCTGATAACGTGTTGTAAAATAAAACAAGAACATATAATAAAAGAAGGGAAACCGTTAGATAGAATAAAAAGGTATTACGGAGAGATCTTTATTCCCATTGATTCAGTTCTATATAATATAATTAACCTTGCTATTTATAGAGTCTATATGCTCTGTAAATTACAGTAAATCCCCTTAGCATATTAGCATATTTACCCTTATTACTTTAACATATTGCAGCAGTAGCCATATTTTTGATACGTAGACAACCAAGTGTAACTTGTGCCTTCTAGTTCCAATGAACTAAACATGAGATGAAGAGGTATGCGAATCCACAACACGAACACAACTAACAAATCAAAGGAAGATAGGCTTAACCAACTGAAGGTGGAGTGGATTTGCTTATATTTTCATTTTGCTACAGAAAAATAATGTGGACAAATTCACTTAATCTTCAGTTTTCTAGTTAACTATAGCCTCCAAATTCAACTTATCTTCAATTTGTTACGCATGAATTAAAAGAACAGTATGACAAAAATTTCTACCAAAAAATTTCTAAATTTTGCTTAACATGGTATAGATTTTAAAAACAAATTATAGAGTAATTTTTTATTTCCTGACCAATTTTCTGGGTGGTGTAGTTGGTCATCACGATAGTCTTACACACTAAAGGTCCCCAGTTCGAACCTAGACTCAGACAACGTTCTTCTGTGTAACAACCCGAAAAATCAAAACCAATTTAAAAAAATTATTTCGAGTAATTTTAATAAAAATGCTTCAAAATTTAAAAATTCGATTTTTAAATTAGAATATAACCCTTAAAAACAGCCATTTTGCAAACGACCTCCGTTTTCGATGAAACAACTTTTGTTGTATCCGGAATGTCAAATTATTGCTAGATTTAAAATTCCATAATTTTTGGAATTAATATGTGAGCGTGGCAAAAGAGAATGTGTTTTGCAAATACAGTGCAAATTTGATCGACCAGAAAAAGCCCATTTTTCAAACGGTCTCCAAAAATCGACGACAACTGAAGCTCAATCCTTTTCTCCTTGATTTCTTCGAAACCACTCAACGAAATTCGATGATTCTTTAGGGAATTTTGTAGATCTCAGCTAAAGCTCAATCCTTCTCTCCTCGATTTTAGCTGAAGCTCAATCCTTCTCTCCTCGATTTCTTCCAAACCACTCAACAAAATTCGATGATTCTTTAGGGAATTTTGTAGATCTCAACTGAAGCTCAATCCTTCTCTCCTCGATTTCTTCCGAACCACTCAAAAAAATTCGATGATTCTTTAGGGAATTTTGTAGATCTCAGCCCCACCTTCAAATCCATATATGTTTGGTAATTTATCGTGGAGTATTTTGTTCGAACCACCCCCACGAACAGTCGCCGCATCGCCTTGAATTGCTGATGCTCAATCCTTATCTCCTCGATTTCTTCCAAACCACTCAACGAAATTCAATGATTCTTTAGGGAATTTTGTAGATCTCAACTGAAGCTCAATCCTTCTCTCCTCGATTTCAGCTGAAGCTCAATCCTTCTCTCCTCGATTTCTTCCAAACCACTCAACGAAATTCGATGATTCTTTAGGGAATTTTGTAGATCTCAGCTGAAGCTCAATCCTTCTCTCCACGATTTCTTCCAAACCACTCAACGAAATTCCTGATTCTTTAGAGAATTTTGTAGATCTCAGTCCCATCTTCAAATCCATATATGTTTGGTAATTTATCGTGGAGTATTTCGTTCGAACCAGCCCCACGAACAGTTTCCGCGTCGCCTCGAATTTCTCCCCCAAGCCATCACTGAGCTCGACACCACCACCAGGCGTAGGCGTGCCTCTTCAAGCCTTATGACGTGGTGCAACTCGATCTTGGCCTAGCTTCATGGATTTGGAGCAAAATTCAACTCTAGTTTTGAACGAAGTCTAGAAGGTAATGGGTTTATATATTTAAACTAATTACAACATTTAAAAGTGTTGCTAATTTAATTTATTTATAAAAATCATATCTTTTTGATACGATGTCGAAAACCGATGAAACAGGAAGCATTGGGACCGTGACATCGCACACTACATTCTAGAAGTGACCGGAGGAACTTTAGAGCTAGCCATCAAATTAGAAGGAGTGGAACCCAATATGAGATTTCTAAATTCAAATAAAATGGAGAAAAATGTAATAGGTAGCAGACGGAGCTTAGTAGCTCCTAACACTACTTTCTGTTAGACCATGGATGATTGTGTGATGATTGTGGTGCGAAATTGATTGTGATTGTGAATGATTGATTGTGGTTGCAACAAAATTGATTATGTTTGTGGTAAATTCACTGTGTTGTGAAAATGAATGGTATTGTGGAAATTATGGAAATGAAATTATTGTAAGGTTGCAAGGCCTATATTAGCAGAGGAGCAGTGCTCAGACACTATGCCGGTGCTACAACACCCTGCCGTTGTAGTGCCGAAATTTTCTGAAATGAACTATATAAAATATTTGTGTTTGAAATAAATTGTTTGAACAATAAAAATAACATTTTTATTGAATGTATGAACCACTAAAAATATTCATGTGTTGATAAAAATGTTTATTCATTGAAAATATTTTTTTTAACATGTATATGAAGTGTTAAAAATAACCATGTGTTGAAATAAATGTTTATTCATTAAAAATATTATTTTTAACATGTATATGAAGTGTTAAAAATAACCATGTATTGATAAAAATGTTTATTCAGTGAAAATATTATTTTTAACATACATATGAAGTGTTAAAAATAACCATGTGTTGAAATAAATGTTTATTCATTGAAAATATTATTTTTAACATGTATATGAAGTGTTAAAAATAATCATGTGTTGATTAAAATGTTTATTCAGTGAAAATATTATTTTTAACATGTATATGAAGTGGTAAAAATAACTATGTGTTTAAACAAATATTTGTTCATTGAAAATATTATTTTTAACATGTATATGAAGTGTTAAAAATAACCATGTGTTGAAATAAATGTTTGTTCATTGAAAATATTATTTTTAACATGTATATGAAGTGTTAAAAATAACCATGTGTTGAAATAAATATTTGTTAGTTAAAAATATTATTTTTAACATGCTAATGAAGTGAATAAAATTGTCCTGTATGGAAATGAATATTCATTCATTGAAAATATTATTTTTAACATGTATATGAAGTGTTAAAAATAACCATGTGTTGATATAAATGTTTGTTCATTGAAAATATTATTTTTAACATGTATATGAAGTGTTAAAAATAACCATGTGTTGAAATAAATATTTGTTTGTTAAAAATGTTATTTTTAACATGCTAATGAAGTGAATAAAATTGTCCTGTATGGAAATGAATATTTGTTTATTGAAAATATTATTCTTAACATGTATATGAAGTGTTAAAAATAACCATGTGTTGAAATAAATGTTTGTTCATTGAAAATACTATTTTTAACATGTATATAAAGTGTTAAAAATAACAATGTGTTGAAGTAAATGTTTGTTCACTGAAAATATTATTTTTTAACATGTATATGAAGTGTTAAAAATAAACATGTGTTGAAATAAATATTTGTTAGTTAAAAAATATATTATTTTCAACATGCTAATGAAGTGAATTTGTCATGTATAGAAATGAATATTTGTTCGTTAAAAATATTATTTTTAGCTTAGATATGCACATATATACATATGCTAAACAGGTAAATGGATTGGCTGTTGAGTAGAGAAATATATTGCATGCCTGACAAATAGGTAAACCTTAATGAGTTGGCTGCACAATTTTATTTATTATATAAACTCCTGTGAATGCCATTGGATGCGGTGTGCTGGTTGTTATAAACAATGCCATAGGATAGCAACAATTAATTTTGAACTACACTACATGACATACTACGTGAAGATAACATACTCTTATCATATTCCATATAAGCATTTGGAGCTTGTATTACGAGGTTGGAATTACCATACAAGCGAGAGGCTTGTATGGCGATGACTACATTTCAGGTTGAACCAAAGACGAACTATTGATGTCATAGCATATCATATTCCATATAAGCAATAGGTGCTTATATGACGAGGTTGAGATTACCATACGAGCGAGACGCTTGTATGGCGATGATTGAATTACAGGTTGAACTGAGGACTGATATGGACTAAATAAAATATAACGGTAAGTGGCTAGATTAATAAAAACCCCACACGGGTCTGGAGATGACAATAATTCACGTCTTTGTTGATTTTAGATACGGCACATGGATAATTTATTTTCCAATACTGGACAAGGTGACGAGATTTAATCTCTGGAGATATGATCCGTACACTCTCCCTTGGGCATAGAATAGGTCACTAAAAATTGTGTATGTTGTTTCTGGATTTATTGGGTGCCTAATACGGCCCAATAAATTTCCAAACCCCTCCCCGTACAAAGGAGGTTATGGCGAAATATTTCGAAATTTAAAGGCATTAGTCAAAATTTTGAAGTGCAAATGGTTTGGAAATCGTCGAATGAATTATATTCATATATATATATATTATAATTATAATTAAACGAATCGCGCGTGGTAGTTCGCGTTTTGGAATCGTAACTTTAAACGTTATACAGAGAGATCCGACTGTCGGATTTTCCCGAAACTGAAACTGTTGGGTTCGCTTTGAAAAGATCTTTCCAATGATATTAAATTTGTTAAGATCCAACGGTTAGATTTTGAGAGATGAGTAATTCAAATCTGAATAAAAACAACGCCAAGGCCGTGTAATGACCTGAAGCGTTGTTTATTTAAAATGGGCTATTTTTATATAAATAAAAATAGCGATAATTTGTTTTAAAATATTATAAACGATGTGGAATGGAAATAAACCAATTTTACTTTTTTTATCAAATATTTTTGATGGTTAGATGTATTTGACATGAAATTATTATAGTGAATTGATACGTGAATGTCAAATAGTTTATCCATGGAAAGAATTGATTTGAATTCTATGTATACGTGGATTATTTGAAAAAGCCGAGTTAATTCTCATTTCAAATAATTGATCGACGATTAAAAGTCGAAGATATGAAGACGGTGCAAGACTAGTGATCTTCACATCGTATGGATTACTACTGATGCCTTAGATATGGGTAGCTCCCTTGATGAGGTTACAGTGGTAGTGGTCTACACGTATCTGTTGATTGTTCGGATGTGCGAGGGCCTCTCTTCCGTATTGGACATATGGAACGAGGAATAAGGGCCTCCAGTTTCGTTTAGACCCAGAACGGACTAGTAAATGGATGTGTGTCTGACATTGGATTTTGTTCTGTGTTGATTGATCTCTATTAAATATATATATGTTTCATGGAGGAGAATTTATTCTCTTGCTTAACACCCTTCTCTAAGACGTACGAGCTTAAAGGTTATATATCGATAGACATCAGTCGCATGGCGTGAATTGTCAGTGTGACATGCTGAGATGCAAGTGATCAAGATTTTTGTTGAAAAGCAGAGTCTTGTGGTTGATGATCAAAGCACGGCTTTAAACAACATATCTTTGTGTATAGCGTTAATTCGTGAGCCTCACACCTCGATATGAGTCAAAAACGGGATCGTAACTACAGGGAGTGCACAACGTTTCTTTCTAACTATGGGTGGTGTCATGGTATGGAGCCCAGACATTTATATTTTTTACCTATGTGGATGATGGATAGCGAGGCGCCTCAGATATATCGGTCACTACGGGGCCGATGGATAGGTCCGATAGGACCGGGAAACATGTGTTCAGGAATAATTAATCCTCAAAAGTAAGGGAGGACCAACCCTGAAGATCCAGGGGCTCTCCAGTGTCCGAGCCCTGAGGCATTTGCTAGAGTGTCTCGAATCGGTGAGGAGCCATCCCTGGTCTTGACTCATGATGGAATCCAATTTCCAATACGTGACATTGTGCAGTTTTGATTGTAATCCTATAGAAGGCGACATGATATATGGTACCCATGCCGTCTATGATTTATACATTATGATTGAAATTGTGTTTGAAACATATATGCACTAGTGATAATATCAAATGATTTTGTTTTATATGTATTAAGCATATTTTGGCCATTATAAGGTAAAACTCTATCCTTCGGCTTGCGTTGCATTGTGTGATGGGACCTGAGTCTTATAATGGCTTCATTTTTCTAAAAAGAATTGCATTGGTTAAAAGATTTACTCTATTTAATGCATTGGCAATCTATGGAGTAAACCCGTTCCGCATTAGTGGCGTGGTCCTATGATTTGCCTTATTATTATTATACCAGTTAAGTAGATTTCTCATACCAGTCCCATGACTGACTCGTAGTTTGTTTCACTTGCAAACTCGGGTGCCCCTATTTATACACGGGCAGTCAAGTAACAGGTAGCAGGATTTATTTTGGCTTAGCACTATAGCTTGGAGTGCACTTTTGGCTGAAGGCGAAGACTAGCTTTTATCTATATTTTGGACTATTGACATTTCCGTCTGTACTATCTTGTGTATATGTACCGCCGATCGCGATGTAGACTGATTATTTCTATTATGTACTATCTTATGTATATGTACCGTTGATCTCGATGTAGACTTATCATTTCTTTTATGTACTAAGTTGTATCCTAAAACTGTGCAACTCTGATGTTTATTACATTTTATGATTCCCCTGTCATATTGATGTAAATTATTCTATTTCATGTTAATGCTATTATCTGCAATCTGCTGTTGTAATTAATGTGCTATATTCCACTGATTATCCTTGCTTCCGTGGCATGGGGGTTTGGGGTTTTCACATTCCGTTTCCCTTTTTGCTGAAATCTGAAGTATTTTGTTATTCGTACAAAAATTTAAATACACTAAACAAATTTTTGATATGTAAACAAGTTAATTCTAACTCGAGCCTTCTCTTTCCTATCAACTAATCATGAAATGCAGTGGTATAACAGTCCAAAACACGAGCACGACTAACGAACTATAGAAAGACGGGATTAACCAACTAAAGATGGAGCAGATTTGTCTATATTTTCATTTAGCCACAGATGAATAATATGGACAAATTCACTCCATTTTTTGGTTTTCTGATTAACTATAGATGACGAATTCACTCCATATTAAGTTTGATACACATGACTTTAAACTACAAAACAATATGGCATAGATTTTAGCTAATAAACTTCTAAATTATAGAGTACATGGCATAAACGTTAAAAAGTAATTATAGAGTAATTTTTGATTTTGCAACCGATTGTCTGGGTGGTGTAGTTGGTCATCACGTTAGTCTTACACACTAAAGGTCCCCAGTTCGAACCTGGGCTCAGACAACATACTCCTTTTTCTTTTCCCTTTTTTGCCGAATCTGAAATATTTTGTTATCTAGACAATAATTCAAATACACTAAACATATTTTTGTTTAGACATGTTAATTATAACTCGTACTATCTATTTCCTATCACCCAAGCATGAAATGCATTAGTATACCAATCTGAAACACAAACACAACTAACAAACCATAGGAAGATGGGATTAACCAAGTAAAGATGGAGCAGATTTGTCCATATTTTCATCTAGCTATAGATAAATAATGTGGAAAAAATTTCTCCATATTTTATTTACTGGTTAAATATAGCTGACAAATTCACTCCAACTTCAATTTGTTACACATGAGTTAAAACTCCAAAAAAATATGACAAAAATTTCAGCTAACTAATTTCTAAATTATACAATATATGTCCTAAATGTAAAAAAACCAATTATAGATTTTTGATTTCTAACTAATTTTTTGGGTGGTGTAGTTGGTCATCATGTTAGTCTGACATGCTAAAGGTCCCTTGTTAGAACCCGACTCAAACAACCAAGATTTTTTCCCCCTTTTTACTGAAATTTGAAATATTTTTGTTATCCAGACAACTTTTCCAGACAACTTTTTTAATATGGAGACAGGTTATTTGTAACTTGTGTCTTTTAGTTCATATCAATTAAGAATAAGATGCAGAGGAATGTTAATCCATAACAAGAACACAACCAACAAAGCATATGAAGATGGGCTTAACCAACTAAAGAAGTGGATTTTTCCATGTTTTCATTTATCTATAGAAAAGTAATGTGAACTAATGCAATCCTCTTCAGTTTTCTGGTTTACTATACTTGACTAATTCACTCCATCTTCAATTTGTTACACCCTACTTAAAACTGCAGAATAATATGAAAAAAAAAATTAGCCAACAAATTTGTAAATTTTGCAGTTAATGGCGTAGATGCTAAAAACTAATTATAGAGCAATTTTTGAATTCCTAACCAATTGTATGGGTGATGTAGTTGGCCATCACGTTAGTCTCACACACTAAAGGTCCATAGTTCGAACCTGTGCTATGACAACATACTTCATTTTCCTTTTTTTGGGTGACATTTGAACTATTTTGTTATTCAGACAAAAATTTAAATACACTAAACCTATTTTTGATATGTAAACAGGTTAATTCTAACTCGTGACTTCTATTTCCTATTAACTAAGCATGAAATGCAGTGTTACGCCAATCCAAAACACGAACTCGACTAACAAACCATAGAAAGATGGGCTTAACCAACAAAAGATGGAACAGATTACTCTATATTTTCATCTTGCTACAGATAAATAATGTGGAAAAATTCACTTCATTTTTGGTTTTCTGGTTAACCATATCTAACAAATTCATTACATCTCAAATTTGTTATACATGACTTAAAACTATAAAATAATATGGCATAAATTTCAGCAAACAAATTTCTATATTATACAATACATGTCATAAATGATAAAAACCTATTATAGAGTAATTTTTGATTTTCAGACCAATTGTCTGGGTGGTGTAGTTGGTCATCACGTTAGTCTCATACATTAAAGGTCTCTATTTCAAACTTGGGCTTAGACAACCTATTTTATTTTCTATTTTTTTTTTGCTGAAATATGAAATATTTCGTCATCTAGACAATAATTCTAATACACTAAAAATATTTTTGATATGTGGACAGATAAATTATAACTCATGCTGTGACACCCCACATCCAGTAATGTCACTCATTAAGAGAATGCATTAAGTTTCGTGAAGCGTTATAGGTAAACATAAAAATAAACATTACAAGACAGATAAAAATAGCAGCAGAAAAATTAAAACTTTATTAATCATAAAGCGTCATAGTTCAAAACTTGGTTACATCATATGTCTGAAATACATAAAACCTAGTACATCATTAAAACTTCTGTCTTGTACTTAAAACATCAAAGTACAATAATAAAAGAAGCATAATCCCCAAAAGAAGCAACAATAATAGAAAAGATAAGAGCTCAAGCAATGCATCTAAGAAGCTTCAAGCAAGACGATAGCAGAATCCTGATCAAGCTTGAGTATTCCCACCCTGAGAACCTAGGGGGAAACGAAAGAGAAAAAAGAGGAAACAAAAAGGGTCAGACATAAAGTCTGGCGAGTCCAGTTACTTTTAGCATAAAAATAAAAAGTATCATGACCGGCATATAAAGTGGATAAAAGAGATAACATCATAAAAGGCAGGTATGACAAGGTAAACAGGATAAACATGATAGAGTGTATTGCGCTTCCCTAACGATTTCTCTGCTCTTTGCACCAATACCAGAATGACCAGAATGAGATGATCCCAACAATTGTAAGATGATAGACTTAGGTATACTTCCAGTGAGAGTTTTTAACCCCATACAATCAACAGGCAGCCCAATGTTCCCGAATCATCTCTGAGGGTAATAACAGGCTCCTAAACATACGTGGGTATAAATGTACCCAAATTACTACCCTAATCGATCGGCTCCCTACTCCGTAGATACCATGTGCTGCCCCCCAGTAGGGTGTATCACTCCCTAAAGTTGCAACCCTTCATTTTCCAGATGTGCACAACCATATCTACTGGTGTCAAGGAAACTTCCCCCCCTGTCCGGACCATGCACGCACATGACCCGGTCGGTACGCGTCGCCCACACCGTCCCTCACTTTTGGATCTCTTACAATCAGCCCAGTAAGCATGCCTTAACTCCGACCTAGTTCGGAATACTCATTTGATACTTATATATGGGTTACTGACTGAAATGGGTCCAACACACAAGATGATGCAAGCTCTCCCCTTTGTCTTGCATCCCCACTAGGTTTTCCACAGATTGTGCTTACCTACCGGTGTCATAAAATTGCATAATCCCAACAGGTTAAGTTTGTGGGCCTATATATAAATATTACCCACCAACCCAAGATTTACTTAACCCACCCACTGTTTCAAACAAGTTTACTTAACCCCTATTCAATTTATCATATTCATACATTCCCTATGGATTCAACTAGGTTAAGTATTCAACTTCATAGCCTTATTCATTTATGGTTAAAACGTACTAGACCTCCCACATTAAGCCTACCACTTGTGGATGCTGGATATGCCAGTCGGTTCCGGGCAGACTTCTTCCACAAGTCGGACTTAACCTCGTATCTTAGCACGTCTTGTGTTTACGCACTTAGACCCCTCACATTAGATTCACCACTTGCGGTCGCTGTATATGCCGGGCGGTTCTGGGAAGACTTCCACTACAAGTGTAATGTAACTTCGTGTCCAAGCGTAGTTACAGCTTCTAATTACTATAATTCTAGGCATTCCAATTATTAACCAAATATTCCTATGTCGTTATAGGTTTTAATGCCCATTTCCCAAGTCATGTTCATAATAAACCATATGCCCAAAATTAATATTATTACGTTTCATTCAAGTTATGCCCGAATTCCCAATTACAAGTTATCCCCTAATATTAACGTTTTCCCCTCGTTCCCAATTTAACGCTTTCACTTAATTTAGCGGCATGCCTAGGCTTGCAAGTAGTCTGACTATAGAAATAAAAGGATGAAGGAAAGATGATAGAAATGACCATACTAACAAGGTTGACATATAAAGGCATAAACATAGAGTGGCATAATGACAAGATAGGCGTATAGGAACAGATCTGGTGAACATGTGACAATAGAACTGATTCTAACATAATAGGGATGTCATAACAGGCATGATAAGATCTAACAGATTAGATAAACAACTGTAATAGATCCAATTTAGCCACAAACATAATGGTAACAAGCACGATGTGATCTAAACAATGGACTAGATCTACAAAAATGGCAGGTCCGACATGATAAAGGTTAAGACCTAAGTCATAGTCATGTCAGAATGTCATAGATACACAAATTATAGCAGATCTGATATGATTCAAGTAGTCACAGGCATATATCCAAGTTATAGTCATGTCAAGATTAACTTTTTAATTATTTAGATCTAAAAGTAACTTATACTCATAGTGTTTGGATCTAGAAAAATAGAAAAGGAATTGATGGCGTTGAATCACAGATCTCTAAGCTTGAATAACTTGATAGCAGAAGAAGAAAAGACTTCATTTAATCTTGGCAGAGGCAACATCTAGTTCTCCATTATTTTTGGTGTGCAAAAACATGAGAAATGAGGCCATATTTATAGCTAACCCGAAACCCTAATCTGCCAGATCTACCGCAGGGGGGTCGACCACCTCTAAGGGGTCGATCCATGGGTCGACACCCCCTTGAGGGGTCGACACCCCTGAGCGGGATTTTTGTCGCCTCCCCAAATTATGATTTTTGAACTGATTTTTGAATTCTGGATTTAATTATATATATATATATTCTTCTTGCACATGTACAAACTTCAAACCTTAATAACTTCTTCATACGGTGTCCGTTTTACGCAAACCAGGTGTTTATTTTGACCCGAATTCCGAGATAAATGCAATGGTGCAGTCCGTTTCACTTAATTCTGAATATTAAATTAATTATTCTTTAATTTATCATCTTTAGTGTTGTCAAAATTTCGACGTGTTACATTCTCCCCTAGTCAAAGGATTTCGTCCCTTAAATCTCCAAGTTAAGAATAATGTATATCCTACCATCCATCATTCATCTACTCATCCACCAATCACAGGTATCCATTGTCCTTAAAAATTTCTAATGATTATATGAACATATGCAAAGGTGAGTGTGCGTATATATCCCAATACTAATGCGAAGATCAGGCGGTCTACTGATTCAATCTACCTCCTTAATGCAATGTATGTAAGTGCCATAAATCCAACATGTATGAAACAATCCTATTATAACATGTAAGTTCTATATGTGTGCACAATCATCCATCCAAATGCAACATCCATATGATGATACGTTCAATTTCATCCATTAAAAGAAAAAAAATGCACACACATCCATATGCAATATGAGAGTGATTGAGCCGATCTAGTGCCTAATGTATGTATATATGCAACCACTAGCAAACACTTGCATCCATCAAACATAACATGTCTCAAACACATGTTTGCGTCCATGGGATTCCTACCTAAAGATCGAAGATTCGATCGATAGGATACACTTTAAATGACTGAAACAAGTATAAATAAAAGCTTTGGAAAGGAAGTTAAGAACATACCCTCGAAAAGAAAAGGGTACAAAGCACGAATCTGTTCTTCGGCCTCCTAAGTTGCATGCTCTAGGTTATCTCCCTACCGAACTTTCATCAACTTGACTTCTCTATTGCGTAGCTTCTTAACTTCGGATCCAAGAATACGGGTTGGAACTCGCCTAACTGTCGCCTCTAGTTCCACCTCTACTTCCTCCAATATACTCGGCTCAACTACTTTTGTGATATCATGCAAACACTTCCGCAAATGAGAAACGTGGAAAACATCATGAATGTCGGATAGTCTCTTAGGTAGCTTTACTTTGTAGGCTATTTGGCCAATCCTTTCTGTTGCGGGAAAGGGCCATACAAATCTTGGTGCTAATTTCTCGACAGATCCGAAGCGAAGCACATTCCTCAAAGGTGACACCTTAATGAAAACCATGTCTCCCACCTCAAATTCAATGTCAGTCCTTCTCTTATCTGCGTAGGATTTCTGCCTATCTTGAGCGGTCTTCATTCGCCGTCTAATAAGATCAATCTTCTCGGACGTTTCTCTAACTATATCTGGTCCAAGTAGTAGTCTTTCTGTAGATTCCCACCAATAAGTTGGTGATCTATAGGGTCGTCCGTATAATGCTTCGAAGGGTGCCATGCCAATGCTATCTTGATAACTGTTGTTGTAGGCGAACTCCACTAAAGGAAGATGGTCTTCCCCAAGTCCCTCCGAAGTCTAGGATACACAGCCTTAAAAGATCCTCAAGAACTCTGTTCACCCTTTCCGTCTTCCATCTGTCTGAGGGTGATAAGCGGTGCTCAAACACAACTGTGTACCTAATGATTCTTGTAAGCTCCTCCAAAATTCCTGGTGAAGATGGGTTCACGATCACTTACGATGTTGGAAAGTATCCCATGAAGATGGACTATCTCATGAACATAAACTGCTGCCAACCATGCCGCCGTCCTCTTGCTCTTAACCGAAATGAAATGAGCGCTCTTTGTAAGTCTATCTACTACAACCCAAATACTGGTGTTGCCTTTCTTCGATCTTGGCAAACCATCTATGAAATCCATAGAGACACTCTCCCACTTCCACTTTGGAACCTTCAAAGGATGAAGTAAACCACCGGGCTTTTTTTTGCTCAACTTTAACTTGCTAGCAAATCAAACATTGAGAAACAAAATCCACCACATTTTTCTTCATCCTAGCCAAAAAGAAAACCCTATTCATATCACTATACATCTTATCGCTGCCTGGATGAATAGTCATCTTAGAAAGATGGGCTTCTTCTAGGACTGTCTTCAACGAACTTCCAGTTTGGGGAACACAAACCCTCCCATCTCATCGCAACTACCCTTTATCATCTATGGAATATCTACTGAGGTGATTAATAGTCTCCCCTTTACTGAGCCTATCCAAGATGTCTTAAATCTGTGGATCCTCTTGTTGTGAAGCTCCTTTCTGATCCATAAGAGTAGGCCGCACCTCCAGTGATGAAAATAAGCCAGGTAAAAACACGGTGGAGGGTCTAAAGTCAAAAGTCAATATAAACTCCAAGCTTTTCCTTTCCATAAATAGAGGACTTAAGGGCATTCTCTTCCTACTCAGTGCGTCTGCTACCACATAAACTTGCCAGGGGTATAAGCAATCTCAAATTCATAAGATGTTAGGAATTCCATCCACCTTTGCTGCCTCAAATTAAGATCATTTTGCAAGAACAAGTACTTGAGAGATTTATGATCGGTGTACAACTCAAACTTCTCTCCAAGCAAATAATGATGCCATGTATTAAGTGCAAATACTATGGCAGCTAGTTCTAAGTCATGGGTAGGGTAGTTCTTCTCATGAACTCTTAGTTGTCTACCTCCATAACATGCTACCCTTCCCTCTTGCATCAGAACCGCACCAAGACCTATACCACATGCGTCAGTGTATACTGTAAACACTTTGTTCCCATCGGGCAAGGTCAAGACTGGGGCTGTTGTCAGAGCCCTCTTCAATCGTTGGAAAGCAACATCACGATCTATATCCCATGAAATCGCCAAATTCTTCTTCGTCAGCCTGGTGAGTGGGGCTGATATCTTTGCGAAGTCCTTAATGAACTTCCTATAATAGCCTGCTAACCCAAAAATCTTCTCACCTCCAGTGCATTCTTTGGGATCTGCCAACCCTGAACTGCGACCACCTTTGCGGGGTCTACTGCTATCCCTTCTTTAGAAACCGCGTGCCCTAGGAATCTCACCTCTTTTCTCCAAAAATGGCTGTAACACCCCGAATTTTTAACAACATTAAAGAGAATAAATTAAATAATAATTAATTTAATTGTTCAAAATTAGAGGAAATGGACTGCACCATTGCGTCCATCTCGAAATTCTGGTCAAGATATACATTTGGTTTGCGTAAAACAGACACTGTATGAAGAAGTTATGAAGGTTTTAAGTTTGTATACGCACAAAAATATTGTATATATACGCATGAGTCAGAGGTGAGTCAGAATCATATCCAGAGGATTCAAATTCAAAAAATTCCTCTGAGCGGAAAAATTCACGCTCTAGGTGGTCAACCCCCCTAGAGGTGTGTCGACCTAGTGGTCGACCCCCCTGAAGGGGTGTCGACCTAAGGGTCGACCCACCCACATGGGTGTTGATAACCCGAGGGATGATGAGGCAAGTCGGTTTCAGGGGGTCTGGCAGCTATATATATGTGTCATATTTCTCAATTCTCTTCATTGGGAGTCATGTAGGCCATATGCTACCGGAGTGCGAACTAAACCGTTTCTACAAAAACATATTCTACAAATCCAATTCAGAAATTCTAGATCCATTCTTCCTAAATTCTATAAACCTAACGCTGTGAGTTTCTAGATTACTTTTAGGTTTATATAAATAAAATTATGCTTTGATAGACAATGAATTGGATATGTTGTATAGTATGATTCTGCGTTAATATGAAATTCTATCCTATGTCATGACAGATCTAATTTCCTAGATCTAATAAAATTGTGGTGATTCGATTATAATGCTTGTGTGGATCTTGACTTGTAACCATATTATGGTGGATGTACATCTATTAATTTGGATAATTGTGACATTACTTGGATCTAGATCTTTATGTTAATCACCTTTCACCTATCATATTGTGATACATTGATATATGTTGTAAACTTGACATGTGAATCTACCTTTTGATCTAAATATGTTGCTATGTCACCCTAACTATGCTAGATCTAGGTAATTGGACACCTAATGTTAAATCTAGATCTCATTATGCTTGCTTAAACATCATAGTGATTGCCACAAGTTACTAATTGGATGTCCACTTTATTATGATGTTAATCACATATCCACTCACTTTGTTATTATGCCAGTTTATGATCATGTTTATGCCAAAACATGTTGAAACTATTACCCTTGTCATGTTCCCTTTTTATTGTATAGCTAGGCTACTTTATAGCCAAGATGCCGCCAAAATACATACGAATACGTTAGAGAGAAAATGGGGGAAAAGGGATTATAATTGGCATGATTTATGTAATGTTTAATAGGAAATGGGACATGTAATTCAAATGGGGAAAACATAGAAATAGTTACCTATAATGACATAGGTAGATTTGGATTAATTTGGAATGTTTAGTAGTTTACAATTAGGAATTGTAAATTGTACTTATGACACAAGGTTAGGTTACATTAGTGGTATAAGTCTTCCCGGACCCGACCGGCATATCCAGCAACCACTAATGTTGAACCTAATGTGGGAGGTCTAAGTACGCAAATAACCGAGGTTAGGCCCAACTGTGTAATAAGACTGCCTGGGCCTGACCGACATATCTAGCATCCACACGTTGTAGGCCTAATGTGGGAGGTTTAGCCCATTATAACCATAATTGGACATGGTAATGAAATGGACTACTTAACCTAATTTAATATGACTATGGACTTAAGTTAGGGTTAAATAAAACTGGATGGGTAGTGGTGGGTTAAGTAAATTAGAGGGGATAGGTAATATGTATACATAGGCCCACGTACTTAACCCAATAAGGTAATGTAATTAACTACACCTAGTGGTATACATAACCAGTAGATAATGTAACATGGTTATGTAATTAAAGACACCTAGTGGTATACATAACCGGTAGATAACGTAATGAAGTTATGTAATTAAAGACACCCTTTAGGTTAAGCATAACTAGTGTAGGGCTATGAAATTAAAGACACCTATGGGGATACATAGTCTGTGGAAAATCCTAGTGGGGGTTACAAGACAAGGGGGAGAGCTTGTATCATATTGTGTGGGACCCATTTCAGTCAGTAACCCGGAGTTGGTATCAAGTAAGGACCTCTGTACTAGGCGGAGAAAGGGGCACACTTACTGATTGATTGTAAGAGATCCAAAGGAGGCGGATGGTGTGGGCGACTCAAACCGACCAGGGACATGTGCGTGCATGGGCCGGGCAGAGAGGTCTAAGACAACCGTGACACCAGTAGATATGGTTTTGCACACCATGGGTTTCCAGTTTAGGAAGTGATACCTCCTACTGTGGGGCTAGCACAGGATATCTACAAGGTTGGGAGGCGATCGATTAGGGTAGTGGTTAGGGTATACTTGGATGTATGACCTAAGCCTACCAACTTATAGTGGAAGGGATCATCTCTTTTTAGTTATACTAGTAATAATGCAGAGTAATCATTAGTGAGGCACATACACCTTAACTTGCTTACCTTGTCACACCTGCCATTTATGTAGTGACCTCTCTCTTATCCACTTTATATGCCTATCATGTTGCTTTTAATTATCTACTGGCTAAAAGTAGCCAGACTCGCCAGACTTTATGTCTGACCATGTTGTATCTCCTTCTTTCTTCCGTTTCCTCCCCAGGTTCTCAAGGAGGAAACACTCAGACTTAATCAGGAATCAAATATCATCTTGCTAGGAGCTACTTCTGAAGTACGGCTCAAGTTCTTGTCTCTACTATGGCTTAACTCTTTTTAATGAGGGAATGATGCTTTTTATTTACTTATGTACTCTGATGGTGCAAGACAAAAGTATTTTTATTGTAATGGTTTTTGTGACTTATGAAATTGTGGACCATGATATTATGACTTATGTTTGAAACAAAAGTTTAAAATTTTCAACTGCTGCCTTATTTATATCTGTCTTGCAACTAATCTGTGTCTGTTTACCTATAGCGCTTCATGAAACTTAATGCGTTCCCTTAGTGAGTAACATTAACGGACGTGGGGTGTTTCACTTGGTATCAGAGCTGAAGGTTACCAGATTAGATAAATGTTTTTGGAAAATATTTTCAAAAAGGTTTTAAAAGGAAAGCATTTTTAAAAAAGAAAAGTCTATTCTGAAAAACATTCCTCAAAAAGCCATATGTAGTATCCTTCGGTCCTTTATCTAAATTTCTTCCTTTTCCCCTTTTTCAGCATGTCTAGGGAACAAAACATCCCTAATATCCCGGAAGGCGTCACAATACCCCGATGGTTCCGTAGGCATTTGGAGGCCACGACGCCTGCCGAAGGCCAAGGAAACGTTCCTCCCCAAGCTGCACCAATCATTCCTCCTCCTACCCCTCCAAGAGCTGATAACTTTGCCAAGATGTGCAAAGACTTCCGGGCTATGGGAGGAAGGCCATTACATGGGAACGAGACATTCATAGAAGCGCGGAATTGGCTTAAGGAGACCGAGGACTTATTCGTAATCTTTGAAGTGGAGAACCGAAGAAAATTTAATTAGCTGCATGGATGTTAAAGGACGAAGCTTCATTTTGGTGGGAAATCACCTAAGCTGGACGTCCGGTAGAAACTTGGGAAGATTTTAGACAGAGGTTTGAAATGAAATTTCTTTCCCAAGCGGAGAGAAGCATACAGATGGAGAGGTTCTTAGCACTCAAACAAGGAAATTTGACGGTGAAGGAGTATGTGAACAAGTTCAACTAACCGGCAATGTTCGGGCTAGAGTTGGTAGACACACTGCACAAAAGGGCTTTGCGGTTTGCTAAGGGGCTGAATGAGCCTCTACATGGTTTAGCTATGTCCCATCTTCCAATGGGGGCCACCTTTGAAAATCTTGTTGAAATGGCCCTAATGCATGAGGAGGACAAGGGAGAAAAGAAGGAAACAAAGACTGAGGGGACATTGTAGAATAAGAAGGTGTGGCCCAAGAAGGGGCAGCAACAGCAGCAACAACAGAAGAAAGGGGAAAAGATGATGAAGACAAGGATAAGAGAAAATGTCACAATTGTGGAAAGGAGGGCCACCTGATCAAAGATTGTAAGAGAGGGAAGGACAATTGCTTTAATTGCGGAGAGGTCAGACACTTCTCTAAAGAGTGCCCGAAGAAACAGGGATCGTAGGCACATGGGCAAAGAGCAGGGACTTTTGGAGGGCAAGTGCATGCTCGGGCAATCAGTGCTCCTGAAAGAGGTATAAAAATTTCTGTAGAAAGTTTAGTTTCTCTTTCAAACTATCCAGTTAGAACACTTTTTGATTCTGGTGCTTCATACTCGTTTATATCTAGTTCTGTGGTTGAATCTCTGCATTTAATTACTAGTATGGTAGTAGATCCCGTAGTTGTTTCAAACCCCATTGGTGGTTTGGCTCATTTACCAATGATTTGTCGGGGTTTGAAAATATCTGTGTTAGGCGTCGAGTTTGAATGCGACGCGTATGTGCTCGGGTTTATGGGCTATGGGTTGATTCTAGGAATGGATTGGCTTACCACGTATGGGGCCATTCTGGATTGTGAGAGGAGGACTATTAGACTCCTGACTTATCATGGAAAGAACCTCGAAGTTTCTTGTGACCCCCGAGGGTCTGTTATGCTTAGCTTCCTAGAGTCTCTAGATGCATCCATAGATGATTTTCAATCAGTTCCGGTGGTTCGAGATTATCCCGATGTTTTTGATGAGGTACGGAGTTTACCTCCAAGGTGTGAGATCGACTTCCGCATATATCTGGTGGACAATGCAAAGCCAGTTGCATTACCAGTGCGCCACATGGCTCCAAGAGAAAGGAAGGAGCTGAGTAAGCAAGTAGGGGAGCTACTTGAAAAAGGGTTTATTAGACGAAGCATATCTGAGTGGGGTGCTCCAGTAGTATTCGCAACTAAAGCGGATGGTTTGCTTCGTTTGTGTGTTGACTAGAGTTAAATAAGCTCACCAAGAAGAATACGCATCCGCTTCCGAGGATTGATGATTTATTTGATCAGCTTGTTGGTGCCTTGGTATTGTCTCAGTTGGACTTAGCTACGGGGTTCCATCAGCAGAGGGTGGCTGAGGACAGCATAGATAAGACTGCTTGCAGAACACCAGTCGGTTTCTTCGAATGGCTAGTTATGCCTTTTGGGTTGACAAATGCACCCGCCTATTTTGTTGATTTGATGAGTAGGGTGTTTCGGGAGTTCCTAAACATATTCTTCGTAGTCTTCGTTGATGATATTTTGATCTTCACCAAGAGTGAAGAACAGTATGCCCAGCATTTGGGAGAAGTTTTGAAAACTCTCTGTGACCATCAGCTAAAAGCAAAGTTCTCCAAATGCCATTCCTAGAAAAAGGAGGTGAGATTCTTGGGGCATGTAGTCTCCAAAGAAGGGATAGCTGTAGTTCCCGCCAAAGTGATTGCAGTACAAGATTGGCAAATTCTTAAAAATGCAACCGAGGTGAGAAGCTTTCTTAGGTTGGAAGGTTATTATAGGAAGTTCATTTAGGACTTCACGAAGATATCAGCCCCTTTCACCAGGCTGACAAAGAAGAATTTGACTTTTTTATGGGATATAGACTGTGACGTTGCTTTCCAACGACTAAAAAGGTCTATGACAACAACCCCAGTCTTGAATTTCCCGATGGGAGTAAATTGTTTACTGTTTCACTGATGCTTGCGGTAGAGGGCTTGGTGCGGTTCTGATGCAAGAAGGGAAAGTAATATGTTATGGGGGTAGACAGTTGAGAGTTCATGAGAAGAACTACCCCACCCATGATTTGGAGCTAGCTACCATAGTATTCACGTTAAAGACATGGCATCATTATTTACTTGGAGAAAAGTTCGAGTTATACACCGATCATAAATCTCTCAAGTATCTATTCTCACAGAAGGATCTCAACTTAAGGCAACAACGGTGGATGGAGTTCTTAGCTTCATATGATTTTGAGATTGCTTATACCCCTGGTAAGGGTAATGTGGTGGCAGACGCACTAAGTAGGCAGAGGGTGTCCCTGAGTCCTCTGTTTGTGGAAAGAAAGAACTTGGAGTTCATATCAGCTTTTGATTTTAGACCCTCCATCGAAGTTTTGCCTGATTTATTTGCATCCTTGGAGATACGACCGACTCTTGTGGATCAGATAGAAGCTTCGCAACAAGGTGACCCACAGATTCTAGACATCATGGATAAGCTCAGAAGAAGGGAGACTTCTAGTCACCTCAGTAGGTATGCCATTAATGAAAAGGGGTGGTTGCGACGAGATGGAAGGCTTTATGTTCCTCAAACTAGAAGCTTACTAAAGGCAGTCCTAGAAGAAGCCCAGCATTCTAAGATGACCATTCATCCAGGCGGTGACAAGATGTACAAAGACATGAAGAGGGTTTCTATTTGGGTTGGGATGAAGAAGGACGTGGCCGAATTTGTTTCTCAATGTTTGGTTTGCCAACAAGTCAAAGCTGAGCAAAAGAAGCCCGGTGGACTGCTTCATCCGTTGGAGGTTCCGCAGTGGAAATGGGAGAGTGTCTCTATGGATTTCATAGATGGTTTGCCTAGATCGAAGAAAGGTAATACCAGTATTTGGGTGATAATGGACAGACTCAGTAAGAGCGCTCACTTTATTCCAGTTAAAAGTAAAAGGACAGCATCATGGTTAGCAGCTACTTATGTTCATGAGATAGTTCGTCTCCACGGAGTTCCTTCCAGCATCGTGAGCGATGTGACCCCATCTTTACCAGCAAATTTTGGAGGAGCTTGCAAGAAGCATTAGGTACACAGTTGTGTTTGAGCACCACTTATCATCCTCAGACCAATGGGTAGGACGGAGAGAGTGTACAGAATTCTAGAAGATCTTTTAAGACTGTGTATCCTTGACTTTGGAGGGACCTGGGAAGAGCATCTTCCTTTAGTAGAGTTTGCCTATAATAATAACTATTAAGCTAGCATCGGCATGGCACCCTTCAAAGCATTGTATGGACGACCCAGTAGATCGCCAACTTGTTGGTGGGAATCCACAGAAAGATTATTACTTGGACCAGATATGGTTAGGGAAACGTCCGAAAAGATTGACCTTATTCGGCAACGGATGAAGACAGCTCAAGATTGGCAGAAGTCCTATGCAGACAAGAGAAGGACTGACATCGAATTCGAAGTGGGAGACTTATTTTTTTATCAAAGCATCACCTCTAAGGAATATGGTTCGCTTTGGATCGGTAGGGAAGTTGGCACCTAGGTTTGTGGGACCATTTCCCATAACCGAGAGGATTGGCTTGATGGCCTACAGAGTAAGCTCCCAGAAAATTTATCCAGTGTTCATGATGTTTTCCATGTCTCTCATCTACGGAAATGCCTACATGACACCGCGGAAGTTGTTGAGCCAAGCATGTTGGAAGAAGTCGAAGTGGAACGGGAGGCGACAGTCAGACGAGTCCCCACCCGTATTCTTGGGTCAGAGGTTAAGAAGCTGCGTAGTAAGGAAATCAAGTTGCTAAAGGTTCAATGGGGAGAAAACCCATAGGATGCGACTTGGGAGACCGAAGACAAGATTCGTGCTTCGTACCCTTTTCTTTTCGAGGGTATGTTCTCAACGCCTATCCTAAGTTTTATCAGTACTTGTTTCTATCAATAGAATATATCTTATCCATAGTATTTTCGACCTTTAGATAGGAATCCTATGGATGTAAACATATGTTTGAAACATGTTATGTTTGATGGATGCAAGTGGATGCAAGTGTTTGCTAGTGGTTTCCTGTGGATGCATATACACACATGTTAGGCACTAAGATCGGCTCAATCACTTTCATATTGCATATGGATGTGTGTGCATTTTCTTTTCTTTTCTTTTATGGATGAACATGGATGAACTAGCATATGGATGTGGCATTTGGACGAATGGGTGTGCACGCATATAGAACTTATATGATACAATAGGTTTATTTGCATACATATTGGATTCATGGCACTAACATACATTGCATTAAGTAGGTCAACTGAATCATTATACCGCCTGATCTTTGCATTAGTGTTAGGACATACACACACACCTTTGCATATATTCATATAAGCATTAGAAATCTTTAAGGACAATGGATGCCAATGATTGGTGGATGAGTAGATGGATGGTAAAATACACATTCTTCTCAACTTAGAGATTTCGAGGACGAAATCCTTTGAGTAAGAGAAAACGTAACACCCCGAATTTTTAACAACATTAAAGATAATAAATTAAATAATAATTAATTTAATTTTTCATAACTAGAGGGAACAGACTGCACCATTGCGTCCGTCTCGAAATTCTGGTCAAGATAGACATTTAGCTTGCGTAAAACGGACACCGTATGAAGAAGTTATGAAGGTTTTAAGTTTGTATACGCACAGAAATATTTTATATATACGCATGAGTCAGAGGTGAGTCATAGATGAGTCAGAATCCTATCCAGAGGATTCAAATTCGAAAAATTCCTCTGAGAGGCAAAATTCCCACTCTAGGGGGTTGACCCCCTAGAGGGGCGTCGACCCCTCAGAAGGGGTGTCGACCTAGGGGTCGACGCACCCACAGGGTTGTCGACACTCCTAGGGCTGATGAGGCAAGTCGGTTTCAGGGGGTCTGGCAGCTATATATATGTGTCATATTTCTCATATTCTCTTCATTGGGAGTCATGGAGGCCATATGCTGCTGGAGTGCGAACTGAACCGTTTCTACAACAACATATTCTACAAATCCAATTCAGAAATTCTAGATCCGTTCTTCCTAAATTCTCTAAACCTAATGCTGTGAGTTTCTAGATTACTTTTATGTTTAGATAAATAAAAGTATGCTTTGATAGACAATGAATTGGATATGTTGTAAAGTATGATTTTGTGTTAATATGAAATTCTATCCTATGTCATGACAGATCTTATTTTGCTAGATCTAATAAAATTGTGGTGATTCGATTATGATGCTTATGTGGATCTTGACTTGTAACCATATTATGGTGGATGTACATCTATTAATTTGGATAATTGTGACATTACTTGGATCTAGATCTATAGGTTAATCACCTTTCACTTGTCATATTATGATACATTGATATATGTTGTAAACTTGACATGTGAATCTACCTTTTGATCTAAACATGCTGCTATGTCACCCTAACTATGCTAGATCTAGGTAATTGGACACCTAATGTTAAATCTAGATCTCATTATGCTTGCTTAAACATCATAGTGATTGCCACCAGTTACTAGTTGGATGTCCACTTTATTATGATGTTAATCACATGTCCATTCACTTTGTTACTATGCCAGTTTATGTTCATGTTTATGCCAAAACATGTTCAAACTATCACCCTTGTCATGTTCCCTTTTTATTATATAGCTAGGCTACTTTATAGCCAGATGCCGCCAAAATACGTACGAATATGTTAGAGAGAAAACGGGGAAAAAGGGATTATAATTGGCATGATTTATGTAATGTTTAATAGGAAATGGGACATGTAATTCAAATGGGGAAAACATAGAAATAGTTACCTATAATGACATAGGTAGATTTGGATTAATTTGGAATGTTTAGTAATTTACAATTAGGAATTGTAAATTGTAATTAAGACACGAGTTTAGGTTACATTAGTGGTGGAAGTCTGCCCGGACCCGACCGACATATCCAGCAATCACTAATGCTGAACCTAATATGGGAGGTCTAAGTACGCAAATACGAATCGGGCTAAGACACGAGGTTAGGCCCAACTGTGGAATAAGACTGCCCGGGCCTGACTGACATATCCAGCATCCACACGTTGTAGGCCTAATGTGGGAGGTCTAGCCCACTATAACCATAATTGGACATGGTAATGAAATGGACTACTTAACCTAATTTAATATGACTATGGACTTAAGTTAGGGTTAAATAAAATTGGATGGGTAGTGGTGAGTTAAGTAAATTAGAGGGGATGGGTAATATGTATACATAGGCCCACGTACTTAACCCAATAAAGTTACGTAATTAAAGACACCTAGTGGTATACATAACCAATAGACAATGTAACAGGGTTATGTAATTATAGAAACCTAGTGGTATACATAACCGGTAGATAATGTAATGAAGTTATGTAATTAAATACACCCTTTAGGGTGAGCATAACTAGTATAGGGCTATGTAATTAAAGACACCTAAGGGTATACATAGTCAGTAGAAAACCTAGTGGGGGATACAAGACAAGGGGGAGAGCTTGTATCATATTGTGTGGGATCCATTTCAGTCAATAAACCAGAGTTGGTATCAAGTAAGGACCTCCGTACTAGGTGGAGAAAGGGGCACGCTTACTGTTTGATTGTAAGAGATCCAAATGAGGCAGATGGTGTGGGCAGCGCAAACCGACCGGGGACATGTGTGTGCATGGGCCGGGCAGAGGGGGCTTAGACGACCGTGACACCAGTAGATATGGTTGTGCACACCATGGGTTGCCACTTTAGGAAGTGATTCCTCCTACCGAGGGGCCAGCACAGGATATCTACAAGGTAGGGAGCCGATCGATTAGGGTAGTGGTTAGGGTACACTTGGACGTATGACCTAAGCCTACCAACTTCTAGTGGAAGGGATCATCTCTTTTCAGTTATAATTGTAATAATGCAGAGTAATCATTAGTGAGGCACATACACCTTAACTTCCTTACCTTGTCACATCTACCATTTATGTAGTGACCTCTCTCTTATCCACTTTATATGCCTATCATGTTGCTTTTAATTATCTACTGGCTAAAAGTAACTAGACTCCCCAGACTTTATGTCTGACCCTGTTGTTTCTCCTTCTTTCTTTTGTTTCCCCCCAGGTTCTCTGGGTGGAAACACTCAGACTTAATCAGGAATCAGATATCATCTTGCCAGGAGCTACTTCTGAAGTATGGCTCAAGTTCTTATCTCTACTATGGCTTAACTCTTTTTATTGGAGGAATGATGCTTTTTATTTACTTATGTACTCTGATGGTGCAAGACAGAAGTATTTTTATTGTAATGGTTTTTGTGACTTATGAAATTGTGGACCACGATATTATGACTTATGTTTGAAATAAAAGTTTAAAATTTTCCGCTGCTGCCTTATTTATATCTGTCTTGTAATTATTCTGTGTCTGTTTACCTATAGCGCTTCACAAAACCTAATGCATTCCCTTAGTGAGTGACATTAACAGACGTGGGGTGTTTCAATGTCATTTGGAGAACTTTTCCTTAAGCCGATGCGCATGCAGAGTTTTCAAAACCTCCCTTATATGTAAGGCATGCTCTTCCACGCTCTTCGAGAAAATCACGATGTCATCAACAAAGACCACAACAAATTTATTTAGAAACTCCTGAAAAACCCTACTCATTAGATCAACAAAATAGGTGGGTGCATTCGTCAACCCAAAAGGCATAACTAGCCATTCAAAGAAACCAGTTGGAGTCCTGAAGCGGTCTTATCTATACTGTCCTTGACCACCCTCAACTGATGAAACCCCATGGCCAAGTCTAACTAAGATAAACTCGTGCACCAACAAGCTGGTCAAACAGGTCATCTATCCTCGGGAGTGGGTGCCTGTTCTTCTTAGTGAGTTTACTCAATTCTCTATAGTCTGCACATAAGCAAAGCGAACCATCCGCCTTAGTTGCGAATACCACTGGAGCACCCCATTCAGATATGCTTTGCCTAATAAACCCTTTCTCAAATAGCTCCCCTACTTGCTTGCTAAGCTCCCTCCTTTCCCTTGTAGCCATATGGCGCACAGGTAATACAACTGGCTTTGCATTGTCCATCAAATATATACGAAAATCGATCTCGCGCCTTGGAGGCAAGCCCCGTACCTCATCAAAAACATTAGGATAGTCTCGGACTACTGGAACAGATTGCAAATCATCGATAGATGTATCAAGAGGCTCTAGGAAACTAAGCATGACAGACCCTTGAGGGTCACAAGAAATCTCGAGGGTCCTTCCATGGCAAGTCAAAAGTCTAATGACCCTCCTCTCACAATCCAGAATGGCACCATACATGGCTAGCCAATCCATCCCTAGAATCAAACCATAGCCCATAAAATCGAGCACATATGCGTCGCACTCAAATTCGACGCCTAACCCTGATATTCTCAAACCCCGATAAATCAAGGAAAAATGAGCCGTACCACCAATGGGGTTTGAGATAACTACAGGATCCACTACCATACTAGTATTTAGGTGCAGAGACTCAACCACATAATTAGACACAAATGATTGCAAAGCGCCAAAATCAAAAAGGAGTTTTAATAGGATGATTGGAAAGAGAAATAAAACCTTCCATGGAAACTTTCCTACCTCTATCTGGAGCACTAGTCACGAGAGCATGCACCTGCCCTCCAGAAGATCCTGCCATTTGACCTTGTCCCTGTTTCTTCGGGCACTCCTTAGCAAAGTGTCCGACCTCTCCACAGTTGAAGCAAGTATTCTTCCTTCTTTTGCAGTCCTTTACCAAGTGAACCTCGCATCTGCAATTATGGCACTTCCTCTTATTCTTATCCTTGTCATTCTTTCCATCCTTCCTCAGTTGCTATTGTTGTTGTTGTTATCCTTTCTTGGGCCATACTTTCTTGTTTTGGGTTTCCTCAACCTTAACTTCCTTCTTGTCGCTTTTGTCTTCCTCATGCATCAAGGCCATATCAACAAGCATTTCAAAAGTTGCTCCTATTGGAATATGAGACATATCTAACCCATGAAGGGGTTCATTCAGTCCTTTAACAAACCACAATGCTTTCTTATGCGGAGTATCCACTAGATCTAACCCAAACCTCGCTAGCTGGTTGAATTTGTTAACATACTCTTTAACAGTCATGCCTCCTTGCTTGAGCACCATGAACCTTTACATTTGCGTGCTTTTTCTCATCTTGAGAAAGAAACTTCATTTTAAACCTCTGTCTAAAATCATCCTAAGTCTCCCCCGGACTCCCTGCTTGCGTCACTTCCCACCAGAACGAAGCTCCATCTTTCATTAGCCAGGCGGCTAACTGAATCTTCCTACGATCATCCACTTCAAAATTTCCAAACAGATACTCTGTTTCTTTGAGCCAATTATGTGTCTCAACGAACGTCTCGGTGCCACGGAATGGCTTTCCTCACATAGCACAGAAATCTTTGTAGATCCTAGAGAAGTAATCTACACGCAGAGGAGGAGGAGGAGATGGGGGAGGAACGCCAGCTTGACCACCAGCAGGCGCCGTGGCCTCTAGATACCTATGGAACCAGCCTGGTATAATAACGCCCTTTGGAATATTAGGTTCCCCAGACATGCTGAAAAGAAAAGGAAAGGGATTCAGACAAAGGATCGAAAGATATGACATATGGCTTAGGGAATATGTTTGTAACACCCCGAATTTTAGTTAATGCTAAAACTCACTAATTACAGAATAAATAATCTCAGATGTGAGAATTGGGGGAAATGGGCTACGTTATTGCGTTCGTCTCGGAAAAATACGCAAAATAGAGTCCGAGTTTTCGAGAATCGGAGTCCGTATGGCCCAGTTATGGCCCAATGAAGTTGGCAGAAAATTTAAGCTGAAAACAGATTTAAAAATTCAAATTCAGATTTGAAAATAGAACCAGCGGGGTCAGGCGGGAAAGTTCCCGCCCTAACCATGTCGACAGGGCTGTCGACAGGCCTGTCGACAGGGGTGTCGACTTGCCTGTCGACAGGGGTGCGACGCCCAGTGAAACTGGGGGCACCGGTTTGGGTTCTTGGGCTGGCCTAGAGGGCTGGTTCTAGAGATTTCATAAATCTAACGGTCCTAATCTAACCTAGGGTTAATCTAAGGGCCTAAAACACTACCTAATCCTATAAATAAGACCCCAACCCTACCCTAATTCATTCATAATTAGGTTTTGTAACTAAACTATGGCAAAATGAAATTTAAGCATGGCCTCCACAAATCAATGAAGAGAGTTGCAAGCTAATCAACATCTTCTTCAATTAAAGCCACTAATTCCACTTCATAAGTTTGCTAATCTTGGTTTTGGTGAGTTCCTATGGCTTTAATAATCAATTGTTAGATTGATTATGGTAGGATGTAATAAGACATGGCTATGTTTGTGGATAAATGTGTTTATGCAAGTTTGTATGATATGTGACTTGCAAGTTTTATGTTATATGCAAGGTTAATGCCATGTTTTATGATGCAAAACACTATGTTGAACATTTATGCATATGTAACATGTTATGCAAACTATAAGTGAGAGTATATGCAAGTTATATGTAACATGATATGCAAGTTATGCATGTGATTTTATACATGCTAAGTATTTGGTGTTATGCATGCTAAGTATTTGAGTTTATGCATGCTAAGTATTTGATTGTATGCATGCTAAGTGTTTGGGTTTATGCAAGTTAAGTGGTGTGTTTATGCATAACAAGTAATTAATTCTATGCATGCTAAGTAAGTAGTTTTATGCATGCTAAGTGTTTGGTATTATGCATAAATCATGATATATAGGTTTACCCTTTTTAATGTGATGCATACATATGCAAGATGACACCTTTATATGCTATGCATGTTTACCCTCCTTTAAGATGCAAGTCACATATATGCAAGTTCAACATGTTATGCAAGTTATGTGCATGATGTTATGTAAGTTATGAGCATGTTGTTATACAAGTTCATATGCAAGTTATGTTTATGAGATTATGCAAGTTATGTGCATGATGCTATGCAAGTTATGTATATGCTTAAATGCAAGTTTAATGTGAATGCTTATGCAAGTATGTGAATGCTTATGCAAGTATGTGAATGCTTATGCAAGTATATGAATGCTTATGCAAGTTATGTGTATGCTTAAATGCATGTTTAACATGTTATGCAAGTTATGAGAATGCTTATATGCAAGTTCAACATGTTATGCAAGATATGTGTATGATAATATGCAAGCTCATAAGCAACATGTTATGCAAATCATGTGTATGATAATATGCAAGTTTGGGTTAAATGTAGTTGGGTTAATATATGCTCATAAATGCAAGTTGACATCTTCTTAACCCATGACAAAGTTATATGCTAAACCCATGATATTTGTGATGGATCTTTCCCGTTATTATGTCGTGAAATGAGAACGATTTACGTGGGGAACGATGGGGTAATAAATGTGTTAATAAAAGTATGATTGGGTATGATAAGCATACCATAAAAATAAATTAACATAAGTGGGAATTTACCTATTGAGTTAGGTCTACCCCAGGGGAATTTACCTATTGAGTTAGGTCTACCCATGTTATGAAAAATGTGTAATTAATCAGGGATAATTAATATGGGGGTGATTAATTAGGTGTAATTAATCGACTAAGACATGAGGTTGGACTCATTTGTAGTGTAAAACTGCCCGGACCCAACCGGCTTAACCAGTTGCTACAAATGTTAGCCCAATGTGAGAGGTCTTAGGCACAAACTAAATACGTGATTAATGTAAAGACACGAGGTTAGACTCGGTTATGACATAAGGCTGCCCGGACCCAACCGGCTTAACCAGCGGTCATAAAAGATAGTCTAATGTGAGAGGTCTTTATGAGGATCACGGTCTTAATTAATTAAGAAACACTTAACCAAATTAGCATGTAGTGGGACATGAGGGTTAAGTGGGTGCCTTGGGTGGCATGTAGTAACTAGTGGGGGTGCCTCGGGTGGCATGAGAAAACTAGTGGGTTGCCTTGGGTGGCAATAGAAAATACGATTAGAATACTTAACCAAAGTGAAACATGTAATTAAAACATGCGTGAAGGGTTAAGTAAGTGCTTTGGGTGGCACGTGAAAATCTAGTGGGTGCCCTAAGTGGCAATTGAAATATGATTGATGACTTAACCAGATCTTAACATGTAAGTGGGCATGACTATATAAGGGGTTAAGTGGGATGCACTAGATAAAAGTAGCAAGCTTAAGTAGTAGCTTGTGGGGGCCCATTTCAACCAATATCCCAAACGTATCTTTGTGGGCTCGACTCTAGTCGAGTGACGGGACACGCATATTGGGCTTGACTATAAGTGGCCAAAACGGGTTAGCGGTGGCAACGTAGGATCAACGGGTTTCATATGCGTGTGTGGACCCGGGCTGGTTGGTAAGTCGTTGTTGCATCGTGTAGATATAAAGCCGTGCACAGTTGATATTATCTGGTAGCCACTTTGGGGAATGATACACCCCCTTTTGTGGGACCAGCACGGGTATCTACGGTAGGGAGCCGATCGCTTGGGAGTAGTGGGTACACCTAGTAAAGATAGGGGCAGACGGCACCTGAGTAGGGGTACAAGAAACTACTGAATAAAAATTACTAAGTACACTTAGTGGGATCAACCTTTAAGTAGGAATTACTCTTGGTGGGTAGAACTGGTGTGGTGCAATGTAAGAATTACCCTTGGGTGGGTAGATCTGGGGTGGTGTAAGCTAGAAATTATCCTTGGGTGGATAAATGCGTCTTTTCGGTTATCGTAGTACATCCGGTGTTTAGTTGGCTACTTAGTGTAGTCATTATCCCCAGAGGTACCGTACCTTGTTTATGTCATACCCTAATTACTTTAATGGTTGTATTGTTAGGGTTATAGGACTCACTCAGACTTATGTCTGACCCCGTTGTTTTTATCTTTTTCCCAACCCTCAGGTTTTCAGAGTGGGCCTAGCACTAGTGGGCTTGGATCAGACCGCTATATCTATCTTTTGGGCTTGGACCGTAGAAGTGAAGCTCGGTTTATCTTTTCTATTATGGCTATTGTCTATGTAGTGGGATTATGTACTTCTATTTTATCAGGATGGATATTATGTACTTGACTCTTGTTATGGTTTTGTGATGTAGCCAAACATGTTTTACTTTCCGCTGCAATGAAATGATGTTTCAAAATTTTCTAGTATTACTTATATCTGTCTTGTTGTAATTTTTCTGTTCTATACTCACTAAAAATACTCCACCAAAACTAAGGCATTCCCTTAGCGAGTGACCTTAGCGGGAGTGGGGTGTTACACGTGGTATCAGAGCTTAAGGTTACCGGAACAGATAATTTTTTTAGAAAAAACTATTTTCTAAGAATATTTTCGAAAGGAGTATTTTCAAAAACATGTCTTTTAAGAGAAAAGTTTTTGAAAGAAAAGCATAATCCCTAATAGCCATATCCATATCTTTCGAGTTATCCGTTTCGAATCTCTTCCTCTCTCTCTCATCTTGAGTTTCCCCTCCGCGTATAGATGATCTTTCTAAGATAGATAAGGATGGAAAACCACTTCAAGGGACTTAGACGTTAATCAGATTAGAAGTTGGTTCAAGAAGAAGGAGGACTGGTAGGTACCTATAGGATAGACGATGAGAGGAAGGCTCAAATAGTTATTTGATTAATGAAGGATGAAACCTCATTGGTGGAAGGTTATGAGTGGGGAATGGGGAAGAAGAAGGCTAGTAGTTATCCTTTTGGGAGGAATAGGACACCTTATTAGGATTGTCCGAAGAAGCAAGGGCAAGGTATGGAATCCTCTGGAGGGTAGTTGTATTCCCTCACGCCTAGGGTACCAGATGGGGATAAGACCGTCTAGATTGGAGGTTGGATTTCTTTATTATCCAATTCGAACTTTATTTGATTCTGACGCATCGAGTTCGTTTATCTCATCCTTGATAGTTGGGTCACTGCACTTAGACACCAGTTGGGTAGATGATCTCTTAGTTGTTTCAAACCCAATTGGGGCTCCATGATGTGTATGGGTTTGAAAGTCTCTATACTTAGCGTTGAGTTTAGATGTGATGCTTGTTGGGCTTCACGGGCTATGGGTCAGTTTTGGGCATGGACTGGTTATCCAGTAGGGGTGCCGTTTTTGATTTTGAAGGGAGAGTTGTTAGGCTTATGACCCGCTTGGGTAACACTCTCGAGATCTCTTGTAATCCCATAGAATCTGTTATGCTAAGTTATCTAGAATCGCTTGACATGTCGGTCTAGAGTTTGTGATCTGTTAGAGCGGTCCGGGAATACCCGGATGTGTATAAGGAGGTGAAGGGCTTACCTCCGGAGCGGGAAATTGACTTCCAAATATATCTGGTAGACAATGCCAAACCAGTGTCTTGGCCAGTGTGCCACGTGGCTCCTCGTGAGAGGAGGGAACTCCATAAGTAAGTAGGCGATTTGCTTGAGAAGGGGTTCATAAGACGAAGTATATCGGAGTGGGGCGCTCCAGTAGTTTTGTCACGAAGGCGGATGGGTCGCTCAGACTTTGTGTAGGCTAAAGAGAACTAAATAAACTCACAAAGAAGAATAGACACCCATTGCCGAGGATTGATGATCTCTTTGATCAGTTGGCTGGTGCCTCAGTATTTTTGTAGTAGGACTTAGCCACGGGATTTCATCAGTTGAGAGTGGCTGAGGATAGCATAGAGAAGACTGCCTTTAGGACTCCGGATGATTTTTTTTATGAGTGGCTGGTGATGCCATTTGGTTTGACGAACGCCCCCGCATACTTTGTTGATTTGATGAAGAAGGGTGTTCAGGGAGTACCTAAATAAGTTCGAGATGGCCTTTGTGGATGACATCTTGGTCTTTTCTAGGAACCGAAATAAGTTTTCGTATGTGCTCAATGGGGTGAGCAAAAGCCAGTTATGGGAAAAACGGTGGTTTTGGAGCAAGACTGGCGAGGACATCCAGGGTTGGACAAAGGGCTTAATTATTTAGCCGTTTTTGCTAGTATCATCTCACGTAGGTCGCCTGAACTCGAAGGAGATATCCCTTGGGTGTTTGTCTGATATTGGTTTAGGCCTTTGGGGCTTGCATTTGGGGGATGTCGAGTTCGACTAGGGTGGTCTGCGTGAGAGACGGACAGTTGTGATGATTTTGGATAATATCCTGGTGGAGAAGAGCATGCCCTACATGTTAGGGAAGTGTTGGAGACTCTTCGAGCGCATAATCTTAGGACAGTAAAAGTGAATGGGATTCTTAGAATCTTATGGGTTTGAGATAGCGTATACCCCTGGCAAGGGTAACATGGTAGCGGACACCTTAAGTAGAAAAAGGGTTGTCCTCGGGTTTGGGGTTTGTTGAACGACGAAGCCTAGAGTTTATTTCTATGTTGGATTTCAGACCTTCCGTTGATTATGTACCCGGTTTGCTAGCTTCCTTGGAAGTTAGACCTACTCTTTTGGGGTAAATTGTAGGAGCACAGAGGGACGACCCACAGTTGGTTGAGCTGGTGAAGAAGCTCATAAGGGGGGGAGTCGTCCAGCCATTTGAGTAGGTACACCCTAGACGATAGGGGGTGCTTGCGTAGAGACGGTAGACCTTGTGTACCGCAAGACGAGGTTTTGAGGAAGGTTAATCTGGATGATGCACACCGTTCTAGGATGACCATTCATCCCGGTGGGGATAAGGTGTATCAAGACATGAAGAGGGTTTTCTTCTGGGCCGGTATGAAGAAAGATGTGGCCGAGTATGTCGCTCGATATGCCCGCAAGTGAAGGCGGAGCAAAGGAAACCAGGTGGGTTGCTTCACCCATTGGAGGTTCCGCAATGGAAGTGGGATAGCGTCTCGATGGATTTTATTGACGGGTTACCCAGGTCGAGAAAGGGTAATACAGGAATTTGGGTGGTGGTAGACAGACTTACTAAGAGCGCCCATTTCATACCTGTGAAGAGCAAGAGGACTGCTCCATGGCTAGCTTCAGTATATCTTCGAGAGATAGTTCGTTTACATGGGGTACCCTCTAGCATAGTTAGTGATCGAGATCCTATCTTCACTAGCGAGTTCTGGAGAAGTTTGCAAGAAGCAGTGGGGACTCAATTGTGTCTGAGCACCGCATATCATCCTCAGACAGACGGCCAGACTGAGAGGGTGAATCGTGTTCTAGAAGACCTTTTGAGGCTTTGTATCTTAGATTTTGGAGGTACATGGGAAGAGCATCTTCCACTGGTGGAGTTCGCATATAATAACAGCTTTCAGTCCAGTATTGGTATGGCTCCTTTCGAAGCTCTCTATGGAAGGCCTTGTCGATCACCTACATGCTGGTGGGAATCTACGGATAAGATCTTGCTTGGGCCCGATATGGTTAGGGAGACTTCTGAGAAGATTGACTTGATTCGAAGAAGGATGAAAGCAGCGCAGGATAGGCAAAAATCTTATGCGGACAAGAGAAGAACGGATCTTGAGTTTGAGGTTGGGGATATGGTTTTTGTTAAGGTATCTCCGTTGAGAAATGTTGTCCGCTTCGGATCCGTTGGGAAGTTAGCACCGAGGTTTGTTGGGCCATTTCCTATCAAGGAAAGGATTGGACGGATGGCATATAGGGTGGAGTTGCCCGACAGACTTAGTGGTGTTCATGATGTATTCCATGTATCACATCTGAGGAAGTGCTTACATGAGACGACAGAGGTGGTAGAGCCGAGCTTCCTTAGAGATGTAGAGGTAGAGCGTGATGCGACTATTCGACGAGCTCCTACTCGCATCCTTGGGTCAGAGACTAGGAAGTTAAGAAACAGAGAGGTTCAACTAGTCAAAGTGCAATGGGGAGAAGATGAGAGCAACGCGACTTGGGAGACGGAAGCGAAGATGCGTTCATTATACCCATTTCTTTTTGAGGGTATGTCTTTACTTTCTCCTTTATCGCTTGTCTAGTACTTATCTTATCTTTGGTATGTCCTCTCGTTAGTACCTTGGACCTTTAGATAGGGTAAACCTATGGTTGAAACATGTGTTTGAGACATGTTATGGTTGATGGATGCAAGTGGATGCAAGTGTTTGCTAGTGGTTGCTCGTGGATGCATATACACACACTCTAGGCACTAGATCGGCTCAGTCACTTCATATTGCATATTGCATAAAATTGTGTGTAGGAAAATATATTTATGGATGTATAATGGTTGTGTTATCACATGGATGATGCATTTTGGTGAATGATTGTGCACTCATATAGATACTGTATGTGTCGATAGGGTTCTCTCGCATACATAATGGATGCATGGCACTATCATGGTTTGCATATGTTCATACATTAGATAGGGAACATATACACACACTTTTTTGCATATGCTCATACATCATTAGAAACTATTCAAGGACAATGGGTGCCCGTGGTTGATGATTTGAGTAGATGGTTGTTTGGATGGTAGGATATGCATTCTCCCTAGCTTAGAGATTTCGGGGACGAAATCCTTTAAGGAGGGGAGAATGTAACACCCCGAATTTTAGTTAATGCTAAAACTCACTAATTACAGAATAAATAATCTCAGATTTGAGAATTGGGGGAAATGGGCTACGTTATTGCGTTCGTCTCGGAAAAATACGCAAAATAGAGTCCGAGTTTTCGAGAATCGGAGTCCGTATGGCCCAGTTATGGCCCAATGAAGTTGGCAGAAAATTTAAGCTGAAAACAGATTTAAAAATTCAAATTCAGATTTGAAAATAGAACCAGCGGGGTCAGGCGGGAAAGTTCCCGCCCTAACCATGTCGACAGGGCTGTCGACAGGCCTGTCGACAGGGGTGTCGACTTGCCTGTCGACAGGGGTGCGACGCCCAGTGAAACTGGGTGCACCGGTTTGGGTTCTTGGGCTGGCCTAGAGGGCTGGTTCTAGAGATTTCCTAAATCTAACGGTCCTAATCTAACCTAGGGTTAATCTAAGGGCCTAAAACACTACCTAATCCTATAAATAAGACCCCAACCCTACCCTAATTCATTCATAATTAGGTTTTGTAACTAAACTATGGCAAAATGAAATTTAAGCATGGCCTCCACAAATCAATGAAGAGAGTTGCAAGCTAATCAACATCTTCTTCAATTAAAGCCACTAATTCCACTTCATAAGTTTGCTAATCTTGGTTTTGGTGAGTTCCTATGGCTTTAATAATCAATTGTTAGATTGATTATGGTAGGATGTAATAAGACATGGCTATGTTTGTGGATAAATGTGTTTATGCAAGTTTGTATGATATGTGACTTGCAAGTTTTATGTTATATGCAAGGTTAATGCCATGTTTTATGATGCAAAACACTATGTTGAACATTTATGCATATGTAACATGTTATGCAAACTATAAGTGAGAGTATATGCAAGTTATATGTAACATGATATGCAAGTTATGCATGTGATTTTATACATGCTAAGTATTTGGTGTTATGCATGCTAAGTATTTGAGTTTATGCATGCTAAGTATTTGATTGTATGCATGCTAAGTGTTTGGGTTTATGCAAGTTAAGTGGTGTGTTTATGCATAACAAGTAATTAATTCTATGCATGCTAAGTAAGTAGTTTTATGCATGCTAAGTGTTTGGTATTATGCATAAATCATGATATATAGGTTTACCCTTTTTAATGTGATGCATACATATGCAAGATGACACCTTTATATGCTATGCATGTTTACCCTCCTTTAAGATGCAAGTCACATATATGCAAGTTCAACATGTTATGCAAGTTATGTGCATGATGTTATGTAAGTTATGAGCATGTTGTTATACAAGTTCATATGCAAGTTATGTTTATGAGATTATGCAAGTTATGTGCATGATGCTATACAAGTTATGTATATGCTTAAATGCAAGTTTAATGTGAATGCTTATGCAAGTATGTGAATGATTATGCAAGTATGTGAATGATTATGCAAGTATGTGAATGCTTATGCAAGTATGTGAATGCTTATGCAAGTATATGAATGCTTATGCAAGTTATGTGTATGCTTAAATGCATGTTTAACATGTTATGCAAGTTATGAGAATGCTTATATGCAAGTTCAACATGTTATGCAAGATATGTGTATGATAATATGCAAGCTCATAAGCAACATGTTATGCAAATCATGTGTATGATAATATGCAAGTTTGGGTTAAATGTAGTTGGGTTAATATATGCTCATAAATGCAAGTTGACATCTTCTTAACCCATGACAAAGTTATATGCTAAACCCATGATATTTGTGATGGATCTTTCCCGTTATTATGTCGTGAAATGAGAACGATTTACGTGGGGAACGATGGGGTAATAAATGTGTTAATAAAAGTATGATTGGGTATGATAAGCATACCATAAAAATAAATTAACATAAGTGGGAATTTACCTATTGAGTTAGGTCTACCCCATGGGAATTTACCTATTGAGTTAGGTCTACCCATGTTATGAAAAATGTGTAATTAATCAGGGATAATTAATATGGGGGTGATTAATTAGGTGTAATTAATCGACTAAGACACGAGGTTGGACTCATTTGTAGTGTAAAACTGCCCGGACCCAACCGGCTTAACCAGTTGCTACAAATGTTAGCCCAATGTGAGAGGTCTTAGGCACAAACTAAATACGTGATTAATGTAAAGACACGAGGTTAGACTCGGTTATGACATAAGGCTGCCCGGACCCAACCGGCTTAACCAGCGGTCATAAAAGATAGTCTAATGTGAGAGGTCTTTATGAGGATCACGGTCTTAATTAATTAAGAAACACTTAACCAAATTAGCATGTAGTGGGACATGAGGGTTAAGTGGGTGCCTTGGGTGGCATGTAGTAACTAGTGGGGGTGCCTCGGGTGGCATGAGGAAACTAGTGGGTTGCCTTGGGTAGCAATAGAAAATACGATTAGAATACTTAACCAAAGTGAAATATGTAATTAAAACATGCGTGAAGGGTTAAGTAAGTGCTTTGGGTGGCACGTGGAAATCTAGTGGGTGCCCTAAGTGGCAATTGAAATATGATTGATGACTTAACCAGATCTTAACATGTAAGTGGGCATGACTATATAAGGGGTTAAGTGGGATGCACTAGATAAAAGTAGCAAGCTTAAGTAGTAGCTTGTGGGGGCCCATTTCAACCAATATCCCAAACGTATCTTTGTGGGCTCGACTCTAGTCGAGTGACGGGACACGCATATTGGGCTTGACTATAAGTGGCCAAAACGGGTTAGCGGTGGCAACGCAGGATCAACGGGTTTCATATGCGTGTGTGGACCCGGGCTGGTTGGTAAGTCGTTGTTGCATCGTGTAGATATAAAGCCGTGCACAGTTGATATTATCTGGTAGCCACTTTGGGGAATGATACACCCCCTTTTGTGGGACCAGCACGGGTATCTACGGTAGGGAGCCGATCGCTTGGGAGTAGTGGGTACACCTAGTAAAGATAGGGGCAGACGGCACCTGAGTAGGGGTACAAGAAACTACTGAATAAAAATTACTAAGTACACTTAGTGGGATCAACCTTTAAGTAGGAATTACTCTTGGTGGGTAGAACTGGTGTGGTGCAATGTAAGAATTACCCTTGGGTGGGTAGATCTGGGGTGGTGTAAGCTAGAAATTATCCTTGGGTGGATAAATGCGTCTTTTCGGTTATCGTAGTACATCCGGTGTTTAGTTGGCTACTTAGTGTAGTCATTATCCCCAGAGGTACCGTACCTTGTTTATGTCATACCCTAATTACTTTAATGGTTGTATTGTTAGGGTTATAGGACTCACTCAGACTTATGTCTGACCCCGTTGTTTTTATCTTTTTCCCAACCCTCAGGTTTTCAGAGTGGGCCTAGCACCAGTGGGCTTGGATCAGACCGCTATATCTATCTTTTGGGCTTGGACCGTAGAAGTGAAGCTCGGTTTATCTTTTCTATTATGGCTATTGTCTATGTAGTGGGATTATGTACTTCTATTTTATCAGGATGGATATTATGTACTTGACTCTTGTTATGGTTTTGTGATGTAGCCAAACATGTTTTACTTTCCGCTGCAATGAAATGATGTTTCAAAATTTTCTAGTATTACTTATATCTGTCTTGTTGTAATTTTTCTGTTCTATACTCACTAAAAATACTCCACCAAAACTAAGGCATTCCCTTAGCGAGTGACCTTAGCGGGAGTGGGGTGTTACAATGTTTTTCAAAATAAACTTTTCTTTATGAAAATGCTTTCTTTTAAAACCTTTTTGAAAATAATTTTCAAAAAGTTTTATCCAATCTGGTAACCTGCAGCTCTGATACCAAGTGTGACACCCCAAGTCCGTTAATGTTACTCATTAAGAGAATGCATTAAGTTTCGTGAAACATTATAGGTAAACGGAAACAGAAATATTACAAGACAAATATAAAATAACAGCGGAAAATTTAAAACTTTATTAATCATAAAGCATCGTAGTTCAAAACTTGGTTACATCATATGTCTGAAATACATAAAACCCAATACATCATTAATTTTTTTGTCTTGCACTTAAAACATTAGAGTACAATACTAAAAGAAGCATAATCCCCAAAAGAAACATCCATAATAGAAAAGATAAGAGCTCGAGCAATACATTTAAGCAGCTTCAAGCAAGACGATAGCAGAATCCTGATCAAGCTTGAGTATTCCCACCCTGAGAAACTGGGGGGGGGGGGGGGAGGGGGGACGGAAGGGAAAGAAAAGGAAACAAAAAGGGTCAGACATAAAGTCTGGCAAGTCCAGTTACTTTTAGTTTAAAAATAAGTAAAAGTATCATGATAGGCATATAAAGTGGATAAGAGAGATAATATCATAAAAGGCAGGTATGACAAGGTAAACATGATATGGTATATTGAGCTTCCCTAAAGATTTCTCTGCTCTTTGCACCAATACTAATATAACTAGAATGAGATGATCCCAACAACTGTAAGATGGTAGACTTAGGTGTACTTCCAGTGAGAGGTTTTCACCCCATACAATCAACAGGCAACCCAGCGTTCTGGAATCACCTTTGAGGGTAATAACGGGCTCCTAAACATACCGAAGTCTAAATGTACCCTAATTACTACCCTAATCGATCGGTTCCCTACTCCGTAGATACCCTGTGCTGGCCCCATAGTAGGGTGTATCACTCCCTAAAGTGGCAACCCTTTGTTTTCTGGATGTGCACAACCATATCTACTGGTGTCATGACGTCTTATTCCCCTCTGTCCGGACCATGCATGCACATGACTCGGTCGGTACGCGCCGCCCACACTGTCCCCCACTTTTGGATCTCTTACAATCAACCCAGTAAGCGTGCCCCGACTCTGACCTAGTTCGAAGTACTCATTTGATACCTATATATGACTTACTGACTGAAATGGGTCCCACACACAAAATGATGCAAGCTCTCCCCTTTGTCTTGCTTCCCCACTAGGTTTTCCACAGATTATGTCTACCTACCGGTGTCATAAAATTGCATAATCCCGACAGGTTAAGTTTGTGGGCCTATATATAAATATTACCCACCAACCCAAGATTTACTTAACCTACCCATTTTTTCAAACAAGTTTACTTAACCCTTATTTAATTTATCATATTCATACAATCCATATGGATTCAACTAGGTTAAGCATTCAACTTCATAGCCATATTCATTTATGTTATAATGTACTAGACCTCCCACATTAAGCATATCACTTGTGGATGCTGGATATGCCGGTCGGTTCCGGGCAGACTTCTTCCACAAGTCGGACTTAACCTCATGTCTTAGGACGTCTTGTGTTTATGCACTTAGACCCCTCACATTAGATTAACCACTTGCGGTCGCTAGATATGTCGGGCGGTTCCGGGCAGACTTCCTCCACAAGTGTAATCTAACCTCGTGTCCAAGCACAGTTACAGTTTCTAATTACTGTAATCCTAGGCATTCCAATTATTAACCAATTATTCCTATGTCGTTATAGGTTTTTATGCCCCTTTCCCAAGTCTTGTTCATAATAAACCATATGCCCAAATTAATATTATTACGTTTCATTCAAGTTATGCCTAAATTCCCAATTATAAGTTATTCCCCAATATTAACGTTTTCCCCTCGTTCCCAATTTAACGTATTCGTTTAATTTAGCAGCATGCCTTGGCTCGCAAATAACCTGGCTATAGAAATAAAAGGATGAAGGGAAAATGACAGAAATGATCATACTAACAAGGTTGACATATAAAGGCATAAACATATAGTGGCATAATGACAAGATAGGCATATAGGAACAAATCTGATGAACATATGACAATAGAACTGTTTCTAACATAATAGGGATGTCATAACTGACATGATAAGATCTAATAGATTAGATAACCAACTATAACAGATCCGATTTGGCCACAAACATAATGGTAACAAGCACGATGTGATCTAAACAATGGACTAGATCTACAAAAATGGAAGGTCTGACATGATAAAGGTTAAGATCTAAGTCATAGTCATGTCAGAATGTCATAGATACAAACAAATTATAACAGATCTGATATGGTTCAAGTAGTCACAAGTATAGATCCCAGTTATAGTCATGCCAAGATTAACTTTTTAATTATTTAGATCTAAAAGTAACTCAAACTCACAGTGTTTGGATCTAGAAAAATAGAAAAGAATTGCTGGCATTGAATCATAGATCTTTAAGCTTGAATAACTTGATTGTAGAAGAAGAAAAGACTTGATTTAATCTAGGCAGAGGCGGCATCTAGTTCTCCATTATTTTTAGTTTGCAAAAACATGAGAAATGAGGCCATATTTATAGCCGAACCCAAAACCCTAATCTGCCAGATCTGCCGTAGAGGGGTCAATTCATGGGTCGACACACCCCTTGAGTGATCGACACCCCTTAGCGGGATTTTTGCCGCCTCCCCAAATTTTGATTTTCGAACTGATTTTTGAATTCTGGATTTAATTTTATATATATATTCTTCTTGTGCGTATACAAACTTCAAACCTTAATAACTTCTTCATATGGTGTCCGTTTTACGCAAACCAGGTGTCTATTTTGACCAGAATTCCGAGACGAACGCAATGGTGCATTCCGTTTCACTTAGTTATGAATATTACATTAATTATTCTTTAGTGTTGTGTTACACATGCCTTCTACTGCCTATCAACTAAGCATGAATTGCAAAGGCATACCAATTTGAAACACGAACACAAATAACATACCATAGGAAGATGGGCTTAACCAACTGCAGATGGAGCGGATTTTTCTATATTTTCATTTAGCTACAGATAAATAATGTGGAAAAATTCATCCATATTTAGTTTTCCAGTTAACAATAGCTGACAAATTCACTCCGCCTTCAATTTGTCACACAGGCCTTAAGAAACAAAACAATATAACAAAATATCTGCTAACTAATTTCTAAATTATACAATACATGTCATAAATGTTAAAAACCAATTATAGAGTAATTTTTGATTTCTAACTAATTGTTTGGGTGGTGTAGTTGGTCATTATGTTAGTCTCAAATGCTAAAAGTCCCTTGTTTGAACCTTGACTCAGACAACCTACATCTTTTTCCCTTTTCACTAAAATCTGAAATATTTTTGTTATCCAAACAACATATTTAAAGAAATTGAACATATCTTTGACATAGAGACAGAATTATTGTAAATTGTGCCTTCTGGTTAAGAATAAGATATAGAGGAATGTGAATCCACAACAAAAACATAACTAACGAACCATAGGAAGATGGGCTGAACCAACTAAAGAAAAAGTGGATTTGTCCATATTTTCATTTTGTCATAGACAAATAATGTGAACAAATTCACTTCATCTTCAGTTTTCTTGTTAACTATAGCCGACAAATTCACTTCATCTTTAATTTGTTACACATGACTTAACACTACAAAACAATACGACAAAAATTCAGCTAACAAATTTCTAAATATTGTAGTACATGGCATAAATGTTAAAAACTAATTATATAGTAACTTTAGATTTTCTAACCAATTGTCTGTGTGGTGTAGTTGGTCACCAAGTTAGTCTAACTCACTAAAGGTCCCCGTTTCAAACCTGGTCTCAGACATAACTATTCTTTTTCCTTGGTTGCACAGCCAAAAATATATTTTTATCTAGACAACAAATTTAATCAAACTAAGCATAATTTTGCTATATTGACTTGTCAATTGTAACTTGTGTCATTTGGTTCCTATCAACTAAGCATGAGATGCAAAGGTATAAGAATCGACAACACGAGCACAACTAATAAACCATATAAAGATGGGCTTAATCAACTGAAGATGTAGTGGATTTGAGAATATTTTCATTTAGCTATAGATAAATAATGTGGAAGATTTCACTACGTCTTCCGTTTTCTGGTTAACTATAGCTGAAAATTTTATTCCATCTTTAATTTGTAACACATGACTTAAAACTACAAAACAATATAGCACAAATTTTAGTTAACAAAATTCTAAATTATACGGTACATGGCATAAAGATTAAAAACAAATTATAGAGTTGTTTCTTATTTTATAAGCAATTGTCTAAGTGGTGTAGTTGGTCATCATTTTCGTCTCACACATTAAAGGTCCCCAGTTTGTACTTGGGCTCAAACAACCAACTTCTTTTTCCCTTTTCAGCTGAAATTTAAAATATTTTTTTTATGCAGGCAACATATTTAAACACATTAAACATATTTTGATACGTAGACACATTAAATATAACTTGGATCTTTTATTTCCTATTAATTAAGCATGAGATGCATAGGTATAAGAATCCACGACACAAACACAACAAACAAACCATAAGAAGACGAGCTTAATCAACTAAAGATGGAATAGATTTGTCCATATTTTCATTATGTTGTAGATAAATAATATGTATAATTCACTACATCTTTTGTTTTTTAGTTAACTACAGCTGACAAATTCACTCCACCAACAATTGATTACACATGACTTAAAACTACAAAACATTATGACACAAATTTCAGTTACCTAATTTCTAAATTGTATAGTACACGACATAAATGTTAAAATCTAATTATAGAGTAAATTTTGACTTTTTTAACCAATTGCCTAGGTGGTGTAGGTTGTCATTACATTAGTATCATGCACTAAAGGTCTTCAGTTCACACCTAGGATTAGATAACCTACTTCCTTTTCCCTTTTTTTAAGTGTGGTGCTAAGGGCACCCCGATATGCTCTTCCTAATACCGCAGCTAAAAAATACCATAAAATAATATGTTCTCCTCTTCCTAATACCAACCAATAAAAATAGGGGCTACCACCGTATTTTTCATATTTTCAACGAATTCAACCATCTTTCTCCTCACAAAAATTCACTGGGACTAAAAGACTGCGTAAAGGAACATACAAAAGCCTTGAATAAAGTTTGAATTAAACAGACTAGAAGAGGAAGTGAGAGATTAAGGTTTCCAAATTACCAAAAAATTGCACAAGAGAGATTACGGTGTATGAATTTGAATTTTCCCATGGGAAAGGTGAAGAAGACAACGATTTAACTGGTAAGTGAGATTAGGGCTTTCAGATTAGGGCTTTCAGATTAGGGCTGAGTATGTGATTAGTTTGACAAATAATGGTTGGGTGAGAGATTAGAGTAGAGAGGTAATGTGGTATTAGGAAGCACAAAAAATTTAACAAGCTTTATTTTTTTAATTGCGGTATTAGGAAGAATATATTGGGGTGCCCTTAGCACCACACTTTTTTAATTGAATGTGAAGTATTTTGTTGCTTAGACAAAAATTTAAATACACTAAACATATTTTTGAAACATGGACAGGTAAATTCGAACTCATGCCTTCTAAATCCTATCAACTAAGCATGAAATGCAGAGGTATACCAATCCAAAACACGAACACAACTAACCAACCATTGGAAGATGGGCTTAATTAGAAGATTGAGCAGATTTGTCTATATTTTCATTTATCTACAGATAAACAATGTGGAAAATTTCACTTTATCTTTAGTTTATTGGTTAACTATAGCTGACAAATTTACTCCGTCTTCAATTTATTGAACATGCTTTAGACTACAAAACAATAGACAAAAATTTCAGCCAACTAATTTCTAAATTATACAGTACATGGCATAAGTGTTAGAAACCAATTATAGAGTAATTTTTGATTCCATTTGGTAGAAAACGAATTGTGATTTCAGATTGAAAACGAATTATTAGAGTCTATTGAATCACTCGAAAGTGCGATCACCCGTGGCCCTATAGGGCAGGTTAAGTAAAGTAATTTTATTCTCACACGCTAAAGGTCCCCAGTTTGAACTTTGGGTCAAACAACCTACATCTTTTTCCCTTTTTGCTGAAATCTGAAATATTTTATTATCCTGACAATATATTTAAATACATTGAACATTGTAACTTGGGCCTTCGGGTTCCTATTAATTAAGAATGAGATATAGAGGAATGTGAATCCACAACAAGACCACGACTAATAAACCATAGGAAGATGTGCCTAACCAACTAAAGATGGAGTGGATTTGTCTATATTTTTTTTGATACAGATAAATTATGTGGACAAATTTACTCCATCTTTTGTTTTTTGTTAACTATAGTTATCAAATTCACTCCATCTTCAATTTGTTACACATGATTTAAAATTACAAAACAATATGACACAAATTTCAACTAACAAATTTCTAAATTATACAATGCATGGGTAAATGTTAAAAACTAAATATAGAGTAATTTTTTATTATCTAACCAATTGTTTGGGTGGTATATTTGGTCACCATGTTAGTCTCACACGCTGAAGGTCCCTAGTTTGAACTTAGGCACAAACAACCTACTTTTTCCCCTTTTTGTTGAAATCTAAAATATTTTTTATCCTAACAACAAACTAACACATTAACAATATTTTAGGTACATAGACTGGTCAATTGTAACTTTTGCCTTCTAGTTCCTATGAACTAAGAATGATATACAGAGGTATACGAATCCACGACACGAACAAAACTTAAACCATCAGAAGATGGGCTTAACCAACTAACATGGAGTGGATTTTTCCATATTTTCATTTAGCAACAGATAAATAATGTGGACAAATTCACTTCATCTTCAGTTTTCTAGTTAACTATAGTCGGCAAATTCACTTTGTTACACACGACTTAAAACTACAAAGTAATATGACAAAAATTTCAGCTAACAAAATTATAAATTTTAAAGTACATGGCATAAAAGTTATGACATCCATAATACCAGAGTATGTTTCTTTAAAGTCAAAACCTCGTGACTACTTATCTAATCTTATATCAATCTTCTCAGAAACTGCAAGGCTTATCAAATATCAAAATGTTATGACATCCATAACAAGAGAGTATGTTTCTTTAAAGTCAAAATCTTGTCTCTGCAAGAAACCTTGCATAAAAATCCATGCCTTATATCTCACAACTTCATTATTATCATTTCGTTTTCTTGTTTAAAGCGCCCCCTTTTTGCAGTTTGTATGCAACTAATATTTATTTATTAATACACTTCATGTACTTATAATTTTTTTTCAATTAGGTTTGCATATTGCAAATCTCATTTGATGAATAGGCCAAGTTTCATTATAACAACACTAAGAAGCAGGATGTAATCTACTCACCATGAATTATATCAAGATTTTCATCACAACAGTAATTAAAATAATGTTGTATTCTATATTTCTTGTTTTTTGTATTCTTTCTCACTACGAAATTTATTTATATTCTTCCAAAATTTGTAAACTTTCCTTGTTTATACCTTCAGGGTATTTTAAATGTTTCAAATACTTTCACTACTTTAATCAGCTCAATTATCTTTGGAAGTGTAATTCTCGTGGAACATAACATATTGTTGACACTGTATGGTGCTTCATTAATCTTAGTGTGTTTTTGTCACTTTACATATTTCTAATTCTATATTATGGACTATAGGTCCATATATCTTATTTAGAATTCATAATGGCCAATCATGTTTTTCTTGTCATCTCTATACATGATTTATTGAGATCTCAAAACTTATCATTTTTAGGTACCTAAACGACTTCTAGGGTTATTTGACAATCATGTCATGGGATTCTTTCAAAGCACACTTAAGTGTTTCTTCAAGAACATCCACCCCCTTTATTTAGTATTTTTATGACTTACACCAAAAATATTTGGAACTGACTTTTATACCACGTTTCAGCTGTGCTTTACACTTTTTGATCCTTCAGGATTCAAATCTTTATTGGAGAATGTTTATTAGGGACAATAATTGATAATTTATGCAAATTACTTAATATTTTGTATCATTTTATATGCTAGCAAGTATTTAAAACCAATGATCAACATGAACTTATATTCCTTTATCCTCCCTCTCAATGTTGACAAAAATTGCCACATTAAACAATAAATCTCTTTTGATTCTCATTTTATATCCATTATCACATTAGTACCAGCAAATACTTTATATGTATTTCATTTGTAGGAGGATAATTCTCTTATTAGTTGATAAGATGCATTCATATTACTTATTCTCTTTCATTGATCTTGTAACTTGAAGGATTTTTCTAGTGAGCTCATATCAATTAAAACATACAATATTCAAGTCATTAGTTAAATATTCGCATATATGTGCATCCATGTATTACATATATAATAGATTAGCATATCCTTTCTGTAACATCCCAGATTTTGAGCGATTTAATGATTAATTTATTTAATTATTTTAAAATATTGATATGGTAATTTAAACGAGATAAACTAAATTATATTGAATAATTAATTTAATAGTGGAAAAATATATTTAAATTCTGAAATAGTGGAATTACAAATGATATTTTTATTTGTGTTGATAACAGTCTGTACAATTAACAAAAATTCCAAGCAACAGGTGCCAAAATCATTTAAACTTGAAAAGTCTAATTAGCGTTGAGAGAAGCATACATGAATAAAAGTATATATATAAACCAAAGAAAAATCTGTCACCTAGGATGAAACTAAAGAGTTAAAAATAAGTGTATAGGAAAACAATCGAATGATAGAATCAAATGGATACAAAACCAAAGTGAATAGTTAAATCAAAGCACATGGTTTCAGGAAAACTTCATGGATAAGCTTTCCAATGCCAACCAGTTTTGAATAGAAATCACACAGACCAAATTTTAGTAACACAGTCTATTCTAACCTAGGGTGTACTTCCCCGATTCCATAGTTTTCTCAAGCTTTAGCTTTAGATAGAAGCTTGTCTCAGCAATATATACCTGAGCAACAACGAACGGAAATGGATTCGGTATGGGCGAAAATAGAGAGCCTTTTTATTTTAAATCTTATTTCTTTTACTTTTTTTTAAATCGCATGAGCCTTCTAAAATCTTGAAACCAAATCAAGAAGCCTCATGTGCTTGAGAGCATCACGCTCATACATATTTCGAATGGGTTGGTGATATTTTTGTCACTGAGTTTCGAAAGGGCGTGAGCTAGGGTAGGTACAGCGGGAAATGCAGACATCGGAGCTTGGGTGGAAATGTCCAGGATGAAGGTATCAAGGTAGATAGGAGGTACGAGCTTTAGGAAATGGGTATGGAGGGGTTGCACATGGGAAGCTTGAGGAATGAAGACTGGATGCAGTGATGAGTGGAGAGGAATTGAGCATACGGTGCACTGCGGAAGTGAAATGATGGTTAAGGGAGTGACGCTGGTTTTCAGAGACCGGAAAATGACAACCGCGGCTCGAGTTCAAGGCGACGATGTGGACTGCGAAATGAAGGGTCGTCACGGGGAGGCAACTGGCCGGAGCTCCGGCGAAGTGGTGTAGCGACGTAAGCAGTTTGGTTTCACGAGCTAAGCTGAAACAATACTACGAATGGAAGAAACAGAAGAAGAAAATAGCAGACGCACTTGCATGGAAAGTTTTGGAAAAATTGTAGAAGAAAATATAGGAGCAGGTTTGGTAGCAAGGTGGACGTATGGTATGCGTACTGACGGTGTTAGGGTAGTTGCATTATTGGAGAGAAATATGTTGGCATTTGTTCCAATGGATTTCGTGGGAAGAAGAGCATGGGAGGGGAGTAAAATTCACGGCATGGCGGTTTCTTGCTTACGGGTACTTGCGGTTTTAAACTAACAACAGGAGGAAGGACAAAGAAACACGGCGTGGGTTGAAGTTAGTAATGGGCTGGTGATTATAGGCTAATTCCCAATATAAAAAAAGGAAAAAGGGTGAAAACGTGAAGGGTGGGGAATTTTGGAAATGGTGTGATTAAGTAGCAGGCATGTCTTTAAACTCTAGAAGAGGGAGGTGTATAAGGGAACGTGTCAAGTTCTGTTTGGATGGGCCGACAACAACAAAATTGGTAAAGCCCATATTTAAATATATATATATACATATATAAAGTCTAATTTAATTTAATAATGTATAAATTTGTATTGAGAATAACTAATTCATACCCAAACGAAATCGAACGAAACAGGTGTCGTTGGAATGACATCAAAGAATACTACACTATGAAACTGATTTGGAGTCATTTAGAGCTCGTTGCGATTTATGGTGGAATAAAATGTCTGATCCGATCAAATCGACCGTTTATCGTTATTCAATGATAAACGACCAATGTGAGTGAACTCACTAACTCTGTCCAGTTTTATAATTTTATAAACGTTATTTAATATTGATAAAAATGATTGAATGATATGTGTGATGGTTGTTTGGGTGATTTGCAAATAAATTGGTTGAAATAATATATATAGTAATATGTATAAACCATTAATTGGATACTGATTCCATTTATTTAAAATATTTCATATTGATATGAAGTAAATGTTATTTCTGTTGACTAATATCCGTGGATGCAGGGAAACAACTTGGAGGGATCCAACTGGATTCCTCAACAATTTTATTGATGATTTTCATATATTGCCTTATATGATGTGATAAATAATCTGATGTTGATTATTGTGTGTATTGGGATGTTTGAACAACATTGACCTGAAATAATTGGTATATAAATACCGTAAGGTTTATTCGAATATATTAGGAAAGAAATTAGGGTTTTAAAAAGGAATTTCTATTTTAAAAATAGAAATCGAACTTCAAATGGACTAGAATATAATAACTTGTTTTAATTATAATAAAACAAGTAGTTTGATTTATAAATGATATTTATAAATGAAATAGAAAACGGAATTGTAAATTATTGGGGATTGTAAATTCAGGAATGAATATAGGGGAAACGGAATTCGTTTTCAAAAGAAAACGATGAAAATATTTCGAGGTTTCAAATGTAAGTAGAATGGAAACAAGTCCATAAGAATTTATAATGAGAATTCGACTAAGTCGGATATTAGTAAAGTAAATTATTTTTAGAAATTATATATTATATAATTCAGAATGTGATAAGATAATTAATATTTTTTTAAACCCAATAATGTATAATCGAATATGTGATCGAGATTAAGTTATAAACTTAATATAAAATTAACAAGAAGTTGACATGTAAATGGATTTTATAAAGTGGGATATGAATATGAATTTATAAAATAACTCAGTAGATTGAATTTTAACTGTAATGGTATTTATTAATTAAATCAAGATTTGATTTAATAAAACGAGTTCAGATTTCTATAAAGGAATAATATTCGCGTTTTAAAGTGAATAATGATTTAATAGCAAATTGTTTGCCAATTTGAATGGTTAAAAAGGGTTATGGTGATGTTTTGGAAGTGATAAATTCAAAAGTGAATTTAGAAATGAAGTTAACCTAAAATGGTATACTATTTCAAAGATCGGAACGATAATTGGATGGAGATTATTCAGCAGAGAGCTATACGTTGGAATTCAATTCTATTAAATTCAGGAAAGTACCATTTACTTTCCGGTTATAATCAAGATTTATTTATTTACCTAATTAATTAACTAAATGTTTATTTATTTAAATAAAAGTTATATTTTGAAATTTAATATTTCAAAAGCAGAGATTATAATTTTATCGTTATAATCAAAGATTTCTGTAAATGAGTGGATTCACAAAATTGAATATGAGATTTGTGTAAATAGATTTATAAATAAGAATTTAAGAAAATGGAATTAAGTAAATTAGAAACTAACTGGAGCTTGTTATGTTGAATGACTTTCTGAGTACTGATCTGATGTTGGTTTCGGCCTTTGGGGTAATACTTAGGGAGTTGTTCTCTTACTAGTTTATAGTTGGAGATTAATGGATATAGAAGAGTTAAGATGCGTGAACAAGAAATGGAAATATTTTTCCGATGTTAATGAGAAATATTTTCTGAGATATAGGAAATAAATAGTTTAAAATAGATGGAAACGTTTCCCAAGGTATCATGAGAGACTAAGCTAGTTGGGAAATTATTTGGGTAAAGCTAATTAAGGGAAATTGGAAAATGAAATGATTACGGATAAATCTATTTAAAGTGGCTCATTGTTGATTAATAGTTGATCGCTAAAATTTCCATTTGGAAATAAGATCGTTGTTTGTGTACATGTTTTCTTTGATAGTTAAATAACCGACTATCAAAGTGTTTGACCCTTTTTCTGTTGTCAATACGGAGAGACCGAGATCAGAATTACTATTTGAAAACCATTCTGTATGGGCGTTAGCATTGCAAATCATTTTATATGATGATAATTGAAGAAGAAGTTTATGCAAGGGCTGTTCTGGCGATCCTAGGTAGAAAATGCCTAAGATGGTTTTACAGAAAGTGCCTTTGGTTTGTCCAGTCCCAGGACAACGTGTATGGATGAATGTCTGACAGAGTATATCTAATAGATCGTATAAGTTGATCGTTTCAAACGTATTTACATTGATGGCAGAGAAATTCGTTTCTCTTAGCTTTATACCCGTGATATATTTGGGGAAATCAATTTGTTACTACCAAAATTAACAATGAAATAGGCCGACGGTTAAGGGATTCCGGATGACCAAAAGCTCATAGGAATCCTTCAGAAAGTAGGTTCAAATACTAGGAGTCAAGAACAAGGAGAAATGGTCCGAAAGCTGCATAAATCGAGACCTTCCTAAAGGAAAGGATCATAAGAGCTACAGGATCTAACCGGCGGGATCTATCTGACAGAGTCAATTCGACAGGACCTTTCCAACGACATCAACCCGATAAGAGATTCTGTAGCAATAAGGCATCCTGATCAGAAACCAAGATAGATAGAGGCAAGAAATCCTTCAGTTGAGGTCCAAAAGGACCTTTAGTATTAACCTACCCAATACCGATACGTCGAGAGATTAAAACACCGAGAGCATCAAGCCAGAAACACATAAAGATTATCTGGAAACAGTTTTCAAGACACCTACTATATAAGCACCGAAAGGCCGTTTTGATAAACAATAGATAAATCACCTAGAGCAACCTTCCGGAGCATCAAGCTATACCTGTAAATCCCACTGAAAAGCAGACCGAAACCCCGGAAGGGGTACAAGCTATCCACACAAGTTTGTTTAGCACAAACACCGACAGCGATTCCGAACCGGTAGCTATCCACATACATAATGAGGGCAGGCTCCAGTATTCACGGGAAAACCAGAAGCCTATATCCGAAAGTATATGACCAAGTACATGCAATCGAGAACTCAAAACACCTTCCGAAGAGCTACAACGACAGCAAGCACACATCAATCTCAAAGAGGCTCGTGGCTAGCCAAAACCTCCATTGCGAAAGCTATAATTAACACTGCAAAATGGCCGGAAGCAAAAACATTCAAGGCCAAGGGAAAAGGTGGTCGATAAAGTCCCTTGAAGGCCCAGAACCCAACAGTGGAGGGGGGCCCGAGTTCCCTATAAATACGACCCCATGGGTCACATTATGGGGGATCCAAAATTCTTGTACTCTTCCTCTTAGAAAAGAAAACCCCCAAAATGGAGATCGATTTAAGGATCTCTCCCATTCTATTCATGTAAGAAAAGTTAAAGGTTAATAAAGAGCAAATCTACTCTTATGGTGTTTACAGTGAGTTTATCATACTGATACTTAATTGTTATTGTTTTGATTTACTGTTTTCTCTCTATACATGCTTCGATTCGACCCTTGAATCTATACCTATAGTCGGAGGAAATGACTCTTCCCTGTTAACTTAAAGCTTTGCTATAAGCTTAGGCATTATCAAATAGCTTATATTTCCCGTTGAATTTGGTCCTGACACCTAGAAATTGTAATTCGACCCAAACTCATGAAGGATAAGCAGACCGTTTCCCTCTTAGGTCCATTCCCATCGACCTGATTCCGTGTTGACGAAAAATATCGTTAACAATTTGGCGCTAGAAGGAGGGCTTGAACCTCCGACCTTGTGGTTAACCTCACCACATATCTACTTGAGCTGTTTCATCCCGGATTGGACTAAGGCCTTGAAAAAGAAAAAATTATGGGTAGGAGGTTCCAACAAAAGCCTTCAGAATCTCAAATGGATGAGTCGGAGATCATGGACTCTGGAGTGGCAGAAGAGCTAAGGTTGAGAGTGAAAGCCTTACGGATCATAAAGCGAAAAAGGGAAATGGGACGATATACTTCCGATATCAAAAATTATAGTTGTTCCCACATAGGGCAAACCCTAGCGCCTCCTCCAAATGATTCTACATACAAGGGCCTTAGCATTTTCTTCTACTTAAAGAAAAGCCTCCTTAGGCAAGTTAGGGGAACGATGTTTGAACAAGAAATAATGGACGATTTCGACCACTTCGCCAACATATGGTCCGAAGGGATAACATCTCAACCTCAATATTTTCTGGGAGGAAAGAACGAAGTTGTAAGAACAATAACTAGGCTTGGTCACAAAAGGATTAAACCCTAGCAGCAAGAAGAGGGGCGTACGCCAAGGTTACCCAAGGAATACTACTTCACCACTTCGATGGAAAACATTTACTTCGTAACTAAACACAAACTCAACTATTGGCCACTCACGAAGAAGGAGCCCAAATATGAATGGAAAACAGGAGGGACCTACTGCCACTACCACATGATGAATGGGCATGAAACTAACCACTGCAGAGTCCTTGAGGAAATCATTATTAGATTCATCAGCCAAGGCCAATTACTAGAATTTATAAAAAAAATCAAAGTGAATTCAGTAAAAATCCTTAGAAAAAGGATTACTAAGCATGTACAATGATATGGGAAACCTCTCTTTAGAAGCTTAAAACCCAAAAGGAGTCAAACCACAACTGGATTAAATCCCTTGTCATCACCAAATTGGTTGGGACGAGGCATCGCCGGGAGGGGGATGATGTGTTAGTCTTTCTCCATGCCCAAATTAGAAGGGGCTCGGTTAAAGCATCAAAAGCATAAGCCTCCGTTTCACACTAGAAATGGTCGTGGCGGTGCATCTAAAATTAGCACGCCCTGCCTCTGCTCGTAGAGAAGTACGCCTTGCCTCTGCTAGAACTAAGCACGTCCTACCTCTGCTCGCAGAAGAGTACATCCTATCTCTGCTTATGTTCCGCGTTACCCGCAGAAGGGAACGCAAACCCCTATAATCGCTTGCGAAGGTCAAGATAAGGCACCTCTTGGAGGGAGGTCGGGTAAGTCCTTGGGCCCTTCTTGTGGATAAGCTAGCTAAGCGCACCGGATGCACCGACTAAGAGAGTGACCAACAAAGCACGTACATCCTCTGCTTTGACATCAAAATCCCAAGGAGTGGCTCAGGAAGCACGTACAACCTCTGCTTTGTAAATCAATTCCAAAAGGGGTGCCAGAACAATTAATCCTGGAAGGGGTTTCTGGTCTTCTATCTGTAATACCCGAATCTAGGTTGATTTGACTATTCGCAAATGCCGGAAGGGGTTCCCGGTCTTCTATATGATACCCGAATCAGGGTTGGATCAGCTCTTCATAAATGTAGGTGGGGGAGTATCGGTCTTCAATCCTTAAATCACCCGAATAAGGGATGTTTCAGGACTTCTGTTCAACGCCGGAAGGAGAGTTCCGGTCTTCAATCTGTAAATCACCCAGATAAGGCACAATTCGGGACTTCAATTAATGCCGGAAGGTAGTCTCTGTTGAAAATCTTTAATATCTGAATCTGGATTGGATTGGTTTCTCAACAGGGACTAGAATTGGGCCCCGGTCTTACATCTCAATACCCAAACCCGGGATGATCCTAAAGTAAATCACAGCAGGATGTGGGGTTCCGGTTTTGTCACGATTACCCTAAACTTGGGTAGAGTTAGACTCTTGAATCTAAACAAAAAAGAATTGCTCATCCCTCTCGGAAATTCGAGTTGGCTCAAAATCACACTTCCGTTGCTACCAAGGATAGGCTTATGATCCTCTTAGGGAAGTGTCTTTAACCTATACATTCATTAGTTTATTTTCCAAACATGTTAGTCGCCTGCAATGCTCTGGAAATGACATCGTGTCATAACACCGTTCAGGGAAGAACTCGGGGAAAAAATCCCAAACATTTCTAATAACATCATATAACTAGACTATCCCCTTTTTCTAGGAGATCTTTCAATGGGGATTTTCCTAAAACTAATCGTTACATGAAGAAATTTTTACTAACACTTAGCACAAGTAGGTTTCCACTCATTACAACACCCTGGGTTATAGTAACATTGTTTCTAACAAAAGCGATACATCATATAGGTCAAACCACACACAAACACAATTATTGTTTTAAAAGGGTTTGTGTTACAAACATATGGGAAAGATTTATCGCTCTGAATCATGGTTTTGCAAAGCAAATTCTAAAGAAACGCAATTCTCTTTAGCTTTCTTTAATTCATCCTCCAACTTATCGATTTGTTGGCATAGTCTACCTACCGCCGCATCTGAACTCTCAGAGAATTTTGTTGCCAGCCTACGTTGCAATTTGAGAATAATTTCATCCTTCTCCTTCAGTTGTTTTTCCAAGTGAAGCACCTATTCCTTGAGATTCGTTACTACTATCTTTTGGAGATAATACATCTTTTTATATCCCGAAATGGGGGCACTTCCGAAAATATCTTTGTGATCAACAGCGTTTGAAGTTTCCTCTCTAAACCGTGGAAAAGGGGTTTGGAACGAGTCCTCCTAACCATAGACAAGACGAAATATCGTAATATGTAAACACAAATATCAGATATACACTGATTACATCATGCTTTCCAGATAAAAACAGTCACATAACTTTTGTCCATTCATTTACACATACACGTTGACATGTTAATACAACATCGCTAACCACCAAACTTCACAAAACCAACGCAATTTATGAACAAATTAAAAGAAAATGTATACTTCATACAATAATATTCGAAACTCCTTGTTAAATTGTTCTCACATAATAGAATTCCTCAGAAATTCCCCCTCCCCCGTATTTTCAAACATAGAGTCTAAAGCATTACTATGACTTACACCTTCGGAGAAGCAGAGAACTGTTATAACATAATAAGACTAGTTATTACTGGAATTTAAGGAGAAGGAAAGTATTTCGAAAGCGAAAGCCATATCTGTGTAACATCAACATCGAACCGATCAAGAGTCCCTCTCTTCTTGGAGTCTGAAAAACCACCTTCCTTGGGAAGTGACCCTTTCGCCATGGGAGAGGATGTTCCATCACCCTTTTCGGGTCCACCTTGCTGATCCATGTCTTCTTCTATCTCTCCTCCCATCGTGTTTTCCTCCTCCACTTCTTCCTCATAATCCTCAGAATACTCTTCAATAAACAAAAGGGACGCAGGATTTATCTTGTCCATTGAAGGAATCGTATGCTCCCGTCTCACCAGCTCAATCTTTTCCAAAACCCGATCTTGGAGGGAGGGCTCGATTGAAGAAATATAAAATTCTGAAAGCCTCTTGTAATTGTTGGAGAAAGCAAGGATGAGGGCATCTTCGTAATACTCCATGGCTATGGTATTAAGATGAACATTCAAAAAGTTGGAAATTTTGTCACTAGCCACATAAGTTATTCCTTTGGTGGTAGAGAGTTGAGCGTTCAGTCGATCCACCTCAGCGGCATGGTCCACCTTCTCCTTCAGCAAAGTATTAGCCTTCCTTTCCTCTTCCAATAGAGTTTCCAACTCCTTACACTTGCTGTCATTATCTGCCTTCTCCTGCAGCAAAGTATTGGCCCTATCTGTCAATGCTCTATTTTCCTTCCTAAGAGCATTGACCTCCACTGTTGAGGCAGCAGCCTTTTCTATGGATAGATGCCAAGCCTTCATTATCTGAGAAAGGGAAATAAATTAAGCTCCTCGCAAAAACAATATGAATACAGAGAGATCGGAAAGAATAAATCAGTACCGAAAGTTGGTCTCTGATTTGCTGCCGATGAAAATATTCCGAAGCTAAGAATGAAGAAGTCGGTGTGATATTAGCAATTTTGGGAGATGAGAGGGGAAGACTCACAAGCCTATCGAAATCAGAAGCTGGCAAAGGGGGTGGAGGAGAGATAGCTATTATACACGTAAATGTTTATATTTTATCCGCTTATTTATCTTATTTTATATTTAAAATAATTAATACTGTGTATTTATAGTTGTGTTTTCAGATTATTTATGATGAATGGATTAATGCATGTAATTGTTGAAAAGCTTGAAAAATTGGTGTATGAAGAGTGTTGATTTTGAGAGTTAGATTAAAGCTTGAAGAAATGTTGCTGTTCAACCACCTTCTATCGCATATTTTAATGATCCAATGCCTTTTCATAAAGATAACTTGTTGCAGATGTTATGGAGTTCCTATTCATGCTCAAAACAATTGAAATTGATGTCATTTGATGCCCGCAAGCTAAGCCAATTGCAAATCCATTCACACTGTGTTCACATTGGCTCACTTACAAAGCCTCTCACTCTATAGCTGCGTTCACACTGGCTTATGTGTTATTTGGGCTAAATCTTTAGTCCCACATTGTGTAATTAGCCTCTTAGTATTGGCCAAAGCAACTATAAATACATTTTATCTCCTTCATGTAAAAGACACTTGATTTTATTCTGTAATTCTCTTCTTGGAATAAAACTCTTCTTCCCCTTTTCTCTCAGTTGTTATTTTATTTTATTTATGTTCATGTTATTTAGTTTCTTTTTATCTTCTTCTTTAGCTATGTCTAGCTAATCCCCTTTGATTAGGGGGTGATGACGCTAATAGATATGATTCAACATGAATCACATAGCCAATAGATGAGCTCTTTATACATGTAGATCTGGATCTGAATCAAGGGTTAGATCTGAACCTTCATATTCTGTGTCATTTAAGAGCTATGCTCCTTCACAGGGTATATTCGTGTTCGATCTAACAATTATCAGATTTAGATCTAATTTTAGGGTTTTAGAAATTAAATAGTGAATCTATCCTGATAGTCTATGGTTGTTTAAGAGCTCAGCTCCTGCATAGGCCATGCTTGTCGTTATTTACTTATTTGTTTCTAAGAACCTAATTATCGTTGATTCATGTGTGTGACAGAAACATGAATTAGATCTATATTTATTTGTTGGCTATTGGTGTGTATGAATCCAGTCTATGTCATTATCCCCTAATTGCTTTATATTATTATACAAATCTCTCTTTTTATTTAATTATTGTTATTTTCGGTGTCTTCAATCAATCAAAATCCTGGAATAACTTGATTGGATTTATTAATTAAATATTTTTGGTCCTAGAGTTCGACACCCTCTACATCAATCCTTGTTGTTTAGGAAAGCCGAACGAATCTTACAGTTGTTTACAATTGTTTGATTTGTTCGCAAACAATAGCAGGCTGAGAAGAAGAAGACGTAGGAAGGCTATGCCCTTCTCCACTTAATCCACTGAGAGTATCGGGAAGTACAGAGCTGCTTATGGATTTACCTTTCGGAGAAGCATTAGGTGGCATGTCCAAATTTACCATTTGGTCGTCATCAATGGTAGAAGGATCAAAGGTCTGCCTTGCTCATGGGACGACAACAATGTCCTCTAAGAAGATAACCGACTTGTCATGTCTAGGTTTTTTTGATGGTAACTCAATGTCAGTTCGGGCGAGCCTCTTTATGACTTGGGAATTGGACTGGCTGAAAGCTGCGAGGGCAGACATGTCCTGAGAAGTTGAAGACCCTAAACAAAGAGGAGTTGAATCTTTAAAATGAAAATAACAAGGAAACCACAGAAAAAGTGATAAGAATTTATCTTAAAAAAGGGGTATAATCTCATCCAAATCACCTTGATGAATGGGAGAACCTGCATTGAATGAGTTAGAATTCAGCACTAGCCCTTTAGGACCAGAAAACTGAATGGGAGGCTGTCCTAATATCTTCTGCCCCGGGGGAATCAAATCGTATTGACGTAGACTGTTGGTGGTTAAAAGAAATGACCGGCACATGTGCTCCACCGGTGCTTTGAAGATGGGCTCTGACGACTTGAGCTTCCTCCGTGGTTAAATTCGCATCCTTAAAAGGGGTGTTCTATGATAAAAAAGGATACCGATAAGCAAGAGCCTTAGAAATAAAATATTTACCTTCGAGAACGGGAAGCTTATCGTCATCAATATATTTTTCCGATATACCGGGAGGACATTCGACAAGGAAAAATTGATCTTCCCACGACATAGTCTTGCTAATACTATCACTAACCGGTCTCTTTATGAGGTTAGCGCTCCGTATCGACGACTCTGAGCTTTTAGAAAATCGGATCATATGATGGATGAGTTTAGGGCTTAAAGAACCCTGACCCGAAGCAAGCGTTAGGGTCTCCAAGCATAAAAGGTTGTATATGTGTTGGGTGAAAGTTGAATGGGAACTACCTTCAAATCAACTAAAATCCTATGTAAGAAAGGTGGGAAAGGAAGAAAGCCTCCATGCCAGATATGGATTGCCGAATATGCAAAATACCCTTCTGGAGGGTTCTTGAGAAAATATGGAGAAGTGGGTATCATAGCATCAACATTCGATATGCAGAAAGTATCCAATATGACATTCACGGAACGCTGGGAAGTAATTAAAGAAGGCTTCGGAGCGAATGCTTTCTTAGGACGCTGCCTTGAAATCTTTTGCCTTCGCCTTTGCACGACTTTTGCTAGACATGATTCTATTAGGTGATATCATTTCATCACAGTACCATTAGTACATATACTCCTTACACAATTGCATAAGTAACATTTATGAGTGGGTAGGGTATCATTATATATTGTTCACAAAGGAGCTCAATTTATCATAAGATATACCGAACTCAGGTGTTAAAAGCAATCAGGATTATACATAGTGTACTTTCATTGAATATCATGTAGGATTTTTATAGTAGGGAAGACACACATCCTATCACCATTAACACCACAATGGGACTACATTGGGTTTGGATAGTTTTAACGTTGTCAACGAATACTTAAGCAAAACACAAACGATGGAGGAGATCAACCCTAGTTATGTTGGAATCATTTCATCGTGTTTCGATGGCATATAAAATTGTTTCCTCCTTTTTTGTATATTGTGTTGTACATCGCGTTTCCTAAACGAAGTGACCTATAAAATGGGTGACTACTAATGCCGGGCATAAGTCATGTGAAAAGAGAAACTGTCATTGCCTAAACATATTTTTATTATTTTCCTAATCCCTAATCAATTCCCCCAACAATTTTAATGCATAGTTAAAATTTTGATTTATATAAAGAGTTAAAATATTCACATAGAATCGAACTTGGGTTTCCGAAAGGAAAAATTCGAATAGCTTCTCAGAAAAACAATAATCTTTTACGAGAATTTGACTTGCAGATGAAAGGAAGAAACGAGAGAGAAGAAGAATTTATGTTCAAATTTCGAGATCAATCCAAGCTGTACAGGCAAAAACCAGTCAATGCTCTAGATTAAGGAAGATCAAGAGAATCCGAAGTGACATCTCGGAAAAGACAAAAAAGCTTGACTTCAAAAGTTGAAAATACCCCTTCACTAAGTGGGGCAAATGTTACTACCAAAATTAACAATGAAATAGGTCGACGGTGAAGGGGTTCTGGATGATCAAGAGCTCATAGGAATCCTTCAGAAAGTAGGTTAAAATATTAGGAGTCAAGAATAGGGAGAAATGGTCCGAAAGCTAGATCAATCGAGACCTTCCTAAAGGAAAGGATCATAAGAGCTACATGATTTAACTGGCGGGATCTATCCGACAGAGTCAATCCGACAGGACCTTACCAATGGCATCAACCCGACAGGAGATTCTGCAGTAAAAAGGCATCCTGATCAAAAACCAAGAAAGATAAAGGCAAGAAATCCGCCAGTTGAGGTCCGGAAGGACCTTCGGTATGAAACTACCTAATACTGATACGTCAAGTGATTAAAACACCAGGAGCATCAAGCCAGAAACTCACATAAAGATCATCTGGAACCAGTTTTCAAGACACCTATTGTATAAGAACCGAAAGGTCGTTTTGATAAACAATAGACAAATCACTTAGAGCAATCTTCCGGAGCATCAGGCTATACCTGGAAATTCCACCGAAAAGTAGACCGAAATCTTGGAAGGGATAAAAGCTATCCAGACTAGTTTGTTTAGCACAAGCACCGACAGTGATTCCGAACTGGAAACTATCCACATACATAATGAGGGCAGGCTCCTCTAAGTATTCACGTGAAAACCGGAAGCCTATATCTGAAAGTCTATGACTGAGTGCACGCAACCGAGAACTGAAAACACCTTCCGAAGAGCTACAACGACAGCAAGCACATATCAATCTTGAAAAGGCTTCTGGCTAGCCGAAACCTCCATTGCGGAAGCTATAATTAACACTGCAAAATGGCCGGAAGTTAAAACATTCAAGGCTAAGGAAAAAGGCGGCCAACAAAGACTCCCGAAGGCCCACGGCCCAACAATGGAGGGGGCCTCAAGTTCCCTATAAATATGACCCCAGGGGTCATATTATGGGGGATCCAAAATTCTTGTACTCTTCCTCTTAAAAAAGAAAACCCCAAAAATGGAGATCGATTTGAGGATCTCTCCCATTCTATTCATGTAAGAAAAGTTAAAGGTTAATAAAGAGAAAATATATTCTTATGGTGTTTATAGTGAGTTTATCATACTGATTTTTAATTATTATTATTATTTCGATTTACAGTTCGGCCTCTATACATGCTTGGATTCGAACACTAAATCTATACCTATAGTTGGAGGAAACGAATCTTCCCTGTCAACTTAAACCCTTCCTATAAGCTTAGGCATTATCAATGAGCTTAGATTTCCCGGTGAATTTGGTCCTGACACCTAGAAATTGTAATTCGACCTAAACTCACGAAGGATAAGTGGACCGTCCCTCTTAGGTCCATTCCCGTCGACTTGATTCCAGTGTTGACGAAAAATACCGTTAACACAATTTGTGATTCGGTGGGTATGACGATGTGGCATTCAAAGTAAATGAAGGTGTGATCTGTTAAAAGGTATATTACGACCTCAAGCCTCATCAACCAGGAAATGACAAAAATCGGGCAGGTAGCATGGCTAAATGGGTTGCACCCAATTAGGGTATATTGTCACCATCTAGAGAATATCCATATTTGTTACTTTTTTCAATTCTGTATCTCCCGGGAACGGTTATGTTGGTATACCAACCGTAAGGTGACAATATATTTGGAACATTGAAGCGAAATGAATGGCCGGTTATGTGTGGCCGAATTACAAGATGTTCTTGTTGAACTCCAGTGTATCGCTTCTAGAGTACACTGATCGGAAGGTGATTCCATACTTTGTCATAGTTGGAAATCCATTAACCAATAAGAGCCCGCGGTTTTTGATTTTTTATTATATATGTAGAACGTGAGATGAAAGCATTCTACTAGATTGTTATTTACTTGATTTAGACGTTATTATAATATTAGGAAAGTATTGGTTTAGAAAAGAATGTTTTGGGTTATCATAAGGTAAAAACCATCTATGTTTATGTGTGGATCAGTCTTACAATTATCATTCCTTTGAAAAGGATTTTTGAAAAATTAAACTGAAATGATTGGAGTTTGCTCACACCAGTCACATGACTGACCTAGAGTTTTATTTTGTTTTGTTTTTCCCTAAACTCTTGGGTGCCTAAATTTGTACGGGAAGTCAAGTGGTCGGGATTTTTCAGATATACTTGGAGGAGCTCGGAGCATTAGGCTTCAGAGTTAGATATATATAGAGAGAGTTTATTTCTGCTGTGATATATATGTGATGTACCTGGATAATGTATGTAAGTATAAATACAGTTTTGTATTTCAAAATTATGCTATATAATATATTTTATTTGTTCCACTGCGAGATTCATGTTTACTCTGATTCTGTTGTTTTATTATCTTCTTCTTCTATTCTAAATTTATTCCTTTCTGTTTCTCACCCTCTAACTTTTTTCTATTAATGATTTGGAATTTCTGATACTTGAATAGTCTACATGGTGTTTATGTTGATTTTCAAGGTTGAAAATTCATGCTCCTTACAGTGGTATTAGAGCTGAAGGTTAAGTAAGTGATTACCCTTGGCTCTGTGGCGTGACTCAATAGAGATGCGGTTAGTAACACCCTAGATTGAGTTTGAGTGTATATATATGAGATAACGTATTTGTAAATTGATTAAAAATGGTTTTATATTATTTTGATTTGATTGTAAAGATTGAGTTTGAGTGTATATATATGAGATAACGTATTGGAAATTTTAAAATCCTTGGTGAATTTGGAAATGTTTTCCAAACATTGTAAAGATATTTTGAAGTAATTTCAAAATGGAAATGTTTTAAAAATGTGTTTTGAAGTGATATAGTATTGAACTCACTTCAATAGCTAGAATATAATTCTAAGTGACATTTTACTGCCAAAGTTTTTTTTTGAATTGTTTTAAGGAAACGAGTTATCAAAAATTCAAATGTTTTGAATTGCAATTATTATATATGATTTCAAACTGATTTGAAATAAAACCTAGGAAATTGAATTCAAAAATTAAAATTTAACTTATGAAGTTAAATAAATTGTAATGGTAGAATTGAATAAATAAGTTAGAATTTAACTTAAACTAAGTTAAATAAAATTGGGTTGGATTATAAATAATCTGGAATGGATTTGGAATTGAGATTGGAAGTGGAGTTTGAATTTGGCTTAAGTAAAAGAGAATGATTGGCTTGATTATAAATTGAGTGGAGATGGATTGGGATGACATTTGTATAAGCTGAATTGATAGCAAATGGAAGCGATAGAGTTGAATGCTCGACAAAAAGGTATGAGTTTATATTTTATCTGGGTATGAGATTTATGAGCCTGTTTGGCAAGCCGCTTGGCTGTTTGATTTTCTTTTTAATTAGAGAAAGCCTAGAAAGGCGAGTTGTAGTTGTATCAACTGAGTCATGCAAAGGAGACACTGGTGAAATTTTTCTGAAATTTAAGGTGTTAGAAAACTTTCAGAATTCTTGAAAATTTTCGTATATTTTAATTAAAATTGGTTGGTTCAGTTGAAACTGAAATTAAAAGGAGTGAACAAACTATTTTAATCTAGTTAATAAAGATTTTTTTAGCATTTTTCCTACCTTAGTAATTTCGGGGATGAAATTCTTTTAAGTAGGAAGAAATGTAACGTCCCAGATTTTGAGCGATTTAATAATTAATTCATTTAATTATTTTGAAATATTGATATGGTAATTTAAATGAGTTAAACTAAACTATATTGATATTTAAATTCTGAAATAGTCAGAAATAGTGGAATTGGCAATATTGAGTAAGTTAGACAATTCAAAGGACATGATTCAGTTTAGAATTTGAATTGTAATAGTGGAATCTATTGAATTGTATTTTTCTAATGGAAGAGATAAATGGAGATTTCATCTTATAGATTGGAAGGAATGTCCAAATCAAATTTTCAAATAGTCGTTATGGAATCGTTTATAAACCACAACGATTTATTTAATTAAATATTGGTTTCGAATTTGGACAAGATTTCTGAGACGTATAGTTAGTTAATTTATAAAAAAAAATTGAAAATTTTATTTTTGAAAATAAGCAACTGTTTATTTGGAGTATTTTACACCCTATATCAGTAATTTGGGATTTCACAGAATAAGTTAACTTGTTTGTATTTTTATATTTTTGGGATCGTTACACATTGCTCGTCACAATGATATTTTTATTTGTGTCGATAGCAGTCCATACAATTAAATAAAATTCCAAGCAACAGGTGCCAAAATCATTCAAATTTGAATAATATGATTAGTGTTAAGAGAAGCATACATGAACTAAAGTATGTATATAAACCAAAGAATAATCTGTCACCTAGAATGAAACTAAAGAGTTAACAATAAGTGTATAGGAAAACAATCGAATGTTAGAATCAAATGGAAACAAAACCAAAGTGAATAGTTAAATCAAAGCACACGGTTTTAGGAATACTTCATGGCTAAGCCTTCCAACGCCAACCTGTTTTGAATAGAAATAACGCAGACTAAATTTTAGTAACACGGCCTATTCTAACCTATGGCGTACTTCCCAATTCCTTAGTCCTTAAGTTTGCTCAAGCTTTAGCTTTAAATAAAAGCTTGTCTCAGTTATATATATGTGAGCACCAACGAACGGAAATGGCTTCAGTTTGGGTGAAAACAGAGAGCCTTTTTATTTTTAAATCTTATTTCTTTTTCTTTTTTTAAATCGTATGAGCCTTCTATAATCTTGAAACCAAATCAAGAAGCCTCATGTGCTTGAGAGCATCACGCTCATAGGTGTTTCGAATGGGTTGGTAATATTTCTATCACTAAGTTTCGAAAGGGCATGAACTAATATAGGTACATTAGGAAATGCAGACATCGAAGCTCGGGTGGAAAGATCCAGGATGAAGCTATCAAGGTAGATGGGAGGTACGAGCTTCAGGAAATGGGTATGGAGGGGTTGTATGTGGGAAGGTTGAGGAATGAAGACTAGACGCAGTAATGAGTGGAGAGGAACTGAGCATGGGGTGCACTACGGAAATGAAATGATGGTTAAGGGAGCAACGCTGGTTTTCAGAGACCGGAAAATGACAACCGCGGCTCGGGTTCAAAGCGACGATGTGGACTGCGAAGTGAAGGGTTGTTGCGGGGAGGCAATTGGCCAGAGCTCCGGCGAAGTGGTGAAGCGACGTAAGCAGTTTGGTGTCGCGAGTTGAGTTGAAACAATACTGCGAATGGGAGAAACAGAAGAAGAAAATAGCGGACGCACTTGCATGGAAAGTTTTGGAAAAATTATATAAGAAAATACAGGAGAAGGTTTGGTAATAGTGTGGACGTATGGTATGCGTACTGACGGTGTTGGGGTAGTTGCGTTGTTGGAGAGAAATATGTTGGCATTTGTTTCATTCGATTTCGTGGGAAGAAGAGAATAGGACGGGAGTAAAATTCACGGCATGGCGGTTTCTTGCTTATGGGTACTTGCGATTTTAAACTAATAACAGAGGGAAGGAGGAAGAAACACGGCGTGGGTTGAAGTTAGTAATGGGATGGTGATTTATAGGCTAAGGCCCAATATAAAAAAAAGGAAAAAGGGTGAAAATGTGAAGGGTGGTGAGTTTTGGAAATGGTGTGATTAAGTAGTAGGCGTGTCTTTAAACTCTAGAAGAGGGAGGTGTATAAGGGAACGGGTCAAGTTCTGTTTGAATGGTCTGACAACAACAAAATTGGTAAAACCCATATTTAAATATATATAAAGTCTAATTTAATTTAATAATGTATAAATTTGTATTGAGCATAACTAATTCATACCCGAACGAAATCGAACGAAACAGGTGTCGTTGGAATCACATCGAAGAATACAACACTATTAAACTGATTTGGAGTCATTTGGAGCTCGTTGCGATTTATGGTGGAATAAAACGCCTGATCCAATCAAATCAACCGTTTATCGTTATTCAACGATAAACGACCAATGTGAATAAACTCACTAACTTTGTCCATTTTTATAATTTTATAAACGTTATTCAATATTGATATAAATGATTGAATGCTGTGTGTGATGGTTGTTTGGATGGTTTGCAAATAAATTGGTTGAAATAATATATATAGTTTTAAATATAAATCATTAATTGGATATTGATTCCATTTATTTAAAATATTTCATATTGATATGAAATAAATGTTATTTTTGTTGATTAACATCTGTGGATGCAGGGAAACAGGTTGGAGGGATCCAACTGGATTGTTCAACAATTTTATTGTTGATTTTCATATATATATATATATATATATATATATATATATATACATACATACTTTATATGTTGTGATAAATAATCTGATGTTGATTATTGTGTGTTTTGGGATGTTTGGAAAACATTGACCTGAAATAATTGGCATCTAAATACTGTAAGATTTACTCGAATATATTAGGAAAGAAATTGGGGTTTTAAAAAGGAATTTCTATTTTAAAAATAGAAATTGAATTTCAAATGGACTAGAATATAATAACTTGTTTTAATTATATTAAAACAAGTAGTTTGATTTATAAATGATATTTATAAATGATATAGAAAAAATATTATTAAATTGTTTGGGATTGTAAATTCAGGAATGAATATAAAGGGGAAATGGACTTCGTTTTCAAAAGAAAATGATGAAATTATTTCGAGGTTCCAAATGTAAGTAGAATGGAAACAAGTCCATAGGAATTTATAATGAGAATTCAACAAAGTCAGATATTATTGAAATAAATTATTTTTAGAAAATATATATTATATAATTCATAATGTTATAAGATAATTAATATTGGGTTTAAACCCAATAATGTATAATCGAATATGTGATCGAGATCAAGTTATAGACTTAATATAAAATTAACAAGAAGTTGAATTGTAAATGGATTTTATAAAGTGGGATATGAATATGAATATGAATATAAATTTATAAAATAACTTAGTAGATAGAATTTTAATAGTAATGGTATTTATTATTTAAATCAGGATTTGATTTAATAAAACGAGTCCAGATTTCTATAAAGGAATAATATTCGCGCTTTAAAGTGAATAATGATTTAATACAAACGGTTTGCCAATTTGAATGCTTAAAAAGGGATTTGGTGATGTTTTGGTAGTGATAAATTCAAAAGTGAATTTAGAAATGAAGTTAACCTGAAATGGTATACTATTTCAAAGATCAGACCGATAATTGAATGGAGATTATTCAGAAGAGAGTTATACGTTGGAATTCAATTCTATCGAATTTAGGAAAGTACCATTTACTTTTCGGTTATAATCAAGATTTATTTATTTACCTAATTAATTGTTTATTTAAATAAAAGTTATATTTTGAAATTTAATATTTCAAAAGCAGAGATTATAACGTTATCTTTATAATCAAAGATTTCCGTGAATAAGTGGATTCGTAAAATTGAATATGAGAGTTGTGTAAACAGTTTTGTAAATAAGAAAATAGGAAAACGAAATTAAGTAAATTAGAAACTGACTGGAGCTAGTTATGTTGAATGGCTTTCTGAGTACCGATCTGATGTTGAGTTCGTCCTTCGGGGTTAATACTTAGGGAGTTGTTCTCTTACTAGTTTAAAGTTAGAGACTAATTGATATAGAAGAGTTAAGATGCGTGAATAAGAAATAGAAATGTTTTTCCGATGTTAATGAGAAATATTTTCTGAAATATTGGAAATAAATAGTTTAAAATAGATGGAAACATTTTCCAAGGAATTGTGAGAGACTAAGCTAGTTGGGAAATTATTTGGGTAAAGATAATTAAGGAAAATTGGAAAATGAAATGATTATTGATAAACCTATTTAAAGTGGCTCACTGTTGATTGATAGTTGATCAATAAAATTTCCATTTGCAAATAAGATCGTTGTTTGTGTACATGTTTTCATTGATAGTTAAATAACCGACTATCAAAGTGTTTGACCCTTTTTCCGTTGTCAATACGGAGAGACCGGGATCAGATTTACTATCTGAAAACCACTCCGTATGGGCGTTAGCATTGCGAATCATTTTTATGAAGATAATTGGAGACGAATATTATGCAAGGGCTGTTCTGGCGATCCTAGGTAAAAATTGCCTAAGATGGATTTACAGAATAGTGCCTTCGGTTTGTCCAGTCCCAGGACAATGTGTATGGACGAATGTCTGACAGAGTATATCTAATAGATCGCGTAAGTTGATCGCTTCAAACGTATTTACGTTGGTGGCGGAGAAATTCGTTTCTCTTAGCTTTATACCCATGATATTTTTGAGGAAAACAATTTGTGATTTGGCGGGTATGACGATGTGGCATTCAAAGTAAATGAAGGTGTGATCTGTTAAAAGGTACATTACGACCTCAAGCCTCATCAACCAGGAAATGAAAAAAATCGGGCAGGTAGCATGGCTAAGTTTGTCGCACCCAATTTGGGTATATTCTCACCATATAGAGAATATTAATATTTGCTACTTCTTTCAATTCTTTATCTCCCGGAAACGGTTATGTTGGTATACCAACCGTAAGGTGACAATATATTCGGAACATTCAAGCGAAATAAATGGCCGGTTATGTGTGGCCGAATTACAAGATGTTCTTGTTGAACTCCAGTGTATCGCATCTAGAGTACACTGATCGGAAGGTGATTCCATACCTTGTCATACTTGGAAATCCATTACCCAATAAGAGCCTGCGGTTTTTGATTTTTATTATATATGTAGAACGTGAGATGAAAGCATTCTACTAGATTGTTATTTACTTGATTTAGACGTTATTATAATATCAGAAAAGTATTGTTTTAGAAAAGAATGTTTTGGGTTATCGTAAGGTAAAAACCATCCGTGTTTATGTGTGGATCGGTCTTACGATTATCATTCCTTTGAAAAGGATTTTTGAAAAGCTAAACCTAAATGTTTAGAGTTTACTCACACCAGTCACATGACTGACCCAGAGTTTTATTTTGTTTTGTTTTTCCCTAAACTCTTGGGTTCCCAAATTTGTCCGGGCAGTCATGTAGTCCGGATTTTCCAGATATACTTAGAGGAGCTCGGAGCAGGAGGTTTCAGAGTTAGATATATAGAGAGAGTTTATTTCCGCTGTGATATACATGTGATGTACCCTGAAAATGCATGTAAGTATAAATACAGTTTTGTATTTCAAAGTTATGCTATATTATAATTTTTTTCCTTTTCGCTGTGAGATGCATATTTACTCTGATTTTGTTCTATTGTTATCTTCTTCTTCTATTCTAAATTTTTTTCTTTCTATTTCTCACCCTCTAACTTCTTTCTATTAATGATCTGGTATTTCTGATACTTGAATAATCGACATGGTGTTTATCTTGATTTTCAGGGTCGAATATTCCTGTTCGTTACACTTTCTCATTCGAGTTATCAATTTTAGAAAAAAAATTGTTTATAAGGATCCAAGTCGTTAAAATTTTCTTATCAAGCTATGTCAATGCAAATCATAAAGACCATATTATAGTGTTCAAAACATCTAATTTGGGACTGTATTGAACTTTTGGTTCAAATAACATATACAAATAACTTTAAGTTGTTAAAATTTATCCTTCAATAGAATATATAAATGTAAATATATTAGTAGGATACAACTCATTTTGAAAATTTTAAAATATTTGTATACATCATCAATGCCCCATATGATCTAAATTGTTTAAGAAATGCAATGTTATTATTTCATACAGTTTCAATATTGCTTTAGGCTCTTAAATTATGAATTATTTCAAGTTCATTGACTGAGGAACTTTAGGTTCCTATGCATATATATATATATATATACACACACACACACACACACACATATTTATATCAAGTTTATTAATTTAACTTCTGGTTCTCAATCTTTTTGCATACTTATAATCTAGAAGCTTTTACATTCTTCCAAATTAGGAAAAACTGTCAAGAATTCAAGCTTGTAAACTTTGATAAAAAGTTTTTTTTAATCATAATTCAAGACTTCAGGTCTCAGAATTTGAGCTATACAACTTCTAGTTTTAAAAAAAATTCTTTGCACAACTTTAGGTTGTCATTCTAGCCCTTTTATTTCTTCATTATATTAGATATTATTTTCTAAATACAGTGAATAATAATACATATGTTTATTCTTATTCCAAACACAAAAATACATCATTTAGCTTACAATAATTAATGCATTTAAAACATTTATGACAAAATATATTACCATAATGATACATTTAATGCATTTATTACGAAACAGTGGATATAACCGTTATATGGTCCAAATATATGAATCAAATAAATAAATTTTTCTTAAATCAACAAATAAAATTTTGATCTTGCTACAATATTGATCAATGATAAAACTAAAATGAACAACTTAAAGTCAATAATCATATTTTCTTAAAATACCACATATATGCATAATGTATCAGAAATTGAGTAAAAGCATGGAATCATAGAACCAAGATTTGGCATTATCTAATATAAATGATTCGAAAACTTGCAGATCTATACATAAAATTCACAAATATTAAAAAAAGATTACATGTCTTAGATTCAAATTATTTCTCTCGTATGGAAATTGCATGTTTTTGGAAGAATAAATCATTACATAATTTTAGAGAATTAAGATTATTCCAAAAAACATTTCGTAATTTTATTTTCATTGTACAATCAATATAAAGATCCTTTTTTTTTAACAGCAAGAAGACCTTTATTACCACTAAAAATTACAAAGATATACAAATTCAATTTCTAGCTATACATCTATCACAAAGTTATATAGCGAACCTAACAATTTATACAATACTGAGAAAAAAACACTCCAAATATACAAGAAAACCAGAAAAATATTGAAACTCCACTTCAAACTGAGAAAGCTTGCCATAATCACCAAACCATCAGAAAATTTCCGGTCCATCCATTCCAACAGATCATCTCAAATCTGATGCAAGACTTTTCATGATTTTCTTGTGTACCACATTGTAAACTGCACTTGCATTTTGAACTCCTAATCCAAATACTCTTTTATTCCTCTCAGCCCATACCTCATAAACAAATTTCTTGAGTATGTTTAATAGCAACTTTGTTCTTCTACTCTTCCATCTTGTTGCTTTATAAACATTGTACCATTCAATCTTACTATCAGTTGAAGGCCTATGAAAACAACCATTTGCAAGGAGTTTCACCCAAATCCGATACGTGTAACTACATGCAAAGAACAAATGAGTATTTGTTTCAACTGATGATTTACATAACACAAAATCATTTGGAGCCACACCAATCGTAAGCAATTTATCCTTTGTATTGATCGCGTTAGCCATAACCTTCCATAATAGTAGATTTTCCTTAGCCGAATTACCCATACTCCATAATCTCTTCGCCCATGGAAACGACTGCTTTGCACCTTGAAGTATTGAATATACAAGCTTAATACTATGTGATTTCCCATTCCATGTTATACAACTATTACCATTAACTTAAAAGGCCTCTTCCAATTCAACCCATAAATTTCTCAAAACAGTAGAGCTAGTGTATGGAAGAACCAGACTACCATCACGAATGAAATCACTTACAACAACATTTTCAAAAATACCAGGCTGTCTTCGCAAATTATAATCAACCACAGTACTTAAAATTAAACCAGACTTAGACCATGGAGTATTCCAAAATGACAGTTTATCCATGTACTTATAATTGAACAGAATGAATGGTAGAAAAGTGCTCCTCAGATTAAGAATACTCCTCCAACTCCAGCTATAACTATTCGGCACATCCATAGTCCAAAAGTGTTTTTTACCAATCAAATTCCCCTTGACCCACTTTTTCCAAAGATAGTTATCCATATTAAATAGCTTATCATAGTAACAAGAAATTGCAGCTTTGTTCCATAAAAAGAGTTTTGTAATACCTAAACCACCTTGCATATTATCATCAAATAGCTTGTTAAATGAAATTGGAATCATTTCCCGAGAAAAAGGATCCCCATTCCAAAGAAAATTATTGAGAGCTCCTATTATCATGTTAATAAGCTTGACTGGCAGCACATAATGTCTTGTCCAGTAAGTAGTCGTTGCCATAGCCACAGATTGAAAAGCAGTCAGATTTCCCTCTTATGATAGTTTACACGAGGGCCATTGCTTCAATTTTTCTATAATTTTCTCAAACAATGGAACACATTTGTCCTTTGTAATCCTTGAGTTTATTAATGGAAGTCCCAAATACTTCAAATTAATAGACATCTCTAATAAACCAGACAAAGAGATCAAATGATTCTTCTCATTAGCAGATAAACCGGCTATTAGTATATGTGACTTATTAAGGTTTATCCGTAATCCAGTAATAGAATAGAAAATGTGCAATGTCTCCGTAATGCAACATATATTACTTTCAGTGGGCTTTGTAAAAATAACTAAATCATCAGCCAGAAGTAAGTGAGTTATCAAAGGAAACTTACATTTCAAATGCAATTCCAATTTCTTCCTCTTAACTTGATCAATAAAAAGTGAATTGAGCAATTCCATTACTATGATAAAAATATACGCAAAAATTGGATCACCCTAACGTACTCCTTGTGTTCCTTTAAAGAACCCATGTAATATGCCATTTCTAGCAATCGAAAATCTTGGTGTTGAAATATAGGAGTGAATCTAAGCAATAAAGAGTATAGGGAAATCTATTACTTAAATAGTAAAACAGGAAGTACTCAATGCTGACGTGGCCTTACTAGAATATCTCAGTTCAAAATACAGCATATTCCTACGCTGTCTGCCATTTCAAAAATGAACAACACCTGTTCCACTTTCGTTTTTGTCAACTCCCTGCCCCCAAAATCAAGTAACCGCCTTTACCTCTTATTTCTTCCTGTCAAAATCGTAACTAATATTTACCCTTTCCTGACTCACTTCATTCCTTTTGCATCGCCCAGTTCACGATTTCAACTTTTTCGCTCAATCGCGATTTTGTTATCCTGCTCTAACTCCTATTATTCGCCTCCACCACTCGCTTCTTCCTCCAAATTCAACACATGCGCGACTTCTACTGCATAGCCACTTTACTACCAAACTATGGTAGTCTTCTGTCGGTGTCCCATCGTTGGTCGCTCAAAGGTATTGAATTTTTGTTCTTCTCTTCATTCTAAACTTATTCATACATCCATCTTGCCCTGGACGAAGATTTTTAAGATGTGGTAACAACTGTACGAATGTTATGCAACTAGATCTGTTATTTTGTTCTTCCAATATTGCAACCTTTTTTACATTTACGTTATTCTTAAAAAAGAAAAAAAATACAAATAAACAATCAAATAAGGTGATTATTGGAAGTATGCCTAATTTATTGTCTACAGTAAATCGAAAATCTAGCTCATGGTACTTTGTCATTGTTTGCGTTTTATACTGATGCATTTCCCTCATCACAACGTAGCAATATACTGCACTGCGGTTTCCCTATGTAAAATTTAATCATGTTTAAGTTTTAAAAAAAATCATACATACGTTACCAATATTTCAACAGTTGAGTGTATCTCATTCAATTCAGGACTACTGCGCCCGATCTTCTAAAATGGTATTCTTGGCTGATATAAATTTTTTCCCACTTGACTTGGTTATGTAATGTATTATTACTTATTGGTTTGTATTTGGGTCAGTGTAAGGTACTATGCCATTAGACGTCATACATCATTCCTATATTTTAAGCTTTGTGTACAAACAATGGGAGTTTTTAGACTGTACTGAATTTGCTAAAACTGCATTATATAACAGATAGATGTCATAACATATCACTTAAATTCTTGTTTTATTTCCCTGCATAAATGCTTTTACGACTATGATCTTTAATTTTAATTCTTCCATCAACTGATATAATTGAACTCCATGTCTTTTGATGCAAATCCACGTACTTTGAACCGTTTTAAAAATAGTAAATGTTTGTGCTTTTGTTGTTTTGTTTAAAGATGCATTATGTCAGACCTTACTAATACCCATGTATAAAAACATTTCATTAATTATTTAGCTTGACAACTTTAAAACCATAATTTTGATTATGACCATATCAACTATTTCCAATACATGAAGGAATGGACCTACAATCATATTAGGATATGCTTCATTACCTTCATTTTCAATACATAGTTCAAGTTGTACTAGGTTTACTTTGTCATCATGTTATTTAAAGAGTTTACGTTCTCCATCTTGTCTTTTTCTTATTTTCTAATATTAAATTGCTGAGTCAAGGCATAAGTTCTAATTTTTGGAGACATGTGGCTTTTATTGGGAATAACAGTTTAAATGATACCACATTCTTTTGGCTATTCAAATTCACCTCTTTTCTCTATTTAATGACATTGTACTCTATTATTTGAAAGAGCCTGGTACATAAATCAATTAGATATCACATTCTATGTGGTTCACCTGCTGTTCAACAATGATCACTGCTGAAATATATTTAGCCTGGCAATACTAGCCCATCATGTTTTAATTGGTAACACCATTATTTAAACATAATGGTAAAATTCATCGCCTCTTGGCTTTAGCACGCATTTTCAAACATGACATACAGTGACATCCTGTGCATATCCCAACTTTTTCTCTATTTTATTTCATTATGTTTGATCGCATTATTTCTCTTTTGAAGGCATTAGATACTACGCATGAAATTGTTGCGTGGACTCCATGCCATCGGGCACCGAACGAGCATCTCCTTCAGATTTTTTTCCCTAATGCCAACTGCAGTTTCCGCACGTTTTCATCAACCTAATTTGTAGTTATCTACTCTTCCTCAATTTTGATGAACCCTAATTGCTTCCAATCTTTTTTCACCTAAATTTTTAACTTTTGTTACATTATCATACATCGTCGTCATTCACAACTGATTCAGGTTGCCTACACCGGTGAATGCATTGAATATTGCCGGCTATTTTGATTTCACTATCATCAGGTATATCAACAACTTTAATGAATTTGTCCTACTATATTTTTTAATATGTGCACTGTTTACATTTTTGAAGTTACTGCACACATGTATGTGATTATTCACTGATGGCTAACTGTTTTCTACCTTTTCCAATGTATGCTAACTTGAAATTTGTTCGTCGATTTATGCATTATAATTAATTTTGAGTTCTTTTCATCCTTCATTGTTGATAGAAATCTCTGTTATCTATCGAGATTGATGATTCCATAAAGTAGTCTGAGTTTGAATTACCAATACTAAGCAGTCTCTGATTTCCTTGTTGAAAAATTAAACTTGACTTTGGGCTATTAGTTTGGGCTATTGGTTTGGGCTACAAATAAAGAAGAAGAGCTAAAGAGAAATCTAGAGCATGAGAAATATCTAGATATATATTGTAACACCCCACACCCGCTAAGGTCACTTACTAAGGGAATGCCTTAACTTCGGTGGAGCATTTTAAGTGAATATAGAACAGAAAAATTACAATAAGACAGATATAAATACTTGAAAATCTAAAACATCATTTCATTGCAGCAGAAGGTAAACATGTTTAATTACAACACCATAAAACATTCAAGTACCAAATATCCATCCTGATAAAAGCATAAGTACATAATCCCACTACATAACTAATAGCCATAATAGAAAAGATAAGTTGGGCTTTACATCACGGTCCAAGCTCCAAAAGATAGATAAAGAAATCTGATCAAAGCCCACTAGTGCTAGGCCCAAACTGAGGACCTGAGGGGGAAAAAGATAAAAACAACGGGGTCAAACATAAGTCTGAGTGAGCCCTATAACTTTAACAACACAATCATTAAAGTAATAAGGGTATGATATAAACTTGGTACGGTGATGACTGGGGATAAATGACTACACTAAGTAGCCAACTAGACATAGGATAAACTAAGATAACGGTAATGACGCATCTACCCACCCAAGGGTAATTACTACACTGCACCACACCAGTCATTCCTACTTAAAGATTGATCCCACCCAAGGACTTAGAAAATTTTCCCAGTAGTTTCGTGTACCCCTAGCTGACTACATAGGTGGCGTCTTCCCCTATCTCCACTAGGTGTACCCACTACTCCCCAAGCGATCGGCTCCCTACCGTAGATACCCGTGCTGGCCCCACAGCGGGGTGTATCACTCCCCAAAGTGGCAACCCGATACAATCAATGGTGCACGGCTTATATCTACACGATGCAACAACGTCTTACCTACCAGCCCGGGTCCACACACGCATATGAAACCTGTTGGACTTGCGTTACCACCGCTAACCCGTTTTGGCCTCTAATAGTCAAGCCCAGTACGCATGTCCCGTCCTCGACATGGGTCGAGCCCAATAAGATACATATGGGTTACTGGTTGAAATGGCCCCCCACAAGCTACCCACCTAAGCTTGTCCCTTTATCTAGTGCATCCCACTTAACCCTTTAATCATGTTTAATTACATGTTTCCACTTGGTTAAGTATTCTAATCGTATTTTCTATTGCCACCCAAGGCAACCCACTAGATTTCCACATGCCACCCAAGGCACTCACTTGATTTCCACATGCCACCCAAGGCACCCACTTAACCCTTCATGACGCACTACATGCTTATCTGGTTAAGCGTTTCTTAATTGATTAAGAACGTAACCGTTGTAAAGACCTCTCACATTAGACTATCTTTTATGGCAGCTGGATTTGCCGGTCGGGTCCGGGCAGCCTTACGCCATAACCGAGTCTAACCTCGTGTCTTTACACTTGTCACGTATTCAGTTTGTGCCTAAGACCTCTCACATTGGGCCAATCATTTGTAGCCGCTGGATTTGCCGGTCGGTTCCGGGCAGTCTTATGCTACAAAAGGGTCCAACCTTGTGTCTTAGTCGATTAATTACACCTAATTAAACCCCCCCATAATTTGTATTAATTATCCCTAATTAATTACAAATTTAACGATGTACATAATTGACTCAATTATGTCCATCCACTTTATCGTATGCATAATCATACCAACTTCACACCATTTCATTAACATGAATATTAACCCCATCGTTCCCCACGTAATTCGCTAACACGACATAAAAGGGAAGATTCATCACAAATACAATGGGTTCAACTTGCATAACATTAGCATCAACATGGGTTTTAAAGGTGTCAACATGCATATAGCATCAAACCCAACTAGCATAAATAACCAACCCAAACTTGCATGAATCACATATGTCATAAAGAGGGTAACTTGCATAAGCTACTTATGTCATTAAAAGGGGTAAACTTGCATATGTATGTATGACATACAAAGGGGTTAACTTGCATATGTATGCATATCATCCAAAACTTGCATATGTTACTTGCATATAATCAAACACCAAACTTGCATAACATGTCATATATGAACTTGCATATAATCAAACACCAAACTTGCATAACATATCATATATGAACTTGCATATAATCATACACCAAACTTGCATAATCATGGTGTCATAATGGATCAATGTTTATCATAGTGATTTGCATAACTAGCATCATGAACTCATAGCATATGACCTGCATAACTTGCATAACATCATGATCACATAGCATATGACTTGCATAACTTGCATAACTTGCATAACACATAGCATATGGCTTGCATAACTTGCATAACATCATGAACACATAGCATATGACTTGCATAACTTGCATAACACATAGCATATAACTTGCATAACTTGCATAACATCATGAACACATAGCATATGATAACATAACTTGCATTGATCCACATTCATAGCCATAACCTCATTATATCCTATCATAATCATTTCAACAATTGGTCATTAAGGCTATAGAAACTCACAATTTGTTGATTAGCACTCCTAAGAAGAAGATTAAGTTGCTAGAGTTGATTAGAAGTTGATTTGAGAAGCTATCTTCCTCTTTAAATTGATGGAGGCTCCTTCAAGTTGCATTTTGACGGCATAACGATGTTGTATCTATTTTTAGTATGAATTAGAGTAGTCTTAGGGTGTATTTATAGATTAGTTAGGTGTTTTAGGCCATTAGATTAACCCTAAATCAGATTAGAGCCGTCAGATCTCGTCACTAGCCCTAAAACGTAGCCCAAACCCCATCAGGTTGCACCCAGGTCACACAGACCGACAAGGGGGGTCGACCCCTGGGTCGACCCCTAGGGAGGGGGTCGACACCCATGTCGACCCTAGGGTCGACACCCTCTGCCAGGCGGGAATTTTCCCGCCTCTTCTGAAATGTGAAATTTTTGTATTTAAATCTGTTTTGAATTTTCTGAAAACTTCTTCGGGCCTTAACTAGGTCATACGGACCCCGATTTTCGAAAACTCGGACTCTATTTCGCGTATTTTTCCGAGACGAACGCAATGACATAGCCCGTTTCCCCTGATTCAGATTTTAAAATTTAATTCTGCCCTGTTTTATATTATAGCAAGTTATTCAACATACGGGGTGTTACATTCTCCCCTACTTAAAGGATTTCGTCCCCGAAATCTCTAAGTCAAGAAGAACGTATCCTACCAACCAAACAACCATCTACTCAAACCATCAAACACTGGAATCCATTGTCCTTAGAGTTTCTAATGTTGTATGAACATATGCAAAGAGTGTGTGTATATGTTCCCTGTTTAATGCAAAATCAGGCGGTCTACTGATTCAGTTGACCTCCTAATGCAAACCATGATTGTGCCATGCATCCAATATGTATGCGAAAGAACCCTATCGACACATACGATTTCTACATGAGTGCACAATCATTCACCAAAATGCATCATCCATATGATAACACAACCATTATACATCCATTAATATAGCTACCTACACACAATTATATGCAATATGCAATATGAAGTGATTGAGCCGATCTAGTGTCTAAAGTGTGTGTATATGCATCCACGAGCAACCACTAGCAACCACTTGCATCCACACGCATCCATCAAACATAACATGTCTCAAACACATGTTTTAACCATAGGTTTACCCTATCTAAAGGTCAAAGATACTAATGAGAGGACATACTAAAGATAAGATAAGTACTAGACAAACGATAAAGGAGAAGTTAAAAGACATACCCTCAAAAAGGAATGGGTACAGTGAACGCATCTTCGCTTCTGTCTCCCAAGTAGCATTGCTCTCATCCTCTCCCCATTGCACTTTGACTAGTTGTACCTCTCTGTTTCTCAACTTCCTAATCTCTGACCCAAGGATGCGGGTAGGAGCTCGTCGAATAGTCGCATCACGCTCTACCTCCACTTCTCTAAGTAAGCTCGACTCTACCACCTCTGCGGTCTCATGTAGGCACTTCCTCAAATGTGACACATGGAATACGTCATGTACCCCACTAAGTCTCTCGGGTAAATCCACTCTATATGCCATCCATCCAATCCTTTCCTTAATAGGAAACGGTCCTACAAATCTTGGAGCTAACTTCCCAACGGACCCAAAGCGAACAACATTCCGTAATGGAGATACTTTGACAAAGACCATGTCCCCAACGTCAAACTCCAGATCCGTCCTTCTCTTATCCGCGTAAGATTTCTGCCTATCTTGCGCCGCTTTCATCCTTCTTCGAATCAAATCAATCTTTTCCGAAGTCTCTCTAACCATATCAGGCCCAAGCAAGATCTTATCCATAGATTCCCACCAACATGTAGGTGATCGACAAGGCCTTCCATAAAGAGCTTCGAAAGGAGCCATACCAATACTGGACTGAAAGCTGTTATTATTTGCGAACTCCACCAATGGAAGATGCTCTTCCCATGTACCTCCAAAATCTAAGATACAAAGCCTCAAAAGGTCTTCCAGAACACGATTCACCCTCTCGGTCAGGCCGTCCGTCTGAGGATGATATGCGATGCTCAAACACAACTGAGTCCCCACTGCTTCTTGCAAACTATTCCAGAATTCGCTAGTGAAGATGGGATCTCGATCGCTCACTATGCTAGAGGGTACACCATGCAATCGAACTATTTCTCGAAGGTAAACTGAAGCTAGCCATGGAGCAGTCCTCTTGCTCTTCACGGGTATGAAATGGGCGCTCTTAGTAAGTCTGTCTACCACAACCCAAATTCCCGTATTACCCTTCCTCGATCTCGGTAAACCATCAATAAAACCATCGAGACGCTATCCCACTTCCATTGCGGAACTACCAATGGGTGAAGCAACCCACCAGGTTTCTTTTGCTCCGCTTTCACTTATTGGCACACCAAGCATCTAGCGACATACTTGGCCACATCTTTCTTCATACCGGCCCAAAAGAAAACTCGCTTCACGTCTTGGTACATCTTGTAACCACCGGGATGAATGGTCATCTTAGAACGACGCGCATCATCAAGAATAGTCTTCCTCAAACCCTCGTCTTGCGGTACACAAAGTCTACCGTCTCTACGCAAGCACCCCCTATCGTCTAGGGTGTACCTACTCAAATGGCTGGACGACGCCCCCCTTATGAGCCTCCCTACCAACTCAACCAACTGTGGGTCGTCCCGCTGTGCCTCGCCAATCCGTCCCAAAAGAGTAGGCCTGACCTCTAAAGATGCTATCTAACCGGGTATAAAGTCAACGGAAGGTCTGAAATCAAACATCAAGATAAATTCCAAGCTTCGTCGTTCCACGAACAATGGACTCAAGGACAACCTTTTTCTACTCAAGGCGTCCGCCACCACGTTACCCTTGCCATGGGTATACGCTATCTCGAAATCATAGGATGCTAAGAACTCCATCCACCTTTGCTGTCTCAAGTTCAAATCCTTCTGAGAAAACAAGTACTTCAATGATTTGTGGTCAGTGAACAATTCGAACCTCTCGCCAAGAAGATAATGGCACCAAATCTTAAGCGCAAAAACAATAGCGGCCAACTCTAAATCATGGGTAGGGTAATTTTTCTCATGCTTTCTCAACTGCCTTCCACCGTAGGCTATTACCCTTCCCTCTTGCATTAAGACTGCGCCCAGTCCTATCCCACAAGCATCGGTATAGACAACAAATGGCTTACTCCCATCTGGCAACACTAAGACTGGAGCTGTGGTTAAAGCTCTCTTTAACCGTTGGAACGCATCATCACAATCTACGTCCCATGCGAAGACTAGATTCTTCTTCGTCAAGCGAGTTAATGGGGCTGATATCTTCGCGAAGTCCTTGATAAACTTCCTATAGTAGCCAGCCAACCCCAAGAAACTCCTCACCTCAGTAGCATTCTTCGGAACCTTCCAATCTTGGATGGATACTACCTTCGCGGGATCCACAGCTATCCCTTCCTTGGAGACCACGTGTCCCAAGAACCGCACTTCCCTCCTCTAGAAGTGACATTTTGAGAATTTAGCCTTAAGGCTATGCGCTCAAAGAGTCTCCAACACTTCCCTAAGATGTAGGGCATGCTCTTCTTCACTCTTAGAAAAGACTAAGATGTCATCCACAAAGACCACCACGAACTTATTAAGGTACTCCCTGAACACCCTACTCATCAAATCAACAAAGTATGCAGGGGCGTTCGTCAAACCAAATGGCATCACCAGCCACTCATAGAAACCATACGGAGTCCTAAAGGCGGTCTTGTCTATGCTATCCTCAGCCACCCTCAACTGATGAAACCCCGTGGCTAAGTCCAACTGCAAAAATACTGAAGCGCCAACCAACTGATCAAAAAGATCGTCGATCCTCGGCAATGGGTGTCTATTCTTCTTTGTGAGCTTGTTGAGTTCTCTATAGTCTACACAAAGTCTGAGGGACCCATCCGCCTTCGTGGCAAAAACTACTGGAGCACCCAACTCCGATATACTTCGTCTTAGGAACCCCTTCTCAAGCAACTCCCCTACTTGCTTATGGAGTTCCCTCCTCTCACGAGGAGCCATGTGGCGCACTGGTAATGATACTGGTTTAGCATTGTCCACCAGATATATTCGGAAGTCTATCTCCCGCTTCGGAGGTAAGCCCTTCACCTCCTCAAACACATCCGAGTATTCCCGGACCACTCTAACAGATTGCAAACTCTCGACCGAAGCGTCAAGCGATTCAAGATAACTTAGCATAACAGAATCCATGGGATTACAAGAGATCTCGAGAGTGTTCCCCAAGCGGGTCATGAGCCTAACCACTCTCCTTTCGCAATCAAGAACGACACCATTACTGGATAACCAGTCCATGCCCAAAATCAACCCATAGCCCGTGAAGCCCAAAACAAAAGCATCACATCTAAACTCAACGCTAAGTATAGAAATCTTCAAACCCAAACATATCATGGACAAATAAGTGGAGCCCCCAATTGGGTTTGAAACAACCAAGGGATCATCTACTAGACTGGTGTCTAAGTGTAGTGACTCAACTAATGATGATGAGATAAACGAATGCGATGCGCCAGAGTCAAACAAAGTACGGACAGGATGATCAAACAGAAAAACCAGACTTTCAACGGAAATAGTTCTACCTCTTTCCTGAATCAGTGGAACCGTGAGAGCCTGAACTTGCCCCCTTGCCTGACCTGGTGCCATAAGAGCTTGCATCTGTCCCCCTGAGGTAGATCCCGTCCTTTGCCCCTTCTTAGGGCAATCCTTCACTAGATGCCCTGCTTCTCCACAGTGGAAGCAGCCCGTCTTCTTCTTCCGACAATCTTTGCTTAGGTGGCCTGGTGTCCCGCAATTGAAGCACTTCTTCTTTCCCTTGCCACCGTTGCCTTTCCTACCCTTGTTTTGCTGTTGCTGTTGAGGTCTCTTTTGATCTCCTTTCTTCTCGGGTGCCTTATTAGCATTGGGACCCTTCTCTTCCTCATGCATGAGTGCCATGTCTACTAACTTCTCAAAGGTGGCCCCCATAGGGATGTGAGTCATAGCCAATCCATGCATCGGTTCATTTAAGCCCTTAATGAACCTCAAAGCCTTCTTCTCCGGTGTATTCACCATGTCCATGCCAAACCTTGCCAATTGATTAAACTTGTTGACATATTCCTTCACTGATAGGTTTCATTGCTTTAGAGTCAAGAACCTTTCCATATACAAGTTTTCTTCCGCCCTTGAAAGAAACTTTGCCATAAATCTTTGCCTGAAATCCGCCCAAGAGTCAACAGGGCGCTCTCCATTAGTGACCTCCCACCAGAATGAGGCCTCTCCCTTCATTTACCAAGCAGCTAACTTGACTTTCTTTCCTTCTTCCATCTCAAAGATATCTATCAACTCTTCCACCTCCTTAAGCCAATCTCTAGCTTCCACAAAAGTTTCTGATCCTTGAAAAGGTTTCCCTCCCATAGCCTTAAAATCCTTGCAAGTCTTAGCAAAAGTATCCGTACGAGGAGGAGGAGGAGGAGGAAGATCGGGTGCTACTGTTGGTGGAGGAACATTTGCTGGACCCGCAGTGGCGGCCCTAGCCTCCATCAATCTCCTATACCATACTGGTATCGTCACACCCTCCAGAAAGTTAAGATCTTCAGCCATGCTGAAACGAAAAAGGAAAGATTCAAAACGGAGAATTCGAAAGATAAAGATATGACTATTAGGGATTATGCTTTTCTTTCAAAAACTTTTCTCTTAAAAGACATGTTTTTGAAAATACTTCTTCCAAAAATGTTTTTAGAAAAATAGTTTTCTAAAAATTTTATCTGTTCTGGTAACCTGGTTCTGATACCACGTGTAACACCCCACACCCGCTAAGGTCACTCACTAAGGGAATGCCTTAACTTCGGTGGAGCATTTTAAGTGAATATAGAACAGAAAAATTACAACAAGACAGATATAAATACTTGAAAATCTAAAACATCATTTCATTGCAGCAGAAGGTAAACATGTTTAATTACAACACCATAAAAGAGTCAAGTACCAAATATCCATCCTGATAAAAGCATAAGTACATAATCCCACTACATAACTAATAGCCATAATAGAAAAGATAAGTTGGGCTTTACATCACGGTCCAAGCTCCAAAAGATAGATAAAGAAATCCGATCAAAGCCCACTAGTGCTAGGCCCAACCTGAGGACCTGAGGGGGAAAAAGATAAAAACAACTGGGTCAGACATAAGTCTGAGTGAGCCCTATAACTTTAACAACACAATCATTAAAGTAATTAGGGTATGATATAAACTTGGTACGGTGATGACTGGGGATGAACGACTACACTATGTAGCCAACTAGACATAGGATAAACTAAGATAACGGTAAAGATGCATCTACCCACCCAAGGGTAATTACTACACTGCACCACACCAGTCATTCCTACTTAAAGATTGATCCCACCCAAGGACTTAGAAAATTTTCCCAGTAGTTTCGTGTACCCCTAGCTGACTACATAGGTGGCGTCTTCCCCTATCTCCACTAGGTGTACCCACTACTCCCCAAGCGATCGGCTCCCTACCGTAGATACCCGTGTTGGCCCCACAGTGGGGTGTATCACTCCCCAAAGTGGCAACTAGATACAATCAATGGTGCACGGCTTATATCTACACGATGCAACAACGTCTTACCTACCAGCCCGGGTCCACACACGCATATGAAACCCGTTGGACTTGCGTTGCCACCGCTAACCCGTTTTGGCCTCTTATAGTCAAGCCCAGTACGCGTGTCCCGTCCTCGACATGGGTCGAGCCCAATAAGATACATATGGGTTACTGGTTGAAATGGGCCCCCACAAGCTACCCACCTAAGCTTGTCCCTTTATCTAGTGCATCCCACTTAACCCTTTAATCATGTTTAATTACATGTTTCCACTTGGTTAAGTATTCTAATCGTATTTTCTATTGCCACCCAAGGCAACCCACTAGATTTCCACATGCCACCCAAGGCACCCACTTAAGCCTTCAGGCCCCACTACATGCTTATCTGGTTAAGTGTTTCTTAATTGATTAAGAACGTAACCGTTGTAAAGACCTCTCACATTAGACTATCTTTTATGGCAGCTGGATTTGCCGGTCGGGTCCGGGCAGCCTTATGCCATAACCGAGTCTAACCTCGTGTCTTTACACTTGTCACGTATTCAGTTTGTGCCTAAGACCTCTCACATTGGGCCAATCATTTGTAGCCGCTGGATTTGCCGGTCGGTTCCGGGCATTCTTATGCTACAAAAGGGTCCAACCTCGTGTCTTAGTCGATTAATTACACCTAATTAATCCCCCCCATAATTTGTATTAATTATCCCTAATTAATTACAAATTTAACGATGTACATAATTGACTCAATTATGTCCATCCACTTTATGGTATGCATAATCATACCAACTTCACACCATTTCATTAACATGAATATTAACCCCATCGTTCCACACGTAATTCGCTAACACGACATAAAAGGGAAGATTCATCACAAATACAATGGGTTCAACTTGCATAACATTAGCATCAACATGGGTTTTAATGGTGTCAACATGCATATAGCATCAAACCCAACTAGCATAAATAACCAACCCAAACTTGCATGAATCACATATGTCATAAAGAGGGTAACTTGCATAAGCTACTTATGTCATTCAAAGGGGTAATCTTGCATATGTATGTATGACATACAAAGGGGTTAACTTGCATATGTATGCATATCATCCAAAACTTGCATATGTTACTTGCATATAATCAAACACCAAACTTGCATAACATGTCATATATGAACTTGCATATAATCAAACACCAAACTTGCATAACATATCATATATGAACTTGCATATAATCATACACCAAACTTGCATAATCATGGTGTCATAATGGATCAATGTTTATCATAGTGATTTGCATAACTAGCATCATGAACTCATAGCATATGACTTGCATAACTTGCATAACATCATGATCACATAGCATATGACTTGCATAACTTGCATAACTTGCATAACACATAGCATATGACTTGCATAACTTGCATAACATCATGAACACATAGCATATGACTTGCATAACTTGCATAACACATAGCATATAACTTGCATAACATCATGAACACATAACATATGATAACATAACTTGCATTGATCCACATTCATAGCCATAACCTCATTATATCCTATCATAATCATTTCAACAATTGGTCATTAAGGCTATAGAAACTCACAATTTGTTGATTAGCACTCCTAAGAAGAAGATTAAGTTGCTAGAGTTGATTAGAAGTTGATTTGAGAAGCTATCTTCCTCTTTAAATTGATGGAGGCTCCTTCAAGTTGCATTTTGACGGCATAACGATGTTATATCTATTTTTAGTATGAATTAGGGTAGTCTTAGGGTGTATTTATAGATTAGTTAGGTGTTTTAGGCCATTAGATTAACCCTAAATCAGATTAGAGCCGTCAGATCTCGTCACTAGCCCTAAAACATAGCCCAAACCCCATCAGGTTGCACCCAGGTCACACAAACCGACAGGGGGTCGACACCCATGTCGACCCTAGAGTCGACACCCTCTGCCAGGCGGGAATTTTCCCGCCTCTTCTGAAATGTGAAATTTTTGTATTTAAATCTGTTTTGAATTTTCTGAAAACTTCTTCGGGCCTTAACTGGGTCATACGGACCCCGATTTTCGAAAACTCGGACTCTATTTTGCGTATTTTTCCGAGACGAACGCAATGGCATAGCCTGTTTCCCCTGATTCAGATTTTAAAATTTAATTCTGCCCTGTTTTATATTATAGCAAGTTATTCAACATACGAGGTGTTGCATATATTGATGTGGAAGAGAGATCTAGAATTATCTACTCTCATGTTGTAATAAAATAAATAGAATCTAGAGTTTTCTTCTCTAGAGACATGAATGGAAAAATCTAAGATATTTTGTATGAAAGTTGTAAAGAGGAATTGTATACTGTAGGATCAAATACATCTCAACCATACAATTGAGATGTAAACTACTATAAATAGGAGTGGAGTACTTCATTTGTAAGCAAACAAAAAAAATTGTAAGCAAAGTTTAAGTTTGTAACAAAGTTTCACTTCCTCTTTCAAAATCAATCTCCCATTTCATACTTGCTATTCAATTCACTTTCTACTTGTTAAATTTTTGCTAACATTGGTATCAGAGCTAGGTCGTTGGTTAAAAATATGGCGAGCGGCATGTCTCTATTTCAAGTTGCATTGCTAAAGAAAGATACTATGATAATTGGAGTATTCGCATGAAGGCATTGCTTGGACCACAAGATGTGTGAGATATTGTTGAAAATGGGTATGTTGAACCCGCTGACATCACCACTTTATCCCAAAATCAAAGGGATAATTTGATGGATTCAAGAAAGAAGGACCGAAAGGCTCTTACTCTCATTAATCAAGGTTTGGATGAATCAATGTTTGAAAAGGTGGCAAGTGCAAAAAGTAGTAAGGAAGCATGGGAGATTTTGGAAAATGCATTCAACGACATTGATAAAGTGAAGAATATAAGACTACAGACTATGCGAGGTGAGTTTGAAGCTTTACATATGAAATCAACTGAATCGATTGATGATTATTTTTCACGAGTTTTATCTTTAGTAAATCAAATGAAAAGATATGGTGAAAAATTGGAAGACTCTAGAGTGGTTGAGAAAATTCTATGATCTTTAGATTCAAAATTCGATTATATAGTTGTAGCTATTGAAGAATCTAAAGATCTAGAATCCATGACCATTGATCAACTCATGGGTTCGCTTCAAGCCCATGAAGAAAAATTAAAGAAATGGATTAAGGAAGAGCCATTAGAGCAAGCTCTTCAAACCAAACTCACCTTGAGCGAGAATGAAAGAATTATAAGAGGTCATAGCCAAAGAGGAAGAGGTCAAGGCCAAAGCTATGGAAGAGGTGGTTACAAATCTATCAATAAAGAGGATAGAAGCCAAAACACATATGCTACAAGAGGTCAAGGAAGAGGAGGAAACATGAAACAAATTGGAAGGCCAAGGTATGATAAATTATAAATTAAATGTTATAATTGTGATAAATTTGGGCATTTTTCTTCCGAATATATATCTACTTCTAATAAAGTTCTAGAGAGACCTAACTTTGCTAAAGAAGAGGAAGAATATTCTACACTACTCTTGGCACACAAAGGAGATGAAAGTGGTGAAACTAACACATGGTATTTGGATACAGGGGCAAGCAATCGTATGTGTGGAAGAAGGAATATGTTCATGGTGCTTGATGAATCGGTAAGTGGAAACATTTATTTTACTGATGAATCCAAAATTCCCGTTAAGGGAAAAGGAAAAATACCATTTTCTTGAAAATTGGAAAACATGACTTTATCTCTAATGTATATTATGTGCCTAATATGAAAAGTAACATTCTAAACTTGGGGCATCTTTTAGAAAAAGGATATGATATTCATATGAAAAATCATAGCCTTTCCATGAAAGATGCTAAAGGAAATTTGGTTGCTAAAGTAGAGATGTCGAAAAATAGAATGTTTCCACTCCATATTTCAAACGGTATTGCAAAATGTTTAAAATCATGCTATAAAGATTCATCATGGCTTTGGCACTTAAGATTTGGATATCTTAATTTTGGGGGTTTGAAGTTGTTAAAGAATAAAAACATGGTAAAAGGCTTACCATGAATTGATAATATGAATCAACTATGTGAAGGGTGCTTATTTGGAAAATAATCAAGGAGAAGTTTTCCAAAAGAGTCCAACACAAGGGCTAGAGAACCATTAGAGTTGATTCACACTGATATTTGTGGTCCAATAAAACCGTGTTCACTTGGGAAAAGTAATTACTTTGCTTTATTTATTGATGATTATAGTAAAAAAAACTTGGGCCTATTTCCTTAAACAAAAGTCTGATGTATTTGATGCTTTTAAGAAATTCAAAGCTTTTGTAGAAAATGAATGTGGTTATAAGATAAAAGCCATGAGGTCCGACCGAGGTGGGGAATTTACCTCCAAAGAATTTGAGAAATTTTGTGAAGAAAATGGACTTCATCATCCCTTAACCATCTCGTATACTCCACAACAAAATGGGGTTGTGGAAAGGAAGAATAGATCTCTTCTCAACATGGCACGAAGCATGTTAAAGAGAAAAAAATGTTCCTAAAGAATTTTGGGCCGAAGCCATCGAATGTGCGGTATATTTAGCAAATCGCTCTCCAACTCGGAGTGTGTGGAGCAAAACCCCGGAAGAAGCATGGAGTGGTAGAAAACAATGTATATCTAACTTGAAAGTTTTCGGAAGCATTGCATATGCCCATGTGCCGGACCAAAGGCGCTCCAAGTTAGATGATAAACGTGAAAAATAAATCTTCATTAGCTATGACCCGCGGACAAAAGTGTATAAGTTATATAATCCAGTAAATGGAAAAGTTGTTGTTAGTCGAGATGTGGAGTTTGATGAAGAAAATACTTGGATTTGGAGCACAGAAGAAGATGATTATAATTTCCTCCCCTTTTACAAAGAAGAAGAAATCAATGATGTGAAAGAAGAGCTAACTAGTCCAACACTGTCATCTCCACAATTCACTCAAGAAGAATCTCCACAAGAAGAAAGCTCAAGTGAAAGGGTCCCACGTATGAGATCATTACAAGAACTATATGAGGTAACACCACTTTCTGATGATATTACTTTATTTTGTCTTTTTGCAAATTGTGAGCCAATAGATTTCGTAGAAGCAAAAGAAGACAAAAGATGGAGAAGTGCTATAGATGAAGAAATCGAAGCCATTGTGAAGAATGATACATGGGAGCTAGCTAATTTACCAAAAGGACACAAAGCTATTGGAGTAAAATGGGTGTACAAAGTAAAGAAGAACGCTAAAGGAGAAGTTGAAAGATACAAAGCTATATTGGTAGCCAAGGGATACAAGCAAAGATCAGGTATAGATTATGAAGAGATATTTGCTCCCATTGCCCGCTTAGAAACTATATGATTACTAATCTCTTTAGCAGCCCAAAACAAATGGAAAATATATCAAATGGATGTGAAATCAGCTTACTTAAATGGTAAATTAGAAGAAGAAGTTTATGTGGAGCAACCACCTAGCTATAAAATTAAAGGACATGAAGGTAAAATTTTAAAATTGAAAAAAGAACTTTATGGTTTGAAACAAGCCCCAAGAGCATGGAATACTAGAAATAAATATTTTCTAGAAAATAACTTTATAAAATGCCCCCATAGACATGCTAATTACGTAAAAACAAATCAAAGTGGAGATATCTTGATCGTATATTTGTACATGGATGATTTGATTTTTACTGGCAATAATCCAAAAGCATTTGAGGATTTTAATAAGGAGATGAGTTTAGAATTTGAGATGACGGATATTGGACTCATGTCATATTATCTTGGCATCCAAGTAACTCAAAGTAAACATGGCATATTTATTTCACAAGAAGCATATGCAAAGGAAATATTGAAGAAATTTAAGATGGATGGAAGTAAGCCAGTAAGTACCCCGATAGAATATGGAAAAAAGCTCTCGAATCACACCAAAGAAGAAGAAGTGGATTCTACATTATTCAAGTGTCTGGTTGGTAGCTTGAGATATCTCACATGCACAAGGCCCGATATACTTGATGGTGTTGGACTCATTAGCCGCTATATGGAAGCTCCTACAACATCACACTTGAAGATTGCAAAAAGGATCCTTCGATACATTAGAGGTACCACTGATTTTGGTTTATTATATTCAAGTTCTAACAAATTCAAGTTGATTGGTTACAGTGATAGTGATTGGACTGGAGATGTTGATGATCGTAAAAGCACAACTGGATTTGTCTTCTTTATGGGAGATACAACCTTCAACTGGAGTTCAAAGAAGCAACCGATCGTGATGCTTTCCAGTTGTGAAGCTGAGTATGTTGCTGCTTCAAATTGTGTTCTTCATGCTATTTGGCTTTGAGATTTGTTGAAGGAGTTGCACATGCCACAACATAATGCAACAGAGATTTACATGGATAACAAGTCGGCTATCGCTCTAGCCAAGAATTGTGTCTTCCATGAACGGAGTTCACACATCGATACACATTATCACTTTATTCGAGAGTGGATTTCCATAAAGGAAGTACAAGCAAAGTATATCAACTCAAAGGAACAAGTAGCAGATATTTTTACAAAGGCGTTGAAGTATGAAGACTTTTAAAGATTACGAGAGACGCTTGGAGTGACAAGTCAAGTTTATGGGGGAATGTCGAAAAATTAAACTTGACTTTAGGCTATTAGTTTGGGCTATTGGTTTGGGCTACAAATAAAGAAGAAGAGATAAAGAGAAATCTAGAGCATGAGAAATATCTAGATATATATATATTGATGTGGAAGAGAGATCTAGAATTATCTACTCTCATGTTGTAATAAAATAAATAGAATCTAGAGTTTTCTTCTCTGGAGACATGAATAGAAAAATCTAAGATATTTTGTATGAAAGTTCTAGAGAGAAATTGTATACCGTAAGATCAAATACATCTCAACCATACAATTGAGATGTAAACTACTATAAATAGGAGTGGAGTACTTCATTTGTCAGCAAGCAAAAAATTTTTGTAAGAAAAGTTTAAGTTTGTAACAAAGTTTCACTTCCTCTTTCAAAATCAATCTCCCATTTCATATTTGCTATTCAATTCACTTTCTGTTTGTTTAATTTTTGCTAATATTCCTCAAACGAAAAAACAATCTGAGTTTGAAGTACCTATAGTAAGCAGTCTCTGATTTCCTTAAAGGAGAAAAAACCTGAGTTTGAATGATAACCAGTTTGAAATTAAAGTATAAATTTTAAAATCTAGTTTCCTCGAGTTGTTATTAACCAATCTAATCCCTAATAACCTGAGTTTCTCCTTAGTTCGAGGTGTTATTGACCAGTTTAAGCTCTGATATCAAGTTTGATCTTGCCTTACAATTAAGTTTTTTTGATGTGAAATGATGCAATTTGCATGTGATTAATGTTAAAGTGTGAGAACTTGGCGTTTGGTGGTTCAATGCACAATAAAATATGCCAAACATTTTTCAAAGTTATAGTGGAATACATTGGCAATTGGTGCTTTGTCAAACATATTTCAAACTTACGTATCCATTTGTCGCCATTTGGTGTTCTGCCAAACATGTTCACAATCTTTGGGCTGACTTGGATTGTGAATTGTTGCTAAGAATGAGAAACTGAGAGTTGTGAACAGTTCACTGTCGTCCAACATTCAAACATAGTCTTTTGCGTGCAGTTGGAAATCTTAATTTTTTAATCAAAGTAGAGTTATAAAAAAATCAACAGCACTTTTGACTTGATACTCAACCCACCTTTAAAAGAGCAACATCATGCAATCCGTGTAGTTGCATCAACCGATTCCCAGTCTCAATTTTTTATGTCCACGACTCTAGTATCGGCTATAAGTAAACATCTACCATAAAAAAATTGCCATATCCTTAAACGATATTTTTTCGGTTTCACTTCACGCTGCTATCATGGATAGATCCATCATTCATACACTGAAAAGGCTTATTTGCATTATCATGTTTTTCAGGTATAGAGCCAACTAATATGGTCATGCAGTCTTGGGCATGCACCACACAAGGATGGAAAGATATGGGTATGCAGACCACTTTCATGAACAATGGCTTGAAGGGGTCAGTACTCAAAATATAAGATATTTTTGGTAGGACAAAACTTTGCTTGCAAACATTATATCCTTTATAATTAGAGATAATGGTTAGACGCATTACCACCAAACTATACGAATCAAGGACATGACCAAAAGAAACCTGTTTATAAGGTAATTACATACTAAACTTGTTGTATGTAAATTTTCAGTCTCTGTTTAAAAAATGTATCGAATATAGAAATGTGTTGTCAATCCTAACATTTTATTCATTTCCTAATAACTATAATACCATTCAATTAATATTTATGATAACAGATAATATAAATACAAATAATTAAGTCGGCGCTAGATGCTTCGGACATGAAAGCACTAACTTCTCGAGGTTCCTTCTATTGGGCAGTTACCCCATTTTCCTTCATATGTCGTCTAATGCGTTAGATGCATCTCAATCTATTTGATTAACAACGTGGTAAAAATTTACAGCGAATACCACCTTATTCCACAATCCTACTCATCATTTGTAATGAATTGATGATATAGCGACAAACAAATTTATTACAAAATATAAGCTAAAATAAGGAAAGATATGGAAACCTTCAATACATGTGTTTATAGACATATACATATATACATATATATCACAAACCAAAAAAGGGATCAATGTTCGAAAAGAAACATATGATATTATTTGAATTCAACTAATTGTGATGAAATATTGACAAACAATTTACCATAGGATAAATGCAATATAAAATACAAAGGTACAAAGTATCTTTAATTGGTTGGATGATACAGTAGAAAATAATAGTGTACTTAGAATAGGGAAAAAAAATAAGCGTCAAACTTAGAAGACTGATCGATCTCATATTAAAACATTATCCAAAATTCTAATAGAACATATTTATTTACAAAATAGAAAAGCTCATTTATTAAAACTTTAAGGTGTTCAAAAATAATATGAGTTACATTTCACATATTGATTTTAAGGTTTAGAATTCTTTTTTGTTTGTGATAAAATAAAATATAATACTCATGAGCTATGGTTTTGCCCGATTACAGTTCTCGCTAAAATATGTTATTAATACTTGACTACTATATGCCAGTTTCATTTAATAAATTAAATGATGAATAAATACATGAACAAGAAGTTGGATTCTCAGAAATTTTGTTACCCGATAAAATATTTTATTAAAGTGAGAATTAGTACATCTATTATTTTAATGGGGAGATGAGCTTAAACAAAGAAAACAAAGTGATCGAGATCAATAAATATAGTCTCTCTTTTTTAACATGGTATGCTTGGCTTTAAGTTTGATTATGTTTCTTAGTTGTTGATTATGTTTGGGTTTTTTTAATCTTTTGGTTCGAAAATGATAAACATGTTTTGTGAATTACTAATTGAGAACAAATAGATTGAAGTTTTTTAATAATTGAGCCATGAAAAACCAAAGCTAAATTTTGAGTCAAATAATCATCTACAGTAATAATTAATGAATAACTTGATTTTTACACAACATAAAAATATAGAAGTTGAGTTATGCACTATTTAAAACTCAGTTAAGTTAAAAAGTTATGCACTGTTAAATGTCGAGTTGGTTAGGAGGTTAGGCAGTGTTCATAAGAAAACATATAGCATGTATGCACGTTTCTGTGCTATTGTAGAAGCCTCCATTATGCATTAATCTTTTGTTTCTCAATGCCCTATGATAACATTATCTCTTTTGGTTTGTGCTATGTAGTCCTTCGTGTACGAGCTTTGGGACCGAATGAAGCATAGCCAGAGACAACTAATTACTTCGTTATGAAGACCAAAGACTGCAAATTATTAATTAACCGAACGCAACAATGATAGAATTCTTTACAACTTCAAATTCGTGTAATTGTAATAAAGACCTGTGATTTTATTCACTTGCATTTTCTCTGTGGAAGTCATAAAAATGAGATATTAGGGGAAATTACAATGTACACGTATTTTGTTGTACGGCATTGATTGTGTATTAAAGAATTAATGTAGCGACAACAACTCATATTTAATACACTTCATACAATGCATGCATGTCATGGCTTCCAAGTTAAGGACTTTCACAATAGGCATTTTTGGGATGGTTGTTTTTAGGATTTAGAATCTAAACACGAGTGAGACAGATTATTTGATGATTATTATGATGACTATGACTACGATTATGGATATAATTGAAGAAATGGTGAAGACTTGAAAGTTAAAAGGTTGGAAGTTAGATTTTGTGGTTGTGGGTTTAATCAGGTTTATAACGGGTTTTACATGCTTTTACACAATTTTTGCCAATTACTTAAAATTTTCAAATTCAATGCTTACACTTATTTAAGCATCACAATTTGCAGAAAAATCATTAAAAAAAATTATGAACGTTGCACACATATGAAAATTATACCACTTGCAATAAATTTTCTAAAATGGAAGCAACTGTATAGGATATACACTGAGACATGTCTGCAATACACTGTAAATTGTTATAGATACGTCTGCACTTATTCACATTAAGTGCAAACATTTCTATAATTAATTTCTTTTTTCATACCAACATTACACTATGTGAATAATTGCAACATTTCTACTATTCTTTTACCATTAATTTTCCATTGATGTTTACAATTTTTTTTAATGCAACAACGCAAAAAAAACATGAAAATATGTTGCTACAGTAAAATGTGGACCCGTTGAACATTACGTTATATTTTAGGAACCCGCCCCTAATAATAAGAAACCCATAAAGTCATTCTTATAATCTTTGCATGTTGTTCATAATTCGCTATAGCCATTTCTCATTAAAGGATCTCTCGCTGATACGAACTCATCTTTGAGTTCAATACCTACAGTTACAACATAAAAATGAAAAAATGCAAAAACATATTACCATGTAGCCCATCAACTTTACGTCAAACTGTACCAACACTGGCATATCAACTACTTCTCACAAAACAAAAACTACCTCAAACAATGCTACACTCTACCCGTGTGCGAAGCACAAGCCTCTCACTAGTTCATCCTTGAAAGAATGGCTAGAATAGAGAACCTGGATACAAAATCAAAAGCTTTCTTTATATCCTGTTTTACCATGCATCTAGGAGAGATTCCCTTTCTATTATGACCATATAATAATTCCTGCGTTAATAATATGTTATCTGAAATGGATCTTCCTTTAATGAAAGCTGACTGGTTCAAGGAAATTATGGAAGGTAACACATTTTGAAGCCTATTTGCAATTACTTTCGAAATAACTTTATAGACGACATTACAACAAGAAATTGGTCGAAAAACAGCAACAAAATCTGGATTCTTAACCTTTGGAACAAGAGTAATTGTTGTAGCTATCAGACTAGCCGGCCTATTGTTATTCATGAAAAAAGACTGAATAGCTGCTGTGATATCTCAACCAATAATACTCTAATTTTTTTGCAAGAAGAAAGAATTAAAACCATCAGGTCCTCTACAACTACTAGAATCTATACAGTAAACCGCTTCCTTAATCTCCTCATCTGTAATTAGTCTGATAATATCCTCTGATTGAAATAAGGAAAGAGTTGGCAACCTGATATGGAAGATTAGATCAACCTCTAGTACATGAGCATTAGGATTTATAAGAATAGAAGAAAATCATTGAACAAAAGCTTCATGGATTTCCCCATCAGAAGACTGAACAGCTCCATTCATATCTTTAATCCTATAGATAGTACTCCTCGCTTTTAGAACCTTTAATGTATTATGAAAATAATTTTTGTTTCTATCCCCTTCAATTTCTCTCCTAATGAAAGCACTTTGCATCAAAGCCTACAATTCCACGTTCAAATTAAACTTGAGCTTATTCTTTATATTATACTCCTGATTTTGTAATGCAATATCATTTGGCCTCCTTTGAATATCCTATTGAATCAGTGCTAATTCTACTCTAATTGAAGAGGACTGTTGCGAACCTTTTCCAAAATTGATTGAAGACCAAGATCTAAGCTGAGTTTTTAACACCTTCAATTTATGCAACAGATTAACCATAGGATTATTATTACTCTTTGAGCTCCAAACCTACATAAGAATATTAGTAAACTCTACATGATCACACCAAAAATTAAAAAATTAAAAAGTGGTTTTACCCAAGTCAATAAAAGCTTCAAATCCCCATTGAAACAATAAGGGACAGTGGTCAGATAAGATTGGAGAGGGGATATCATAGTATGCTTTAGGCCAGAGATCAAAGAAATAAGAATTTGCAACTATATGATCAAGTTTACAAAGAGCGGGAGGACCAGACTTAGCACAATTTGACCAAGTATAAGACAAGCCATAGTTTTGAGCTGGAAATAAAGAGGAATGGTATCCATTTGATTAAGCGGAGAAATGTCCTTAACCACAAGAGGACAACCACCCAATTTCTGATTACTGTTAAACATGTAGTTGAAATCACCTCCTATAAACCAAGGAAGATTCAATGGATTAAGATGGTGAACATTCTCAAGAAAACTAAGCTGAAGAGCAAGAGAGTTATGAGCATAAACTGAAGTGAGGAGAAAGGAGAGATTGAAGGAAGACAAGTACAATTATAGAGAATGTATTGATCATATTCTGAGATTTTGATGGGATTAAAAATTGATGCATTCCAAAGAGTCAAAAGTCTTCCAAATGAAGCTTGATTGTGGTTATGATCAAACTGCCATAAAGGAGCTATGAAATTTATTGCTTTCCCAGTTGAAATGAAGTCCAACTTTGTTTCAGAATTACACATAAGCTGAATTTTATTATCTCAAATCAAATTCTTTGTCTCACATTGCTTAGAGGGCAAGTTTGCTCCTCTTATATTCCAAAAACATATTGTACTAATCATTTGAATAGTAGGGGATCTACCAAAAAAATGGGATTACTTCTCATATGTCTTGATGAAGTACTTTTTAAATTACAGCTTTGTAACACTTCATCTGGCTTAAATTCTTTCCCACCATTTAGATCATCTTCCAAATTAGCATTTTCTTTCAAAACTTTCTTCTTTTTCTTTTAGTTTTTTTCTTACTCCCAAATGAATTTGGAGATTCCTCTACAATGTTAATAGGAGGAGGAGGAAGGATAATATTTGGGGGTAAGGAGAAATGAGAATATGGAGATTTGGTTGGAATATTGAAACCGAATGAAGAGTCAGACACAGAGGAGGCACAAGTGGCTCATTGATTAAAAGAGGATGAGGAAGAAGCACAGATAGTTGAAGATGATGTAGAACAAGTGACAAAATAAGATTGAATAAGAGAATTGGATAATGAAGCAACATTGACTACATCCAGAGATGAAGAATTGCCACCTTCTTGATCATCCAGAATAGAAAAGGGATTATCAGTTTGAAATTTCTTATCCACTGCATCCTTAATGTTTTCACTAAAAGTGGTTCAAACACCAAGGGTACAAGGATTGTACTTCACCAATATGGTTAGAAAATAAATGGAGCCGCACTCAACAACAACTGAAAGTAAAAAATGCGAAGGAAACTAAATGGAGATGAGTTTTTAGAGTGGTTCAACCTTGTATTAGGCCTACATCCACTGTGAATGGAGTTTGCATTATCATGATGATGATTACAAGACATATCAACTCTCGTTCTTTATACATCTTCTTATTCTCTCAATATATTCTCACTTTTACATACAAATCTCGCTCGGATTCACGAGATTCAATGGAGCAATGGCAGGATCTATGATGAAGAAGGACAGATAGGCGACGGAGCAGGAGGATGTCTTCAATCTTCCGCACTTATAGGATTTTAACAGACGTCATGGCCAAATAGATGAAAGATCTTCGGGTGATAATGATGATCATGGTTGAAACATTTAAGGAATGGCTAAGGACGGAATTTAGCAGCACTTCATGGTGGCTGGAGGTCCCCCCTCTAAGGTGGGAGGCATGGCCTATTTATAGGTGTACCTTCCTGAAGAAATGATCTCCAAAATCATACTTTCAGATCATGGGTTGCTTGTCTCATTAATTGCAAATATGCCACCACTTAGCTGTAGCCAACTGGTGACAACTGGCTGTATTCCTAGAACGACTTTTTGGGAGCGAGTGGCCTTATAGGAGTAAGCGACCGCATAGGTCTGGGCATATTGAATGGGTGGGCGAGCGATGAGTGTACATGCGACCTATCAAAGCTTCCTGGCTTGTATAAGAATGATCGACCGATGGATGACATTTGCTTGATGCAGCTTGTTTGATCATGAATGGGCGACCTGCACCATAGTCCGAAATGTAAGTATGACCCTTTGAGAACCGATTTCCAACCGACTGGAAAGCAACATATGATATTAATAGCTGATCGAGTATCGAATGTGCGACTGGAGCTGCATTCTAGGAGCGGAAATGGAATATATGTGCGACCTCTGTTTTTCTATGCATTTCCCGCTATGCATGATCGAACAGATTATTATGAACGAACGACTGTAGAACAGAACATGTGACCGATACCGACTGTGCTGAGCGGATGACTAAATTAGTTCTTTCTTGTCATGTTTAACCTTGGAGCTGGTGCTTGAACCTTGTTCTGTGTGATCGTCCCTTACCCTTAGCAACTATCCAAGTGTACTGGGTAGAACGAGATACAACCGACCTTAACGACATTTGTCCCACAATTTTCATACAAATTTAATATACCAATATGTGTTCGATTCTTAAGGAACAAACAATCCATATTGTATGGATTAACATTTGCCCCTCGAATTTTATATTCATTGAAGATAATGCAAGCTTCGATTGGGACAATTCTGACATGTGTTAGGTCGCTTCATGCTCTAGGTTGTATAGTTTCACGGATTGCTTTTGGGCTCTTAGCTTGAGTTTGGCCCATTTACTTTCCACCCGTATATTATTCTTTGACTCACGCCGCCATCCTTTCTTACATTCCTTTTTTTACTTCGAGCTTACTGATGGAGGCTCTTTAAGGTTAAATTTTAACCATCATTGATTCTTCAGCGAATTCAATTGGCCAAACTACTCAACCTTGAAGCTTCATGATTCAGGTTTTACTTTGATTTTTTTTTTTGAAAGTCGGGAACACCTTTGTTATCTGTGTCCGATTGTTGTGCTTTTAATAGTTTGTAGAGGGTACTCCGAATTAGGTTGTTTTCATCCCCTTGGGCCCAATTTGTAATCAACTTCATTTTCCCCCTAGGTCCGAGGATGAAGCTTTCTTTGCTAAAAAGACTGAGGAGAAAAAGGGTGGAGAAGATCCATAGGGAAAGGAAGAAGAAGAGGGATCTGAACGGAGGCAATTTCAGGAAATGCTCTAAGATGGACAAGTCTTCCATGCCACACACTCAAACCAGCTCTCTTCAACCATCTCCGGCTTCTCCATTTTCTATTTCAACCTCAGAGGATCTTCAAGCAATTATGCAAAGGCCTCGTTATTCCCCCGATCTATGTAATCCGGTGCTTGCCGCACGATTGGAGGGTTGGTGCCTGCAAGGCACGGATCTTAATTTGGAAGTAGACCCGTACGATAATTGGGTTGTGGCGGGTAAGATGGATGCCATGAAAGATTTTATGTTGGCTCAGCTTGACACCATCAAAGATCGGATGAAGGAGGGATTTGATACGGTCAGGAATCATGCTGTGAGACTGTTGGGTGCCTGACATACACTTGCTTCTGATCTCCAAAGGTTGAACAAGGAAAACATTAGACGGATCCGTACTTTAGAGAATGATAAGATTGAGCTTATCAAGGCCCTTGAATCACGACATCTTTCTTCTAAGGAAAGGTGAAACCAAGTAGATCTGGTAGTAAGAGGAAACGGAACCGTGGGCTATGATTGACTTGCTTTGTCTTTTATCTTATGCTTTCGATCGATTGTATATGTGGGTGTCAGCCCTCGCTAACTACTTTTATGTTGGTTTATGTTTGAAATCTCTATGCTGGAATTGTGTTGTCGGGGTGGTAATGCATTTTTCTTGTTGTACTCTAAGCCTTCGCTTTAACTTTGCCGTACTTTTGCTTTGCATTAAGATCCAGCAACGGTTTTTTGCTGGGATGATCCATTCTTCACATCATCATCTTTTGCCTGTTTTTGACAATGGATTAGATGATTATTAACGTTGACTTGCAACAGGCTTTACTTTAAACAGAATAAGACATTTGCACTAAACCAATGGTTTAGAATGAAATCTCGCATATGTCCTAGTTTGGTTGATTCAAAAGAAGTGGCCCGAGAGAGGACTTTAGTTATAACTTTAAAGTTTGTCGTTACCGGATCAGATGTTTTCCAACATCGATGATCAATTGATCGTTTTTTTGTTCCTCACATCCGAGGTTTTGAATGCTATGTAGACTTATTGATCACTCCTCACATCTGGCCCTTTCAGGTGTTACGCGAAGGGATTGATCATTCTCCACATCTGACTTTCCAGATGTTACGTGAACGGATTGATCATTCTTCACATCTGACTTTCTAGATGTTACGCAAATGGATTAGTCATTCTTCACATCTGACTTTCCATATGTTACGTGAACGGATTGATCATTCTTCACATCTGACTTTCCAGATGTTACGCGAATGGATTGATCATTCTTCACATCTGACTTTCCAGATGTTACGTGAACGGGTTGGTCATTCTTTACATCTAACTTTCCAGATGTTACGTGAACGGATTGATCATTCTTCACATCTGACTTTCCAGATGTTACGTGAACGGATTGATCATTCTTCGCATCTAACTTTCCAGATGTTACGCAAACGGGTTGGTCATTCTTCACATCTGACTTTCCAGATGTTACACAAACGGATTGATCATTCTTCACATCTGACTTTCCAAATGTTACGCGAATGGATTGATCATTCTTCACATTTGATTTTCCATATGTTACGCAAACAGATTGGTCATTCTTCACATCTGATTTTCAGATATTACGTGAATGGATTGATCATTCTTCATATCTGACTTTCCAGATGTTATGCAAATGGATTGGTCATTCTTCACATCTGACTTTCCAGATGTTACGTGAACGGATTGTGCTTTTCACATCTGGAAATTCCAGATGTTACGCAAGCGATTTGAGTAGTTGGTATATCGTTTGGTGGGGCAGTCATCAGTCCCTTTGTCGGATGCCTGGCCTGGCAGGTCATTCCGTCTTGGGAACTCGGGTTTAGATCCTTCCACCTGGGGATGTGCCCTCTCAATGAAGGCTACAGCTCTAGTATCTGTTCGTCATGGCGCATGTTCGTTGTTTTGCATTCATGTTTACAGTTCTTGACACTTGAACTAGTGCTGTTGGGGTCACAATGCTTACAAGAACAAGTGCTTGACTGGCGACCTGTAATACAGAATCATTTCTTTTAAGCAAGCTTTGATTTGATATATAATTTCACAAGTAAGAAACTCGTTTAGACAGATATGCTCTTAGTTGTAGTGCTAACGTTCAGCGCATCACTTGCAGATCACTACAGACTATTTACAAGAAGTCTTGAGTGTAACAGAAAGTAAACATGAAGTAAAGCATGAACTAAAGCAAAAATAGAGCATGAAATAAGGTGATGGCGACGTTGATCGCTTATTCTGAGCCATTGAAATTGGAGCGGCAGTCCTTGATCCTTGTTGATGATCGACCTTGGATCAATTTGAACCGGGGTTCCGTTGTTTGGATCAGACTGATTGTTTGATGCCCCTGGCCCTTGAAGAGTTGCCGCGGGATTGATGGTCTGCGGATTCTTGACGTACTATTGCAGCCTATTCTTCCTGATTAACTCCTTGATGTGGTTCTTTAGGTGTCGGCACTCATTGGTGCTATGACCAGGTTGGTTGTGAAATCTGCAGAATTTCCCCGAGTTTGCCGCGTTATCATTTATTCTCATTGTATTTGGCTTCGCATATTCCTTAGAGTTCTTTGTCGCCAAATAAATACTTTCAGGAGTGTCATTCAAAGGTGTTAACTCTGATGAGTTGAAGAGGCGAGAATTTTTTGTAGTTTTACTGCCATTCCCGTTGTTGGCGCGTTTCAGCCCCTAATTACACTGGGTAGCTGTATTTTTAGGATCTTCAAGAAGTGGGTTGGCATTAATAATCTGAAGAGGAACAGGATTAGTGTCATGCCTCATGTATTCCTCGGCCTTTTTGTAAATTTTTCGAGCATATTCAGTTATTTCATTTTGATCTGTCTACCAAATTCACTCTTTTCATCTATGGCACTGAGTAAAGACATGAGAATTATGCGAGGTTCTGGATTTCTCACATCGGACAAGACGACGTTAAATCTACCAATAAAAGCCTTAACAGATTCCCTAGGATTTTGCTTCATTGATGAAAGCATTATAGAATCCTTAGCTTTGGTAGCATACAGGCGGAACTGCTCATTGAACTTTTTGGTTAACTCAGAGAATCGGTCTATAGATTTAGGTGACAACTTTGTAAACCATAATGATGCAACACCTTCTAAGTAGAGACGGAAGTACGTGCATCTCATCTCATCAGTTGCTTTGGCCGCACTCATATGCCATTCGTATTTTAACAGAAAGTAATTTGGATCAATGAGCCCATTGTACATGGGCAAGGTTGGAGGATTGAATTTCTTTGGACATTCGGCTTCAAGGATTCTCTCGGTGAACGGGGTCCTATCAGGGGAAAATTCCCATTCCCTTTCTTCATCTTTGCTAGCTTGATTCTTTTTCATGACCAGTTTTATCATATCCGAGATGTATTCTTCGGTGTTATGGTGCTCTGTGAAGCTGAGCTCTTTACCAAATCTTCGTCTAGATATACGATCTCGATTAGAGAGCTTAGGTGCTTTGCCTTCTCGACGAGCGGATGCCCCCGTGACAGGAGTACTGACCTTTCGAGTATTCTCTTCGGAAATGATTCTTATCTTTTGATCTCAATTCTTCGATATTAGCTTCGTTTCTGTCACTTGCCCCATCATAATCGTCTTCCATATTGTTGTTGCGGTTATGATCGGAAATGGGTGATTTATTATTCCCTTCGAGATCTATATGCACTTTTGGAGGAGCTGGATTTAATCGAGCATTAAGGATGGCGTCAAGTTTCTCCATCGTCATTTTAGTGGAGGTGTCCATTCGGTTGTTTACGTTGGCTGTAACACCCCACTCCCACTATGATCACTCACTAAGGGAATGCCATAGCATCGGTGGAGTATTTTAGTGAATATAGAACAGAAAAATTACAACAAGACAGATATAAATAGTACTTGAAATTTAAAACATCATCTCATAACAGCGGAAGTAAACATGTCTGGTTACATCACAAAACCATAATAAGAGTTAAGTACAAATATCCATTCTTGCTAAATAAAAATACATAATCCCAATACATGAACTGATATCCATAAAAGAAAAAGGGTAAGTTGAGCTCTACATCTAGGGTCCAAGCTCCAAGAGAGTAATAAAAGCAGCCTGATCAAAGCCCACTCGTACTGGGCCCACTCTGAGAACCTGAGGGTTGGGAAAAAGATAAAAACAACGGGGTCAGACATAAGTCTGAGAGAGTCCTATAACTTTAACAATACAATCATTAAAGTAACCAGAGAAGACATAAACTTGACATACGGTAATGTCTGGGGATGAATGGCTACACTAAGCAGCTTGGTAGACTTATGATAAACTAAGATAACTATAAAGACGCATTTACCCACCCAAGGATAATTACTACACTGCACCACACCAGTCATTCCTTCTCAAAGGTTGATCCCTCCCAAGGACTTAGAAAATTTACCCAGTAGTTTCGTGTACCCCTAGCCCACTACATAGGTGCCGTCTGCCCCTATCTCCACTAGGTGTACTTAGTAATGTTACCCAGTAGTTTCGTGTACCCCTACATAGGTGCCGTCTGCCCCTATCTTTATTAGGTGTACCCACTACTCCCCAGCGATCGGCTCCCTACCGTAGATACCCGTGCTGGTCCCACAATGGGGTGTATCATTCCCCAAAGTGGCCACCTGATAATATCAACAGTGCACGGCTTTATATCTACACGATGCAACAACGACTTACCAACCAGCCCGGGTCCACACACGCATATGAAACCCGTTGATCCTGCGTTGCCACCGCTAACCCGTTTTGGCCTCTTATAGTCAAGCCCAATATGCGTGTCCCGTCACTCGACTAGAGTCGAGCTGTAACACCCCACCTCCGTTAAGGTCACTCACAAAGGGAATGCCTTAACTTTGGTGGAGCATTTTAGTAAACAGGACAGAAACTTACAAGACAGATAAAACAGTACTTGAAAATTTTTAACTTTATTACAGCGGAAACAGAAATTAATATGGTTACATCCTTTCAATTTCAGAATTCAAGTACAAAATATCAGTCTTGTACAAAAGCCTTCAAAATACATAGTTTAAAATCATAATCCCCATGGAACGGAAGCTATACAGAGCCAAGCCATACTTTAAGCACTTCAAGCAAAGAGAAATCCGGATCAAGCTAAAGTATTTCCCTCCTTGGATAACCTGGGGGGGGGGAGCGGAAGAAAGGAGGCGAAACAACAAGGGTCAGACAAAAAGTCTGGAAAGTCCAGTGACTTTCAGCATATGAACAGATAATAATAATATGATATGAACATAAAACTGGATGTGAGACAACTATAACAGGTGTAGCAGATATAACAGAAAAGCAGAATGATATAAACTATTATTTTACACTTCTCTGCACTAATACTAGTATAGCAAAATTAGGTGTCACCCTAATGTCTAAATTGAAGCAGGAACGGGTACAGAATACTTTAACAGAAACAGAATGCTAATAATGGGCCTTTACTACCCGATCAGAAACAAACAGAAGAAGAAACATATTTATCCCTATGGAAACAGAATGTGGAATTAGGTGTACACTAGTAATGGGCCTTTACCACCCGAACAGACGGTACCACACAGAAACAGACAGGTGTTACCACCCAACAGAAACAGACGGTACCAACAGAAACAGACAGAACTAAGCGTACCCTAAAACCCTACCCCAAGCGATCGGCTCCCTAATACATAAATATCCTGTGTCGGCCCCACATTAGGGTGTATCACTCCCTAAAGTGACAACCAATTGGCATAGACCTATTTACAGATGTCACGGCGTCTTACATCCTCAGAGGCAGACCGGGATCCATGCACGCACATGACCCAGTTGGAACGCACCATCAACACCCCTCGCCATTATCAGAATGAACCTCTTATAATTAGTTCAGTAAGCGTGCCCGGACCCTACTTACTGTTGGGTCAAAGTTTTGATACCAGAAAGGGTTACTGACTAATATGGGTCCCAAACAACAGATGACACAAGTAATTCCCCTCCTAACCTTGTGTCCCCAGACTAACAGATTTCAGATTAACTTGTTTACAAGTTCAGACATACAGAATTCAGATTTACTAATTCAAAAATTAAGTTAACAAGTTTTCAGACTAACGGATCAGATGTACAGATTTTTCAGATTTGTCTAACTTTGTATTGGGCCTACAGATTCATGGACGGGTTTTACTACATCTATTAATCCCTTTGGTTTAACCCTATTTTTTCCCAATACGTTTTAGACGTCATTCTTATCTTAGATTTGAATTAATTAATTATTAATGCACAGACCTCTCACATTAGGTCGGTAGCTTGTGGCCGCTGGATATGCCGGGCGGTTCCGGGCAGACTTCTGCCACAAGCCAGACCTAACCTCGTGTCTTACGCATGTTATGACTAACTTCTCACATTAGAACCTATTGTTTGCGGCCACTGGATGTGCCGGGCGGTTCCGGGCAGATTTACGCCGCAAACTCATTCTAACCTCGAGTTAGCCATGTTTATCTTTGCGGCCAATTAATTAATAATTTACCGTTTATGCGCACGCCCAATATATATGCCAATTCAGATTGTATCAATAACAGGATGATTATATCAACATAGCAGATAACATATTTTATATGACTTAACGGATTTAATAGATTTAGCAACTTAGCAGATTTTGGCATATAACAGGTTAGGCATTTCAACCGACAAATTTAACAGATTAGGCATTTCAATCTAATTAGCAGTCTAGGCAATATAACAAAACTAGTAGTTTAGGAAACTTGACAAATTAGCAGATTTAGCAAATTTAATATTTCTAAAAGTTCTATTTACATGCCTTGCCCAATCATAAATTGGCTTAAATTCATATGCTTACATAATTGTCATGATTCACAACATATACTCCATGTTTGCATAAGCGCAGAATATGGACATAATTTGCCATATAACATATGTTCCAATTTTTGTTAAACTAGCATTTTACAGCAGATTCACATATAAATTATACCAAATATAACCATTAATTTCAATGCATGCCATATATCCAAAAATCCCTATTTAGGTGTAATCACAATAATAGATATCCTAATTAATGTAAATCTTTACACCTAAGTTTCCATATCTTCTTTTTCTTGAGTCATGAATCATTATGCAAACTATACCCAACAATATAAATCTTTAAATCATATCTTCTAAAAATCATATCTTGACTTTTATATGCATTTTGTCCAAAGTCTCAAATCATATGTAATCTTACAATGGTTCCTCTTTTCTTCTATCATAGAATATGCATAGATCCAAATCTAATTTACAACATATGCTCATTAATTACAGTTCTAAATTACAACATAACTATGCATACAACATGCATAAATTATATGTTCATAGTCAAATTTATGCATATGTCCAATATATTTTATGCCTCAGACCTAAAGTCATACATTCAATTTAGTCTTGTCAAATTTCGCATCATTCATTATTTATCCCAAAATTTGCGTTCATACGTTCATCTCTTATGAGATTTGGCACAGGCTCGTGGTAGCCTGGCTATAAAAACAGAAAAGAAGAAAAGGGATACAGAACTGTCACAGAAAAACAAATCTGACAGAAGATAATATATATACAATCTCAGATTCAGAATTAAAAACATATCAAAATTATAATTAACGTTTATAGCGGAAAATAACTGTACTTGCCTTGATTGGATTAAAGAAAGAACTTTAACTTGTTGTAGAATCTTTGCAGAAACTTTAATCTCTAGTTTGAATTGAGTTGCTTAGGTTGATGTTGATTATCTTCTAGTTTTAATTCCAGCAGAGCAGCGACGCCATTTTTATTTTTTTATTAGAAGAAGAGAGCAATGGAGGCTAGAGAATTGTGTAAGAAACCTAGGTAGAGTCTAGGGTCATTTTTATAGAGTTTATGAACTGATTAGGACCATTGATGTTGCTTGGATTGATCGTAGCCATTCATTCGAAAGAGAGACCAATTAGAGCCTGCCACCTAGCCCTAATGACAAAGCATGCTTCTGGAAATCGACCAACATAGAATAGGCCAGCCAGGGTGGATTGGGTTCGACCTGGGTCTGGACCAGGTCGACAGCCCTGTCGACAGCCCTGTCGACCTGGCTAGACCAGGTCGACAGCCCAGTCGACCTGGGTGCCTTAGGCGGGAATTTTCCCGCCCTGGCCAATTGGGCCCGATTTTTAATTTTAAACTTAATTCAGAAACTTCCGGAGGCTATATCTTCTTCATACGGACTCCGTTTTTCGAAAACTCGGACTCTATTTCGCGTATTTTTCCGAGACGAACGAAATGGCGTATCCCGTTTCCCTTAGTTCTTTGATTTCAAATTAATTATACTTTAATTTGTTAATTCCACAGTTATAGAATACACGGGGTGTTACATTCTCCCCCACTTAAAAGGATTTCGTCCCCGAAATCTTCAAGTTAAGAAGAATGCGTCCTACCATCCAATCACCCATCTACTCAACCATCATCCACAAGCATCCATTGTCCTTAGAAAACTTCTAATGTTGTATAAACATATGCAAAAGTGTGTGTATATGTTCCTTATCTAATGCAAAATCAGGCGGTCTACTGATTCAGTTGACCTCCTTAATGCGAATTATGTCAGTGCCATGAGTCCAACATGTATGCAATAGAATTCTGATGATATATATTATTTCTATATGAGTGCACAACCATTCACTCAAATGCAACATCCATGTGCTGAATCAACCATTTTGCATCCACAAGAATTGAAAAATGCTCACCCATCCATATGCAGTATGAGAGTGTTTTCGAGCCGATCTAGTGCCTAGTGTGTGTATATGCATCCACGGGCAACCACTAGCAACCACTTGCATCCACTTGCAACCATCAAACATAACATGTCTCAAACACATGTTTACACCCATTAGTTTCTACCTAAAGTTCAAATATTCGATCGATAGGATACAGTCGAATGATGGAGGCGAGTACAGATAGAACGGAAATTTGGTTCCCATTAGACATGGGTCCTAAGTATCGGCCCCAAAGACCGAAACCAACATCAAATTGACACCCAGAGGATTACCTTCTTTAGACAATGTCAAAACTGGAAATCCTATAAAAAGTATTTAGATATTTACAGACTACTGGTACAGATCAGGTTCCCTAATGATTCTTAGAAAGCTAAGCATGATAAAATCATACCCCACGAAAACTCAGAATGTATGCGTCACACTTGACACCTAACACAGATATCCCTCAAACCCCAATCTCAAACAGATGATCCATAACCCTTATGGGTCTGAGTCTATAGCGGAATTCAGAAATAATACTAGTATTAAAGTGCAGAGTATCGATTACAAAATCAAAATACCAAAATCAGAAAAAGTCTTAACTCCATAATCAGATAAAGAAATTAAACCTACTATAGAAATTTTCCTATTTCTATCCTAGCCACTAGCCTCAAGAGTGTTCGCCTGCCCTCCTTGTCCTCGTCTCTTCGGGCAGTCCCTAGTGAAGTGTCCCATCTCCCCACAGTTGAAGCAAGCGCCCTTCCTTTTTCTGCAATCCTTGTTCAGATGAGTTGAGCTCCCACAAGTAAAGCACTTTTTCCCCTTCTTATCTTCAGACTTCTCATCCTTCTTTTGTGTTTCCTTTTTGGGCCCCGCTTTCTTATTCTGTGGTTCCTCCTTCTTTGTCTCTTTCGGGCCCTTGTCTTCCTCGTGCAGTAGTGCCATATCCACCAATTTCTCGTAAGTTGCTCCCATGGGTACATGGGTCATGGCTAGGCTGTGCAGTGGCTCATTCAATCCTTTAACAAAGCGGAGAGCCTTTTTATGCTGAGTGTTGACTAAATCCAATCCGAATCTTGCTAGTTGGTTGAACTGGTTGACGTATTCCTTGACCGTCATACTTCCTTGCTTAAGAGACAAGAACTTTTCCAATTGTAAACTTCGTTCATCTTGCGAGAGGAATTTTGTCTCAAACCTTGTTCTGAAATCCATCCATGTCTCAACCGGCCTCTCGGTGTTAGTGACTTCCCACCAGTAGGAAGCTTCGTCTTTGAGCAGCCATACTGCCAACTGTACCTTCTGCCTATCGTCCACCTCGAAGATAACGAACAGATCCTCAGTTTCTTTGAGCCAATTCCTTGATTCTACGAATGATTCAGTTCCTTTGAAATCCTTCCCACCCATGGCCCTAAAATCTCTATAGATTTTTGAGAAAGCAATTGCACGAGGAGGGGGTGGAGGAGGGGGATCATTTGCTGGACCTGCAGCGGCGGTCCTAGCCTCAAGATATTGACGAAACCAACCGGGTACATGAACACCCTCTGGTATCTCAGATGCTTCAGACATGCTGGAATGAAAAAGGAAGGGTTCAATACAAAAAGGACTGAAAGAAAGATATATGGCTCTTGGGGATTATGTTTTTCAAAATAAGCTTTATTTTTGAAAATACTTCCTTTCCAAAACCTTTTTGAAAATAGTTTCCAAAAACTTTACCCAATCTGGTAACCTTCAGCTCTGATACCAAGTGTAACACCCCACCTCCGTTAAGGTCACTCACAAAGGGAATGCCTTAACTTTGGTGGAGCATTTTAGTAAACAGGACAGAAACTTACAAGACAGATAAAACAGTACTTGGAAAATTTTAACTTTATTACAGCGGAAACAGAAATTAATATGGTTACATCCTTTCAATTTCAGAATTCAAGTACAAAATATCAGTCTTGTACAAAAGCCTTCAAAATACATAGTTTAAAATCATAATCCCCATGGAACGGAAGCTATACAGAGCCAAGCCATACTTTAAGCACTTCAAGCAAAGAGAAATCCGGATCAAGCTAAAGTATTTCCCTCCTTGGATAACCTGGGGGGGGGGGGAACGGAAGAAAGGAGGCGAAACAACAAGGGTCAGACAAAAAGTCTGGCAAGTCCAGTGACTTTCAGCATATGAACAGATAATAATAATATGATATGAACATAAAATTGGATGTGAGACAACTATAACAGGTGTAGCAGATATAACAGAAAAGCAGAATGATATAAACTATTGTTTTACACTTCTCTGCACTAATACTAGTATAGCAAAATTAGGTGTCACCCTAATGTCTAAATTGAAGCAGGAAAGGGTACAGAATACTTTAACAGAAATAGAATGCTAATAATGGGCCTTTACTACCCGATCAGAAACAGACAGAAGAAGAAACATATTTATCCCTATGGAAACAGAATGTGGTATTAGGTGTACACTAGTAATGGGCCTTTACCACCCGAACAGACGGTACCACACAGAAACAGACAGGTGTTACCACCCAACAGAAACAGACGGTACCAACAGAAACAGACAGAACTAAGCGTACCCTAAAACCCTACCCCAAGCGATCGGCTCCCTAATACATAAATATCCTGTGTCGGCCCCACAGTAGGGTGTATCACTCCCTAAAGTGACAACCAATTGGCACAGACCTATTTACAGATGTCACGGCGTCTTACATCCTCAGAGGCAGACCGGGATCCATGCACGCACATGACCCAGTTGGAACGCACCATCAACACCCCTCGCCATTATCAGAATGAACCTCTTATAATTAGTTCAGTAAGCGTGCCCGGACCCTACTTACTGTTGGGTCAAAGTTTTGATACCAGAAAGGGTTACTGACTAATATGGGTCCCAAACAACAGATGACACAAGTAATTCCCCTCCTAACCTTGTGTCCCCAGACTAACAGATTTCAGATTAACTTGTTTACAAGTTCAGACATACAGAATTCAGATTTACTAATTCACAAATTAAGTTAACAAGTTTTCAGACTAACGGATCAGATGTACAGATTTTTCAGATTTGTCTAACTTTGTATTGGGCCTACAGATTCATGGACGGGTTTTACTACATCTATTAATCCCTTTGGTTTAACCCTATTTTTTCCCAATACGTTTTAGACGTCATTCTTATCTTAGATTTGCATTAATTAATTATTATTGCACAGACCTCTCACATTAGGTCGGTAGCTTGTGGCCGCTGGATATGCCGGGCGGTTCCGGGCAGACTTCTGCCACAAGCCAGACCTAACCTCGTGTCTTACGCATGTTATGACTAACTTCTCACATTAGAACCTATTGTTTGCGGCCACTGGATGTGCCGGGCGGTTCCGGGCAGATTTACGCCGCAAACTCATTCTAACCTCGAGTTAGCCATGTTTATCTTTGCGGCCAATTAATTAATAATTTACCGTTTATGCGCACGCCCAATATATATGCCAATTCAGATTGTATCAATAACAGGATGATTATATCAACAAAGCAGATAACAGATTTTATATGACTTAACGGATTTAACAGATTTAGCAACTTAGCCGATTTTGGCATATAACAGGTTAGGCATTTCAACCGACAAATTTAACAGATTAGGCATTTCAATCTAATTAGCAGTCTAGGCAATATAACAAAACTAGTAGTTTAGGCAACTTGACAAATTAGCAGATTTAGCAAATTTAATATTTCTAAAAGTTCTATTTACATGCCTTGCCCAATCATAAATTGGCCTAAATTCATATGCTTACATAATTGTCATGATTCACAACATATACTCCATGTTTGCATAAGCGCAGAATATGGACATAATTTGCCATATAACATATGTTCCAATTTTTGTTAAACTAGCATTTTACAGCAGATTCACATATAAATTATACCAAATATAACCATTAATTTCAATGCATGCCATATATCCAAAAATCCCTATTTAGGTGTAATCACAATAATAGATATCCTAATTAATGTAAATCTTTACACCTAAGTTTCCATATCTTCTTTTTTTTGAGTCATGAATCATTATGCAAACTATACCCAACAATATAAATCTTTAAATCATATCTTCTAAAAATCATATCTTGACTTTTATATGCATTTTGTCCAAAGTCTCAAATCATATGTAATCTTACAATGGTTCCTCTTTTCTTCTATCATAGAATATGCATAGATCCAAATCTAGTTTACAACATATGCTCATTAATTACAGTTCTAAATTACAACATAACTGTGCATACAACATGCATAAATTATATGTTCATAGTCAAATTTATGCATATGTCCAATATATTTTATGCCTCAGACCTAAAGTCATACATTCAATTTAGTCTTGTCAAATTTCGCATCATTCATTATTTATCCCAAAATTTGCGTTCATACGTTCATCTCTTATGAGATTTGGCACAGGCTCGTGGTAGCCTGGCTATAAAAACAGAAAAGAAGAAAAGGGATACAGAACAGTCACAGAAAAACAAACCTGACAGAAGAGAATATATATACAATCTCAGATTCAGAATTAAAAACATATCAAAATTATAATTAACGTTTATAGCGGAAAATAACTGTACTTGCCTTGATTGGATTAAAGAAAGAACTTTAACTTGTTGTAGAATCTTTGCAGAAACTTTAATCTCTAGTTTGAATTGAGTTGCTTAGGCTGATGTTGATTATCTTCTAGTTTTAATTCCAGCAGAGCAGCGACGCCATTTTTATTTTTTTATTAGAAGAAGAAAGCAATGGAGGCTTGAGAATTGTGTAAGAAACCTAGGTAGAGTCTAGGGTCATTTTTATAGAGTTTATGAACTGATTAGGACCATTGATGTTGCTTGGATTGATCGTAAGCATTCATTCGAAAGAGAGACCAATTAGAGCCTGCCACCTAGCCCTAATGACAAAGCATGCTTCTGGAAATCGACCAACATAGAATAGGCCAGCCAGGGTGGACTGGGTTCGACCTGGGTCTGGACCAGGTCGACAGCCCTGTCGACAGCCCTGTCGACAGCCCTGTCGACCTAGCTAGACCAGGTCGACAGCCCAGTCGACCTGGGTGCCTTAGGCGGGAATTTTCCCGCCCTGGCCAATTGGGCCCGATTTTTAATTTTAAACTTAATTCAGAAACTTCCGGAGGCTATATCTTCTTCATACAGACTCCGTTTTTCGAAAACTCGGACTCTATTTCGCGTATTTTTCCGAGACGAACGAAATGGCGTATCCCTTTTCCCTTAGTTCTTTGATTTCAAATTAATTATACTTTAATTTGTTAATTCCACAGTTATAGAATACACGGGGTGTTACACGAGCCCACAAAGATACGTTTGGGATATTGGTTGAAATGGGCCCCCACAAGCTACCCACCTAAGCTTGTCATTTCTAGTGAATCCCACTTAACCCTTTAACCATGTCCACTTACATGTTATAAATTTTGGTTAAGTCATTAATCATGTTTTAATTGCCATTCAAGGCACCCACTAGATTTCCACATGCCACCCAAAAGCACTTACTTAACCCTTTAACCATGTTTTAATTACATGTTCCACTTTGGTTAAGTATTCTAATCGTATTTTCTATTGCCACCTAAGGCAACCCACTAGTTTCCTCATGCCACCCAAGGCACCCACTTAACCCCTCATGTCCTACTACATGTTAATATGGTTAAGTGTTTCTTAATTAATTAAGACCGTGATCTCCCATAAAGACCTCCCACATTAGACTGGCTTTTATGACAACTGGTTAAGCCGGTAGGGTCTGGGCAGTTTTACGTCATAACAGAGTCTAACCTCGTGTCTTTACTTTAATCATGTATTTAATTTGTGCCTAAGACCTCCCACATTGGGCTAACATTTGTAGCAACTGGTTAAGCCGGTAGGGTCCGGGCAGTTTTACACTACAAATGAGTCCAACCTCGTGTCTTAGTCGATTAATTACACCTAATTAATCACCCCCATATTAATTATCCCTAATTAATATCAAGTTTTTCATAACATGGGTAGACCTAACTCAATAGGTAAATTCCCATGGGGTAGACCTAACTCAATAGGTAAATTCCCACTTATGTTAATTTATTTTTATGGTATGCTTAATCATACCCAATCATACTTTTATTAACATATTTATTAACCCCATCGTTCCCCACGTAAATCATTCTCATTTCATGACATAATAAAGGGAAGATCCATCACAAATATCATGGGTTTAACCAAATCTTAGCATATAACTTTGTCATGGGTTAAGAGGATGTCAACTTGCATATATGAGCATATATTAACCCAACTACATTTAACCCAAACTTGCATATTATCATACACATGACTTGCATAACATGTTGCATATGAACTTGCATATTATCATACACATATCTTTCATAACATGTTGAACTTGCATATAAGCATTCTCATAACTTGCATAACATGCATTTAAGCATACACATAACTTGCATAAGCATTCACATTCTTGCATAAGCACCCACATACTTGTATAAGCATGCATAACTTGCATATCATGTTAAACTTGAATTTAAGCATACACATAACTTGCATAAGCATTCACATACTTGCATAAGCATCCACATACTTGCATAAGCATGCATAACTTGCATATCATGTTAAACTTGCATTTAAGCATACACATAACTTGCATTACTCACTTGTTAAACATGCATAAACCCACTTATTAAATATGCATAAACCCACTTATTAAACATGCATAAACCCACTTGTTAAACATGCATAAACCAACTTATTAAACATGCATAAACCCACTTATTAAATATGCATAAACATAGGAAAACATAGAGTAGCATATCATTACAAATGATTCAAACTCACTAATCCGCATTCAAGACCATAAGTCTCATTACACCCAATCTACTTACTTTAGCAATTGATGTTAAAGTGATAGGAACTCACCAAAACCAAGATTAGCAAACTTATGAAGTAGAACTAGTTGCTAAATATGAAGAAGATGATGATTAGAGGTTGATTAGTTTGCAACTTCCTTCATAAACTAGTGGAGGCTCCTCTTAAGTTTGATTTTGGCGGCATGAGGCCATCATTTCTATTTTTAGTATGAATTAGGGTAGTATTAGGGTGTATTTATAGATTAGGTGAGTGTTTTAGGCCCTTAGATTAACCCTAAATTAGATTAGGACCCTTAGATTTCGGCACCTTCCAGAAACCACCCCTAAGACCAAGCCCAAACCCCAAACTGGTGCACCCAACCACAGAACTCTCTAGAAACTGTGCAGGTTTCTTGGCTCGGCACGGGCGCACTTCCCAAGTGCGCCAGTGTATTTTTGTACTGGCGCACTTCACAAGTGCGCCAGTGCATTTTTGTACTGGCGCACTTCACAAGTGCGCCAGTGCATTTCTGGCCTGTTTCGGGTTTTTCTGCCTAACTTCGTTCGTCCATATCTCTTTCATACGGTACCCGTTTTACGCAAACTCGGACTCTATTTCGTGTATTTTTTTTCCGAGACGAACGCAATGACGCAGCCCGTTTCCCTTGATTCCCACATCTGGGATTAGTTATTCTTTAATTTGTGAATTTTAGTATTAATCGAAATTCGGGGTGTTACATTCTCCCCTCCTTAAAGGATTTCGTCCCCGAAATCTCTAAGCTAAGGAGAATGCATATCCTACCATCCAAACAACCATCTACTCAATCCATCAAACACGGGCATCCATTGTCCTTAAAACAGTTTCTAATGATGTATGAGCATATGCAAAAAGTGTGTGTATATGTTCCCTATCTAATGTATGAACATATGCAAACCATGATAGTGCCATGCATCCATTATGTATGCGAGAGAACCCTATCGACACATACAATATCTACATGAGTGCACAATCATTCACCAAAATGCATCATCCATATGATAACACAATCATTATACATCCATAAATATAGCTTCCTACACACAATTTTATGCAATATGCAATATGAAGTAATTGAGCCGATCTAGTGCCTAGAGTGTGTATACATGCATCCACGAGCAACCACTAGCAACCACTTGCATCCACATGCATCCATCAAACATAACATGTCTCAAACACATGTTTCAACCATAGGTTTACCCTATCTAAAGGTCAAAGGTACTAACGAGAGGACATACTAAGGATAAGATAAGCACAAGATATGCGATGAAGGAGAAGCAAAAGGACATACCCACCGAAAGAAAAGGGTACCTCGAACGCATCTTCACTTCCGTCTCCCAGGTAGCGTCGCTCTCTTCATCTCCCCATTGTACTTTGACTAGTTGAACCTTTCTGTTTCTCAACTTCCAAATCTCTGACCCAAGGATGCAAGTAGGAGCTCGTCGAATCGTCGCATCACGCTCTACTTCCACTTCTCTAAGCAAGCTCGACTCTACCACCTCTGCGGTCTCATGTAGGCACTTCCTCCCATGGAATACATCATGTACACCACTAAGTCTGTCGGGCAACTCCACCAATGGAAGATGCTCCTCCCATGTACCTCCAAAATCCAAGATACATAGCCTCAAAAGGTCTTCTAAAATATGATTCACCCTCTCGGTCTGGCCGTCCGTCTGAGGATGATATGCGGTACTCAACTGAGTCCCTACCGCCTCTTGCCAATTCTTCCAAAACTCTCTAGTGAAGATAGGATCTCGATTGCTCACTATACTGGAGGGTACACCATGCAATCTAATAATCTCTCGAATATAAACTGAAGCTAGCCATGGAGCAGTTCTCTTTACTCTTCACGGGTATACGATGGGCGCTCTTAGTAAGTCTATCTACCACAACCCAAATTCCCGTATTACCCTTTCTTGATCTGGGTAACCCATCAATAAAATCCATCGAGACGCTATCCCACTTCCATTGCGGAACCTCCAATGGGTGAAGCAACCCACCAGGTTTCTTTTGCTCCGCCTTCACTTGTTGGCACACCAAGCATCGAGCGACATGCTCGGCCACATCTTTCTTCATACCGGCCCAGAAGAAAACCCGCTTCATGTCCTGGTACATCTTGTCCCCACCGGGATGAATGGTCATCCTAGAACGGTGTGCATCATCAAGAATAGTCTTCCTCAAACCCTCGTCTTGCGGTACACAAAGTCTACCGTCTCTACGTAACCACCCCTTGCCATCTAGGGTGTACCTACTCAAATGGCTGGACGACTCCCCCTCCTCATGAACTTCTAACTCAACCAACTGTGGGTCGTCCCGCTGTGCTCCCCTAATATGCCCCAAAAGAGTAGGCCTAACCTCCAAGGAGGCTAGCAAACCGGGTACAAAGTCAACGGAAGGTCTAAAGTCAAACATAGAAATAAACTCGAAGCTCTGTCGTTCAACGAACAATGAACTCAAGGACAACCTTTTTCTACTTAAGGCGCCCGCTACCACGTTACCCTTGCCATTGGTATACGCTATCTCAAACTCATAGGATGCTAAGAGTCCCATCCAAAATCATCTCAACTGTCCATCTCTCACGCAGACCCTCCTATTCGAACTTGACATCCCCCAAATGCAAGCCCCAAAGGCCTAAACCAATATCAGACAAACACCCAAGGGATACCCCCTTCGAATTCAGACGACCTACGTGAGCTGATACTAGTAAAAATGGCGAAATAATCAAGCCCTTGTCCAATTCTGGATGTCCTCACCAGTCTCGCTCCAAAACCACCGTTTATCCCATAACTGGCTTTGCTCAACCTATTGAGCATATACGAAAACTCATTTCGCTCCTCGAAAAGACCAAGATGTCATTTACAAAGACTATCACGAACTTATTCAGGTACTCCCTGAACACCCTTTTCATTAAATCAACAAAGTATGCAGGGGCGTTCGTTAATCCAAATGGCATCACCAGCCACTCATAGAAACCATCCGGAGTCCTAAAGGCAGTCTTGTCTATGCTATCCTCAGGCACCCTCAACTGATGAAACCCCGTGGCTAAGTCCAATTGAGAAAGTACTGAAGTGCCAACCAACTGATCGAAATGATCATCAATTCTCGGCAATGGGTGTCTATTCTTCTTTGTGAGCTTATTTAGTTCCCTTTAGCCTACACAAAGTCTGAGGGACCCATCCGCCTTCGTGGCAAAAACTACCGGAGCACCCCACTCCGATATACTTCGTCTTATGAACCCCTTCTCAAGCAAATCGCCTACTTGCTTATGGAGTTCCCTCCTCTCACGAGGAGCCATGTGGCACATTGGCCAAGATACTGGTTTGGCATTGTCAACCAGATATATTCGGAAGTCAATCTCCCGCTCCAGAGGTAAGCCCTTCACCTCCTCAAAACACATCCGAGTATTCCCGGACCACTCTACAGATTGCAAACTCTCGACCGACGTGTCAAGCGATTCTAGATAACTTAGCATAACAAATTCCATGGGATTACAAGAGATTTCGAGAGTGTTACCCAAGCGGGTCATAAGCCTAACAACTCTCCCTTCAAAATCAAGAACGGCACCCCTACTGGATAACCAGTCCATGCCCAAACTAACCCATAGCTCGTGAAGCCCAAAAAGCATCACATCTAAACTCAACGCTAAGTATAGAAACTTTCAAACCCAAACACATCATGAAGCCCCTATTGGGTTTGAAACAACTAAGGGATCATCTACCAAACTGGTGTCTAAGTGCAGTGACTCAACTAATGATGATGAGATAAACGAATTCAATGCGTCAAAATCAAATAAAGTACGGACATGATGATCGATCAGAAAAACTAGACTTTCAATAGAAATAGTTCTACCTCTTTCCCGAATCGCGAGAGCCTGTACTTGCCCCCTAGCCTGACCTGGTGCCACAAGAGCTTGCACCTGTCCTCCTGAGGTAGACCCCGTCCTTTGCTCCTTCTTTGGACAGTCTTTCATCAGATGCCCTGCTTCGCCACAGTGGAAGCAGCCAGTCTTAGTCTTCTTACGACAATCTTTGTTTAGGTGGCCTAGTGTCCCACAATTGAAGCACCTCTTCTTTCCCTTGCCACCCTTACCTTTCGCACCCTTATTTTGTTGCTGAGGTTTCTTCTGATCTCCATTCTTCTCGGGTGCCATAATAGCATTGGGGCCCCTCTCTTCCTTATGCATGAATTCCATGTCTACTAACTTCTCGAAGGTGGCCCCCATAGAGATGTGGGTCATAGCCAACCCATGCATGGGTTCGTTCAAGCCTTTAACGAACCTCAAAGCCTTCTCTTCCGGTGTGTTTACCAAGTCTATATTGAACTTCGCTAACTGATTAAACTTGTTAACATATTCTTTCACCGACAAGTTCCCTTGCTTTAAGTTCAAGAACCTTTCCACGTGCATATTTTCTTCCACTTTTGAGAGAAACTTTGCCTCAAACCTTTGCCTGAAATCCACCCAAGAGTCAACAGGGCGTTCTCCATTAGTGACCTCCCACCAGAACGAGGCCTCTCCTTCCATTAACCAAGCGGCTAACTTGACTTTCTTTCCCTCTTCCACTTCCAAGATTTCCATCAATTCTTCCGTCTCATTAAGCCAATCCCTCGCTCCCACAAAAGGTTTCCCTCCCATAGCCTTAAACTTCTTACAAGTCTTAGCAAAAGTATCCGTGCGAGGAGGAACGGGTGCAACGGGTGAAGGAGGAACATTTGCTGGACCTGCAGCGGCGGCCCTAGCCTCTAACAACCTCCTATACCATACTGGTACCGCTACACCGTCCGGAAGATAAAGATCTTCAGCCATGCTGAGACGAAAAAGGAAAGATTCAAAACGGAGAATTCGAAAGGTAAAGATATGACTATCGGGGATTATGCTTTTCTTTCAAAAACTTTTCTCTTTAAAAACATGTTTTTGAAAATATCTCTTCCAAAAATGTTTTAGAAAAATAGTTTTCTAAAAAATTTATCTGTTCCGGTAACCTTTGCTCTGATACCACGTGTAACACCCCACTCCCGCTATGATCACTCACTAAGGGAATGCCATAGCATCGGTGGAGTATTTTAGTGAATATAGAACAGAAAAATTACAACAAGACATATATAAATAGTACTTGAAATTTAAAACATCATCTCATAACAGCGGAAGTAAACATGTCTGGTTACATCACAAAACCATAATAAGAGTTAAGTACAAATATCCATTCTTGCTAAATAAAAATACATAATCCCAATACATGAACTGATAGCCATAAAAGAAAAAGGGTAAGTTGAGCTCTACATCTAGGGTCCAAGCTCCAAGAGAGTAATAAAAGCAGCGTGATCAAAGCCCACTCGTACTGGGCCCACTCTGAGAACCTGAGGGTTGGGAAAAAGATAAAAACAACGGGGTCAGACATAAGTCTGAGCGAGTCCTATAACTTTAACAATACAATCATTAAAGTAACCAGAGAAGACATAAACTTGACACACGGTAATGTCTGGGGATGAATGGCTACACTAAGCAGCTTGGTAGACTTAGGATAAACTAAGATAACTATAAAGACGCATTTACCCACCCAAGGATAATTACTACACTGCACCACACCAGTCATTCCTTCTCAAATGTTGATCCCTCCCAAGGAATTAGAAAAATTACCCAGTAGTTTCGTGTACCCCTAGCCCACTACATAGGTGTCGTCTGCCCCTATCTCCACTAGGTGTACTTAGTAATGTTACCCAGTAGTTTCGTGTACCCCTACATAGGTGCCGTCTACCCCTATCTTTATTAGGTGTACCCACTACTCCCCAGCGATCGGCTCCCTACCGTAGATACCCGTGCTGGTCCCACAATGGGGTGTATCATTCCCCAAAGTGGCCACTTGATAATACCAACGGTGCACGGCTTTATATCTACACGATGCAACAACGACTTACCAACCAGCCCGGGTCCACACACGCATATGAAACCCGTTGATCCTGCGTTGCCACCGCTAACCCGTTTTGGCCTCTTATAGTCAAGCCCAATATGCGTGTCCCGTCACTCGACTAGAGTCGAGCCCACAAAGATACGTTTGGGATATTGGTTGAAATGGGCCCCCACAAGCTACCCACCTAAGCTTGTCATTTCTAGTGAATCCCACTTAACCCTTTAACCATGTCCACTTACATGTTATAAATTTTGGTTAAGTCATTAATCATATTTTAAGTGCCATTCAAGGCACCCACTAGATTTCCACATGCCACCCAAAAGCACTTACTTAACCCTTTAACCATGTTTTAATTACATGTTCCACTTTGGTTAAGTATTCTAATCGTATTTTCTATTGCCACCTAAGGCAACCCACTAGTTTCCTCATGCCACCCAAGGCACCCACTTAACCCCTCATGTCCCACTACATGTTAATATGGTTAAGTGTTTCTTAATTAATTAAGACCGTGATCTCCCATAAAGACCTCCCACATTAGACTGGCTTTTATGACAACTGGTTAAGCCGGTAGGGTCCGGGCAGTTTTACGTCATAACAGAGTCTAACCTCGTGTCTTTACTTTAATCATGTATTTAATTTGTGCCTAAGACCTCCCACATTGGGCTAACATTTGTAGCAACTGGTTAAGCCGGTAGGGTCCGGGCAGTTTTACACTACAAATGAGTCCAACCTCGTGTCTTAGTCGATTAATTACACCTAATTAATCACCCTCATATTAATTATCCCTAATTAATATCAAGTTTTTCATAACATGGGTAGACCTAACTCAATAGGTAAATTCCCATGGGGTAGACCTAACTCAATAGGTAAATTCCCACTTATGTTAATTTATTTTTATGGTATGCTTAATCATACCCAATCATACTTTTATTAACATATTTATTAACCCCATCGTTCCCCACGTAAATCGTTCTCATTTCATGACATAATAAAGGGAAGATCCATCACAAATATCATGGGTTTAACCAAATCTTAGCATATAACTTTGTCATGGGTTAAGAGGATGTCAACTTGCATATATGAGCATATATTAACCCAACTACATTTAACCCAAACTTGCATATTATCATACACATGACTTGCATAACATGTTGCATATGAACTTGCATATTATCATACACATATCTTACATAACATGTTGAATTTGCATATAAGCATTCTCATAACTTGCATAACATGCATTTAAGCATACACATAACTTGCATAAGCATTCACATTCTTGCATAAGCATCCACATACTTGTATAAGCATGCATAACTTGCATATCATGTTAAACTTGCATTTAAGCATACACATAACTTGCATAAGCATTCACATACTTGCATAAGCATCCACATACTTGCATAAGCATGCATAACTTGCATATCATGTTAAACTTGCATTTAAGCATACACATAACTTGCATAACTCACTTGTTAAACATGCATAAACCCACTTATTAAATATGCATAAACCCACTTATTAAACATGCATAAACCCACTTGTTAAACATGCATAAACCAACTTATTAAACATGCATAAACCCACTTATTAAATATGCATAAACATAGGAAAACATAGAGTAGCATATCATTACAAATGATTCAAACTCACTAATCCGCATTCAAGACCATAAGTCTCATTACACCCAATCTACTTACTTTAGCAATTGATGTTAAAGTGATAGGAACTCACCAAAACCAAGATTAACAAACTTATGAAGTAGAACTAGTTGCTAAATATGAAGAAGATGATGATTAGAGGTTGATTAGTTTGCAACTTCCTTCATAAACTAGTGGAGGCTCCTCTTAAGTTTGATTTTGGCGGCATGAGGCCATCATTTCTATTTTTGTATGAATTAGGGTAGTATTAGGGTGTATTTATAGATTAGGTGAGTGTTTTAGGCCCTTAGATTAACCCTAAATTAGATTAGGACCCTTAGATTTCGGCACCTTCCAGAAACCAGCCCTAAGACCAAGCCCAAACCCCAAACTGGTGCACCCAACCACAGAACTCTCTAGAAACTGTGCAGGTTTCTTGGCTCGGCACGGGCGCATTTCCCAAGTGCGCCAGTGTATTTTTGTACTGGCGCACTTCACAAGTGCGCCAGTGCATTTCTGGCCTGTTTCGGGTTTTTCTGCCTAACTTCGTTCGTCCATATCTCTTTCATACGGTACCCGTTTTACGCAAACTCGGACTCTATTTCGTGTATTTTTTTTCGAGACGAACGCAATGACGCAGCCCGTTTCCCTTGATTCCCACATCTGGGATTAGTTATTCTTTAATTTGTGAATTTTAGTATTAACCGAAATTCGGGGTGTTACATTGGCAATAACAACTTTTAATTTGTTTATGGTCACACCGGCTCCACTTTCTGAATTCTCACCAACTTCAAAGCGGTTTGTGAGCGATGTCTCTTCATTAGTAACATTATTGGCTTCCACCACGGTTCTGTTAGCAGTCTTCTTAGATTTGGCCAAAATTTTGAAGAAGGATGCGGCTTAGAACTTTAATGGAAAGGCGCTTAACTTTATGAGAGGAAGTAGGAGATGCGAACACGGCCCCACGGTGGGCGCCAAATGTTTTCATCGAAAATGGTTCAAACACCAAGGGTACAAGGATTGCACTTCCCCAATATGGTTAGAAAATAAATGGAGCCGCACTCAACAACAATTAAAAGTAAAAAATGCGAAGGAAACGAAATGGAGATGAGGTTTTAGAGTGGTTCAGCCTTGTATTAGGCCTACATCCACTGTGAATGGAGTTTGCATTATCATGATGATGATTACAAGACATATCAACTCTCGTTCTTTATACATCTTATTATTCTCTCAATATATTCTCACTTTTACAAACAAATCTCACTTGGATTCATGAGATTCAATGGAGGAATGACAGGATCTATGATGAAGAAGGACGGATATGCGATGGAGCAGGAGGATGTCTTCAATCTTCTACACTTATAGGATTTTAACGGACGCTATGGCCAAATGGATGAAAGATCTTCAGGTGATAATGATGATCATGGTTGAAACGTTTAAGGAATGGCCAAGGATGAAATTTAGCAGCACTTCGTGGAAGACGGAGGTCCCCGCTCTAAGGTGGGAGGCATGGCCAATTTATAGGTGTACCTTCCTGAAGAAATGATCTTCAAAATCATACTTTCAGAACACGGGTTGCTTGTCTCATTAATTGCAAATATGCCACCGCTTAGCTATAGCCAACTGGCGACAGCTGGCCGTATTCCCAGAACGACTTCACGGGAGCGAGCGGCCTTATAGGAGTGAGAGACCGCATAGGTCTGGGAATATTGAATGGGCGGGCGAGCGATGAGTGTACATGCGACCTGTCAAAGCTTCATGGCTTGTATAAGAATGATCGATCGATGGATGACATTTGCTTGATGCAGCTTGTTTGATCATGAACGGGCGACCTGCACCATAGTCCGAAATGTAAGTATGACCCTTTGAGAATTGATATCCAACCGACTGGCAAGCAGCATCTGATATTAACAGCTGATCGAGTATCAAATCGGCAATTGGAGTTGCGTTTTATGAGCGGACATGGAATATATGTGCGACCTCTGATTTTGTTTGCCTTTCCCGCTATGCACGATCGATCAATTTATTATAAACGAATGACTACAGAACAGAACATGTGACCGATCCTGACTGTGCTAAGAGGACGACTCAACTCGTTCTTTCTTGCCATGTTTAACCTTGGACCTGGTGCTTGAACCTTGTTCTGTGCGATCGTCCCTTACGCTTCGCATCTATCCAAGTGTACTGGGTAGAACGAGATACGACTGACCTTAACGACGTATGTCCTGCGATTTTCATATAGATTTAATATACCAATATGTGTTTGGTTCTTAAGGGATAAACAATCCATATTGTATGGATTAACACTTAAGAATTTCATCAAATTCAGAATTTCCATTCTGAGAAGCATCTTTTCTTGCAATGTCATCTCCATCAGAAACCATTTTACTTTGAATGGAACAATTACCATACTGATCTGCTATTATAATATTTTGAATCATCTTTTCGAAATCCCTCACAAACATCCATTTTGTCGTCATTATTAACTTCATTACCCATATCGGAACACCCTCCCCCTACTATCTCAATAACCTCCTCCGTAGCTTTATCAACATCACCTCTCACATCTGTACCATAGCCTTTCTCCTTTCTTTTCCACATCATTTTATTTTTATTTACTACTTGTTTCCAACCAAATTGCTCACTTTTTGTATCAATAGCTTTCTTGAAACCCTTACTCTCATGAGATTGAACATCTGAAGAAACATGCTTATGTTCATTTTTCCTTTCATTTACAACCTCATTCCTATTACCCTGTACCACATTATCCTTAGATGACATTTCACAATAACTTGTCTCAAGACTGAGGACATTACAATACATGCAAATTTTAGGCGTCCAATCATATGAAACTTTGACCCGGGGGGGGGGGGGCATTTATCCCCAAGATCAGGAACAACAATATACTCCGTGTTGAAGGGAAAAATTGTCGCACGCCAACACCCAAATATGTGTGTGTGAACAATTATTCAAATAAGTAGTAAAGTATGTAAATGCGGGGAGGCACAACTTTTATAGTGGTTCGGCACTAACACCTACGTCCACTTTATAATCATCATTCATCATATCTTTTGCCAATTACAAGGTTGTACAAGTTTGGACAATAGCTAAGTTCAAAGTGTTATAATAGAATAACAAAATATATGTTTGTTCTATACTTTGACTAAATTGCCCTTCTTCTTCTTCTTCGTTGTGAAGCGTTGACTTGGTCAACAATATCCAAGTTTAGTGTTCATGTCCACGAAGATCAAAAGTAGCGTAACAATCCTCGTTAATGTTCAAGTGTTGGAGGAAAACATGCATGCCATGATTTAATGGTCCATGCCATCTCCCATGGCCGAGGTGGGGGTGTTGGAAGCAATTAATGAGTATTTGGTGCTCTCAAGGTCCCAAAATTCCAAGGGAGACAGCCCCAAATGAAGGCCAAGGTTTGGGGTATTTATAGGAGCGAGGTTAGGTAGGAGTAGGTGAGAAGCGGGACCCACCAGAGCCATTTTCGCACCCAAAACAAGGCCATATGCAGAAAATTCGCACCCCCTGGTGCGGGTTCGAAATTTCGCACCCCTCTAGGGGGGTCGAAATTTCAAACCCACAGTGGGGTTTGAATTTCGACCCTCCCTAGGGGGTCGAATTTTGAACTCTCCAGTAGGGTTCGAAATTTCGCACCCCTCCAGGGGGTTCGAAATTTCGACCCTACCGGGGGGGTTTCGAAATTTCGACCCTACCGGGGGGGTTTCTAAATTTCGACCCCACCGGAGGGGGGGTTCGAAATTTCGACCCCACCGGGGGAGGGGGTTCGAAATTTCGACCTCATCACGGGGTAAGAAATTTCGAACACCCTGAAGGGGTTCGAAATTGATAGAGTGCGATGCGGAAATCATGCTGTAGATGGAGTCAAAATTCCTGAATGTGAAGTGAAGGAATCCGAGGTTTCATGAGTTTGAACTAAAGGATATGAGCTTCCGGCATGGAGAAAATCGGATGAATCGGCGCCGGGACTGTGGGGCCCCGGACCCCCACCGGCGCTGCGCCCGGACCCGCTTGACGGCTCGCGTTCGGCTCGGAGCCCGGCTCCCCTTCGGCTCGGAGCTCGGCTCGACTAAGAGTTCATTAGGCCCGACAGAGGCCTTCTAATAGTGGCTTCGGGTCTCCTTATGTTTGCAACGCGACTTCGACCCGACTGCTTTGTACTTTTTGATGCCTAAGCGCGACGCTCACCAAATACCTGAAGTGTGACTGCTTCAACAAAAAAAGCATGTCAACACCCCGGTAACTCAAATTCAGGAGTAATTTCTACCAATGCTTCTGCATACTTGAATCTTTCCAGCCTCTTAGTACTTTAATCGAGCAGATCAATCTTCCCACATGACACGCCAACCAATTTATCCCCACTAATGTCCACAAGAGCAAGGGAATACGATGTAAATGAATCCAGATGGGTACTTTTTTAATTTGCGCTTGCGCATTTCCTATGAAGGGATCCTATTTAGTTATTATGAACATCCTGCCCTTGATGAAAATTGGATCAAATCTCAAAACCCTCTCCCTTTCCATATCATTTGCAAAATTAAAAAAGAAATTTACACTGTCTGATTTAATATTAACTTCTCCTTTTAACTTCCAAATTTTGAGAAGAGAGTTCACTACAGTTATGTAAGAGAGCATACCATTAGGAAAGAACCCAACCAGATGTTTACTCCAGAATTTCAATCCCTGTGCTTTCACCAGAGCCAGAAAGTGATTAGGTTTACCATCTCTTAATATATCAAACTAAATTGGCTTATAAGGTCCCGCATTCCGAGGAAGAGATTTAAAGAGAGAGAGGTAGTCAGATTTAATAGGTGGATGCATGAGATTAGAGGTGCTCGGAGGAATGTTACAATTAGAATTCAGGGGATTGTTAATGAAATTGACTTTGGAAGCAGAAAGACAATTGGTAGAACCAGTAGCAACAGAATCAAGAACCACCGATTTACCTTTGGAATCAAAAGATTGAGTATTCGACCAATTGACTTTACTTGAATCAACAAGTTAGAATTATCCCCAACAATATTTTGAAAAGAGGTAGACAGATCAAGTAAAGGATAAGAAAAAGAACGATTCAAAGTAACATCATCATCCACAATCGCCGATGATGAATTTACAAAATTATCAGGAAGATTTGTAGGGGGACGATCAGAAGGGTAAGGAGGAGGACGAACAGGGAGAGGAGGAAAGGAGGATGAATCAAAAGCGAAGGAAGACGAAGAAAGAGAGGGATTCAAGGAGGAAGCATTTGCAATTGACAAGATCTCAAAACCTCTAATTGTTCTAATACTATAAGTTGAAATTGAATTTTACTTTTACATCAAAATTACCTTTCACCATGATAGAAACTGAAGGTTCTAAAATTTTCATTTATAACAAAAATTGCTTATGCATTCACTCCAGATGTGCTAAACCTTGATCAATATTGGATCTTAACTTAATATGATCTTCAATATACGTATTTTCTTTATAATAGCTGCTTCATAAAAATTGATATCTTTATTATATGTTCTAAAATTACTATAATAAAACTTGAAGTTTTATCATAATTTACGTATTGTTATTGTATATTTTAAATTGAAGAAACTTCTTTAGAAAGTGCTTTTGTTCATGTATAAGAGTCATTTCACTAATTTTCTTCCAGAAAATAGTATTTATTATAAATGTAATGGTCTCTTCTGACAATAAATTTGTAACAGCCTGCATTTTACGTATCGGAAGATCGTAAAATATTTTTATTTTATTCCCTGAGGGTTGAATCATTTCCATCTTTTAATATGTTGCTTATGGGGATGTGAGACATGTGCATAATTTTTACCAATTTAGTTGGTAACCATTTTTCCCCTGTTAGTCTTGTATAGGGCATAAATTTTAACTCAGGTCGAATTAGAGGGTGAGACCTGTGCCATTGGAAAGGAATTGATAATTGCCTTTCCATAGAATAGTTACATTAAGGATTTGGTTCAGTGTTTTGGGAGAAATCGCTATTTTAAGGTTTTTCAGTTGCCTGTTCAGGTTTTGGGAGCTTAATGAGCCAATTTGGGAAAGGCCCATTAGTGGGCTGATGGAAGGGTATAAATAGGGGGTGAGGGATATGGGAAATAGTTTAGTTTCCCATTCTCCCATTTGGTGCCTTGTGCGCCTCCTTCCTCTACGACCTTTCCACCATTAAAATTGGGATCCATGCTTAGGAAATCGAAGATCTACACCATTCAAGGCTAGTTCTACATCGTTTCAAGGGTGAATTCATCAGATCAAGGAGTTTAGTTTGAAGTGCTCACTGTTTGGGTTCATATTTCGTTCATTTTAGCTTGTTTTGGAGAATTGGTGAGTGGTATGCATCTCCCACATGGATTCAATGAAGTATATGAGTGATTGTTCATGTTTTTCATCATATGCAAGTGTTTTTCCATAGATCAATGCATTGGTAAGTCCATTTTAAATCACCTTCTGATCTGATTTAGCACGTTTAGATAAGTAATTTCTATAATATTTCATATAAATGTGCAAGTTAAATCCATGATTTTGTTCATATGTACATTCATGATGATTTTGGTGTAAATTTCCATAATTTTGGTGAAAATAGCCATATTCATGTTTTTACTTATCTCATGACATGCTTATGGTGGTATTGGATGAATTAGATAAGTTGATTTCGTCAATTTAATCATTTGGCAAAGTTTTGGTCAAAATAGTGATTTTGGTTCGGTTTCTACAGTACCGATCGGTAGTGCTACAGTGTCATGCTACATGGTAGTTGCTACAGTAGAAAAGCAGTCAGATTGCTACAGTGTTGGGTGCTACAGTGTTTGGGTGCGCTCATGCTACAGTACCGATCCGTCATGCTACAGTACCGATCGGACATGCTACAGTGTAAGGTGCTACAGTAATTGCTGCAGTATTTTGCTACAGTGGTTGCTAGAAGTGATGTGAAGTGTTTATTGTTCATCGTATGCAACGAATGTGGGAATGACTCAAGGATGTATTGAGTTCGTGTGAGGTGATTGCTCTAAAGTGATCTGAGCCAATTACTAGTCATAATTGATAACGACTAGAGATGCGAAGGACGAGGAATTATCGATTTCGTATGTTCTAGCGGACTCGGAGGAAGGATGCAATTGAAGACCGGTTTTAGGTCGAGTATCCTGGGCGCCATGTATGGCCTAGACACGTGTTGTGTATAGCATGTGGAGTTTTGCTTGAACTGGGGCATCGTGTATGTTCCTTGACAATTGATGACAAGTTGTTAGCCAGTCATACGATAACGAGGGTTCCAAAGCAAGGTTGGCGGTGATAGCCAGAGTCAGTCATGGACGTTTGAATGCATGTTGTGATCATGATTGAGTTGCTATTGTTATGTGTGAACGATTGTCCTGGTTGCCATGGTTGAGTTGTTACTCCTTTGGATGAATGGATTGTAAAGGCTATCACTATAAGGTGTAGGGAAGGCAGGTGTAAGTTCTTCTCTCGAACTGGGTAGATTAGTTCGTTTATTTACCCATTCTCATATACTTTATTGATGAAGTTTGTTAGATGTTTTATCGCTCACTAAAACTGTTGTCTGACTCAAGGTTTTATGTTTCCTCTTATTACCTTGGGCTGTTCATCCGGTTGTGGTTGGGCAAACTGAGAAGCAGGCGACATGTGACGCTTTAGTGAGAACGTCGATGCTGATCGATGGCGAGCAGGAGGCTCACGTACCAGTTTTACTACTATCTAGTATTTGTTTTCGCTGTTTTCTATTTCTCTCGTGCTGTAGTGAGGCAAATTGTACAAACACTGTTGTTGATATCCACGTGTTTAGGAGATACTTTCTAGTTGTCATGAAAGTTTATTGTTTTCTGCATCATTATCACTACCTGTTGTATATGTTCTATTATATTTTATCCTTGGGTTCTGAGTTTACGACAAGTTCCTCTTATGTATCATACCTTGATGATCGCCTATAGCTGCCTAGCACACCTTTCAGCGCATTATTCCTCTTATATAGTGCGGGGGTTGTGGGTGGTCGTCACATTTGGTATCAGAGCTCTGGTTAACGATTTTAGCCAACGTTCAAGAACTTAATCACATATGAGAGACGTACTTGTAGATTTCAGTTGGATGCTTATTATATATATTAGCATATATAGTAGTAGCGGTGGTTTTCCTTTAGCAGTTTTCCTTGTAAGTAGTTAATCATTCTAATTCGTGGATTTAGAATGAGTAGATATTATACAAGACATTCCGCCGAGGAAGAAGCTATGCATGGAGGGGGTAATGGAGGGGCACCTGACTACCCGGCCATGTTTGAAGCTATGATGGATGCGTGCCTTCGAAGGAACCCTGCTCCAGTGGCAGCTATGGTCGAGGTTGGAGTTCCGGTGCCTAGAGCTGTAGAATTTGCAAAGCTATGCAAAGACTTTACATCACTGGGAGGGAAACAGTTCAAGGGCACTGAACCTGTTGAAGAAGTTCAAAGGTGGATGGATATGTGTCTTCGAATCTTCAAGGACTTGGGCACTGATGATGCAACAAAGAGGAAACTTGCATCAAGACAGTTAGTGGGCAGAGCGATGGACTGGTGGAACTCTGTTACACTTGAGACTCCTGAAGAGGATATTTCATGGGAGTTGTTCCAAGCTAAGTTTGAAGCAAAGTTTATCTCCACCGTGTAGAAGTCTGTTTTGTTTAAGAGATTCATCGAGCTTAAATAGAATGGCCGCTCAGCTCTTGACTATATTTCTGACTTCGAGGCTTTGTCGAAGTATGCTCGTTCATATGTGGATACTCCTTATCAAAAGAACGAGAAGTTTGTCTTGGGGTTGGATGAATATCTTGGGAATCAGATTGTGGATCACCTTGATGATAGCTTTGAGAAGAACGACGAGAAGGCTTTGAGGCATGAAAGTCTGTTTCCTAAGAATACGTCTGTTGTTGCACCTAAGGAAGAACTGAAACCATAGCAGGGTAGTAATAATAGAGGAAGCAACAACAACAGAAGGGAAAAGATGGCCAAAATAGGCAGAAGGTAGAAGTGACTTGCTTTAACTGTTGGCAGAAGGGACATTTTTCTAGTGAATGCAAGAATCCTAAAGATGAAAAGAAGTGCTTCAAGTGTGGAAAGCCGGGGCATGAGAAGAAAGATTGTCCAGAATCAGCTCAAGGGAAGCAAGTGGTTAAGGCTTATGCTTTGGGGGTTGTTCCATCTTCTTCAAAAGCCCCTACTGCTGTGTAAGGTACTCTTTCTATTCATGGTGTTTCAATTCGAGTTTTGTTTGGTACTAAAGCATTTCATTCATTCATTTGCAATTAGCTTGTGTGTCTCTTGGGTTTGGAACCCGAGATTTGTGATAGACCATTGATCGTGACTAATCCAGTTGGAGGTTCGTCCAATTTGTGCATGATTTGTCGTGTTCTAGGGTTGTCGAGTCATGGTTTCTCTTTTGTGTGTGATTGCTTTGTTCTTAACTTCATTGGGTTTGAGATCATCTTGGGCATGGATTAGCTCAAGAGGTATGAGGCAAGGGTGAATTGCGAGAAGCTAGAGGTGAGAGTCGGGGATGTGGAAGGGCGAAAGGTGTTGATAAAGTGTAAGCGTGAAGAGGGTGTCTTCGTTAGCTATCTATATTTGCTTGTGATTCCACAAGAAGACTTGTCATCTATGCTGATCGCTAATGAGTATGAGGATGTCTTTGACGAGGTCAAAGGGATGCTGCCACATCGTGAGATCGAGTTTAGGATCGATCGGGTCGAGGGTGCTAGACCAATCCTTATGCCTCTTAGGCGGATGGTGCCTAAGGAACAACGAGAGTTGGAAGTGCAAGTTCGAGAACTTCTTAGAAGGGATTCATTCAGAGAAGTGTTTCTGAATGGGGTGCACCGGTCGTACTTGCAACCAAGGCAGATGGATCGTTAAGATTGTGTGTAGACTATCGTGAGATGAACAAGGTGACTAAGAAGAACACATATCTGTTTCCAAGGATTGATGACTTATTCGATCAGCTTCACGAAGCCAAATTGTTTTCTCAGATGGATTTGGCAATGTGATTTCAGCAGTTGAGGGTGGCTAAGGATAGTGTGCCAAAGAATGCTTTTAAGACACCATCCGGTTTCTTCGAGTGGTTAGTGATGCCATTCGGGTTGACTAACGCACCCACGTATTTCATGGATCTTATGAATAGAGTGTTCAAAGATCAGTTAATAAGTTTGTTCTTGTGTTCGTGGATGATATTCTGGTTTACTTCAGAAATGAGGGAGAACACAGGACGCACTTGAGAGTTGTGTTAGAGATCTTGCGAAAGCATCGGCTAAAAGCCAAGTTCTCAAAGTGTCACTTCTGGAAGGATGAAGTGAGATTCTTAGGTCATGTTGTTTCTCGAAATGGGATAGCAGTTGATCCTGGTAAAGTGGCAGCAATCCAGGACTGGGATAGACCTAAGAATGCGACGGATGTTCGGAGTTTCCTTAGATTGGCAGGATATTACCGACGGTTTATCAAGGATTTCTCCAAGATAGCTTCACCGTTGACAGGATTGACGAAGAAGAACCAAGCATTCACACTGGATGCGAAGTGTGAACAAGCGTTCAGAATCCTAAAGGAGAGATTCACGAGTGCACGTGTGTTGACCATTCCAAGTGGGAATGAAGAAATGGTGGTGTATACGGATGCATGTGGTACTGGACTTGGAGCAGTATTGATGCAGAAGGATAAAGTTGTGGCTTACGCGAGTCGACAGCTAAAGCCGCATGAGAAGAATTACCCAACCCATGATTTGCAGTTGGCAGCGATTGTGTTTGCTCTAAAGATGTGGAGACATTTCTTATTGGGGGTTCGGTTCAAGTTGTTTATGGACCACAAGTCGTTGAAGTATCTTTTCTCCCAAAAGGATTTGAATCTTCGGTAGCAATGATGGTTAGAATTTCTGGCATCATATGATTTTGGTATAGCCTATACTCCTGGAAATGGAAACACAGTTGCGGATGCATTGAGTTGAAGACACGCAAGTTTGGGAGCAATGTTTTCAGAATGGAAGAGCCTCGAGTATTTAGAAAGATTTGATTTTAGGCCAAGATGTGAAATGGAGCCTAAAATGTTGGCAAGCTTGTCGATAAGACCTACTCTTATCGAAAGGATTGGCGAGAGCCAAAAGAAAGATGCAAAGCATGTCGAGTTTATCCAGGGATTAGAACCAGAGGATAAAGAGTTCGAAGTCGATCAAGAAGGTTGGCTTCGAAAACAAGGGCGATTGGTTGTTCCTGGTATTGATGGATTGAGAGATAAGGTTCTGAGAGAATGTCATCACTCGAAGTTGACGATTCATCCCGGTGGTAATAAGATGTATCAGGACATGAAGAGAGTCTACTATTGGGAGGGGATGAAGCGAGATATTGGAAAGTTCATTTCCAAGTGCATGAACTGTCAGTTGGTGAAAGCTGAACAGAAGAAGCCAAGTGGGTTGCTTTTGCCATTGGAAGTTCCTACGTGGGAGTAGATATCGATGGACTTTATCGATGGACTACCTAGAACCAAGGCAGGAAATGAAGGAATCTAGGCTATCGTGGATCGCTTGACCAAAAGTGAAAGATTCATTCTTGTCAAGTCGACTAGGACGGCATCGAAACTGTATGAACTTTATGCGAAATGGATAGTTCGATTCCATGGTGTCCCAAAGAGTATAGTGAGTGATCGAGATCCGTTGTTCACTAGCATATTTTGGAAAAGTTTGCAAGAGGCTTTGGAAACCGAGTTATGTTTGAGTACGACATATCATCCCCAAACTGATGGTCAGACCGAGAGAGTCAATCGAGTTTTGGAAGATCTCTTGAGGTCTTGTGTGTTAGACTTCAGTGGATCATGGGAGGACCATCAACATTTGGTTGAGTTTGCTTATAATAATAGCTACCAGTCGAGTATTAGGATGGCAACATATGAGGTGTTGTATGGGAGGCTGTGCAACTCTCCAGCTTGTTGGATAAAAACTGGAGATAAGTTGATACTTGGGCCTGAGATGATTAAAGAAACCTTGGATTGTATCTAGATCGTTCGGCAACAAATGAAGGCAGCCCAAGATCGTCAGAAGAGTTACGCTGATAAACGTGTAAGGATTTGGAATTCGACGTTGGCAATATTGTTTTCATGAAGATTTCACCATTAAAGCATGTGGTTCGATTCGGAAGTAAAGGGAAATTAGCTCCAAGGTTTGTTGGACCATTTCTGATAGTCGAGCGAATTGGAAAGCTCGCGTATAGATTGGAGTTACCCGAGAAGATGTCGAGTGTGCATAATGTGTTCCATGTGTCGTTCCTATGGAAATTCGTGCATGACTCGAATGTAGTGGTATCTCCAGAGCAGTATGAAGACTTAGAAGGAGAAACTGCAATTGCAAAACCTCGTAAGCTGCTTCGTGTTGTAGGGAATGACACGAAATAACTTAGGAGGAAGACGGTTAAGATGGTCAAGGTACAATGGAGTGAAGATGGTGACGATTGTACATGGGAAACGGAAGAGAGCATGAAGGTGACTCATCCAGAACTTTTTGTTAGTAAGACCCTTTGATATCGTATCATCATTATATAGTTGTATCTTGTTGATTGTTTAATAGAATTCCACGTGCTAGGATAAGGCTATGGATGCATGGCTTGATGGTTGCTAGTTTGGGTGATAGAATTGGCTTCTCATGGATGATAGGCATGCGGAATTTTTTTGATTGCTTGTTTTTGCTTGGAATTCGGGGGCGAAATTCTTAAAGGGAGGGGGGGGGGGGGGGAATGTAACAACCCGCATTTCACATATCGGAAGATCGTAAAATATTTTTATTTTATTCCCTGAGGGTTGAATCATTCTCATCTTTTAATATGTTGCTTATGGGGATGTGAGACGTGTCCGTAATTTTTACCAATTTCGTTTGTGACCAATTTCCCCTGTCAGTCTTATACAAGGCATACCTTTTAACTCAGGTCGAATTAGACGGTGAGACCTGTGCCATTGAAAAGGAATTGATGATTATCTTTCCGTAGAGTGGTTACATCAAGGATTTGGTTTAGCGGTTTGGGAGAAATCGTTGTTTTAAGGATTTTCAGTTGGCTGTCCAAGTTTTGGGAGCCTAACGGGCTGATTTGGGAAGGGGCCATTAGTGGGCTGATGGAAGGGCATAAATAGGGGGTAAGGGATATGTGAAATAGTTTAGTTTCCCATTCTCCCATTTGGTGCCTTGTGCTCCTCCTCCCTCTATGACCTTTCCACCATTAAAATCGAGATCCAAACTTAGAAAATCGAAGATCTACACCATTCAAGGCTAGATCTACATCGTTTCAAGAGTGAATTCATCGGATCAAGGAGTTTAGTTCGAAATGCTTGCTCCAGATTCATGTTTCTTTAATTTTAGCTTGTTTTGAAGACTTGGTGAGTGATATTTATCTCTCACATGGATTCAATGAAGTGTATGAGTGATTGTTCATGTTTTTCATCATATGCAAGTGTTTTCCATAGATCGATGCATTGGTAAGTCCATTTTAAATCACCTTATGGTCTGATTTAGCAAGTTTAGATAAGTAATTTCTATAATATTTCAAGTAAATGTGCAAGTTAAATCCATGATTTAGTTCATATGTACATTTATGGTGATTTTGGTGTAAATTGCATAATTTTGGTGAAAATCGCCATATTCATGCTTTTAGTTATCTCATAACATGCTTATGGTGGTATTGGATGAATTGGATAAGTTGATTTCGTCGATATAATCGTTTGGCGAAGTTTTGGTCAAAACAGTGATTCTGGTTTGGCTGCTACAGTACCGATCGGTAATGCTACAGTGTCGTGCTATAGGGTGGTTGCTTCAGTGTCGATTGGTGGTTGCTACAGTGTTGATCGGTTGTTGCTACAGTAACCGATTGGTCAGATTGCTACAGCGTTTGGGTGCTACAGTGTTCGGTCGCGCTCATGCTACAGTACCGATCGGTCATGCTAAAGTGTCAGGTTGCTACAGTAATTCTACAGTGATTGTTAGAAGTGATGTGAAGTGTTCGTTGTTCATCATATGCAACGAATGTGGTAACGATTCAAGGATGTATTGAGTTCGTGTGAGGTGATTGCTCTAAAGTGTTCTGAGCTAATTACTAATAGTAATTGATAACGACTAGAGATTCGAAGGCCGAGAAATTATCATTGTCGTAGGTTCTAGCGGACTCAGAGGAAGGATGCAATTGAAGACCGGTTGTAGGTCGAGTATCCTGGGCACCATGTATGGCCTAGACACGTGTTGTGTATAACATGTGGGGTTTTGCTTGAAGTGGGGCATCGTGTATGGTCCTTGACAATTGATGGCAAGTTGTTAGCCAGTCATATGATAACGAGGGTTCCAAAGCAAGGTTGGCGGTGATTGCCAGAGTCAGTCATGGACGTTTGGATGCATGTTTTGATCATGATTGAGTGGCTATTGCTATGTGTGAACGATTGTCCTGGTTGCTATGGTTGAGTTGTTATTCCTTTGGATGAACGGATCGTATAGGCTATCATTGTAATGTGTGGGAAAGGCAGGTGTAAGTTCTTCTCTGGAACTGGGTAGATTAGTTCGTTTATTTACCCATTCTCATATGCTTTATTGATGAAGTTTGTTAGCTGTTTTGTCGCTCACTAAGACTGTTGTCTGACTCAAGGTTCTATGTTTCCTCTTATTATCTTAGGCTGTTCATCCAGTTGTGGATGGGTAGATTGAGAAGCAGGTGACAGGTGATGCTTTAGTGAGAACAACGATGCTGATCAATGGCGAGCAGGAGGCTCATGTACCAGTTTTACTACTATCTAGTATTTGTTTCCGTTGTTTTCTATTTCTCTGAGTGTTGTAGTGAGGCTAATTGTACAAACACTATTGTTGATATCTACGTGTATGGGAGATACTTTCTAGTTGTCGTGAAAGTTTAGTGTTTTATGCTTCACTATCACTACTTGTTGTTTATGTTCTATTAAATTTTATCCTTGCGATGTGAGTTTACAACAGGTTCCGCTTATGTATCATACCTTGATGATCGTCCATAGCTGCATGGCACACCTTTCAGCGCATTATTCCTCTTGTATAGTGCAGGGGTTGTGGGCGGTCATCACAAAATTTCTTCAAGAAAATATATGTAGTATAAGATTGGAATATAGGCCTTTTGCCTTTTATTGCAACTTTTCTTTTCATTGATTTTTCAAATCTTATCCTATCATTGAATTTTATGACCTTTGATATAAGAAAATATTAAGCGCACCTATATGCTTTGTGGCTTTATTTCAGCTTCAGAAGGCTTTGACTTTTCATCTTTTTGCATATGAATTTCATGTTCCTTATTTGAAAAATTTTGTTTACATCATGAGTTTTCAATTTCAGATCCAGTGATAAATCAATATTGCTATTAGATTTAAACGCTACCCCATTATATTTTATACCCATAATTCTTTAGGTATACATAAAAAAATCAAGAGATATTTTGCCTTCAGTCTTTCCAAAAATATTATATGTGAAAAGTAATAGAAGATTAGGAAATATAAAATTACGTCCACCACTATATCATCAATTATGTAAACAACATATATTAATCAAGGCTCCATCAAATTAGATTTGAAAAATCATGATAAGATATGCAAAGGATTGAAAGATCAGATCTAGACAAATATTTAGGGTCAATAAAAATAATTAGATCTAGAAAATTTGATCTATTAGAACCCAGTCAAGATCTACAAAAAATAGAAAATAGATGTAATAGTTTGAACCAGATCTAGAAGAATAGAAGATATAACAAATTCACAGATCAATTAATCAAGAATTCTAAAACAGAAAATAAACGAATAAAAAATCTAAAAATTATGAATAAATAATCTTCAAATAAAAATTACTTACATGACTAAATGTAGATATAGAAGATTTTGAAAAAATAGCTAACACAAATACGATGCATCTAAACGCAGAACGATGGAACATTTCATTGCTAGTACAATAATTTACATCAGAGTACAAGAATATCAGAGCACGGATAATTATTACGCAGCGGAAAAATACAATATCAGAGAATAAATTACATAGTAGCGGAAATAAAAATGTATAAATACAGTACACAATGGAAATATATCAACTACCACAACTGAAAGAAATACACGGATACAAAGCTTTCCGAATATAGCTCCAGCTGTAAACCAGGATCCTGTTAAATAGAAATCTGCAAAACCATAACTATTGACTGCCCGTGTGGAAAATATGGGCACCCAGAGTTTAGGTGAAAACAATAAACTCCAGGTCAGTCATGGGACCGGTGTGTGAACTTAAAACAGTTATTAAGCTTTACTTTAAAATAGGGTAAATCACGGGACCACACCTTATGTCACGGAATGAGTTTACTCCATGTGAATACGAAAGCTTGAAACAAAACAATTTATAAACAACGCAATGCTTTTCAAAAAATGAGGCTATTATAAGACGCATGTCCCATCACACAATACAACGCAAGCCGGAGGATAGAGTTTTACCTTATAATAGCCAAACTTGCTTGGTACGTTTTAAAACAAATGTCTTTGATATTACAATAAGTGCATAGTGTCAAAAACGAATTCGAATATACATGTATCAATCATAGACGGCATAGGTACCATATATTATGTCGCCATGTAGGTTTACAACTAAAACCGAAAAATGTCGTATTGGAAATTAGATTTCCATCATGAGTCAAGGCAAGCGATGGTCTCCATACCGATTCGGATCACCTCTAGCAAGATGATCCAGGATCACACCTATGGGCAACCCTTGGATCCTGCAAGGCCGGTCCACACTTACTTTTGTGGATTGGCTATTCCTGAACATACGTTTCTCGGTCTTATCAGACCTCCAAAATGGTCAGTACGTCGACCACTTAGGCCTTTTAGTTAGCTTTACATCTGAGGCGCCTCACTATCCATCATCAACATAAGTAAAAATGTCTGAGCTCCATACCATGACACAACTTCTAGCTAGAAAGAAACATACACCCCATTTCTGACTCATACCGGGGTGTGAGGCTCGCGAATTAGTGGTACACAAAGATATGCTACTTAAAAATGTGCTTTGATCATCAACCACAAGACTCTGCTTTTCAACAAAAGCCTCGATCACTTGCATCTTAGCATGCCACATTGTCGATCCATACCATTGATTTCTGCCAATATATAACCTCTAAGCTCGTACATCTCAGAGAAGGGTGTTAAGCAAGAGAATAAATTCTCCGCCACCAAATAGATATATATTTAGCAGAGATCAATGAATACAGCACACAATACAATGTAAGACACATTCCATTCACAAGTCCGTTCTAGGTCTGAACAAAACCAGAGGCACCTTATTCCTCATCCCATATGTCCAATGCAGAAGAGAGGCCCTCGCATATCCGAACAATCAACAAATACGTCCGGAAAACTAGTACCACTATAACCCTTTCAAGGAAGAAACTCCATCCAGGGCATCAGTAGTAATCCATTCGATGTGAAGATTGTCGGTCTTGCACCGTCTTCAATATCTTCAACTTTTAGTCGTCATAACAGTTATTCAGAATGGATTAAACCCGGTCTTTTCAAATAAATAGCGCATCTTAAAATCAAGTGAAATATACACATCATACGCCTCATTCCAATCCAGAATGTTCTTTTTTTCAAATATTCCTTTTTACTGGGAATTATTCCCATTGATCTTATCAAAGATTTAATTCATTTAAACCTCTTGTTTAAATCTTTTTTAAATACCGTTGCAAAAGATTTAAATACCATTGTTCCTCCTGATGCGGAGCCAGTGGTGGACATGGTCATTGGTCCTGAGGTGATAGTGCCTGTCATTATTTCTAATGATGATGAGGACATAGTTGATGCAGCGCCTGTCGTGGACATGGTTGCCGAGCCAGAGGATTCTATCGGTCAGTTTTCTTCTCATGATATTGATCTTGATCCTGATTTCTATTGGGATCCATAGGATAGAGCGTGGGTTGATGCACCTACTGGTATGCGCCATGACTTTGAGTACTATTTCTATACACTTGTTGGAACTAGTTACTTGCACCGCATTTTTTATCAGCCTATTGACGACGACTTACAAATCTGGGATGAATGTGAACTTTGTATGGATAACCCAGTTATGATGCAGGATACTTCCTGGGATCGATGCAACATTTTTTCTCCCGACTCCCCGAATTATGTGAAGGATTTGGTTAGACGATTTTCTCATCACATTGCGATTATGACTCCTTTTGCGGGTACTTTCTATGATGAGAATTCATCTTGAGCTGTAATATGATGTTGTTTTTAATATTTTGTTTCTTATTTTGGTACTAGACAGTGACTGGTCACTTCAAACCAGATAGTTGTTTTCTGCGCTTGTGTAGAGCACCTGTTTCTTACTTTTTTATAATAAACAGTGGAACGACCACTAAAATCTGACTTGCCTTGCAAAAAAAAAGGTATATATATAACTAGTCGGGATCATCGAGTCTTACCCAAGTAACCATTTATTTTACTAATTTCAGTCCCAACCTATTCATCCCATGGAGCAAAACTGGTAGCACTCCATATCTAACACCCATCGTTATAAGTAAATTTAATTACCATTTCGCCTTGAAATCTAATTAATGATTTAACTATCGCATGGAGTAAAACTGGTAGTACTCCAATCTCGAATATTTCTTAAATTTGATAAATTTAATTATCCCATTCTCATCTTAATCTATTTAAAGACTCATCAAAACACTAGTTCGGTTTTAATCTCAAAAATCATTACTTAATGATTATTCAACCTTTGAAAATTATTCTTGTCTTTACTTGGGTTAAAGAACAAATGTCATGTAAAACATCATTCACGATAAACCCAAAAATCATCTTCCATTTAAATGGAATCTTCATGGAAATTTGAACCATTTGTAATCGATAAAAATTTTCGTATCAGACTAATACTATAAGTGGAATAGCGGAGAAGCGCGTTTAAATTCCATAAATAGTAGACGCCTTCCTTCACAGAAACTCATGTCGATTACTATGAATCGAATTCCATTCAATTCTTATTTAATTAAATAAACTAGAAAACTTCTCTAACTCTTAACCAAAAGGTTCATTTCATTCACATATAGGTCGCAAAATAATATCAATGAAAATACCATTCACGACAATCCCAAAAATCTCATTCTCCATTTAATTCCAATTATGAAAAAAAAACCATTAGTAAATCCAATTTATTATTTTTAAAAATCATTGGATTGTTATTATAGTTATCAACTAGTTCATTCGAATAAAAATACCTTTTATCTTTTCAAATGTGGAATATTTCATCCAAAATCTTTCCAAATCATTTATTATGATTTTACATAATTTATTCATATGTTTAATAATTTTACCAAGGCCCTAACGGTCAGTTTCCAATATCGGCCCCCGAACTGCATCCATAGCGACCTTTTCCAAAACTGATTTGGACATATTTCAAAATCCAACCATTCAAATTTAAATCTCATATATTCATTCGAAGATCTTTTCGATGCGAACCCAACGGTTTCGGTTTTAGGAGAATCCGACGGTCGGATCTCCCATTACGTCCATTTCAAAATCAATGGTCGAAATTCACGAATGGCCGCTGTACGATACGTTTTATTCGAGCCATTCAAATATATAATATATATATATTCGATTTCTATTCAAAACATATTTTGTAAAACTTTTTCATACATTCATTTCAAAACGATTTCACTTCCATTACCAATTTAAATTAAACTTGAACACTGCATTTTGTTCTGATCTCAAAATGATAATATTATCAAAATGTAATATTTTTAAATTCAATCCTCCCAATATTCATTATAAAATTAATAAAATTGATATAAAATCCGTTGGAGTCAAAATAGTGTTTATATACTTAACTCGGTTTCACATTTTTATATTTTCGTATCCATCCAAAATCGGACATCAAAATCAACTTCTAATTCTCATTGAATATTATATTATAAAAATATTCATGTGTATTTCGGATTGGAATAAAATCTCAATCAATATCCATATAAATAAATTTAAATGAATTACATTCATCATTTTCATCCAACAGTATGTGCAAACAGCTATCAACATACAAAATGACGTCCAATGTGCATGTTATTTTCATATGAGCTTCAATCAAATAATTGACACTCTCATAAATTCGTCAATCAATCGATTAATCGCAAATTCAACAAGGGAGATGTGCGAGTCAAATATCATCCCAAGGCCCGTATAGGGTTTTCAACCAACAACAATTATTTAATGAATCATCATTCTCATACAATGCATGCACACACCGTAATCATAAATAAATAAATACTCAACTACAAAATGCCATTTAAGGCGCCATAAGTGTCCATCCATGAAGTATGAAATGCGAGTGTCACATATTCACACAACGCTTCTAATGCAAATGATTTGTGAATAGTTCAAGTGTTGAACTCCCAAATAACTGTATGATGCAATTTCTAACTTGCAATTTAACCATATAACAAATCATGGTATAATAACCTAACTAAATAATTTAATAAGTGAGTTCTCACCCATAAGCTAAACCAATCGCCGCAACTCTTCATATGTAGAAAATTTTCTTGTCGCGCGCTCGAAGTTTGTCGTTTTTCGCACTCGAAATCGCCTTTCTGGCTCTAGAATTTGCATACGACCTCCAATATTCACCAAACAACATTACCAGCACAAACGCGTCATACAGGACAACTTTTGCCTAGTGGACTTTCTTTCAAAAATGCACAAATTCGCCAGAAATCGCAAATCCTCGCTCCAGATCCGCAATCTTCAAACGCGTTTTCCGGACAGCTCCGAACTCCAAAATTCGATTGTGATATGTCAAAATTATAGAGAAATACATGATCTACAACTTTGGTCTTGTGGAGTTTCAGCCAGAAATGTATGGTTTGAAATTTATTGAGGAAAGAAGAGGAGGGTGCTATTTGCAAACGGGAAATTTTGCAAAAGAGAGGTTTTTGGCCATGGTTTGGCCCACGGCCGGAGGTGGGTGGTCTGAGGCGGCGTAGAGGCTTGACTGGCTGGAGGGGAGGTGGTGGCGGCGGCGTGGGGTCCATGGAGGTGGTGGTAGGTGATTTAGGGTTAGGGTTTGCAAGAGGGAAAGCGGACGAGAGAGAGGAGAGGAGGATGAGGGGGGCTAACGACAGCTGGAAGAGGGGTGGCGGCAGCAGGTTTGGGGAGGAGGTCTCCAATTTTGGAGGAAGAAGGAGAAAGAGGAAGGAGGAAAATAATGAAGAGAGAAAGGAAGAAAAGTGAATATATGCTCGTTTCTCTCCGAATCGCCCAACTGCAAACGATCTCCGTTTGCCATGAATTTCGGACCTGAGATAGTACATGTCAAGACGAATCCAACAAACCGAGTTTCATCGAACTCCGAGTTCATTTGACCTTCCGTTTAATTTCTCAAAAATGCTCAAATAAGCTTCAAAAATGCGATTTTAGCGTACCTTTTCTTCTTCCATGCCCACACGCTAACTGTAACAACCCGGAATTTCTGAACCAATTAATTTTTTTATTTTAGCTATTTTAATGAATATGGAAATATAAATTCGTTATTTTTGCTAAATAAAATTTGAGAAAAATTTTAAAAGTAGTTTTTTTTATTTGACTTAAAACAAACCCAGTAAAATTATTCAAATGAATTATAAGTTTAATTTTTGGAAATTTTATTAAAAATTCGATTTACAAAATCGTTACCTCGCCCTTAAAATAATTTGAAATTTTGCCACGAAGCTCAAAATTCGATGAGACCAATTTTGTTGGATACATATTGACAAATCATTGTTGAGTGCCAAAATGCACGTCGAACTGAGTCAGTATGTGGTTGTGCACGATAAAACAGTTCAGGGTAAAATAGGCAATCAGTTTACGAAGGAACATTATAGAGACGATCTCAGAATTTGATTTCGTTTTTTTTTATTCGTATCGTCAAATAATGGTTAAGTCCAAAATGGCATAATTTTTGAAGTTAGCGTTTGGGCGTACGAGAAGAAAAGGTACCCTAAAATCACATTTTTGAAGCTAATTTGAGCAATTTTACAATGGAACTTTATTAAGACAACCTCGGAATTCGACGAAACTTTTTTTATTGGTTCCGTAATATCGAATAATGGTAAGATTCCAAGTTTCATGATTTTTAGAGTTAGTATGTGGCCAAACGTGATTTTTAAAGTGAAAAACAGATAATATTTTGACTTTAAAAATTCGTTGTTTGTGCATACGGACTCAAAATTCGACGAAACTAGTTTCGTTGGATCTGTAATGCCAGAGAGTAGCTGCATGTCAATTTTCAATGAAAACAGGATCCGTAGGTGACCACACGGATTTTTAAACGATGAATATGAGTGATATTTGAGCATAGATAAATATAAAATCAATACAAAAATAAATTAGCTCCACTATAAAATGTCCTAAACTCCTATAAACCTAAAGCAAACATTATTTATATGGTTGCTCCCTTTTCTATTTCAAAACCCTAAACCTAGTGCTTCTAAAATCAAAATCAAATCCAATACTCCATAAAAATCATGAGATAAATATATATGTGATCCTTATAGCTTGCTCTTCGATTTGGTATGAGTATGGGAGAGGTTCAAGAATATTTTGTACACTGCATTTTCCAGCGTATGGTTTATGCGGGCTAGGGTTGATGAATTCCTGAAATAGAAGCAACAATATACGTTTTAGTTATTGTATTTGAGCTTAGCATAGAAATTAGCATCGATTGTGTAAGTTTGGATGGATTTGCTGACAAAAAATGTCGAGAGGAAGAAGGGGATGCGCACGTTTTTACAGTGGATGGGATTTTTGGGAAAGCTAGATTTTGAGATTCATGGGGTTGACATTGTAGAGGAGAAGAAGAGAAGAACAACGGTGTTTACGGTTTGTGTTTTTTGTGGAGAAACGAAGGAGAAAGTGGTGGAGGAAGCTTGCATAAAGATGGACGTGGAGGAGCTGCGTTTTTGGACTTAGTACGTGAGTTTTGGAGAGGGAGAGGGATTAAGGAAGTGATTAGAGAAGAAATAAGGGTAATTAATTAATTTATGTTAATGTTAATGACATATATATGTACATGAATCTTGTAAAAAGCATAACTTTTTCATACGAACTCGGAATTCAGCGAAACATGACAGTTGGAACCGTATCGACGAGAGCTTTGATGTGAAATTGATTCGGAGTCATTTGGATGTGGTGTGCGGACCGTGGAGCTGAAAAGATCACATTTCCTTCGTATAAAGACTACCGGAGTGGAAACCAAGGTGAGAACTCCTTCTCACTCAAAATTATATTTTATCATATTATTGTATTCATGTATAAAAATATATAGGATTGCCAGTGTAGATTTTTATCAGTTTAATCGTTATAAATTGTATATGGTGCCTGTTAGATCACCTCCCTCGTCCACAGACCATGGACGATTTAAATTGACTGTATTGTGTGTTGTTTGTGATGTTGAAATGTTTAACGTATTAAAAATAATGTTAACATTAATGTGGTAGTTGAAATTAAATTATAAATATCCATTTATAATTTAAACAGTGAAAATTGGTTAATTAGAAAAATAATTCAACCCGAACTAGATTTGGTTAAATTTGTTAACCAATAATTTATTTACATAAACTGTTGTTGTTTGAAAATCCCACACGGGTCTGAGGATGATAATTTATTCACATCTCCCCTGAATTTAATTATATGTCAATCGATGGGTTGACAGGCTGTGATGAGCGTTATTTATTTTAACGATTATACAGTTATAAATTGCACTTTGGATGATGTTTGAATGTGTAATGATTATTTATCATTATTGTGAATACATGCGATGAATGAAATCATATAACTGAAATTATATGGTAATTAATTGAGTCGCATTCCCATTCAGAAATAAATAATATTTTAAAATAATGAATATTTTATATAAAATATTCATGTGTTGAATAAAATGTTTGAACAATAAAAGTATCATTTTTATTGAATGTATAAACTATATCAAATATTCGTGTATTGAATAAAATGTTTGAACAATAAAAATATCATTTTTATTGAATATATAAACTATATAAAATATTCATTGTTGAATAAAATGTTTGAACAATAAAAATATCATTTTTATTGAATGTATAAACTATATAAAATATTCATGTGTTGAACAAAATGTTTGAACAATAAAAATACCCTTTTTATTGAATGTATAAACTATATAAAATACTCATGTGTTGAATAAAATGTTTGAACAATAAAAATATCATTTTTATTGAATGTATAAACTATATAAAATATTCATGTGTTGAATAAAATGTTTGATCAATAAAAATAGTTATGTAGTTAAATGCCATTTTAACCCGAACAGGTTTATTGATTGATTTTATTCATTTTATAATGAATATCGAAAAGAAGTGATTTCAAAATCTAATATTTTGAAAATATTATCATTTTAATATGATAAAGATATAAAATAGCCAATTGTGATTTAAAATTAAAAATGGAGTTAAAATCATTTCAAAATGAATTTTAAGTGGAATTCGACGAAATATATATATATTATATATATTTAATGGCCTGAATAGAACACGCCGCGCAGCGACCGTTCGCGAATTTCAACCATTAACTTCAAATTGATGTAACGGGAGATCTGACAGTCGGATTCTCCTAAATCCGGAACCATTGGGTTCGTATCGAAAAGAGATTTCCAAAGAATATAAGAGATTAGAAATATAACGGTAAGATTAGGAATTATGTCCAAATCAATTTCAGAAAAGGTCGTTATGAACGCAGTTCAGTGGCCGTTATTGGAAACCGACTGTACGGGCCTTGATAAAATTATTAAAATATGGGAAAATTATGTAAAATCATAATAAGTGATTTGGAAAGATTTTGGATGAAAAATTCCATATTTGAAAAGATAAAAATATATTTTTATCGGAATGAACTAGTTATTAACTAGAATAATAATCCAATGTTTTTAAATAAATAAATTGAATTTTGGGTTTGTCGTGAATGGTGTCTTCAATAACACTGTTCTTATACCCAGTTGAGAAAAGAATAAATCTTTTAATTAAGATTTAGAAAAGTTTACCAATTAATTAATAATTAATTAGAATTGAATTGAAATGAGATTTTTGGGTTTATCATGAATAATGTTTTAAATTACATTTGTTCTTTAACCCAATTAATAGTGAAGATATGACTTGGAATTTATAAATCTTTTTATTAAGATTCAGTGGAAAATTTTCCAAAGTAAAATTTTCCAATTTAATATATTTAATTGGAATTGAATGGAATTCGATTTGGAAAAAATCGAGATGAGCTTCTGTGGATGAAGACCGCTACTATATATTGAATTTAAAAGGCCTTGCCACTATTCCATTTATATTATTAGTCTGATACGGGAATTTATATCGATTATACACCGTTATGATTTCCGTGTAGATTCCATTTTGATGGAAGATGATTTTGGGTTTATCGTGAACTATGTTTTAAATGACATTGGTTCTTTAACCCGGTTAAAGATAGGATTTATTTTCCTATAGTTGAATAATCATTAAATAATGATTTTTGAGATTAAATCCAAACTAGAGGTTTAATGAATCGTTAGTTAGATTAAATGAGAAAGAGATAATTAAATTTATCGAATTCATGAAATGATCGAGAATGGAGTACCACTAGTTTTACTCCAGGCGATAATTAAATCTTTAATTAGATTTGAACGTGACATGGTAATATATTTTACCGTTAGCTCAGTGAGTGCTAGATATGGAGTACTACCAATTTTGCTCCATGGGATGAATAGGTTGTGATTGGGATAATAAATAATAAACGATTATTTTGGTAAGGTTCGTTAATCCCAACTAGTTTCATAAACCTTAATTTGGTTTGGAATTGTTAAAAGATAAAATAAAATCTTTTGAAATAAGATCCCAAGGAATATTAAAGAATAAATTTAAAAGAATTTATCTTTGAAAAAATTAATAGGAACCTTTCCCTAAAAATGTAAATATTTGAATAAAAGAATATGCTGAATTGGAATGAGGCGTATGATGTGTTTTTATAGCACTTGATTACAAAATACGCGAGTTATTCGGAAAGACTTGGTTTAACCCATTCTAAATAATGAATACGACGACTAAAAGTCGATGATGAAGATGGCGATTGAAGACCAGAGATCTTCACATCGTTTGGATGATTACTGATGTCTTGGTTGGGCTGTACACTAAGATAAGGTAATAAGTGGTGATCATCCAAACGTACTTGGAGATCGATCGGATATGCGGGACCTCTCACCTGTATTGAACATATGGGACGAGGAATAAGTTGCCTCCGGTTTCGTTCAGACCCAGAACAGACTTGTAAATGGATGTGTGTCTGACATTGGATTTCATTCTATGCTAATTGATTTCTATTAAATTTATATCTGTTTGGCGGCGGAGAATTAATTCTCTTACTTAACACCCTTCTCTGAGACATACGAGCTTAGAGGTTATATATTGATAGACATCAGTGGTATGGCGTGAATTATCAATGTGGCATGCCAAGATGCAAATGATCAAGGCTTTTGTGGAAAAGCAGAGTCTTGTGGTTGATGATCAAAGCACATATTTAATTAGCATAGCTTTGTGTATAACGTTAATTCACGAGCCTCACACCCCGGTATGAGTCAAAAACGGTATAGTGACTGCAGGGAGTGCATGCGTTTTTTTCTAGCTAGAAGTGGTTTCATGGTATGGAGCCCAAACATTTTTACTTATGTGCATGATGGAATGAGGCGCCTCAGATATTGAGTCTCCAGTGGCTCAGATTTTATGCCCCATAGGGCATGGAAATGTATTGTTCAGGAATTACGAATCCACTAAAGTAAGTGTGGACCGACCCTGAAGATCCAGGTGCAGTTGTGGCTGTATCCTGAGGCACCGGCTAGAGTGTCTCGAATTCGGTGAGGACGATCCCATTCCTCGACTCATAGATGGAAATCCAACTTCCAATACCACATTGTTCGATTTTGATTGTAGAACTAGTATGGTGACATGATATATGGTACCCATGTTGTCTATGAATAATACATTTATATTTGAAGTTGTCTTAAAATACTATACACTTATAATATCAAAATAATTTGTTTTATAGCGTATCAAGCATGTTTGGCTATTTTAAGGTAAAACTCTATCTTCCGACTTGCGTTGCATTGTGTGATGGGACCTGAGTCTTATAATAGCTTCATTTTTCAAAAAGCATTGCGTTGTTTTATTTCAAACTGAGGTTCATGTGGAGTAAACCCGTTCCGTGTTATACGGCGTGGTCCCATGATTTTCCAACTTTTAAAGTAAAAATTTAATAACTGTTTTAGTTCTCACACCAGTCCCATGACTAACTCGGAGTTTATTGTTTCTACCTAAACTCTGGGTGCCCATATTTTCCACATGGGTAGCTAGTACTTCTGGATTTGGCAGATATTTCTTTTCACACGATCCTGTATTACAGCTGAAACTATATTCGAAAAGCTTTGTATCCGTATATCTCTTTCAGTTGTGTCAGTTGTTATTTTCCGCTACGCATTATACTTATATATTATTTCCGCTGGTATTTAATTTTAAATCTCTGATATTGTATTACCAATGTGTAATAATTATTCAAACTCTGGAATATTCTTGTACTCTGATGTACATTTTGTAATAACAATGAAACGTTCTAATATTTGCGTTCTGATGCGTCGTGTTCTCAACTCAATCCGGGCTTTCCCATAAGGGCGTGTTTGGGTCATTTCAGTTTGGTATCTGAGCTTTGGTTTACAGAGCTCGAGAACAAGACATGTTAGAACCAAACAAAATAATTCATCAGAGATTGGATTAGTAATATCCAATAAGAATGACTCGTTAGAGATGGGATCAATAGTATCCTAGAATGAGTTACAAAGAGTGTTATTTTTAAAATAAAAATGAAACCAATTTTTTTTTTGAAATTTTAAATCTTATTATACGTATTTGAATATTTATTTTATATTGATTTGGACAATCGGGTATATAAAGATTTTTCATATACACCTTGCAAACGTATATACAAAGCCTCAAATATACTGGATAGATATAGAATCACACTCTAGTCGCCCGGAAATGGTCCTGATGATTGAGGCCTCATCACCAGTATTTATTTTTGAGTTTCGAAAGTGGCATATTTATATATTTCCAATTGACTGGTGTGAGAACCAAAATTAAAATAGGGTTATTGTTGTGAATTGGCATAAAAACATGATTTTGAATATATATATATATATATATATATATCAAAGTTATGAATTTGAAAATTTTAATCAACAAATTGATGGCGGGTTGCTGGTTGTGATGTTTTATTATTAGTTTAACTAATAAAAATATTGGAATGATAATTAATTTAACCAATATGTGAATGATTGAGAAATTAAACAAAATCAAGTAAAATATTGAACTGAATTGAAAATTGATTGGAATTGCATACATGTACATGTATATACATTAACAGGTCAAAGCATGGAAGATATGAAGATGAATAAAATTGTTTGCCCGACAAATAGGTACATGTTTACTACATTTCTTAGGTTTGATGATTTTATGAGCCGATTGGCTTTTTCTTTTTCTTTTGTATCGACGAGGGCCCTGTGAGGCAAGTTGCGGTCTTAAAGGTCTCCCCGTACAAAGGAGGTTATGGCAAAAATTTTCAAAAATTTAGGGTGTTAGCCAATTTTTTGAGAAATTAGAAAGTTCTTAGAAACTGAAAATTTGAAGAACAAAAGGTAGAATGAAAGTTGAGTTGGTTAGTTAAACAACTTTCATCTCCGTTCCTTTTCGAGGACGAAAAGATTTTAAGTGGGGGGAGATTGTAACAATCCGGAATTTCTGAACCAATTTAATTATTTATTTTAGCTATTTTAATGAATATGGAAATATAAATTGGTTATTTTTGCTAAATAGAATTTGAGAATAATTTTAAAAGTAGTTTTTTTTATTTGACTTAAAACAAACCCAGTAAAATTATTCAAATGATCTATAAGTTTTATTTTTGAAAATTTTATTAAAAATTCGATTTTCAAAAACATTGCCTCGCCCTAAAAAAAATGAAATCTTTCTATGAAGCTCAAAATACGATGAGACCAATTTTGTTGGATTCATAATGAAAAATCATTATTGAGTTCCAAAAAGCGCGTCGAACTGAGTCAGTATGTGGCTGTGCGCGATAAAACAGTTCAAGGTAAAATAGGCGATCAGTTTACGAAGGAACATTATGGAGACGATCTCAGAATTCAATTTCATTTTTTTTGGATTCGTATCGTCAAATAATGGTTAAATCCAAAATGGTATAATTTTTGAAGTTAGCGTTTGGGTGTACAAGAAGAAAAGGTACCCTAAAATCACATTTTTGAAGCTAATTTGAGCAATTTTACAAAGGAACATTATTAAGACGACCTCAGAATTCGATGAGACCTTTTTATTAGATCCGTAATGTCGAATAATGGTAAGATTCCAAGTTTCATGATTTTTAGCGTTAGTATGTGGCCGGACGTGATTTTTAAAGTGAAAAACAGACAATATTTTGACTTTAAAAATTCATTGTTTTTGCATACGAACTCAAAATTCGATGAAAACAGTTTCGTTGGATCCGTAATGTCAGAGAATTTTCATTGAAAATGGGATTCGTAGGTGACCACATGGAATTTTAAACGATGAAAATGAGTGATATTTGAGTATAGAAAAATATAAAATCAATAAAAAAATAAATTAGCGCCACTATAAAATGTCCTAAACTCCCATAAACCTAAAGCAATCATCATTTATACGGCAACCCCCTTTTCTATTTCAAAACCCTAAACCTAGAGCTTCTAAAATCAAATCCAATACTCCACTAAAAATCATGAGATAAATATATATGTGATCCTTATAGCTTGCTCTTCGATTTGGTATGAGCGTGAGAGAGATTCAAGAACATTTGTACGCTACGTTTTTCCAGTGTATGGTTTATGCGGGCTAGGGTTGATGAATTCGTGAAATAGAAGCAACAATATACGTTTTAGTTATTGTATTTGAGCTTAGTGTAGAAAATAGCATCGATTGTGTAAGTTTGGATAGATTTGGTGACAAAAAGTGTCAAGAGGAAGAAGGTGCTGCGCTGTTTTGACAATGGATGGGATTTTTGGGGAAGCTTGAGTTTGAGATTCATGGTGAGGACATTGTAGAGAAGAAGAAGAGAAGAACAACAGTGTTTACGGTTTGTGTTTTTGTGGAGAAACGAAGGAGAAAGTGGTGGAGGAAGCTTGCATAAAGATGGACCGGCTAGAGTGTCTCGAATTCGGTGAGGAAGATCCCTATCCTTGACTCATAGATGGAAATCCAACTTCCAATACGACATCATTCGATTTTGATTGTAGAACTAGTATGGTGACATGATATATGGTACCTATGTTGTCTATGATTAATACATTTATATTTGAAGTTGTTTTAAAACACTATGCACTTATAGTATCAAAATAATTTGTTTTATAGCGTATCAAGCATGTTTGGCTATTATAAGGTAAAACTCTATCCTTCGTCTTGCGTTGCATTGTGTGATGGGACCTGAGTTTATAATAGCTTCATTTTTCAAAAAGCATTGTGTTGTTTTATTTGAAACTGAGGTTCATGTGGAGTAAACCCGTTCCATGTTATACGGCGTGGTCCCATGATTTCCCAACTTTTAAAGTAAAAATTTAATAACTGTTTTAGTTCTCACACCAGTCCCATGACTGACTCGGAGTTTATTATTTCTACCTAAACTCTGGGTGCCCATATTTTCCACACGGGCAGCTAGTAGTTTTGGTTTTCGCAGATATTTCTTTTCATAGGGTCCTGGATTACAGTTGGAGATATATTTGAAAAGCTTTATATCCATATATCTCTTTCAGTTGTGTCAGTTGTTATTTTCCGCTACACATTATACTTATGTATTATTTTCGGCTGCTATGTAATTTTAAATCTCTGATATTGTATTTCCAATGTGTAATATTTATTCAAACTCTTGAATATTCTTGTACTCTGATGTAAATAGTTGTAATAACAATGAAACGTTCTAATGTTTGTATTCTGATGCGTCGTGTTCTCAACTCAATCCAGGCTTTCCCGTAAGGGCGAGTTTAGGTCGTTTCACTAACTCCAAAAATCATGCCCTTTTGAATTTAACAAATATTTGACGATACGAATCCAAAAAAATGGAATCGAATTCTGAGATCGTCTCAATAATGTTCGTATGTAAATTGATCGCCTGTTTTTGAACAAATGATTTTGCTTCGCACGGCCACATACTGACTCCGTTCGACGCGCATTTTGGAACTCAAAAATGATTTGTCATTATGAATCCAAAAAAATTTATCTCGTCGAATTCCGAGCTCCCTAGCAAAATTTCACTTTTTAAGGGCTATGTGATGATTTTAAAAATCAAATTTTCAAAATTTTCAAAAATAGAGCTTATAAATTAATTTAATAATTTTACTGAGATTTGGTTTTAGTCAAATAAAATATTAAAACAAACTTTAAAATTATTCTCAAATTTTATTTAGCAAAAATAACCAATTTATATTAACAAATTCCTTAAAATAGTTTAAAATAAAATTTTAAATTGATTCTGAAAATATGGATTGTTACAACCTCACCCACTTATTACTTTTTCGTCCCTGAAAAAGATTGGAACTGAAAGCTATTTAACTAGCCAACTCAACTTTCATTCTGGCTTGAGTTTTTCAACTTTTCAGTTTCTAAGAACTTTCAAAATTCTCTGAAATTTGGCTAACACCTCAAATTTCTGAAAAAATTCCCTATAACCTCCTTTGTACGGAGTGGGTTTGAAAAAATTATTGGGCCGTATTAGGCACCCAATAAATCCACATATCACATACAAATTAAATGTGCACACCCGTTATGATTTATAAACCCTGCTCCCCACATACCCAAGTGCTAAAATTAAAACAAGAGAGACGTGACGTGTAATTGTTTTTGTCATCTCAAGACCAGTGTAGGTTTTTTATTAAATCATGCAATTTACCGTTATATGTTATTAAGTCCATAATCAGTCCTCATTTCAATCTGTAATTCAATCATCGCCATAAAAGTATCTTGCTCATATGGTACTCCCGAACCTCATCATATAAGCGTCAAATGCTTATATGGAATATGATATGCTATGCCATCTTCAGTAGTATGATATGCGGTGTGATCCATAATTTATTTGTTACTATCCTAAGGCATATGTTTTATATTTCACACAAAACAATCATCACAGCGCATCCAAATCACTCACAGTATTTATAATATAAAAATAAAATTGTGCAACTAACTCATTAAGGTGCCCCTGTTTGTCGGGCACGCAAATTTATTTCTCTACTCAACGCTAAGCAGTTAACCTGCTCAACAAACATATATGTATATATATATCTAATTCTAACTAAATTTGTCATTCAGTTTAACTTAATTTAATTAAATAATAAGTGTGTTTGTATATTGAATATCGCCAAAGGTTTCTAATTTATTCAAATAAAATGTCATAAGTAATCAAACAAAAAAAATCAAACAATCACACAAACAATTAATTGATTAATTGACTATCTTAATATATAACTTCGATATACTCAAAAATAAATATTTTCTAAGATCGAATTATATATAATCACAAATACGTTACTTATAAATATGCCACTCTCAACTCATTCTAGGGCACTACTAACCCCATCTCTAATGAGTTTCTCATTCTAGGATACTACTGATCCTATCTCTAATGAGTATTCTTAAATAGAATTTTACTAGTTCTACCTCTGATGAATTCTTTCTTTCGGTTCTAATGTGCCTTGTTCACGAGGTTTATAAACCATAGATCTGATACCACGTCTAACTTGAACATGACGCATCTGAACACAGAACGACAGAATATTTCATTGCTACTACAACAATTTACATCGGAGTACAAGAATACCAGAGCACGGATAAATATTACATAGTGGAAAAATACAATATCAGAGAATAAATTACATAGCAGGGGAAATAAAAATGTATAAATACAGTACACAATGGAAATACATCAACTACCACAACTGAAAGAAATACACAAATACAAAACTTTTCGAATATAGCTCCAGCTGTAAACCAGGATCCTGTTAAATAGAAATATGCAAAACCAAAACTAATGACTGCCCGTGTGGAAAATATGGGCACCTAGAGTTTAGGCGAAAACAGTAAACTCCAGATCAGTCATGGGATTGGTGTGAGAACTTAAAACATTTACTAAACTTTACTTTAAAATAGGGTAAATCACCGGACCACGTCGTATGTCACGGAACGAGTTTACTCCAGGTGAATAAGAAAGCCTGAAACAAAACAATTTATAAACAACGCAATGCTTTTCGAATAATAAGGCTATTATAAGACTCAGGGACCATCACACAATGCAACGCAAGTTGGAGGATAGAGTTTTACCTTATAATAGCCAAACATGCTTGGTACGTTTTAAAACAAATGTCTTTGATATTACTATAAGTGCATAGTGTCAAAAAAAACATCGAATATAAATGTATCAGTCATAGACGGCATATGTAAAAATGTCTAGGCTCCATACCATGACACAACTTCTAGCTAGAAAGAAACGTACGCACTCCTTGCGTCCCTTATCCTGTTTCTGACTCATACCGGGGTGTGAGGCTCGCAAATTAACGCTATACAAAGATATGCTACTTAAAGCCGTGCTTTGATAATCAACCACAAGGCTCTACTTTTCAACAAAAACCTCGATCACTTGCATCTTAGCATGCCACATTGTCAATCCATACCATACCATTGATTTCTGCCAATATATATCCTCTAAGCTCGTACCTCTCAGAGAAGGGTGATAAGTAAGAAAATAAATTCTCTGCCACCAAACATATATATGTTTAGCAGAGATCAAAGAATACAACACACAATACAATGTCAGACGCAATCCATTCACAAGTCCGTTTTGGGTCTGAACGAAACCGGAGGCACCTTATTCCTCAACCCATATGTCCAATACAGGAGAGAGGCCGTCGCATATCGGAACAATCAACAAATACGTCCGGACAACTACCACAATAACCGCTTTAAGGCAGCAACTCCATCCAGGGCATCAGTAGTAGTTCATTCGATGTGAAGATTGTTGGTCTTGCACCATCTTCAATATCTTACACTTTTATTCGTCGTAATAGTTATTCAGAATGGGTTAAACCCAGTCTTTCTGAATAACAAGCGCATCTTAAGATCAAGTGAAATAAACACATTATACGCCTCATTCCAATCTAGAATAATCTTTTATTCAAATGTTCTTTTTTACTGGGAATTATTCCCATTAATCTTATCAAAGATTTAATTCATTTATACCTCTTGTTTAAATCTTTCTTTAAATACCATTGCAAAAGATTTTTATTATATCTTCTCACAACATAAACCAAATTAAGGTATATATATAACTAGTCGGGATCATCGAGTCTTACCGAAGTAACCATTTATTTTATTAATTCCAATCATAACCTATTCATCTCATAGAGCAAAACTGGTAGCATTCCATATCTAACACCCATCGTTATCGTTAAATTTAATTACCATTTCACGTTCAAATCTAATTAATGATTTAACTATCGCATGGAGTAAAACTAGTGGTACTCCATTCTCGAATATTTCTTGAATTTGATAAATTTAATTGTCCCATTCTCATCTCAATATACTTAAAGACTCATCAAAACACTAGTTCGGTTTTAATCTCAAAAATCATTACTTAATGATTGTTCAACCTTTGAAAATTAATGTTGTCTTTACTTGGGTTAAAGAACAAATGTCACGTAAAACACCGTTCAAGATAAACCCAAAAATCATCTTCCATTTTATATGGAATCATCACGGAAATCTGAACCATTTGTAATCGATATAAATTTCCGTATCAAACAAATACTATAAGTGGAATAGTGGAGAAGCCCTTTTAAATTCCATAAATAGTAAACGCCTTCCGTCACAGAAACTCATGTCGATTATTATGAACTGAATTCCATTCAGTTCCAATTTAATTAAATAAACTGAAAAACTTCTCTAACTCTTAACCAAAAGGTTCAATCCATTCACAAATAGGTTCAAGAATAGTATTAATGAAAATACCATTCACAACAATCCCAAAAAATCTCATTCTTTATTTAATTCCAATTATGAAAAAAACCATTCGTAAATGCAGTTTATTATTTCTAAAAATCATTGGATTATTATTCTAGTTATCAACTAGTTCATTTGGATAAAAATACCTTTTATCCTTTCGAATGTGGAATATTTGATCCAAAATCTTTCCAAATCATTTATTATGATTTTACATAATTTAACCATATGTTTAATAATTTTACCAAGGCCCTAACGGTCGGTTTCCAATATCAGCCCCCGAACTGCATCCATAGTGACCTTTCCAAAACTGATTTGGACATATTTCAAAATCTAACAGTTCAAATTTAAATCTCATATATTCGTTCAAAAGATCTTTTCGATACAAACTCATTGGTTCCGGTTTTAGGAGAATCCGACGGTCGGATCTCCCGTTACGTCCATTTCAAATCAATGATTGAAATTCGCGAACGGTCGTTGTGCGATACTTTCTATTCGAACCATTTAAATATATATATATATATTGTTGATTTCTATTCAAAACATATTTTATAAAATGTTTTCATACATTCATTTCAAAACGATTTCACTTCCATTACCCATTTAAATTAAACTTGAACATTGCATTTTGTTCTGATCTCAAAATGATATTATTATCAAAATGTAATATTTTGAAATTCAAACCTCTCAGTATTCACTATAAAAATGAATGAAATCAATATAAAAATCCGTTCGAGTCAAAATAGCGTTTATATACTTAACTCGGCTTCACATTTTTATATGTTCATGTCCATCCAAAATCGGATATCAAAATCAACTTCTAATTCTCATTGAATATTATATAATAAAATTATTCATGTTTATTCCGGATTGAAATAAAATCTCAACAAATATCCATATAAATAAATTTATATGGATTACATTCATCATTTTCATCCAACGATAGTTACAAACAACTATCAACATACAAAATGACATCCAGTGTGCATGTTATTTTCATATGAGCTTCAATAAATAATTGACGCTCACATAAATCCGTCTATCTATCAATATTGCAAATTCAACAAGGTAGATGTGTGAGTCAAATATCATCCCAAGACCCGTGTGGGGTTTTCAACCAACAACAATTATTTAATGAATCATTACTCTCATACAATGCATGCACACACTGTAATCATAAATAAAAAAATGAATAAATAAATACTCAACTACCAAATGCCATTTAAGGTGCCACAAGTGTCCATCCGCGGAGTATGAAATGCGAGTGTCACATATTCACACAACGCTTCTAATGTAAATGATTTGTGAATAGTTCAAGTGTTGAACTCCAAAATAACTACATGATGCAAGTTAACCACAAAACAAATCATGACATACCTAAGTAAATAATTTAGTGAGCGAGTTCTCACCCATAAGATAAACCAATTGTCGCGACTCTTCATATGTATAAAAATTTCTTGTCGCGCACTTGTCGTTTGTCATTTTTCGCACTCGAAATCACCTTTCTGGCTCTAGAATTTGCATACACCCTTTAATCTTCACCAAACTACATTACCAACACAAACACGTCCTTGCGGACAACTTTTACCTGGTGGACTTTCTTTTAAAAATGCACCAATTCGCCAGAATTCGCAAATCTTAACTCCAGATCTGTAATCTTCAAACACATTTTCCAGACAGCTCCGAACTCCAAAATTCGATTATGATATGTCAAAATTATAGAGAAAAACGTGATCTACAACTTTGATCTTATGAAATTTCGGCCAGAAATGTACGGTTTGAAAGTTATTGAAGAAAGAAGAGGAGGGTGCTATTTGCAAACGGGAAATTTTGCAAAAGAGGGGTTTTGGCCATGGTTTGGCCCACAGCCGGAGGTGGGTGGTCTGAGGCGGCGTAGGGGCTTGAATGGCCAGAAGGGAGGTGGTGGCGGCTGCGTGGTGGTCCATGGAGGTGGTGCTGGGTGATTTAGGGTTAGGGTTTGCAAGAGGGAAAGAGAGAAAGAGGAGGAGAGAGCGGAGAGGAAGAGGAGATGGAGGAGGAAGGGGGCTGACGATGGATGGAGGAGTGGCAGCGGCAGCGGGTTTGGGGAGGAGGTCTCCATTTTTGGAGGAAGAAGGAGAAAGAGGAAGGAGGAAAATAATGAAGAGAGAAAGGATAGAAAAGTGACTATATGCCTGTTTCTCTTCAAATCGCCTGACTGCAAACGATCTCCATTTGCCACGAATTTCAGATAATAGATAGTACACGTCAAGACGAATCCAACGAACCGAGTTTCGTTGAATTCCAAGTTCGTTTGACCTTTCATTTAATTTCTCAAAGACGCTCAAATAAGCTTCAAAAATGCGATTTTAGCGTACCTTTTCTTCTTTCATGCCCACACGCTAACTCCAAAAATCATGCCATTTTGGATTTAACCAATATTTGATGATACAAATCCAAAAAAATGGAATCGAATTCTGAGATCATTTCAATAATGTTCCTATGTAAACTGATTGCCTCTTTTTGAACAAATGGTTTTGTTTCGCACGGCCATATACTGATTCCATTCGACACGAATTTTGGAACTCAATAATGATTTGTCATTATGAATCTAAAAAAATTTATCTCGTCAAATTCTGAGCTCCCATGCAAAATTTCCATTTTTAAGGGCTATGTGATGATTTTAAAAATCGAATTTTCAAAATTTTCGAAAACAAAGCTTATAAATTAATTTAATAATTTTACTAAGTTATTTTTAAGTCAAATAAAATATAAAATTTAATTTTAAAATTATTCTCAAATTTTATTTAGCAAAAATAACCAATTTATATTCTCAAATTCCTTAAAATAGCTTAAAATAAAATTTTAAACTGATTCTGAAAATACGGGTTGTGACAATAGCTCTAATAGGGTGTCGTGCTAATAACGTGTTAAAACAAGAACGGTTAATAAAAGAAGAGAAGCCAAGAGAGAACAAAAAGAAGTAAAGTAGAGACCTTTATTTCTAAAGGTCCCCAATTTGAACCTGGGCTCAGACAACATACTTACTTTTCCTTTTTTTTTGCTAAAATCTGACCTATTTTTTTATTTGGACAAAAAAATTAAATACATTAAACCTATTTTTGATATGTAATAGGTTAATTCTAACTCATGCCTTATATTTCTTATCAACTAAGCATGAAATTTAGTGTTACATCAACCTAGAGCACAGACACGACTAACAAACCATAGGAAGATGGACTTAACCAACTAAAGATGGAGCAAATTACTCTATATTTTCATTTAGCTATAGATAAATAATGTGGATAAATTCACTCCATTTTTGGTTTTCTGGTCAACTATAGCTGACAAATTCACTCCCTCTTCAATTTGTTATGTATGACTTAAAACTATAAAATAATATGGCACAAATTTCTGCTAACAAATTTCTAAATTATACAGTACATGGCATAAATGATAAAAATTTATTATAGAGTAATTTTTGATTTTCAAACCAATTGTTTGGGTGTAGTTGGTCATCACGTTAGTCTCACACATTAAAGGTCCCCAGTTCAAACCGGGCTTAGATAACTTACATTTTTTTTTTGTGCTGAAATATGAAATATTTTGTCAACTAGACAATAATTCTAATACACTAAAAATAATTTTGATATGTAGACAGGTAAATTCTAACTCATGCATTCTACTTCCTATCAACTAAGCATGAAATGCACAGGCAAACCAATTCGAAACACGAACACAAATAACAAACCATAGGAAGATGGGCTTAATCAACAAAAGATGGAGCAGCTTTGTCTATATTTTCATTTAGCTACGGATAAATAATGTTGACAAATTCACTCCATATTTAGTTTTCTGGTTAACTATAGCTGACAAATTCACTTCGCCTTCAATTTGTCACACATGACTTAAAAAACAAAACAATTTGACAAAAATATCTGCTAACTAATTTCTAAATCATACAGTACATGTCATAAATGTTAAAAACCAATTATAGCGTAATTCCTGATTTCTAACTAATTGTTTGGGTGGTGTAGTTGGTCATCATGTCAGTCTCAGATGCTAAACGTCCCTTTTTTGAACCTTGACTCAAACAACCTACATCTTTCTCCCTTTTCGCTGAAAACTGAAATATTTTTGTTATCCAAACAATATATTTAAACAAATTGAACATAGTTTTTATATAGAGACAAATTTACTGTAACTTGTGCCTTCATGTTAAGAATAAGATATAGAGGAATGTGAATCCACAACAAAAACACAACTAACAAACCATAGGAAGATGGGCTGAACCAACTAAAGAAAGAGTGGATTTGTCCATATTTTCGTTTTGCTATAGACAAATAATGTGAACTAATTCACTCCATCTTCAGTTTTTCGGTTAACTATAGCCGATTCACTCCATCTTTAATTCGTTACACATGAATTAATACTACAAAACAATATGACAATAATTTCAGCTAACAAATTTCTAAATTTTGCAGTACATGGCATAAATGTTAAAAACTAATTATACAATAACTTTTGATTCTCTAATCAGTTATCTGGGAGGTGTAGTTGGTCATCACGTTAGTATAACACACTAAAGGTCCCTAGTTTGAACCTGGGCTTAGACGTTCTATTCTTTTTCCCTTTTTGCTGAAGCCAAAATATATTTTTATCTAGACAAAAAAATTAAACAAACTAAGCATATTTTTGCTATATTGACACGTTAATTGTAACTTGTGCCATTTGATTCCTATCTACTAAGCACGAGATAAAAAGGTATACGAATTGACAACACAAACACAACTAAGAAACCATATAAAGATGGGCTTAATCAATTGAAGATGTAGTGGATTTAACCATATTTTCATTTAGCTATAGACAATAATGTGGAGAAATTCACTTCTTCCGTTTTCTGGTTAACTACAGCTGAAAAATTCGTTCCGTCCTCAATTTGTAACACATGACTTAAAACTACAAAATAATATAGCATAAATTTTCGTTAACACAATTCTAAATTATACAGTACATGACATAAAGATTAGAAACAAATTATAGAGTAGTTTTTGGTTTTCTAAACAATTGTCTAAGTGGTGTAGTTGGTCATCATTTTAGTCTCACACACTAAAGGTCCCTAGTTTGAACCTAGGCTCAAACAACCAACTTTTTTTCCCATTTCTGCTGAATTTTGAATAATTTTGTTATGTAGAAAACAAGTTTAAACACATTAAACATATTTTGATACATAGACCGGTCAATTATAACTTGTGCCTTTTACAAGTTTAAACACATTAAACATATTTTGATACATAGACCGGTCAATTATAACTTGTGCCTTTTATTTTCTATTAACTAAGCATGAGATGCCGAGGTATAAGAATCCACAGCACGAACACAGCAAACAAACTTCAATAATTTATTTAGAAATGTGAATAGCTGCATTTATTTCAGTGTCCTCCTCTCTTCGTTGTTTCATTAATACTGCACCATTCATCTTCTTTCAAATTGACACATTCTTCTTTTTTATCCTTTCATAAATTTTGCATTGTATTTCCTTCTTCTCCTCTTCTTTTCTTTTCACTTCTGTCTCATGCAATTTTTCCTCCATTTTGAAATAACGTTTTCACGAATAATTCTTTTTAAAGAAAAATAAATTATGCATAATTTCTTTGTCCATTCACGTTTCATATAAGTTATTTTCTTTCATTAACCATGCATTCATCTCTTTCCTTCATTAAATTAATTTATTATCCTTTATTCTATTAATTTCTTTCCTTCAATATATTTTTCACATCATGTTTCATTTGTGAAACGACCCAAACTCGCCCTTACGGGAAAGCCCGGATTGAGTTGAGAACACGATAAATCAGAACGCAGATAGAAGAACATTTCATTGTTATTACAACAATTACATCAGAGTACAAGAATATAACAGAGTACGAATAAATAATATATACACCAGGAAAATATCAGAGATTAAAATACATTACATAGCAGCGGAAAAATAATACATAACACAACTGAAAGAAATACACGGATACAGAGCTTTCCGAATATAGCTTCAGCTGTAAATCCAGGATCCTGGAAAAGAAATAATCTGCAAAACTAAAATACTGACTGCCCGTTTGGAAAATATGGGCACCCAGAGTTTAGGCAAAAACAATAAACTCCAGGTCAGTCATGGGACTGGTCTGAGAACTAAAACTGTGGCGACCCGAACTTCCCCGGTAAAGGAAAGAACAAATTGCTTTGAGGACAAGACAAATCAGTACACAAACAGAAGAACATTTCATTGCTTATTACAACAATTCCATCAGAATACAAGAATATCACAGAGTATGCATCAATATTACACATTTGATAAATATCATAGATTTAAATTACATTTAAATACATGACAGCGGAGAAATAATACAACACACAACTGAAAGAAATACACGGATACAGAGCTTTCCGAGTATCGTTCCAGCTGTAAACCAGGATCCTGTGAATATAAATCTGCAAAACCCAACTACTAGTTGCCCGTGCGGAAAATAAGGGCACCCAGAGTTTAGGTTAAAACAATAAACTCCAGGTAGTCATGTGACTGGTGTGAGAACTAAAACAGTTATTAATCTTTATTTTAAAGTTCGGTAAATCAAGGGACCACGCCGTATAACACAGAATGGGTTTTTACCCCAAGAATACCGGTGCATAAACAAACGCAATGCTAAATAAAGAAAATTGAAGCTATTATAAGACCCAGGTCCCATCACACAATGCAACGCAAGCCGGAGGATAGATTTTTACCATATAATAGCCAAATAATGTTCGATACGTTTAAAACAGATTATTTTGATATTACTATAAGTGTATAGTGTCAAAACAATTTCAATCATAAGTATTAATCATAGACGGCATAACTACCATCTACTATGTCGCCATACTAGGTTCTACAAGTAAAACCGAATTATCACGTATTGGAAATTGGATTCCATCATGAGTCGAGGCAAGGAGCAAGCTCCTCTTCGTTCGAGACACTCTAGCAAATATCTCAGGACCACACACAGCGATCCTTAGAATCGGTTGGGCCGGTCCTCTCTTACTTTTGAGGATTAGTTATTCCTGAACACACGTTTCCCGGTCCTATCAGACCTATATCCGAGGCGCCTTGCATTCCAACAACCACACAGGTAAAAAGTATATAAATGTCAGGGCTGGTAGGTCACTGACATCACCCATAGCTAGAAAGAAATGTCGTGTTCTCCCAACGGTCCTTATCCTGTTTTTGACTCATACCGAGGTGTGAGGATCGCGAATTAACACTATACACAAAGCTATGCCACACAGGCTGTGCTTTGATCATCAACCACAAGACTTTGCTTTTCAACAGAAGCCTTGATCATTTGCCACTTAGGCATGCCACATAGGCAATTCATGCCATGCGATTGATATCTATCGATATATAACCTCTAAGCTCGTACGTCTCAGAGAAGGGCGTTAAGCAAGAGAATAAATTCTCCACCGCCAAACAGATATATATTTAATAGAAATCAATCACACAGAATAAAATCCAATGTCAGACACACAGTCCATTTACAAGTTCGTTCTGGGTCTGAACGAAACCGGAGGAACCTTATTCCTCGCATATCCATCGATCTCCAAGTACGTCTGGACGATTACCAACTGATTCCCTCCTCTTGGGTGTACAGCCCAATCAAGATCATCAGTAATCACCCAAATGATGTGAAGACCTCCGGTCTTCAACCACCGTCTTCATCTTCGACTTATCGTCGAATCAGTTATTCAGAATGGGTATAAACCCTGCCTTTCCGAATAACTCGCGTATATAATAAACAAATGCTACACAAACACAACATACGCCTCATTCCAATTAAGAATATTCTTTTATTCAAGTATTCACATTCTTAGGGAAAGGTTCCCATTAATTTTATCAAAGATAAATTCTTCTAAATTTATTCTTTAATCTTCCTTTGGATATCATTTCAAACCATGTTAAGGTTTTCCAAAACTAGTCAGGATTAGCGAACTACACTGAAATAATTATTTATTTTATTTCCCAATCCCAACCTATTCATCCCATAGAGCAAAACTAGTAATACTCCATATCTAACACCACGGTGTTATCGGTAAATATTAATTACCATTTCATATTCAAATCTAATTAAAGATTTAACTGTCGCTTGGAGCAAAACTGGTGATACTCCATTCTCGATAACTTTAATCTAATTAAAGATTCATTAAAACTCCACTTAGTTTTAATCTTCCCACAAATCAATATCCTGTCTTTAACTTGGTTAAAGAACCAATGTCATCTAAAACACGGTTCACGATAAACCCAAAATCACATTCCATTGTTAATCGGGTTAAAGAACAAGTGTTATTCAAAACACCGCTCACGATAAACCCAAAAACCAATTTAAATTCAATTCCAATTAAATACTAATTAACTGGACAATTTCACTAAATCTTAATTAAAAGATTTATTCTTTTCTAAACTGGGTTCAAGAACAGTGTTATTTAAGACACCATTCACAACGAACCCAAAATCCCATTTGATATTAAATACAAGGCTCCGAATAGAAAATATATCGACTTATATTCAATATCAAATTCTGAAACCAACAAATATCATATTGGAAATAACGATATAAATATATCTTTAAAATTTCCACAACCATATCTGTATAATCACGAAATCCAACATCGAAATATTTTGAAGATAATTTCGATTCAAATCCATTCCAATTCGTATATTGGAAATTCTGATTATTTTCAAAAACATTTCAAATCTAGTTCATTTCGAAAAAAATATATTTTTATCCTTTCAAATGTGGATTTTTTTATCCCATTTCTTTCCAATTCATATATTATGATTTTACACATATTATTAATATTTTAATAATTTTATCTAGGCCCGTACAGTCGGTTTTCAATAACGGCCACCGAACTGCACTTACAGCGACCTTTTCCAAATTTGATTTGGACATAATTCCAAATCCAACCGTTAGATTTCAAATTTCTAAGATTCATTGGAAAGCTCTTTTTGATACGAACCCAACGGTTTTGGTTTCAGGAGAATCCGACGGTCGGATCTCCCGTAACGTCAATTCGAAGTCAATGGTCGAAATTCGCGAACTGCTGCTAAGCGGCGCGTTCTATTCAAGCCATTTAATATATATAATATATATTATGTATATTTCATCGATTTCAATTCTAAACATATTTTACAAATCATTTAAATTCGTTTTAAAAACGATTTCAACTTCATATTCAATTTTAAATCAAAATTGAATATTCCATATCATCAATATACATAAATGATAATATTTTCAAAACGTTATATTTTGAAATCACTTCCTTTTCTATATTCATTATAAAAATAAATATAATCGATATAAATATCGTTCTCGACAAAATGGAGCATATCTAACTAACACGAGTTTATATATTTCAATAATTTCGTTGTTCTATTCAACAAATGAATATTTATTCTATTCAACACATGAATCTATATTTCTTTCAACACATGAATATTCTCAACACAAGAGTATCGTCAACACATGACTATTTTTATTATTTAATATATTTTATAAAATTTTGCTTTATATCGTTTAATTCTTAATCAGACTCTAACCGTAAATTAGCAAGAGAACAATTCCCTAAGTATTAACCCCAAAGGCCGAAACCAACATCAGATCAATACCCAGGAAACCTGTAACACCCCACATCCGTTAAGCTCACTCACAAAGGAAATGCCTTAACTTCAATGGAGCATTATGGGTACTGGAACAAAAATATTACAAGACAGACATATATAAAAAACGGAGAGTAAAGTAGAAGTACTTCAAATCATTTATTAAATATAATTGTTTACAATAAAAGCCCATCAACTTCCAATACCCAATTACATAGCTAAAATATCTGTCTTGCTAAAAAAAAAGCATAAAAATAAATTGTGATATTCCCCAATAAAGCAAAGAAAGCCATAGCCAAGAGAAATCCAAGCCGTACATGAAAGAGCCTTGGAGCTTGGTAACATCCGAACTAAGCTGTATTCCACCCTGCGAACCTTGGGGGGAATGGAAGAAAAAGAGGCGAAACAAAACGGGTCAGTCATAAAGACTGAGTAAGTCCTAGTGACTTTCAGCATAAAAACAGGTAAAGATAACATGGCATGAATAAAATGAAAGTAAACATAAGCATGATGACAAGATAAGCTACAGGCACAATAACTAAGAATAACATCATATGATTTTTATCATGTATAACATTGCAAGGTTCCTATTCAAGATGAACTAAGTATAATTTCGAAAGATTTCTATCAAGCATCGCAAGATTTCTCTGCTTCACCATTAAAACGATATTTATTTGCTCTACACCACCTAATAGCATCCTCACAAGTGTCTTACATGGAATGACTCGTATTCCTACTAGTGTTCCAACTAATGTGATGTGTAACAAGGATCTGTACCCCCTACTAGTGTCCGAACTAGTAATCTTTATACAATAGTTACAACGTGATCCCCGAAATTGTGGTATCCTTCAGGTGTAAATCGATTATGAAGATTCCACCTCAATCAACCCAATTGCCATGAATATGTTCGATGTACCCTTACTACCCTATCGATCGGCTCCTTACTCGCAAAATCATATGTGTTATACGGCCCCCAATGATTGTAGATACCTATGCTGGTCCCACCATGGGGTGTATCATGTCCCATGGTGGCGACCCGACACAACTCTAGAATGCATAGTGTATACTACTGGTGCCCAGTGCCCTGTTTGTCTGCTCCGAAGTGTGTGCACGCCCGCACTCCGTTAGAACCTACACTATTGCACCAACCGCCGCCGCTTTGACCGCTTATAATCAGCCCAGTAATCGTGCCCCACCCTGCCTAGTTTCAGGGTACCATGATACCTAATTGGGTTACTGCTGAAATGGGTCCCCGTTACTAGGGTTTTCTTAATGGTTAAGTGTTTCGGCCTATATTTACTGATATTACCCACCAACCCTGACGTGTACTTAACCCCTTTACCGATTCAAGCACGTGTATTTAATGGTTAAGTTTTTTAGGCCTATATTTACTAATATTACCCATCAACCCGACGTGTACTTAACCTTCCCACAGATTAAGCATGTGTATTAATGGCTAAGTGTTTGGGCCTATATTTATTAATATTACCCACCAACCCGATATGTACTTAACCCTCCTACTCTTCATGTCATGTTATATCGGCTAAGTGTCCTCTCTTGTATTACTTAACCCTACTACACACCACGTTTTATTGGTTAAATATTCATGCTAACTTAACCCACCCACTTATCATGTTATGGTGGTTAAGTGTTACTCTCTTGTATTTACTTAACCCTACCACACATCAGGTTATATCGATTGGGTGTTATCAACCCATTCAAGTTAAACCAACCCATCCGCTAGTCATGTTATAACGGTTAAGTGTTATCAACCTATTCAAGCTGACCTAACCCACTTGCTTGTCATGTTATGTTGGTTAAGTTTTATTACTTAACCGCAATCACTTGTGTAATTAACCCGTTGTATTAGTTAGATGTTCTCACTTTACATAACCACACATACTTGTCTGATTAACACGTTATCTTGGTTAAGTGTTTTCTAGTGATTCATGACTTAATCCTACCAAGTGTCGTTTATCGGTTCACATTGACTTAACCCACCCATATGTCATGTCAAATTGGTTAAGTCCACACTTATAAGTTTTACATGTTCTTAACTCATACCGGTTAGGTCCATATTTACATGTCAAATTTCCATGCCATCCCACCTAACCTTCTAACCAAACCCATGTCTTATTATGGTTAGTATTCCTTAATTCATTCATTATGACGAACGAAACATGACCTCTCACGTTAGACCGTGCTCTTTGTGGCCACTGGACTTGCCGGGCGGTTCCGGGCAGATTTACGCCACAAACTGAGTCTAACCTCGTGTCATAAACCGTTACGCCTACAATTCGACATTCGACCTCTCTCATTAAACTGACACTTTGTGGCTACTGGATTTGCCGGGCGGTTCCGGGCAGATTTACACCACAAACCAAGTCTAACCTCGTGTCAAAGGTTCATTAATGGTCATATTCCACTAAAAACCCCAATATTAGTTCATGTGTTTAACATATAAAAATGTTCATGTCCGTGTTTCAACCACGTTCATATTTCCAGTTATATGCCAATTATCAAGTTCATAATTCACGTTTTTACCCCAAAACGTATTCCCAAATCATTATCATAATTCATTATAAGGTTATGCCAAGTTATAGCCTTTTATTTACAATACATGCCAACTACCCAAAACCCAACCTAGGCGTGCTCATATTAAACCTCTACCAAGTCATAAATTATTATATATGTTTGAACTCCAAATTTTACATAATTAACATATGCCCAAGATCTAGATTTCATGTCAGTTTTACATATGCCCAACTCATACCAAATTTACATATGTTCAATTCATGTCGTTTTACATGTATGCCAATTTTATGCCAATTTACACACATACCAAGTTTCATGCCATTTTACATATGTCAAGGTTCATGATTTACATGTTTACAAAGCTATGCTCAATTTACATAGATCAAGTTTTATACCCAAAATTACACGTATAGCACGTTTACACCAATTTACCCATAACAAGTACTAGCCAAACTACCTATATCAAGATCCATGTCAAATTACATATATCAATCCCAATCGCGCAATAACCATTATAATGACAATACCCAAAATTACCCTGTTTCATGTTAATGGTAAATTATTCCCAAACATCCAATTTTCATATTATGCCTTCGATTCCACCAAACACATGTTTTCCACTAGGCAATATTCCAATATTTCCCCATATACAAATCGCACGTATATCGTAGTTTAGGCCTAGGTCCGAAATAGACCAAGGTTCATCAAAAGAAAATAAATAGGGGAAGGTAGAATTTTGCATAAAAATAAGATCAGAGAGAAAAACATTATCACAGGCATGAAGATTACAACTTGATAATAATATCAACATGAATCAAGAAAACTGATTTACAACAGGCTGAATAGATCATGAACTAGACATGGGAATAAAGATAGACAAGTCCCAAAACTCAAGATCCAAGAAGCAACAGAAATAGATCGATCCAATTTCACTTCATCACATGCCCATATTATATTTAAATATTTAGATCTGAAAATAACTAGAACTTACAGATCATGGCTAATGAATTAAGAACTGAGTTTGTTGTAGAAATGTTACGATGTTGTTGATTTACTATCTTTAATCGTTGTAGAAGTCTTAATCTTTGAATTGGATTGTTTATGAAAGCATAGGAAATTTATTAGAGGCGGCGGTCATGACCAAGAGATATTTTAGCAGCATAATGGTGTAAGAATGATTTGTTATGAATTAGGTTAGGTCTTAGGGTGTTTTTATAGGTGTAGGAACTAGTTTAGGCCCTTAGATAAACCCTGGAATCAATCCGGACCATCAAAACATGTCTTAGGCTTCAAAAATGGGTTCTGGGTCAAAACAGGCCGACCAGGTCGACCTGTAAAGGGGAGAGGTCGATCACATGGTCGACCTGGGGGGTAGGTCGACCCTAAGGTCGACCACATGGTCGACATGACCCCTAGATCGACCTGCCTGGTCCTGTGCTGCCTGAAATTTGCTGAATGATCTACAGGCCATAACTTCTTCATCCAGACTCCGATTTTCGAAAATTTGGGCTCGATTTCATGTAGAATTCCGAGACGAACGCATTAGCGCAACCCGTTTACCTTGATTTTCATTTTAAAAATTAATTATACCTTGATTTCTTGGTTCAACATGCTATTAAAATTCGGGTTGTTACATTCTCCCCTCCTCAAAGGATTTCGTCCCCGAAATCTTCAGGTTAAGAAGAATGTGTCCTACCATCCAATCATCCATCTACTAAATCATCAATCATAGGTATTCATGGTCCTTAAGAGATTTCTAATGCTGTATGAACATATGCAAGAAGTGTGTGTATATGTCCCTTGTCTAATGCTAATGATCAGGCCTGATTGATCTTCTTAATGCAAAATATGTTTAGTGCAATGAGTCCAACATGTATGCAAATAGTCCTAGTCACATAAACACTATATGTGTGCACAAAGATCATCCATATGCATCATCCATATGATAACATATCTAATTTCATCCATAAACAAGTATAAACACTCATGCATATGCAATATGGAAATGTGTCTGAGCCGATCTAGTGCCTAATGTGTGTTATGCAATCACGAGCAACCACTAGCAGCCACTTGCAACCACTTGCAACCATCAATCATAACATGTCTCAAACACATGTTTACACCCAATTGTTCCTACCTAAAGGTATAGTCGAACGATAGAAGCAAGTAAAAACCTTGTGCCTATTAGGCAATGTCAAAACTGGAAATCTATGTCACATATATACTGGTTAGGAGAAGAACTCCCTAAGCATCAGCCCCGAAGACCAAAATCAACATCAGGCTGACACCCAAAGAATTACTCAACCCAACCAATATATATGATTCTAGGAAACTAAGCATGATGGACTCCTTTTAGGTCACAAGGAAATCCCTTCCTAAAACCAACCCGTATCCTATAAAACCCAAAGAGTTTAGCCAACCCAACGGACACCCTCAAGCCCCAAAATGTATTACTAACAGACGAGTCATGCTCCCTATGGGGTTTGTAACAGAAATGGGATTGAGAATAGGACCGAGAGGATATACTTGAAAGATAGGATGCAAATAAGCTCTACAGGAAAAGAGGGATCAAGGACATACTCTTAAAAAGAGATATGATGCGTGTATCTAGTCTTCAATCTTCTGAGTCGCATTTCCTTGAGCTTAACTCCATTGTGCTTTCACCGTATTTAACTTCACAATTTCGTAGCTTCTTAATTCTTGTTTCCAAAATATGAGTTGGAACTCATTCCACTGTTGCCTCTCGTTCCACTTTTACTTATTCTTCTTCTAGTATACTTGGCTTAAACATAACTACGCACTCATGGTTTCATGCAATCTCTCCAAAATTCACTAGTGAATCCTGGATCTCGTTTACTCACTATAAGGCATTCCACACAGAAGAACAACAAATGTCAGTCATGTCGCCAAATGTACTTACTAAGGTAATTTTCTATAACTCATGCATAAGCGAAATGAACCATCCGCCTTAGTGGCGAACACCCTCTTTTCGAGGGCATTACCAAGGCAAGTCAAGAGTCTAACTACCCTCTTTTCATACCCGAGAATGGTACCATTTCTGGACAACCACTTCATCCCTAGAATCAAGCCATAGACCAAAAACATAAGCTTTACTTCTAAACCCAACACTTAGCATAGACATTCTCAAATCCAAACAAATCATGAATAAATGAGCCGATTCCCCAACAGGATTTGAGACAAAAAATGGGATCCTCTACTACGCTAGTACTAAGGTGCAGAGACTCAACTATCGAATCAGAATTAAAAGGATGTGATGTACAAAAACAAAGTTCCCACGGTATGATAGAAAAGAAAAGCTAAACTTTTAACGGAAACGTTACCACCTCTCTTAGGTATGCTAATAGTGAGAGCATACAATTGCCCCCTCGACGATCTTGTTCTTTGCCCTTGTCCTTGTCCTATGATACTTAACTACATGTCCCTTTTTACCATACCAACGATGTTCTTTCTTGTCATGCGTTTTATTATTCTTTCATTTTAGCCTCTTCCCTTTCACCTTTTTCTCCTTCTTGGATTAAGCCATATCAATAAGTTTCTCGTCCTTAGGCTTGTGTTCATTATCCTCGTTCTTATTATCTTTGTATAGTTTGTTGGCCGGTTTCTCGAAAGCTATCTCTATCACACTACATCCCTACAAAGCTTGAAATAAGATTAGTCGCAGATGGAACTACTGCGGCTACAGATGGTGGTTGGACACCTCTTTGCCCTCCTACATGTGTCATGCACCTCCAAAACTATGGTGAAAAAGAAAGAAAGAAGAGATTCAAAGAAAGAATCGAAAGATAGTGCATATGACTTTGGGGAATATGCCTTTCATAAAACAAAACTTTTCTTGAAATTTTGCTGCTTTGTAAACGTTTTGGAAACTAGTTTCAGAAGGTCTTTTAAAAACTTTTTCCCAGTCTGGTAACCTTCTGCTCTGATACCAAATGTAATACTCCACATCCGTTAAGGTCACTCACAAAGGGAATGCCTTAACTTCAATGGAGCATTATGGGTACTGGAACAGAAATATTACAAGACATACATATACAAAAAGCAGAGAGTAAAGTAGAAGTACTTCAAATCATTTATTAAATATAATTGTTTACAATAAAAGCCCATCAACTTCCAATACCCAATTACATAGATAAAATATTTGTCTTGCTCAAAAACAAAGAAGCATAGAAATAAATTGTGATATTCCCCAATAAAGCAAAGCAAGCCATAGCCAAGAGAAATCCAAGCCGTACATGAAAGAGCCTTGGAGCTTGGTAACTTCCGAACTAAGCTGTATTCCCACCCTGCGAACCTAAGGGGGGGAAATGGAAGAAAAAGAGGCAAAACAAAATGGGTTAGTCATAAAGACCGAGTAAGTCCTAGTGACTTTCAGCATAAAAACAGGTAAAGATAACATGGCATGAATAAAATGAAAGTAAACATAAGCATGATGACAAGATAAGCTACAGGCACGAAAACTAAGAATAACATCATATGACTTGTATAACATTGCAAGGTTCCCATTCAAGATGAACTAAGTATAATTTCGCAAGATTTCTATCAAGCATCGCAAGATTTCTCTGCTTCACCATTAAAACGGTATCTATTTGCTCTACACCACCTAACTAGCATCCTCACAAGTGTGTTACATGGAATGATTCGTATTCCTACTAGTGTTCCAACTAATGTGCTGTGTAACAAGGATCTGTACCCCATACTAGTGTCCGAACTAGTAATCTGTATACAATAGTTACAACGTGATCCCCGGAATTGTGGTAGCCTTCAGGTGTACATCGATTATGAGGATTCCACCTCAATCAGCCCAATTGCCATGAATATGTTCGATGTACCCTTACTACCCTATCGATCGGCTCCTTACTCGCAAAATCATATGTCATACGGCCCCCAATGATTGTAGATACCTATGCTGGTCCCACCATGGGGTGTATCATGTCCCATGGTGGTGGCCCGATACAACTGTAGAATGCATAGTGTATACTACTGGTGCCCAGTGCCCTGTTTGTCTGCTCCGAAGTGTGTGCACGCCCGCACTCCGTTAGAACCTACACTATTGCACCAACCGCCATCGCTTTGACCGCTTATAATCAGCACAGTAATCGTGCCCCACCCTGCCTAGTTTCAGGGTACCATGATACCTAATTGGGTTACTGCTGAAATGGGTCCCCATTACTAGGGTTTTCCTAATGGTTAAATTTGTGGGCCTATATTTACTGATATTACCCACCAACCCTGACGTGTACTTAACCCCTTTACCGATTCAAGCACGATTTAACGGTTAAGTTTTATGGGCCTATATTTACTAATATTACCCACCAACCCGACGTGTACTTAACCTTCCCATGGATTAAGCATGTGTATTAATAGCTAAGTGTTTGGGCCTATATTTATTAATATTACCCACCAACCCGATATGTACTTAACCCTCCTACTCATCATGTCATGTTATATCGTCTAAGTGTCCTCTCTTGTATTACTTAACCCTACCACACACCACATTTGATTGGTTAAGTATTCATGCTAACTTAACCCACCCACTTATCATGTTATGGTGGTTAAGTGTTACTCTCTTGTATTTACTTAACCCAACCACACATCAGGTTATATCAGTTGGGTGTTATCAACCCATTCAAGTTAAACCAACCCATCCGCTAGTCATGTTATAACGGTTAAGTGTTATCAACCTATTCAAGTTGACCTAACCCACTTGCTTGTCATGTTATGTTGGTTAAGTTTTATTACTTAACCGCAATCACTTGTCTAATTAACCCGTTGTATTAGTTAGGTGTTCTCACTTTACTTAACCACACATACTTGTCTGATTAACACGTTATCTTGGTTAAGTGTTTTCTAGTGATTCATGACTTAATCCTACCAAGTGTCGTTTATCGGTTCACGTTAACTTAACCCACCCATATGTCATGTCAAATCGGTTAAGTCCACACTTATAAGTTTTACGTGTTCTTAACTCATACCGGTTAGGTCCATATTTACATGTCAAATTTCCATGCCATCCCACCTAACCCTCTAACCATACCCATGTCTTATTATGGTTAGTATTCCTTAATTCTTTCATTTTGACGAACGAAACATGACCGCTAACATTAGACCGTGCTCTTTGTGGCCACTGGACTTGCCGGGCGGTTCCGGGCAGATTTACGCTACAAACTAAGTCTAACCCCGTGTCATAAACCGTTACACCTACAATTCGACCTTCGACCTCTCACATTAAACTGACACTTTGTGGCTACTTGTAACACCCCGTGTATTTATAACAGTGAAAATTCACAAAATAAAGTATAATTAATTTCAAATCAAAGAATTAATGGAAACGGGATAGGCCATTGCGTTCGTCTCGGAATTCTGCTTGGGATAGAGTCCGAGTTTGCGTAAAACGGACTCCGTATGAAGAAGATATAGCCTCCGGAAGTTTCAGAATTCAGTATAAAATTCAAACAGACAAAAACAGCTCAGAAATCAGATTTAAAATTCAAAAATCGGGCCGGATTGGCCAGGGCGGGAATCTTCCCGCCCAAGGCAACCAGGTCGACTGGGTAGTAGACCTGGGGCACCCAGGTCGACTACATAGTCGACCTGGGGGTCGACTGGGTAGTCGACTGGGTAGTCGACCTGGCCCCTGAGCCAGGTCGAACCCAGCCCCCTTGGCTAGCCTGGTCTGTGCTTGGCCGAATTCCTGAGCCTTGCCTTGTCACTAGGGCTAGGTGTCAGCTCCTGATTGGTCTCTCCTTCAAACGAACGGCTATTATTAAACCAAGCTCCATCGACGGTCCTAATCAACTCACAAACTCTATAAAAAGGACCTAAGACTCCACCCAATTCACATAAACAAAAATGAAGATGAGACCGTCATGCTGCTGAGGCGAGACTAGGAGTAGCCATCAAAAATTGAGAGACGATTAGGAGACAATTCAAAAGCTTAAAGCAACGTCAATTAAATCAAAACAACGCCTACAACAAAGGATAGCATCTCCAAATTCAGAATTCAGATTCCTGAATTGAAGATTCGTCATACGTTGTAAGTAGAGTGCTATTCCGATGTGAATGAACAATTTAGTTTTGATTTATGTAAAATTAGAAATGGAATTGTACTTAATTTAATTTATGATTGTATGTTGCTTTAATTCTGAATCGATTTGGGATATTGTGGTACAACGATTGGATACTTGCAAGTATATGATTCATGTTAACGACCATATGTTGTTGTAGTTTATTTGAGATTCATGCAAGTATATGATTCACTATTATGCCAATATGATGTACATAATTTTTTGATCACTTTTAGTGTGTAATTGGATTCAACTAAGTATTATGGTTTATATGAATTTATGTTGGAATTGGCATCGTGTTTCAAGTGTAAAACCATACTTTTGTATTAGAGACAAAAGTAAGCATCTTTAGGAACATGACTAAACTATGTTTGGTGTTATGCCTAGCTGAAAACATGTTTTAGGCCTATGTTGTTATCAAAATCATATGATGATATATGTGACACATAATTAAGTTAGATTTACATTCCAATTGCAAGTTTACATGAATAGATTAAAAACCATGATTCATGTTTAGGTATGTTTATGCCATGATTATATGAATAGAATGGTTCATGTTTAGGTATGTTTATGCCATGATTATATGAACAGAATGATTCATGTTTAAGTATGTTTATGCCATGATTATATGCTATTACAATGCAAGTTCACGAGTGCCAAACTTATGTTAACTAGTTCGCTATGTTGCAAGTTCATGCGTTCACACTCCCCTTTTTATGTTACTTAGAATATATAAATAACATGTTCTAAGCCTCCCCTTTTTCATGTGGCTAAGTTGGGTTTAAATGTTAAACCCAACATATGTTATGTTGTAGCGAACGTATAAAACGGGGGTAATGACGATTGGGTTAAAATATAGAACATATGTGTTGGCATGTTTGACGCATGCCAACAACCTTGAAAAACAATTTAAGTGGTATAAATTAATTTTACCCAATAAAGATGAATTTGAATAATGGGCCGCAAATATTTACATATAAAAATAAAAGAGAAAAAATATGTAAATTTAGAAAATACGATGTATTTAACCAGAGGTTGGATTGAGTTGTGATGTAAACCTGCCCGGAACCGCCCGGCTGTCCAGTAGTCACAACAATACCTATCCAATGTGGGTGGTTAAACACGGAGCCTAATAAGGACCCGAGGTTAGACTGAGTTGTGGCATAAGACTGCCCGGACCCAACCGACAACAGGCAGCCACAACAATACCTGTCTAATGTGAGAGGCCGAGGCTTTAATAAGACAATTAAGGCTGAGTCAGGATTGATAGGATTAAGTAAATTGAATTAATACTTAATCAAAATGGAACATGCTAAACTATACAGACTGATTTGGGGGTTAGGTTTACAAAACACTTAACCAACTTAGCACGTTGGCTAGAAATAGAAAACCTAGTAGCGGGGGACCCTTTTCAGCAGTAACCCTACAAGGTGTATCAGGATACCCTGAACTAGGCAGGGTGGGGCATGATTACTGGGCTGACTGTAAGAGGTCAAATCGACGGCGGTGGTGCAGTAGTGTAGGTTCTAATGGGGTGCGGGCGTGCACACACTCCAGCGCTGAAAAATAAGGCACTGGGCACTAGTAGCATACCTGTGCATTCTAGGATTGTGTCGGGCCGCCACCATGGGACTTGATACACCCCATGGTGGGACCAGCATAGGTAACTACAACATCGGGGGCCGTAAGACACATGTAACTATGCAAGTAGGAGCCGATCATTAGAAACGAATCACTTCACCCTGATTACGGGGTGCCTGTTGGGAACTAGTTTATATGGATGCAGAGATTAATATGGGGTACGATAGTATATTCGACTCTAGACAACTTAACTTAGTTTGTGGTGCTTTCCCATTTCCAGTATATACTTATCATGCCCAGTTCTTTATTCATAGAATGAATAGTCCTAGACTTACTCAGGCTTTATGTCTGACTCTACTTTTCTTTCGTCCCCCCCCCCCTCCCCCCCGGTCCACAGGGAGGGAATACCGTAGCTTGACCAATTTTCACATCCAGCTTGAAGAGAAAGAATGTATTGCTTGGATCTTTTTCCTTTTGGACTATGGCTTTGGACAACAATTATGGGACTTATGCAGTTTGCTTATGTTTTTATGCTTCTTTAAATAATGTAATCAAGAGAGTTATGAAGATGTTATGTTTTTGGAAGTATTGTAAGACAAATTATGACATGGTTTGTGTAACACGTATTTTGTTGAAATAAAAATTGCTGTTGTTTTCCGCTGTTCAAAAATATGTGTATTTATATCTGTCTTGTGTATCTGTGACTTATACTTATAAACCTCCACCAAAATTAGGGCATTCCCTTTGAGAGTGACCCTAACGGAGGTGGGGTGTTTCACTTGGTATCAGAGCATAGGTTTACCAGATAAGATAAAAAGTTTTGAAAATTTATTTTCAAAAAGAAAATTTAAAGAAGCATTTTTAAAGATAAAATGTTATTTTATTTTAAAAAGGCAAAGTCCCCCAAAGCCATAGGTACTATCTTTTATCCTTCGTTTTGAATCTATCCTTTTTGTTTCAGCATGTCCGAAGAACTTAACTTGCTAGAGGGCATACCAATACCTGGTTGGTTTAGACAATTCTTAGAACCAAGGGCCACTCAGCCAGGTCCTATCGTTCCTCCTCCTCCAGCTGCAGGAAATCATCCAGCTGCAGCAGCACCTCTTCCTCACCTCCTCCACAGGGAAATACTTTTGCTAAGAAATGTAAAGATTTTAAAGCTATGGGAGGAAAGGACTTTCATGGAACCGAGTCCTTCGTGGTAGCCAGGAATTGGCTGAAAGAAACCGAGGACTTATTCGTCATCTTTGAGGTAGAAGATAGGTAGAAGGTACAACTGGCAGTATGGCTACTTAAAGGCGAGGCTTCCTACTGGTAGGAAGTCACTAATGCAGAAAGACCAGTGGAAACATGGGGGGACTTTAGGGCAAGGTTTGAGGCTAAATTTCTCTCAGAAGCTGAAAGGAGTCTTCAGTTGGAAAAAATTTTATTCCTTAAGCAAGGGAATATGACAGTCAAAGAGTATGTTAATCAGTTCGATCAACTGGCTAGGTTCGGCTGGACCTAGTCAACACACCGCACAAGAAGGCTCTCCGCTTTGTCAAGGGGTTGAATGAGCCATTACACAGTTTGGCCATGACCCATATACCCATGGGAGCTACGTATGAAAGGTTGGTGCAGATGGCATTGCTGAACGAAGAGGATAAGGGCAAGAAGGAGACAAAGGCAGAAAGCTCTCAAGGGAAGAAAAAGGGTTTGCAGCCTAAGAAGACAGACTTTAAGAAGGATGGGAAAGACAACAAAGAGAAGAGGAAGTGTAATTTCTGTGGCAAAGTGGGGCACTTAGTGAAGGATTGCCGGAAAAAGAAGGCCAAGATGAATGGTGGGTGCTTTTCTTGCGGTGAGACAGGCCACCTGGCTAAGGATTGCCCAAAGAAGCGAGGGCAGGGGGCTGAATCCACCTCAGAGGCATAAGTTCATGCGCTAGAAGCGCCACCTCTGCAGCAGCGAGGTATAAATACTTCTGTAGAAAATGTAGTTTATCTTTATGATCACCCAGTCCGCACTTTATTTGATTCTGGCGCATCACACTCCTTTATCTCATCTGCTTTAGTATAATCTCTGCACCTAGAAACTAGAATGGTAGAGGACCCCTTAATTGTTTCAAATCCAATTGGGGGCCCAGCTTATTTATCTATGATCTGTGTGGGATTGAAAATTTCTATTCTAAGCGTAGAATTTAAATGTAGTGCCTTTGTTTTGGGCTCTTCAGGATATGGTTTGATTTTGGGCATGGATTGGTTATCCAGTAATGGTGCCATCCTGGATTGTGAGAAAAGGGTGGTTAGGCTTCTGACCCAACTCGGTAACACTATGCAAATTACTTGTAATCCCTCGTATGCGGTTATGCTTAGTTATCTTGAATCGCTAGATGCCTCTGTTGAAATTTTGCAATCGATTAGAGTGGTCCGGGAATATCCGGATGTCTTCGAAGAGGTGAAGGGCTTGCCTCCGAAGCGGGAGATAGACTTCCGCATATATCTTGTAGATAATGCAAAGCCAGTTGCGTTGCCCGTCAGACATATGGCTGCACGGGAAAGGAAAGAGCTCAGTAAACAGATTAAAGAGCTTCTAGAAAAGGGGTTCATTAGAAGGAGCATTTCAGAATGGGGCGCTCCAGTGGTGTTCGCTACAAAGGCGGATGGTTCACTCCGTCTATGTGTTGACTATAGGGAGCTCAACAAGCTAACGAAAAAGAATAGGCACCCTCTCCCCAGAATTGACGATCTGTTTGATCAGCTTGTAGGAGCGTCTGTTTTCTCCCAACTCGATTTAGCGACCGGATTTCATCAGCTAAGGGTGGCTGAAGATAGCATCGATAAGACAGCATTCAGGACCCCTGACGGCTTTTTTGAATGGCTTGTCATGCCTTTCGGCTTGACAAACGCACCCGCTTACTTCGTGGACCTAATGAGTAGGGTGTTCAGAGATTTCCTCAATACGTTCGTAGTGGTCTTCGTAGACGATATCTTGATCTTCTCAAAGAGTGAAGAAGAGCATGCTCAGCAACTAAGGGAAATCATGGAAACTCTACGAGTCCATCAGCTAAAAGCCAAATTCTCCAAATGCCACTTTTGGAGAGAAGAAGTGAGGTTCCTTGGGCACATAGTATCCAAAGAAGGGTTAGCTGTAGACCCGGCTAAGGTAGTAGCGGTGCAGGACTGGAAGACACTAAAGAACGCAACAGTAATCCGAAGCTTTCTCGGGCTAGCAGGCTTCTATCGGAAATTCATCAGAGACTTTGCAAAGATATCAGCTTCGCTCACAAAGCTGACCAAGAAGAATCTAGTGTTCAATTGGGACTTGGATTGCGAATTTGCTTTCCAACGACTAAAAAGGGCTCTTACAATAGCCCCAGTTTTTACGTTGCCAGATGGAAGCAAGATGTTCACAGTTCATACAGATGCATGTAGGACAGGGCTAGGCGCTGTCTTGATGCAAGAAGGGAGGGTAGTAGCTTATGGTGGAAGGCAATTGAAAGTGCATGAAAAGAACTACCCGACCCACGATCTTGAGTTAGTTGCCATCGTCTTTGCACTCAAGTCTTGGCGACACTATCTCCTAGGTGAGAAGTTCGAACTTCACACTGACCATAAATCGTTGAAATATCTTTTCTCGTAGAAAGATCTTAACTTGAGGCAACAGAGATGGATGGAGTTTCTTGCCTCGTACGATTTCGAGATCTCCTACACTCTGGGCAAAGGTAACGTAGTGGCAGACGCGTTGAGCCGAAAGAAACTAACCCTAAGCCGCTGTTTGTTGAAAGACAAAGCCTAGAGTTTATAGCCAACTTTGACTTTAGGCCCTCCTCCGATTTTGTACCGGGTTTGCTAGCATCTCTCGAAGTACGCCCGACTTTAGTAGACGCAATAGGGACAACACAACGCGAAGACCCTCAGCTTGTGGAGACGATTGATAGGCTCATTAGGGGTGAGACTTCAAGTCACCTCAGTAGATACTCCATCGACGACAAGGGTTGGCTAAGGCGAGATGGAAGACTATGCGTCCCACAGACAAGGGATTTAGTAAAGAAGGTTCTCGAGGAAGCACATCACTCCAAGATGACGATACACCCAGGCGGGGATAAAATGTACAAGGACATAAAGAGAACTTTCTACTGGAACGTCATGAAGAAGGAAGTGGAAGATTTCGTTTCTAAGTGTATGGTGTGCCAACAGGTTAAGGCGGAACAGAAAAAGCCTGGCGGTCTGCTCCATCCTCTAGAGGTCCCGCAGTGGAAGTGGGATAGCATCTCAATGGACTTCATTGATGGGCTGCCTAGGTCTAGAAGAGGCAACACTAGCATTTGGGTAATAATGGATAGGCTTACTAAAAGCGCCCATTTTTACCTGTCAAAAGCAAAAGAATTGCCTCATCCCTAGCATCTCTTTACCTCAAGGAAATTGTTCGACTCCATGGAATACCATATAGCATTGTTAGTGACCGAGACCCTATCTTCACAAGTGAGTTTTGGCGGAGTCTGCAAGAAGCGGTAGGCACACAGTTATGCTTGAGTACAGCCTATCACCCCCAAACCGACGGCCAGACAGAAAGAGTGAATAGAGTTCTGGAAGACCTTTTAAGACTGTGCGTCCTTGACTTCGAAGGGACGTGGGAAGACCATCTTCCTTTGGTGGAATTTGCCTACAACAACAGCTACCAAGCAACCATCGGAATGGCGCCCTTCGAAGCTTTATATGGAAGACCGTGCCGATCGCCTACTTGTTGGTGGGAGTCTACTGACAAGCTCATACTTGGACCAGATATGATCCGAGAGACTTCAGAAAAAGTAGGGTTAATACGGAGAAGAATGAAGACAGCCCAAGGCAGACAAAAATCCTACGCCGACAAGAGGAGAACCGACCTTGAATTTGAGGTTGGGGACAGAGTTTTTCTTAAGGTATCTCCGCTAAGGAACGTTGTTCGTTTTGGAACCACAGGAAAGCTAGCACCAAGGTTCGTAGGACCGTTTCCTATTATTGAGAAAATTGGGAAAATGGCCTATAGATTATAGATACCCGAAAAGCTTGCCGGAGTTCACAACGTTTTCCATGTTTCGCACCTCCGAAAATGTCTACATGAATCTGCTGAAGTGGTAGAGCCAAATATCCTAGAAGAAGATGAAGTGGAACGCGAAGCAACCGTGAGGAAAGTTCCAACCCGCATATTAGGAACGGAAGTGAAGAAGCTACGCAACCGCGAAGTCAAGCTCGTCAAAGTTCAGTGGAGCGACGCCGAGGGAGACGCAACTTGGGAAACTGAAGCTAGAATACGCACAGCCTACCCTTTTCTTTTCAAGGGTACATCTTTGATCTTTCTTTTTCCTTAAGTTGAGCTTTTATCTATCTTTTTAGGTATATCTCCTCGACCTTATCTTTTAGGTAGAAACTCTTTGGATGAAAACACGTAATTGAAACATGTTATGGATGATGGTTGCAAGTGGTTGCAAGTGATTGCTAGTGGTTGCTCGTGGTTGCATATACACACACAATCTAGATTTTAGATCGACTTAGTCACTTCATATTACATATGCATAAACGTATTTATATTCGTATATGGTTGAAGTTCAATGTGTTGTCATATGGATGTTGCATTTTTATGAATGATTGTGCACTCATGTAGAATCATGAACAGGAGAATTTGCATACATAATGGATTCATGGCACTTACATAATTTGCATTAAGGAGGTCAACTGAATCAGTAGACCGACTGATTTTGCATTAGATAAGTACATGTACACACACTTTGCATATGACCATGAAGCATTAGAAGTCTTTTAAGGACAATGGATGATCGTGTTTGGTGGGTGAGTAGATGGATGTTTGGATGTTAGGACATACATTCTTCCCGAACTTGAAGATTTCGGGGACGAAATCCTTTTAAGTGGGGGAGAATGTAACACCCCATGTATTTTATAACAGTGAAAATTCACCAAATAAAGCATAATTAATTTCAAATCAAATAACTAAGGGAAACGGGATGCGCCATTGCGTTCGTCTCGGAATTCTGCTTGGGATAGAGTCCGAGTTTGCGTAAAACAGACTCCGTATGAAGAAGATATGGCCTCCGGAAGTTTCAGAATTCAGTTTAAAATTCAAACAGACAAAAACAGCTCAGAAATCAGATTTAAAATTCAAAAATTGGGCCGGATTGGCCAGGACGGGAATTTTCCCACCCAAGGCACCCAGGTCGACTGGGTAGTCGACCTGGGCTACCCAGGTCGACTGGGTAGTCGACCTGGGGCACCCAGGTCGACTACATAGTCGACCTGGGGGTCGACTGGGTAGTCAACCTGGCCCCTGAGCCAGGTCGAACCCAGCCCCCCCTGGCTGGCCTGCTTTGTGTTTGGCCGAATTCCTGAGCCTTGCCTTGTCACTAGGGCTAGGTGTCAACTCCTGATTGGTCTCTCCTTCAAACGAACGGCTATTATTAAACCAAGCTCCATCGACGGTCCTAATCAACTCACAAACTCTATAAAAAGGACCTAAGACTCCACCTAATTCACACAAACAAAAATGAAGATGAGACCTTCATGCTGCTGAGGCAAGACTAGGAGTAGCCGTCAAAAATTGAGAGACGATTAGGAGACAATTCGAAAGCTTAAAGCAACGTCAATTAAATCAAAACAACGCCTACAACAAAGGATAGCATCTCCAAATTCAGAATTCAGATTCCTGAATTGAAGATTCGTCATACGTTATGAGTAGAGTGCTATTCCGATGTGAATGAACAATTGAGTTTTGATTTATGTAAAATGAGAAATGAAATTGTACTTAATTTAATTTATGATTGTATGTTGTTTTAATTCTGAATCGATTTGGGATATTGTGGTACAACGATTGGATACTTGCAAGTATATGATTCATGTTAACGACCATATGTTGTAGTAGTTTATTTGAGATTCATGCAAGTATATGATTCACTATTATGCCAATATGATGTACATACTTTTATGATCACTTTTAGTGTGTAATTGGATTCAACTAAGTATTATGGTTTATATGAATTTATGTTGGAATTGGCATCGTGTTTCAAGTGTAAAACCATACTTTTGTATTAGAGACAAAAGTAAGCATCTTTAGGAACATGACTAAACTATGTTTGGTGTTATGCCTAGCTGAAAACATGTTTTAGGCCTATGTTATGAAAATCATATGATGATATATGTGACACATAATTAAGTTAGATTTACATTCCAATTGCAAGTTTACATGAATAGATTAAAAACCATGATTCATGTTTAGGTATGTTTATGCCATGATTATATGAATAGAATGGTTCATGTTTAGGTATGTTTATGCCATGATTATATGAACAAAATGATTCATGTTTAAGTATGTTTATGCCATGATTATATGCTATTACAATGCAAGTTCACGAGTGCCAAACTTATGTTAACTAGTTCGCTATGTTGCAAGTTCATGCGTTCACACTCCCCTTTTTATGTTACTTAGAATATATAAATACCATGTTCTAAGCCTCCCCTTTTTCATGTGGCTAAGTTGGGTTTAAATGTTAAACCCAACATATGTTATGTTGTAGCGAACGTATAAAACGGGGGTAATGACGATTGGGTTAAAAATATAGAACATATGTGTTGGCATGTTTGACGCATGCCAACAACCTTGAAAAACAATTTAAGTGGTATAAATTAATTTTACCCAATAAAGATGAATTTGAATAATGGGCCGCAAATATTTACATATTAAAAGAAAAGAGACAAAATATGTAAATTTAGAAAATACGATGTGTTTAACCCGAGGTTGGATTGAGTTGTGATGTAAACCTGCCCGCAACCGCCCGGCTGTCCAGTAGTCACAACAATACCTATCCAATGTGGGTGGTTAAACACGGAGCCCAATAAGGACCCGAGGTTAGACTGAGTCGTGGCATAAGACTGCCCGGACCCAACCGGCAACAGCAGCCACAACAATACCCGTCTAATGTGAGAGGTCGAGGCTTTAATAAGACAATTAAGGCTGAGTCAGGATTGATAGGATTAAGTAAATTGAATTAATACTTAATCAAAATGGAACATGCTAAACTATACAGACTGATTTGAGGGTTAGGTTTACAAAACACTTAACCAACTTAGCATGTTGGCTAGAAATAGAAAACCAAGTAGCGGGGGACCCTTTTCAGTAGTAACCCTACAAGGTGTATCAGGATACCCTGAACTAGGCAGGGTGGGGCACGATTACTTGGCTGACTGTAAGAGGTCAAATCGACAGCGGTGGTGCCACATTGTAGGTTCTAACGGGGTGCGGGCGTGCACACACTCCGACGCTGAAAAATAAGGCACTGGGCACCAGTAGCATACCTGTGCAATCTAGGATTGTGTCGGGCCGCCACCATGGGACTTGATACACCCCATGGTGGGACCAGCATAGGTAACTACAACATCGGGGGCCGTAAGACACATGTAACTATGCGAGTAGGAGCCGATCATTAGAAACGAATCACTTCACCCTGATTATGGGGTGCCTGTTGGAAACTAGTTTATATGGATGCAGAGATTAATATGGGGTACGATAGTATATTCGACTCTAGACAACTTAACTTAGTTTTTGGTGCTTTCCCGTTTCCAGTTTATACTTATCATGCCCAGTTCTTTATTCATAGACTGAATAGTCCTAGACTTACTCAGGCTTTATGTCTGACTCTACTTTTCTTTCGTCTTCTTTTCTTTTGTTTCCCCCCCAGGTCCATAGGGAGGGAATACCGCAGCTTGACCAGTTTTCACATCCAGCTTGAAGAGAAAGGATGTATTGCTTGGATCTTTTTCGTTTTGGACTATGGCTTTGGACAACAATTATGGGACTTATGCAGTTTACTTATGTTTTTATGCTTCTTTAAATAATGTAATCAAGAGAGTTATGAAGATGTTATGTTTTTGGAAGTATTGTAAGACAAATTATGACATGGTTGTGTAACACGTATTTTGTTGAAATAAAAATTGCTGTTGTTTTCCGTTGTTCAAAAATATGTGTATTTATTTCTATCTTGTGTATCTGTGACTTATACTTATAAACCTCCACCAAAATTAGGGCATTCCCTTTGAGAGTGACCCTAACGGAGGTGGGGTGTTTCACTACTGGATTTGCCGGGCGGTTCCGGGCAGATTTACACCACAAACCGAGTATAACCTCGTGTCAAAGGTTCATTAATGGTCGTATTCCACCAAAAACCCCAATATTAGCTCATGTGTTTAACATATAAAAATGTTCATGTCCGTGCTTCAACCACGTTCATATTTCCAGTTATATGCCAATTATCAAGTTCATAATTCACATTTTTACCCCAAAACGTATTCCCAAATCATTATCATAATTCACTATAAGGTTATGCCAAGTTATAGCCTTTTATTTACAATACATGCCAACTACCCAAAACCCAACCTAGGCGTGCTCATATCAAACCTCTACCAAGTCATAAATTGTTATATATGTTTCAACTCCAAATTTTACATTATTAACATATGCCCAAGATCTAGATTTCATTTCAGTTTTACATATGCCCAACTCATAACAAATTTACATATGTTCAATTCATGTCGTTTTACATGTATGCCAATTTTATGCCAATTTACACATATACCAAGTTTCATGCCGTTTTACATATGTCAAGGTTCATGATTTACATGTTTACAAAGCTATGCTCAATTTACATAGATCAAGTTTTATACCCAAAATTACACGTATAACACGTTTACACCAATTTACCCATAACAAGTTCTAGCCAAATTACCTATATCAAGATCCATGTCAAATTACATATATCAATTCCAATTGCGCAATAACCATTATAATGACAATACCCAAAATTACCCCGTTTCATGTTAATGGTAAATTATTCCCAAACGTCCAATTTTCATATTATGCCTTCGATTCCACCAAACACATATATTCCACTAGGCAATATTCCAATATTTCCCCATATACAAATCGCACGTATATCGTAGTTTAGGCCTAGGTCCGAAATAGACCAAGGTTCATCAAAAGAAAATAAATAGGGGAAGGTAGAATTTTGCATAAAAATAAGATCAGAGAGAAAAACATCATCACATGCATGAAGATTACAACTTGATAATAATATCAACATGAATCAAGAAAACTGATTTACAACAGGCTGAATAGACCATGAACTAGACATGGGAATAAAGATAGACAAGTCCCAAAACTCAAGATCCATGAAGCAACAGAAATAGATCGATCCAATTTCACTTCATCACATGCCCATATTATATTTAAATATTTAGATATGAAAATAACTAGAACTTACAGATCGTGGGTAATGAATTAAGAACTGAGTTTGTTGTAGAAATGTTGCGACGTTGTTGATTTACTATCTTGAATCGTTGTAGAAGTCTTAATCATTGAATTAGATTGTGTATGAAAGCTTAGGAAATTTATTAGAGGCGGCGGCCATGACCAAGAGATATTTTAGAAGCATAATGGTGTAAAAATGATTTTTTATGAATTAGGTTAGGTCTTAGGGTGTTTTTATAGGTGTAGGAACTATTTTAGGCCCTTAGATAAACCCTAGAATCAATCCGGACCATCAAAACATGTCTCAGGCTTCAAAAATGGGTTCTGGGTCAAAACAGGTCGACCTGTAAAGGGGGGAGGTCGACCACATGGTCGACCTGGGGAGTAGGTCGACCCTAAGGTCGACCACATGGTCAACCTGACCCCCTGGTCGATCTGCCTGGTCCTGTGCTGCCTGAAATTTGCTGAATCTTCTACAGGCCATAACTTCTTCATCCGGACTCCGATTTTCGAAAACTTGGGCTCGATTTCATGTGGAATTCCGAGACGAACGCATTGGAGCAACCCGTTTCCCTTGATTCTCATTTTAAAAATTATTATACTTTGATTTCTAGTTTCAACATGCTATTAAAATTCGGGTTGTTACAAAACCACTCATCTTAACTCGTTTGCAGTTAGTTTCTAATTTTATATATGATAAAGATGTAAATTTTGTTGTTTAAAGATTTTACTCAACACATGAATATTTTCAACACATGAATGGTTTCAACACATGAATATTCTCAACACATGAGTATTGTCAACACATGACTATTTTGTTTATTCAACACATGAATATAATTTATTTTATAATATTCTTTAATTTCCAAATTGGAATGAGGCCCAATCAATTGCCATATAATGTTAATTATATGGATTCCATACAACACATGTATATAATAGCAACGATAAATAATCAACCATCATCCAAAGTGCACTACACAACTGTCTGTCAACCTATCGATTGACATACAACTAAACAATCGGGATTAGTGTACATCAAATATCATCCCAATACCCGTGTGGGGTTTCAGTCAACAAACACAGATTTTTATTTGTGCAGTTGGGCGATGTGTAAAATTTATCATCCCAATCAATATCAGTCAAATCGGTGTACATAAACAAATCGTCTGATTTGTAAAAGAATATTTTATTTTATTCACGTACACGTTAAAAATTATATTTTTAACGATAAAATATTTTATTCAACCTATGAATATTCTATTCAGTTCATTTATTCAATAAAATGATATTTTTATTTTTCTAACTTATTTTAGAAAATTTCGGCGGCATAACGGCACGATACTAGAAACGGAATAAGGCCTAGCCTTATCCCCAGTCTAATAATGGCCTGCGCCATACACATACCAATCTAATCAATTCCATTTCACCCAAACAACCAAATTCAAACAAATAATCTAACCAACTACACAACCAACCAAACAAGTCGTCCATGGTCTGTGGACGACGGGTGTCGGGTGCTACTAAGCACCGTCTGCATCCTAGTATATATTTTTAACCAGAAAAGAAAATTTAAAGTGAGAAGTTCTCACCCATAAGATAAACCAATTCGTCGCGATTCTTCTAATGTGGAAAATCTTTGTCGTCGCGCTCGCTTTTGTCGTTCTCCGCACTCGAATTCGCCTCTTTGGCTATAGAACTTGCATACGTCCTCCAAACTTCACCAAACTTTGTCACTAGCTTAAACGCGTAATTTCGGACAACTTTGGTCTTGGGGACTTTCTTCCAAAACTGAACCAATTCGCCGGAAATCGCCAAAAACAGCAGCAGGTCCGTCAACTCAGGACGCGTTTTCCGGACAGCTCCGCAATCCAAAATATGACTTCCATATTGCCAAATCGAAGAGGAGAGAGTGCTCTTCGACTTTGGTCTGTGGAGTCTTGGCTAAAATTGCACGGTTTGTGAGTTATTGACGAAATAGTGACAGGGTGTTATTTACAAAACGGGATTTTTGGTGAAAATGGGTTTTTGGGTGTAGCGGGGCCCACGGCCGGATTTGGGGTGGTGGGTGGCGGCGCTGGGCCTGATTGGACGTGGGGAGGTGGATGAGGTGCGGCGGTGGGGTCCACAGAAGCGGGTGGTGGTGGATTTAGGGGCTAGGGTTTGTAAAAATCAAAGAGAAGAGAGAGGAGAGAGAGAGAGAGGAGGAGGGGGGTAGCGCCGGAGGGAGGTGGTGCTGGTGGTGGCCGTCGGTCAGCGGGAAGGGGGAGGTTCTGATGGGTTTGGAGGATGTCCCTATTTTTGAAGAAAAGAGGAAAAAGAGAAGGAGGAAAATTATGAAGAAGGAAAGGAGGAAAAGAAGATTATATGCCAGTTTCTCCCGAATCATCCGACTGCAAACGATCACCGTTTGCCGCAGATTTTGGATATTACATAGTAGACGTGAAGACAAGTCCAACGAAACAAGTTTCGTCGAATTCCGAGTTCGTTTGACCGTCCGTTAAAATTCTCAAAAATGCTCAGATAAGCTCTAAAAATGCGATTTTGGCGCACCATTTCTTCTTGCACGCTCACATGCTAACTCCAAAAATCATGCCCTTTTGGATTTAACCATTATTAGACGATACGAATCCATAAAAAAAACGGAATCGAATTCTGAGGTCGTATCAATAACATTCCTTTGTAAAATGACTGTCTGTTTTACCCTGAACTGTTTTAGCTCGCACGGCCACATACTAACTCCGTTCGATGCGCACTTTGGAACTCAACAATGATTTGTCATTATGAATCCAGAAAAATATATCTCATCGAATTTTGAGCTCATATGCAAAATTTCACTTTTTAAGGGCTATGTATTGCTAACCGAAAGCCCCAGCCAATTGCCACTATTCCGGATATCGGAATATATCGAAGCTTATACTTTTTGGAGTTGTAAATGGTATTTTGAACTCAATGGAAGTGGTTTCGAGTCCAAATTCATCCGTATGCAAAATTGCTATTTTTAAGGGCTATATTTCCATAGCGACTATTCTGAATTTTCAACTGGACATAACTTTTTATTCCCGCTATGAAATTTTGATTTTTCGGATTCGTTGGAAAGATATTTTCAAATAGATTCTAATATTTTTGGTTTCACTAAAATCCGGTTTATTTTGAATCCTGTACATTCATTTGAAATTTGAAATCGAATTTTCAAACTACCGCGCCATTTTCATTTCCTTTTATAATTTAAAATAAATATTTATATTCTAACGACGATTCAAATACATTTATACGTTCTAATTCTATTCAAAATAAATTTTTTTGTCGTTATTATTTAAAATAATTCATTTTAAATATTCAAAATCCACTAAAATTGCCAAAATAAAATTTTTAAACTGGCTCAGAATTTCTGGCTTGTTACAATCTCCCCCACTTAAAACTTTTCATCCCCGAAAAGGAACGAAGTTGAAAGTGGTTTTACTAACCAACTCAACTTTCATTATTTTAATTATGGCTTAAGTTCTTCAACTTTTCAGTTTCTAAGAACTTTTCAAATTCTTCAAAAATTTGGCTAACACCCTAAATTTCCGAAAAATTTCGCCATAACCTCCCCTGCACCGGGAGCTTCGGGATATTTCAAACAGCCTCCCATGGCCCTCACCAATCCAAAAGAAAAAGAAAAAGCCAAGCGGCTAGCCAATCAGCTCATAAAATCATCCAAAACCCAAGAAATTAGTAAACATGTACCTATTTGTCGGGCAAACAATTTTATTCCTCTTCTCTAGCCTCCTTGCAATGACCTGTTCACACATATATATGTCCATGCATGCATTTCCAAACGATTTTCTATACAGTTCAATATTCGGTTCAATTTGGCTAAATGGATCAAAATTTTAATAAATGAAACCAATAATCAAGCAACACAAGCAGCAATCAATTAGTGAATTATCGTTTCAAATTCATAATTTTGATATATATATATACAAAATCATGTTTTTGATGCCAAATCACAACAAATAATCCTATATAAGTTTTGGTTCTCACACCAGTCTAATGGAAATATATAGATATCACACATTCGAAACACGAACACAAACTCTGATGATGATATATCAATCATCAGAATCATCTCCGGGTGACTAGAGTGTGATTCTATATCTATCCAGTATATTAAAACTTCGAATATACGTTTATGACGCGTATATGCAAAATGTTTATATATTGGATTGTCCAAATTCAATACAAATAAAATATTCAAATATGTACAATTCGATATAAATTTTCAAAACAAAGTTTGTTTTAAATTTTATTTTAAAAATATACTCTTCACACTCATTCTAGGATACTACTGATCCCATCTCTAACGAGTTATTCTTATTGGATATTTCTAATCCAACCTCTGATGAATTTTTTCGTTTGGTTCTAATGGGTCTTGTTCTCGAGCTCTATAAACCAGAGCTCTGATACCAACTATGGCGACCCGAATTTCCCCGGTAAAGGAAAGAACGAATTGCTTTGAGGACAAGACGAATCAGTACACAAACAGAAGAACATTTCATTGCTTATTACAACAATTCCATCAGAATACAAGAATATCACAGAGTATGCATCAATATTACACATTTGATAAATATCAGAGATTTAAATTACATTTAAATACATGGCAGCGGAGAAATAATACAACACACAACTGAAAGAAATACACGGATACAGAGCTTTCCGAGTATCGTTCCAGCTGTAAACCAGGATCCTGTGAATATAAATCTGCAAAACCCAACTACTAGCTGCCCGTGCGGAAAATAAGGGCACCCAGAGTTTAAGTTAAAACAATAAACTCTAGGTCAGTCATGTGACTGGTGTGAGAACTAAAACAGTTATTAATCTTTATTTTAAAGTTCGGTAAATCAAGGGACCACGCCGTATAACACAGAACGGGTTTTTACCCCAAGAATACCAGTGCATAAACAAACAATGCAATGCTAAATAAAGAAAAATGAAGCTATTATAAGACCCAGGTCCCATCACACAATGCAACGCAAGCCGAAGGATAGGGTTTTACCTTATAATAGCAAAATAATGCTCGATACGTTTAAAACAGATTATTTTGATATTACTATAAGTGTATAGTGTCAAAACAATTTCAATCATAAGTATCAATCATAGACGGCATAGCTACCATCTACTATGTCGCCATACTAAGTTCTACAAGTAAAACCGAATTATCACGTATTGGAAATTGGATTCCATCATGAGTCGAGGCAAGGGGAAAGCTCCTCTCCGTTCGAGACACTCTAGCAAATGTCTCAGGACCACACACAGCGATCCTTGGAATCGGTTGGGCCGATCCTCTCTTACTTTTGAGGATTAGTTATTCCTGAACACACGTTTCCCGATCTTATCATACCTATATCCGAGGCGCCTCGCATTCCAACAACCACACAGGTAAAAAGTATATAAATGCCAAGGTCACTGATATCATCTATAGCTAGAAAGAAACGTCGTGTTCTCCCAACGGTCCTTATCCCGTTTTTGACTCATACCGAGGTGTGAGGCTCGCGAATTAACTCTATACACAAAGCTATGCCACACAGGCCGTGCTTTGATCATCAACCACAAGACTTTGCTTTTCAACAGAAGCCTTGATCATTTGCCACTTAGGCATGCCACATAGGCAATGCATGCCATGCGATTGATATCTATCGATATATAACCTCTAAGCTCGTACGTCTCAAAGAAGGGCGTTAAGCAAGAGAAAATATTCTCCGCCGCCAAACAGATATATATTTAATAGAAATCAATCACACAGAATAAAATCCAATGTCAAACACACAGTCCATTTACAAGTTCGTTCTGGGTCTGAACGAAACCGGAGGAACCTTATTCCTCGCATATCCATCGATCTCCAAGTACGTCTGGACGATTACCAACTGATTCCCTCCTCTTGGGTATACAGCCCAATCAAGATCATCAGTAATCACCCAAACGATGTGAAGACCTCCGGTCTTCAGCCACCGTCTTCATCTTCGACTTATCGTCGAATCAGTTATTCAGAATGGGTATAAACCCGGCCTTTCCGAATAACTCGCGTATATAATAAACAAGTGCTACACAAACACAACATATGCCTCATTCCAATTCAGAATATTCTTTTATTCAAGTATTCACATTCTTAGGGAAGGTTCCCATTAATTTTATCAATAATAAATTCTTCTAAATTTATTCTTTAATCTTCTTTCGGATTTCATTTCAAACCATGTTAAGGTTTTCCAAAACTAGTCGGGATTAGCGAACTACACCGAAGTAATTATTTATTTTATTTCCCAATACCAACCTATCCATCCCATGGAGCAAAACTGGTAATACTCCATATCTAACACCACGGTGTTATTGGTAAATATTAATTACCATTTCACGTTCAAATCTAAATAAAGATTTAACTATCGCTTGGAGCAAAACTGGTGATACTCCATTCTCGATCACTTTAATCTAATTAAAGATTCATTAAAACTCCACTTAGTTTTAATCTTCCCACAAATCAATATCCTGTCTTTAACTGGGTTAAAGAACCAATGTCATCTAAAACACGGTTCACGATAAACCCAAAATCACATTCCATTGTTAATTGGGTTAAAGAATAAGTGTTATTCAAAACACCGCTCACGACAAACCCAAAAACCAATTTAAATTCAATTCCAATTAAATAATAATTAACTGGACAATTTCACTAAATCTTAATTAAAAGATTTATTCTTTTCTAAACAGGGTTCAAGAACAGTGTTATTTAAGACACCATTCACGATGAACCCAAAATCCCATTTGATATTAAATACAAGGCTCCGAATATAAAATATATTTTCTTATATTCAATATCAAATTCTGAAACCAACAAATATCATATTGGAAATAACGATATAAATATATCTTTCAAATTTCCACAACCATATCTGTATAATCACGAAATTCAACATCGAAATATTCCGAAGATAATTTCGATTCAAATCCATTCCAATTCGTATATTGTAAATTCTGATTATTTTCAAAACCATTTCAAATCTAGTTCAAAACTAGTTCATTTCGATAAAAATATAATTTTATCCTTTCAAATGTGGAATTTTTCATCCCAGTTCTTTCCAATTCATATATTATGATTTTACACAAATTATTTATATTTTTAATAATTTTATCGAGGCCCGTACAGTCGGTTTTCAATAACGGCCACCGAACTGCACTTACAGCGACCTTTTCCAAATTTGATTTGGACATAATTCCAAATCCAACCGTTAGATTTCAAATTTTTAATATTCATTGGAAAGCTCTTTTCGATACGAACCCAACGGTTTCGGTTTCAGGAGAATCCGACGGTTGGATCTCCCGTAACGTCAATTCGAAGTCAATGGTCGAAATTCGCGAACTGCCGCTACGCGGCGCGTTCTATTCGAGCCATTTAATATATATAATATATATATTATATATATTTCATCGATTTCAATTCTAAACGTATTTTATAAATCGTTTAAATTCGTTTTAAAAACGATTTCAACTTCATATTCAATTTTAAATCAAAATTGAATATACCATATCATCAATATATATAAATGATAATATTTTCAAAACGTTATATTTTGAAATCACTTCCTTTTCTATATTCATTATAAAAATGAATGTAATCGATATAAATATCGTTCGCGACAAAATGGCGCATATCTAACCAACACGGCTTTATATATTTCAATAACTTCGTTATTCTATCCAACAAATGAATATTTGTTCTATTCAACACATGAATCTATATTTCTTTCAACACATGAATATTCTCAACACATGAGTATCGTCAACACATGACTATTTTTATTATTTAATATATTTTATAAAATTGTGCTTTATATCGTTTAATTCTTAATCAGACTCTAACCGTAAATTAGTAAGAGAACAATTCCCTAAGTATTAACCCCGAAGGCCGAAACCAACATCAGATTAATACCCAGGAAACCTCTCATCTTAACTCGTTTGCAGTTAGTTTCTAATTTTATATATGATAAAGATGTATAATTTATTGTTTAAAGATTTTACTCAACACATGAATATTTTCAACACATGAATGGTTTCAGCACATGAATGGTTTCAACACATGAATATTCTCAACACATCAGTATTGTCAACACATGACTATTTTGTTTATTCAACACATGAATATAATTTATTTTATAATATTCTTTAATTTCCAAATTGGAATGAGGCCCAATCAATTACCATATAATGTTAATTATAAGCATTACATACAACACATGTATATAATAACAACGATAAATAATCAACCATCATCCAAAGTGCACTACACAACTGTCTGTCAACCTATCGATTGACATACAACTAAACAATCGGGATTAGTGTACGTCAATTATCATCCCAATACCCGTGTGGGGTTTCAGTCAACAAACACATATTTTTATTTGTGCAGTTGGGCGATGTGTAAAATTTATCGTCCCAATCAATATCAGTCAAATCGGTGTACATAAACAAATCGTCTGATTTGTAAAAGAATATTTTATTTTATTCACGTACACGTTAAAAATTATATTTTTAACGATAAAATATTTTATTCAACCTATGAATATTCTATTCAGTTCAGTTATTCAATAAAATGATATTTTTATTTTTCTAACTTATTTTAGAAAATTTCTGCGGCATAACGGCACGATACTAGAAATGGGATAAGGCCTAGCCTTATCCCCAGTCTATTAATGGCCTGCGCCATACACATACCAATCTAATCAATTCCATTTCACCCAAACAACCAAATTCAAACAAATAATCTAACCAACTACATAACCAACCAAACAAGTCGTCCATGGTCTGTGGACGACGGGTGTCGGGTGCTGCTAAGCACCGTCTGCATCCTAGTACATATTTTTAACTAGAAAATAAAATTTAAAGTGAGAAGTTCTCACCCATAAGCTAAACCAATTCGTTGCGATTCTTCTAATGTAGAAAATCTTTGTCTTTGCGCTCGCTTTTGTCGTTCTTCGCACTCGAATTCGCCTCTTTGGCTCTAGAACTTGCATACGGCCTCCAAACATCACCAAACTTTGTAATTATCCTAAACGCGCCATTCCGGACTTTGGTCTAGAGGACATTCTTCCAAAACTGCACCAATTCGCCGGAAATTGCCAAAAACAGCAGCAGGTGCGTCAACTTCGGACGCGTTCTCCGGACAGCTCCGCAATCCAAAATATGACTTCCATATAGCTAAATCGAAGAGGAGAGAGTGCTCTTCGACTTTGGTCTAGTGGAGTCTTGGCTAAAATTGCATGGTTTGTGAGTTATTGGCGAAATAGTGACAGGGTGTTATTTGCAAAACGGGATTTTTGGTGAAAATGGGTTTTTGGGTGTAGCGGGGCCCACAGCCGGAGTTGGGGTGGTGGGTGGCGGCGCTGGGCCTGATTGGAGGTGGGGAGGTGGCTGAGGTGCGGCGGTGGGTCCATAGAGGCGGGTGGTGGTGGATTTAGGGGCTAGGGTTTGCAAAAATCAAAGAGAAGAGAGAGGAGAGAGAGAGAAGGAGGAGGGGGTAGCGCCGGAGGGAGGTGGTGCTGGTGGTGGCTGTCGGTCAGCGGGAAGGGGGAGGGGCTGATGTGATTGGAGGATGTCCCCATTTTTGAAGAAAAGAGGAAAAAGAGGAGGAAAATTATGAAGGAGGAAAAGGAGATTATATGCCAGTTTCTCCCGAATCATCCGACTGCAAACGATCTCCGTTTGCCGCGGATTTTGGATATGATATAGTAGACGTGAAGATGAGTCCAACGAAACAAGTTTCGTCGAATTCCGAGTTCGTTTGACCACCCGTTAAAATACTCAAAAATGCTCAGATAAGCTCTAAAAATGCGATTTTGGCGCACCATTTCTCCTTGCACGCTCACATACTAACTCCAAAAATCATGCCCTTTTGGATTTAACCATTAATAGACAATACGAATCCAGAAAAAAAAACGGAATCGAATTCTGAGGTAGTATCAATAACGTTCCTTTGTAAAATGACTGCCTGTTTTACCCTGAACCGTTTTAGCTCGCATGACCACATACTAACTCCGTTCGACACGCCATTTGGAACTCAACAATGATTTGTCATTATGAATCCAGAAAAATTTATCTCATCAAATTCTGAGCTCATATGCAAAATTTCACTTTTTAAGGGCTATGTACTGCTAACCGAAAGCCCCAGCCAATTGCCACTATTCCGGATATTGGAATATATCGAAGCTTATACTTTTTGGAGTTGTAAATGGCATTTTGAACTCAATGGAAGTGGTTTCGAGTCCAAATTCATCCGTATGCAAAATTGCTATTTTTAAGGGCTATATTTCCGTAGCGACTATACTGAATTTTCAACTGGACATAACTTTTTATTCCCGCTATGAAATTTTGATTTTTCGGATTCGTTGGAAAGATATTTTCAAATAGATTGTAATATTTTTGGTTTCGCTAAAATCGTGTTTATTTTGAATCCTATACATTCATTTGAAATTTGAAATCGAATTTTCAAACTACTGTGCCATTTTCAATTCCTTTTATAATTTAAAATAAATATTTATATTCTAACGACGATTCAAATACATTTATACATTCTAATTCTATTCAAAATAATTTTTTTTGTCGTTATTATTTAAAATAATTCATTTTAAATATTCAAAATCCACTAAAATTACCAAAATAAAAATTTTAAACTGGCTCAGAATTTCCGGGTTGTTACAATAACAGTTATTTAAAACTTTACTTTGGAAATAAAGTAAATCAAGGGACCACGCCGTATAACACAGAACGGGTTTTCTCCCAAGAATACCGGTGTATAGTACAATTTATAAACAGCGCAATGCTTTTCGAAAAATGAAGCTATTATAAGACTCAGGTCCCATCACACACACAATGCAACGCAAGTCGGAGGATAGAGTTTTACCTTATAATATCCAAACATGCTTGGTACGTTCAAAAAATCATTTGATACTATTATAAGTTCATAGTGTATAAAACAACTTCAAATATAAATGTATCAATCATAGACGACATGGGTACCATATATCATGTCGCCATACAAGGCTCTACAATCAAAACTGAAATGTCACGTACTGGAAATTGGATTTCCGTCATGAGTCGAGGAAAGGGATGTACTCCTCGCCGGCTTCGAGACACTCTAGAAAATGCCTTAAGGTTCCCCGTAGTTAACCCTTGGATCCTCCAAGGCCGGTCCATACTTACATTAGTGGTTGGTTATTCCTGAACACACGTTTCTCGGTCCTGTAGGACCTATCCATCGGCTCCGTAGTAACCGATATATCCGACGCACCTCACAATCCATCATCCGCATAGGTAAAAATAAATAAAAGTCTGGTCTCCATACCATGACACCACCCATAGCTAGAAGGAAACGTCATGCACTCCTTGGGTCCCTTATCCCGTTTTTGACTCATACCGAGGTGTGAGGCTTGCAAATTAACGCTATACACATAGCTATGCTATTTAAAGTCATGCTTTGATAATCAACCACAAGATGCTGCTTTTCAACAAAAGCCTTGATCATTTGCATCTCAGCATGCCACACTGACGATTAATGCCATGCGACTGATGTCTATCAATATATAACCTCTAAGCTCGTACGTCTTAGAGAAGGGTGTTAAGCAAGAGAATAAATTCTCCGACAAACAAATATATATTTAATAAAGATCAATCAACACAGAATAAAATCCAATGTCAGACACACATCCATTTACAAGTTCATTCTAGGTCTGAACGAAATTGGAGGCACCTTATTCCTTGTCCCATATGTCCAATACAGGAGAGAGGTCCTCGCATATTCGGTCGATCTCCAAGTACGTCTGGACGATCACCACTTATTACCTTATCTTGGGTGTACAGCCCAATCAAGACATCAGTAATCATCCAAACAATGTGAAGACCTCCGGTCTTCAACCACCGTCTTCATTGTTAACTTATCGTCGAATCAATTATTCAAAATGGGCATAAACCCGGCCTTTTCAAATAATTCATGTATTTTATAATCAAGTGCTATAAAAACAAAATATACATCTCATTCCAATTCTGAATATTCTTTTATAAAAATGTTCATATCGTTTGGGAAAGGTTCCCATTAATTTTATCAAATATAAATTCTTTTAAATTTAAACTTTAATCTTCCTTTGGATATCAATTCTAAACCAAATTATGGTTTATCCAAACTAATCGGGATTAACGAGCCGTACCGAAGTAATCATTACTTTTATTATCCCAATCCCAACCTATTCATCCCATGGGGAAAAACTGGTGATACTCTATATCTAATACCACTATGTTATCGATAAAAATTAATTACCATTTCCCATTCAAACCTAATTAAAGATTTAACTATCGCTTGGAGCAAAACTGGTGATACTCCATTCTCGATCATTTCCCAAATTTGATAATTTAAATTATCACATTCACATTTCAATCTAATTAAAGATTTATTAAAAATTCACTTAGTTTTAATCTTGCGATAATCATTAGTTAATGATTATTTAACTTTGAAAAAAAAAAGATTCCACATCGACAATCTACACCGTGCCATTGATTTCTGCCGATATATAACCTCTAAACTCGTACGTATTAGAGAAGAGTGTTATGCAAGAGAATAAATTCTCCGCCACCAAACAGATATATATTTAGCAGAGATCAACAATACAGTTCGAAATACTATGTTAGACATGTAATCCTGTCTTTAACTGGGTTAAAGAACCAATGTCATGTAAAACACAGTTCACGATAAACCCAAATTCACATTCCATTAATTATGGAATCTTCACGGAAAACAGATCGATATATAATCGATATCAATTTCTGTATCCGACTAATAATATAACTGGAATAATGACAAAGCCTTTTAAATTCCATATATATTAACAGTCTTCCTCCACAGAAGCTCACTTCGATTATTACCAAATCGAATTCCATTCAATTCCAATTTAATATATTAAATTGGAAAACTTTACTTTGGAAAATTCCCATTAAATCTTAATAAAAGATTTATATATTCCAAATCACATTTCACTGTTAATCGGGTTAAAGAACGAATTTCATGAAAATCACAGTTCGCAATAAACGCAATTCACATTCCATTTTATTCCATTTACTAAATATAATTGGAAACTCTGATAATATTAATTAAAGGATTAATCTTTTCTCAACTGGGTTTAAGAACAGTGTTATTTAAGACATTGTTCATGACAAACCAAAAATCCAATTTAATATTAAATACATCATGGCATGCTCAATTATCTCTTAATCTAGCTATGTTAGGTTCTTTAACTATTGTTAGAAATTATATCAGCTTATATTCAATATCAAATTCTGAAACTAACAGATATCGTATTAGGAATAATGATATCTGTATCTTCCAAATTCCCATAACAATATCCATATAACCACGGAATCCAATATCGAAATATTCCGAAGATTATTTCCATTCCAATCCATTCCAATTTATTCATTGGAAAATTATGTTTATTTTTAAAACCATTACAAATCCAATTTATTTCTTTAAAAATATTTGAATATTATTCTAGTTAATAACTAGTTCATTTTGATGAAAATATATTTTTATCTTTCAAACATGGAATTTTTCATCTAAATTCTTTCCAGATCATTTATTATGATTTTACACATATTATTAATATTTTTAATAATTTGATCAAGGCCCATTCAGTCGATTTCCATAAATGGTCATCGAACTGCACTTACAACGACCTTTTCCAAATTTGATTTGGACATAACTCCAAATACAACCGTTAGATTTCAAATCTCTTATATTCGTTCGAAAGCTATTTTCGATACGAACTCAACGGTTCCGGTTTTAGGAGAATCCGACGGTCGGATCTCCCGTTACATCAATTTGAAGTTAATGGTCGAAATTTGCGAACGGTCGCTGCGCGGCGCATTCTATTCAGGCCACTAAATATATATATTTCAGCGATTTCCATTTAAAACTTATTTTATAAATGGTTTAAATTCGTTTTAAAAATGAATTCAACTTCATTTTCAATTCTAAATCAAAATTGAATACTCCTTATCATTATAATATATAAATGATAATATTTTCAAAATATCAGATTTTGAAATCATTTCCTTTTCGATATTCAGTATAAAAATGAATAAAATCGATATAAATATCGTTCGCGTTAAAATGGCGCAAATCTAAACAACACGACTTCATATATTTCAATATTTTCGTATCCATCCAAAATTGAACATCAGATTCACATTTTAATTCTTTATTGAATATTATTTTAAAATATTCATTATTTTAAAACATTTCCTTATTTTAAAATATTCGTTCCTTTTGAATTGGAATCAGACCCAATCAATTACCATATAATTTATTTTTACGGATTTCATACAACACATGTACACAACAATCATGATAAACAATCAACCATCATCCAGAGTGCATTACACAACTGCATAAGTATTAAATATAAATAATTAACACTTACAACAGTCTGTCAACCAATCAATTGACACAACTAAACAATTGGGATTAGTGTACGCCAAATATCATTCCAATACCCGTGTGAGGTTTCAACCAACAAATACTGAATATTATTTGTGCAGTTGGGCGATGTGTAAAATTTATCGTCCCAATCCATGTTAGTTAAATCGGTGTACATAAATAAATTGTCCTATTTGTAAATGAATATTTATTTTCATTTCAGGAGAATTTATGTCGTTCATATATACGTTAAAAATTATATTTTTAATGATAAAATATTTATTTCAACACTTGACTATTTTCTATAGTTCATACATTCAATAAAAATAATATTTTAATTGTTCAAACATTTTATTCAACACATGAATATTTTATACAGTTCATATACACATTAAAAATTATATTTATAATGAATAAATATTTATTTCAGAAAACTTCGACATTATAGCGGCGTGATATTAAAACCGGAGTAATGTCTAGCATTACCCCTCTCCTGATACGGACTCGCGTCATACATAATAATCAATCCAAACAATTCCACAAACAATTAACAATCAATTTCACAACTACAATCCAAATTTCCACAATATAAATCCAAAGCAAACAACATGGTTTGTACAATAAATACTGCTGGGGGCTTCTAAGCCCCGTCTGCATCCCAGTATATTTTTAATTGTAAATTAATTAGAGTGAGAAGGAGTTCTCACATTGGGATGCACTCCGCCGTGCTTTTCTTACGTTCTGATTTGCTGATCTGGTTCCAGAATTTGCAATCGAGCTCCAATCTTCACTCCGTCTTTTTTTAGCTTAAGAGCGTCATTCCGGACAACTTTCTCCTAGTGATCTTTCTTCCGAAATTGGTCCATTTCGCCAAAAATCGCGAAAAGACAGTATTTGGACAGCAGACTTCGGACACATTTTCTAAGCAACTCCGCAATCCAAAATCTAACTTCCATATACTCAAATCGAAGAGAAAATCGTGCTCTTCGATTTTGGTACTGTGGAGTATTAGCCATAAGTGCTGGGATTGGAAGTTGTGGGCTGAAGAGCGTCAGGGTGTTAATTGCAAAACTGAAAATTATTGAAAATTGGGGTTTTGAAGATGGAGGAACCCACGGTCGGAACGGGGCGGCCAGAGGGGGCGACGTGGGGTCTGGAGGGGGGAGGAGGTGTTGTTGGTGGCGGCACTGGCACGGTAGTGGCCGGAGTTGGCGGATTTGGGGGTGATTGGCTTAGGGTTCGTAGGGAAGGACAAAGAGAGAGTGGGGGCGATGGGGAGGTGCTGCGCGGCGATGGAGAGGGGGCGACGGTCGTGGGGAGGTCGGAGACGGGCTGCGTCACGGCGGCGCATGCTGTAAGGGAAGGGGCGCGACGGTTTCAAATTTGTGGGCCGGTTTGCTGTTATGAACGAGAATTAGGGTTAAACCCTAATTTTATTTAATTATTTATTAAATTCCAAAAAGTAAATTTTTATTCGAATTCTAATTCAAGCCCAACGACTACCGCTCTTAACTAAATACCCCCATTCCGGACACAATGGGATATATCACGTAAGCCAATTCGACTGTTTCAATCAGTTTTCATCAAAACTAAAATATAAATTAATTTAACGTTCAAAATTGAATTCATGGCACATTTTAATTTACCGGGGCCACACACTGACTCCAAAAATTCCATAAAAATAAATCTAGCTATGTTTTGATGATACAGTCCTAATAAAACTAATTTCGTTGAATTTGGAGACTGTTTGAAAAATGGTCAAGTTCCAGTCGATTAAATTCAAACTAAATTGACCAACCGCATTTAAATTTACCACGCTCACATATTAATTCCAAAAATTATGAAAATTAGATTCTAGCAATAATTTGACATTTTGAATCCAACAAAAGTGGTTTCATCGAAAACGGAGGTTGTTTGCGAAATGGCTATTTTTAAGGGCTATATATTATATAAAATATATATAAATTCCACAGCGACTATTTTAAATTTTAATGTGGACATAACTTTCAATTATGAAATCTCAATTTCTTACATTCGTTAGAAAGATATAATTAAACAGATTCAAATATTTCTGGTTTTACTGAAACTCGATTTATTTTGGATCATGTACATTCGATTGAAGTTTAAAATCGAATTTTCAAACTATTGCTCTATTTCAGGCTCGTTTTATAATTAAAATAAATTTATACGTCCTAACTTCGATTAAAATAAATTTTAAGTCGTTATTATTTAAATAAATCATTTTAAATATCCAACATCCATTAAATTAGCTAAAATAATTTTTTTAAATTGGTTCTGAAATTCCGGGTTGTTGCAATTTGTATGCTTTCATTCCTTATATTTAAATCCCCTTGTTTCTCTTTCCCCCTTTTGTTTTCCAACATTATTATTTTTATTTAAAAACAAATCACCTCTATGTAAATATATATATTTCTCTTCTATTTATTCTTTCCTACCAACTGAATAGGTTCCTTAAATTATGATATTTAATATTATGTGTTTTGAAATTTAAAAAGTTGCACAACTTAACAATTAGATAAAATAAATCAAGCATTCATTTTATTCCTTTTATTCTCTTTCTCTTTGTTATTTACTTTTGAACGTTGAATGAGAAATAAGTATTTCCACCTCAGCCTTAGTCAGCCACAATTAATTTGTTTGTAACTTGCATAATACAAAGAGGCATATTGGGAAAATAACTTATGCATTTATTCTCTCCTCTCTCTACTCTTCTATTTATCATTCAAATTCATTTAGAAATGAAACTATGCCCTTTATTCCCTCTTTTCTTCTCTCTTCTCTTTATATCTACAATCTTCATATCTCAAGAAAAAAATAAATAAAAGAACGCATCCTCCTCTTCCCTAAAAGTGTCATGATATCTTCTTAAATTTTGTCATTGTAACGACCCGCAAATCCGAGCTATCTGAGTTGACTAAATACACCACACGTCCAACCCAAATAACACAGAAATACGACTCATTTTTAGAAAGAAGTTAGAGGATGAGAAATAGAAAGAAAGAAATATTAGAATAGAAGAAAACAAAGATCACAACTCACAGCGGAACGAATAAAATATATTATATAACATAAGCTTCGAAATACAAATCTGTTTTGTACATATATACATACCATCATCAGAGTACACATAACATTTGATTCAGCGGAAGTAACTCTAATTAACTAACGTTGAAGCCTCCAGCTTCAAGCTCCTCCAAGTGTATCTGTAAAAGCCTGAAACACTTGACTGCCCGTACAAATTTGGGCACCCAAGAGTTTAGGGAAAACAAAAACAAAATAAACTCTGGGTCAGTCATGGGACTGGTGTGAGTAAACTCCAACCACTTGATTAACTTTAAAAATCCTTTCAAAAGAAAAGGTAATAGTAAGACCAGCCCACACATAAACACGGACGGTTTTTTTACCTTACTATAACCCAAAACACTTTGATACGAAAATCCAGTGATATTATAATAATGTCTACATCAAATAATTAACCAAATAGCAGAACGCTTGCATCTCACGCTCCACATAAATAGTATAAAATCACAAACCGCATGGCGCTTATTGGAGATTGGATTTCCAACATGACAAGGTATGGGACCACCTTCCGATGATGTATCTCTAGAGAGGAATACACTGGGTTCAACAAGAACATCTTGCAACCCGGCCCACACATGACCGACCACTCATTTCGCTTGAGTGTATCGAATGTATATCACCAACGGTTGGACTCAAACCACCGTTTCCCGAATGGGCAGAATCGATAGATTTAGAAACAAAAGGAATTTCTCTAGATAGGTGATTATACACCTTAATGGGTGCGACCCACATAGCCATGCTGCCTGCCCGATTTTTGTCCTTTCCCGGTTGTTGAGGCCTGAGGCTACGCATACTTACCATTCATTGATAGCACAATCACTTTGAATGCCACATCGTCAGATCCGTTAATCACTAGTTAAGTTTACACAAATATTCTGGATATTATGCTAAGGGATAAATCCGTTGCAACCATATATATTCATACAGACCAACCCATTTGATCATTGGAAATACTTTGTCAGACATTCGTCCATATACGTTCGTTCTGGGATTGAACGAAACCGAAGGCACTATTTCTATTACTAGAAAAGCCCTTGCACTTTACTCCGTCTTCAATATATTCAGCATACTTGGTTCGCAACGCTTATGCCGATACGGAGTGGTTCACGGATAATAATCCAACCGGTCTCTCCATATTGACAACGATGGTCAAAACTTCGATAGTCTGTGATTTAACTATCGAATAAAAACAAGTGTTCAATCAACATATCAAACAACTCACTGGGCTCTTTAATTAATATTTCATTAATTAAATCTCTTCTATATTCTCTTATCAATATTTGTTAACCAAATATTTCAATAATCATCTCCGCCTCTTATGTCATTTGGAAAACGTTTCCAAACATTAACTTCTTTTATTTTCTATATATTAGAAAATATCTCTATTTGCAATTGGAAACAATTCCAATCACTTATCTCTATCCCTTTTTGTTTACAACATTCGATTTTTATATTCACTTTGCTATCGAATTCAATACGTCGATACAATGATTTCAAATTTATCAAAATATCTTAAAAATATTCTAACTCCTTAAATTCCCGGAAAATTTCGCCATAACCTCCCCTGTATCGGGAGCATCGGGAAATTTCAAATAGCTTCCCGGTATCTTCCTCAATCAAAAAGGAAAAGGAACAGCCAAGCGGCTTGCCGATACGGCGCATAAAACCCATATATGAATTAAACATGTACCTTTCTGTCGAGCACATTATTTATATACCTGCATTATCCTTGTCCCATACCTGTCTCCTGTATGTCTATACCTGTCAAATTTATTTCAACTTCACACACTCGTTTTGACCCAACTCGTTAATTAACTCGTTAATTAACTCGTTGGTCTATTTCGCTTGTTAATGGAATATAACATATTTCAAATATATTCCAACATACTTATCAAATAATTGAATTCAAATTTCAATTTTTGTTCTATATTCGATTTCGAATATATATTTACAATCCCAAATTTTCACTTTTCAAAGTTCGACCTTAGTTCAAACTCAATTAACTAATTCTTCTTTAGTTAATTCTATTCAATAATCAAAAATATGATTATTATTTCAAAAATCATCTTCTTTGCTTCACTTGAGTCCATATTTATTTTCTAACTCAAGTCTAGATTTTTAAATGGCAATCCGGATTTTTATTTGCTTAAAAATGCCAATATTTATATATAAAATCCATTATGGTTTATAATGGTTTATGGCGCTGCTTTTCTAAAAATTTGATTTTGACATAACTCAAAATCTATACGACGAAATTCAGATTTTTCTCTTTCATTTGAAAACTATTATCAAACCGGTCCTGACGTTTCTTGTTTCGAAGAATTTCGACTTCAATTGCGTTCTGTATACTCAATTGAAGTTCGAATCGCTATTTTACGAACTGCAGCGCTGCGGCGAGTTCGTTTTAATTATATTTATATATATAAACTCCTTTAACTTCGTTTAAAATAAATTTAACTCGATTTCAATATATATCAAATCAATTTCTCCCGAATCAACATAGCATTTCCGATCTATTTCACTTCTGTTTGAAATTCTATATTCAAATCTCAATTCACTTCTATTTTTCAAATTCTATTTGAATTTCTATTTTCGAATTGCCTTTATTCCAATCCCATTTGAATTACTACGTTCAAACTCTATATTTGCATTTCCTTTGAATTTCATATATTCAAACTCCATTTGAATTTCTATATTCAAATCCCCGTTGAATTTTCTATTTGAATTCTATATTCAAATTCCATATTCCATTTGGATTCTCTATTCAAATCCCACAGTTTAAATCCCATTTGAATTCCTCTTATTCAAATTCTATGTTTAAACTCCACTATTTTCAAATTCTATATTTGAATTTCATTTGAACTCCCTTTCTTCAAATCCATTTGAATTCCTTTGAATTCAAATTCTACTTGAATTCCTTTGAATTAAATTCCACTTTAAATTCTATAATCAAATCCCTTTTGAATGGTTATATTTGAAAATCATATTTGGATTTTAAACATTTAAACTTCATTTAAATTTCTATTTGAAATCTCATATTTAAATCCCATTGGAATTTCTTTATTTAAACCCATTTGAATTCCCTCGAATTCAAATTCCATTTCAAAACCCTTTTGATTCCCTATTTTGAAATCCTGTTTGACATTCTATTTCCAATTCTACTTTGAAATCCTATTTTCAAAGTTTATTTCAAATTCTATTTGAAATCTCATATTCAAATTTCTACTTGAATTTCAGTATTCAATTCCATGTTCAAATTCAATACTCGAATTTCTATTTCAAATTTCAATTCAAATTTCATATTTAAATCCCATTCAAAGCTCTATTCAAATTTCACATTTGAATTCTTCCTTGAAATACTATATTTCAAATTCTATTCAATTTCTTCCTTGAAATTCTATATTTCAAATTCTATTTTGAAATTCTACATTCAAATCTCTATTTGAATTTCTTTATTCGAATTCCTTTGAATTCAAATTTTATTTTAATTCCTTTGAATTCAAATTCTAATTTCGCATAGTCAAATGCTATTTGAACTTCTATTTGAATTTCTAACATTCAAACCCCTTTTCTTTTCTATTTAACATTCAAATTCTATTAAAAAATAGAATTTTCCCTTTCTAAATCTCAATATCCTTTTAATTGGCCCAGTGATATTCAAAACAATCAAATCACCCAATTTTCAATCATTTGGTTTTTAACCCATCATATATGAATATATGAAATCAAACAAACAACAAACAAATAATATTTTTTTTTTTTGAGGAATCCAGTTGGATTCCTCCAACCTGCTTTCCTGCATCCACAGATGTTAGTACCTAAATAATACCCATTCTGCTTCGTGGCAGAATATCGCGGTATAGAAGGTCATCCACTAATCATAGCGTGGGGCGTATAGGGTAATCATCCGCTATGAAACTGCGGGCATCCGCTAATGAGACTGCGGGAATCCAACCAATCAATCAACCCAATATATATATATATAGCCTAAATAACTAATATATATAAAGCAAGCAGAAAGCATCCACACCAGCAACAAACAACTATTTTTGATGAAATAAAAATAATTAAAATAAAAGGTGAGTGAGATTTACTCACCTCGATTTTATTTGCGCTGAATCCCCGGTTGAATTCCATCTCATCACGACTATAGATCTTTCCGAATAAATCTACTTTGGACCTACGATTTATTTTATTTAATTGTCGATTAAACATTTACTAAATTTAAATAACTTACTAAAATAGATAAACTATTCTATGATTATCAGATTTTAATTTAACGATTAAACGATTCTTAACATAAATAATTTAATTATCCAATGAATTTAAACTCGGTAAAATGTATACCTTATCGCTATTGCAAATACTCGATCAATCCACAAGGTCTATGCCCGAACAGTTCCAAGACTACATCAGCCCTTTAAATTATGCTCCATCTTTACGGCATTCTGTCGAACATCATTGGTTCAATCCCAATTCATCTTCCAATAACACAGACTAACCTCTCTACAAGCCGGAACTTCATCTCATTATTGTCCAGACCATGCTCCCAATTTAGAACACATCACTTGCTGTAAAATCACCTGACATTGTCTTATCCCGTTTGAAATTTCCAAATTCCCAGTGCCATCAACTCGAGAACGGCCTCCCTCCTGAACGCAACCCCCACCACAATCCCGTCGCGATTACTCCCAAAGCATCACATAGCCCCTTTTCTATGCGAGTTCAGATCGATGTCACCAATACCACTCGCGACTCCCCTTCTAATCAACTTCGAGTTTTGGTTTCGACTTCGGGTATTACCACGGTCTCCGTTCACGATTCATTGACATTGACTCGGCTTTCCGATTTGATATGTACCGCGATCCCTTTTTTTTTCTTTTTATATTAAATCGGTGACTTCGATTTACAGGAAAAGGATGGAAGAAAGGGGCTGAAATGTTGAATTCGATAAAATGAAAACAAACGAAAGGGGAGGGCTCATTTTATAGAGTGAACGGTGGGAGACAAGGAGTACAAGGCCATTAAATCTTTGTTCCGTTGATATAGAAAATGGAAGACAGGAATTTGGGCTCGAGGAGAAATATAGGCTGCGGAATTAATTACTTGGGTCTGCGTTGAGACAATGAGATTTTTTTTTTAAATAATTAAAATATCTCGCGGTCCTTAACTAGTAATCCCGAACCACTATTCAACCGTGACGACCGACGATACCAGATTATAACGCTATTCTGAACTCAACGGAACTGATATTGAAATTTAAATTCAAATGTAAATATAAACGGCCATATTAAATTGATAATTCAATATAAAAATATCATTTATATTATCAACCAAATGTTTAAAACAATACTTAATATTTAAAATAAATTATTCAAAAATCTGGGTCGTTACATTCTTCCCCCCTTAAAATAATTTCGTCCTCGAAATTGCTAAGGTAGGAAAAAGGGTACAAATCCATTAATTTTCAACATCTCTCTTATGTTGAAACTCAACTCCTCATATTTCTATGACTTCAATTTCAACCAAAACTTTTGGTTTCCATTCATATGCATTCTAATTCATATTCAATTTATTTCAAATTGATCCTAGTCAATTTAATTCACCCTGAACCATTTAACTTGCTTCAGTTAAATTTTAATTCCAGAATCCAAATCCCAGGGTTATCATTTCAAATCCTTTTGAAATCACTTAAATATATACATGTATATATTTTCATTTCAAATTCAAAACATTTGAATTTTCAAACCACTTGTTTTCTTTCAAACAAATTTCCATCAAAAATTTTCTAAGGTAGCAATCCATCACTTAGAAACTCGAAAATGAACACTGATGATGTTGCAATCATCATCAAAATTATTTCCCAGCCACTGAAGTGAGTTCAGTGCCTTATTATTTCAAAATCCATGATTTTCTTTCAAATCCTTCTAAAACAAAGCTATATTATTTAATATACTTTGAAAAATATTTTTCAACTTCCCAGGATTTTGAATTCTTAATTCTGGTTTGAATTTAATTCTAATTCATCTCATTCGTATATTTAATCCATATACAAATTCTATTTTGGTTATAAATAACCATTCTAAATTTTATAATCTCATTTGATTATAAAATCAACATCCAACACATCCACATAATAATTCTAGAAAATTATTCTTTCTATATCAAAAATAGAAATTTTGGGTAAAATTATTTCATTTACCCACTTTAAAACAATATCATGTCGTATTTTCTGTTCAAGTGTTTAGAAATTCCTATCGACTTCGTGGCGTCCCACGATTCGACCAGAATTCATAAACTACTCACAGACTAGTCAACACAATATAAAACAATTTTTATATCAACTAACAAATACGCTCTCTCGTATCTATACACTCAACTCATTCTAGGGTACTACTGACCCTATCTCTAATGAGCACATGCCACACAAGCCTAGGTATTCACTCAACCTAAGCTCTGATACCAACTATAATGACCCCGAGATTCGAGTAGGCTTTTCAACCATCCTCTCCTCCCTCGGCACTGGGCTAACCTCCCAGCGTGGCTTACAGAGATACCTCAGAACTGCTTTTACGGCCAGCCTCTCGACTCGACCAACCCACATTGTCGGGAGATGTAGGGGTAAGAGTCTCCCGTTCGCCACCTAACGCGAAGCGAGAACCCCCTATCATCCGTACCAATTAAGCAACCAGCTCTGATACCAACTGTAACGACCCGCAAATCCGAGCTATCTGAGTTGACTAAATACACCACACGTCCAACCCAAATAACACAGAAATACGACTCATTTTTAGAAAGAAGTTAGAGGATGAGAAATAGAAAGAAAGAAATATTAGAATAGAAGAAAACAAAGATCACAACTCACAGCGGAACGAATAAAATATATTATATAACATAAGCTTCGAAATACAAATCTGTTTTGTACATATATACATACCATCATCAGAGTACACATAACATTTGATTCAGCGGAAGTAACTCTAATTAACTAACGTTGAAGCCTCCAGCTTCAAGCTCCTCCAAGTGTATCTGTAAAAGCCTGAAACACTTGACTGCCCGTACAAATTTGGGCACCCAAGAGTTTAGGGAAAACAAAAACAAAATAAACTCTGGGTCAGTCATGGGACTGGTGTGAGTAAACTCCAACCACTTGATTAACTTTAAAAATCCTTTCAAAAGAAAAGGTAATAGTAAGACCAGCCCACACATAAACACGGACGGTTTTTTTACCTTACTATAACCCAAAACACTTTGATACGAAAATCCAGTGATATTATAATAATGTCTACATCAAATAATTAACCAAATAGCAGAACGCTTGCATCTCACGCTCCACATAAATAGTATAAAATCACAAACCGCATGGCGCTTATTGGAGATTGGATTTCCAACATGACAAGGTATGGGACCACCTTCCGATGATGTATCTCTAGAGAGGAATACACTGGGTTCAACAAGAACATCTTGCAACCCGGCCCACACATGACCGACCACTCATTTCGCTTGAGTGTATCGAATGTATATCACCAATGGTTGGACTCAAACCACCGTTTCCCGAATGGGCAGAATCGATAGATTTAGAAACAAAAGGAATTTCTCTAGATAGGTGATTATACACCCTAATGGGTGCGACCCACATAGCCATGCTGCCTGCCCGATTTTTGTCCTTTCCCGGTTGTTGAGGCCTGAGGCTACGCATACTTACCATTCATTGATAGCACAATCACTTTGAATGCCACATCGTCAGATCCGTTAATCACTAGTTAAGTTTGCACAAATATTCTGGATATTATGCTAAGGGATAAATCCGTTGCAACCATATATATTCATACAGACCAACCCATTTGATCATTGGAAATACTTTGTCAGACATTCGTCCATATACGTTCGTTCTGGGATTGAACGAAACCGAAGGCACTATTTCTATTACTAGAAAAGCCCTTGCACTTTACTCCGTCTTCAATATATTCAGCATACTTGGTTCGCAACGCTTATGCCGATACGGAGTGGTTCACGGATAATAATCCAACCGGTCTCTCCATATTGACAACGATGGTCAAAACTTCGATAGTCTGTGATTTAACTATCGAATAAAAACAAGTGTTCAATCAACATATCAAACAACTCACTGGGCTCTTTAATTAATATTTCATTAATTAAATCTCTTCTATATTCTCTTATCAATATTTGTTAACCAAATATTTCAATAATCATCTCCGCCTCTTATGTCATTTGGAAAACGTTTCCAAACATTAACTTCTTTTATTTTCTATATATTAGAAAATATCTCTATTTGCAATTGGAAACAATTCCAATCACTTATCTCTATCCCTTTTTGTTTACAACATTCGATTTTTATATTCACTTTGCTATCGAATTCAATACGTCGATACAATGATTTCAAATTTATCAAAATATCTTAAAAATATTCTAACTCCTTAAATTCCCGGAAAATTTCGCCATAACCTCCCTTGTATCGGGAGCATCGGGAAATTTCAAATAGCTTCCCGGTATCTTCCTCAATCAAAAAGGAAAAGGAACAGCCAAGCGGCTTGCCGATACGGCGCATAAAACCCATATATGAATTAAACATGTACCTTTCTGTCGAGCACATTATTTATATACCTGCATTATCCTTGTCCCATACCTGTCTCCTGTATGTCTATACCTGTCAAATTTATTTCAACTTCACACACTCGTTTTGACCCAACTCGTTAATTAACTCGTTAATTAACTCGTTGGTCTATTTCGCTTGTTATTGGAATATAACATATTTCAAATATATTCCAACATACTTATCAAATAATTGAATTCAAATTTCAATTTTTGTTCTATATTCGATTTCGAATATATATTTACAATCCCAAATTTTCACTTTTCAAAGTTCGACCTTAGTTCAAACTCAATTAACTAATTCTTCTTTAGTTAATTCTATTCAATAATCAAAAATATGATTATTCTTTCAAAAATCATCTTCTTTGCTTCACTTGAGTCCATATTTATTTTCTAACTCAAGTCTAGATTTTTAAATGGCAATCCGGATTTTTATTTGCTTAAAAATCCCAATATTTATATATAAAATCCATTATGGTTTATAATGGTTTATGGCGCTGCTTTTCTAAAAATTTGATTTTGACATAACTCAAAATCTATACGACGAAATTCAGATTTTTCTCTTTCATTTGAAAACTATTATCAAACCGGTCCTGACGTTTCTTGTTTCGAAGAATTTCGACTTCAATTGCGTTCTGTATACTCAATTGAAGTTCGAATCGCTATTTTACGAACTGCAGCGCTGCGGCGAGTTCGTTTTAATTATATTTATATATATAAACTCCTTTAACTTCGTTTAAAATAAATTTAACTCGATTTCAATATATATCAAATCAATTTCTCCCGAATCAACATAGCATTTCCGATCTGTTTCACTTCTGTTTGAAATTCTATATTCAAATCTCAATTCACTTCTATTTTTCAAATTCTATTTGAATTTCTATTTTCGAATTGCCTTTATTCCAATCCCATTTGAATTACTACGTTCAAACTCTATATTTGCATTTCCTTTGAATTTCATATATTCAAACTCCATTTGAATTTCTATATTCAAATCCCCGTTGAATTTTCTATTTGAATTCTATATTCAAATTCCATATTCCATTTGGATTCTCTATTCAAATCCCACAGTTTAAATCCCATTTGAATTCCTCTTATTCAAATTCTATGTTTAAACTCCACTATTTTCAAATTCTATATTTGAATTTCATTTGAACTCCCTTTCTTCAAATCCATTTGAATTCCTTTGAATTCAAATTCTACTTGAATTCCTTTGAATTAAATTCCACTTTAAATTCTATAATCAAATCCCTTTTGAATGGTTATATTTGAAAATCATATTTGGATTTTAAACATTTAAACTTCATTTAAATTTCTATTTGAAATCTCATATTTAAATCCCATTGGAATTTCTTTATTTAAACCCATTTGAATTCCCTCGAATTCAAATTCCATTTCAAAACCCTTTTGATTCCCTATTTTGAAATCCTGTTTGACATTCTATTTCCAATTCTACTTTGAAATCCTATTTTCAAAGTTTATTTCAAATTCTATTTGAAATCTCATATTCAAATTTCTACTTGAATTTCAGTATTCAATTCCATGTTCAAATTCAATACTCGAATTTCTATTTCAAATTTCAATTCAAATTTCATATTTAAATCCCATTCAAAGCTCTATTCAAATTTCACATTTGAATTCTTCCTTGAAATACTATATTTCAAATTCTATTCAATTTCTTCCTTGAAATTCTATATTTCAAATTCTATTTTGAAATTCTACATTCAAATCTCTATTTGAATTTCTTTATTCGAATTCCTTTGAATTCAAATTTTATTTTAATTCCTTTGAATTCAAATTCTAATTTCGCATAGTCAAATGCTATTTGAACTTCTATTTGAATTTCTAACATTCAAACCCCTTTTCTTTTCTATTTAACATTCAAATTCTATTAAAAAATAGAATTTTCCCTTTCTAAATCTCAATATCCTTTTAATTGGCCCAGTGATATTCAAAACAATCAAATCACCCAATTTTCAATCATTTGGTTTTTAACCCATCATATATGAATATATGAAATCAAACAAACAACAAACAAATAATATTTTTTTTTTTGAGGAATCCAGTTGGATTCCTCCAACCTGCTTTCCTGCATCCACAGATGTTAGTACCTAAATAATACCCATTCTGCTTCGTGGCAGAATATCGCGGTATAGAAGGTCATCCACTAATCATAGCGTGGGGCGTATAGGGTAATCATCCGCTATGAAACTGCGGGCATCCGCTAATGAGACTGCGGGAATCCAACCAATCAATCAACCCAATATATATATATATATATAGCCTAAATAACTAATATATATAAAGCAAGCAGAAAGCATCCACACCAGCAACAAACAATTATTTTTGATGAAATAAAAATAATTAAAATAAAAGGTGAGTGAGATTTACTCACCTCGATTTTATTTGCGCTGAATCCCCGGTTGAATTCCATCTCATCACGACTATAGATCTTTCCGAATAAATCTACTTTGGACCTACGATTTATTTTATTTAATTGTCGATTAAACATTTACTAAATTTAAATAACTTACTAAAATAGATAAACTATTCTATGATTATCAGATTTTAATTTAACGATTAAACGACTCTTAACATAAATAATTTAATTATCCAATGAATTTAAACTCGGTAAAATGTATACCTTATCGCTATTGCAAATACTCGATCAATCCACAAGGTCTATGCCCGAACAGTTCCAAGACTACATCAGCCCTTTAAATTATGCTCCATCTTTACGGCATTCTGTCGAACATCATTGGTTCAATCCCAATTCATCTTCCAATAACACAGACTAACCTCTCTACAAGCCTGAACTTCATCTCATTATTGTCCAGACCATGCTCCCAATTTAGAACACATCACTTGCTGTAAAATCACCTGACATTGTCTTCTCCCGTTTGAAATTTCCAAATTCCCAGTGCCATCAACTCGAGAACGGCCTCCCTCCTGAACGCAACCCCCACCACAATCCCGTCGCGATTACTCCCAAAGCATCACATAGCCCCTTTTCTATGCGAGTTCAGATCGATGTCACCAATACCACTCGCGACTCCCCTTCTAATCAACTTCGAGTTTTGGTTTCGACTTCGGGTATTACCACGGTCTCCGTTCACGATTCATTGACGTTGACTCGGCTTTCCGATTTGATACGTACCGCGATCCCTTTTTTTTTATATATATTAAATCGGTGACTTCGATTTACAGGAAAAGGATGGAAGAAAGGGGCTGAAATGTTGAATTCGATAAAATGAAAACAAACGAAAGGGGAGGGCTCATTTTATAGAGTGAACGGTGGGAGACAAGGAGTACAAGGCCATTAAATCTTTGTTCCGTTGATATAGAAAATGGAAGACAGGAATTTGGGCTCGAGGAGAAATATAGGCTGCGGAATTAATTACTTGGGTCTGCGTTGAGACAATGAGATTTTTTTTTTTTTAAATAATTAAAATATCTCGCGGTCCTTAACTAGTAATCCCGAACCACTATTCAACCGTGACGACCGACGATACCAGATTATAACGCTATTCTGAACTCAACGGAACTGATATTGAAATTTAAATTCAAATGTAAATATAAACGGCCATATTAAATTGATAATTCAATATAAAAATATCATTTATATTATCAACCAAATGTTTAAAACAATACTTAATATTTAAAATAAATTATTCAAAAATCTGGGTCGTTACAGTCATCCTCTTTCCCAAAAGAAAAGAAAGATTTTTAATTTCAAATTGCTGGTTAGGATTGGTCGTTATCCATGTTTGTTGCATGCCTTCTCATATGCAAGAAAGGTGAGTTATCTCACGATTATTTTATACAAGTTTCTTAACCTCAATGCTAAAAAATATAATAGTTGATTTACTGTTTTTTTTAAATGGAATACATATATATTGCTTTGCACATTAATTCCTACCACTTATGTTGCAGCCATGTAAGAGATGCCACCCTTATGTTGGCTTGTCTTTTTGTGTGTTTTCATCGTGTCTAAAGCTTTCATTGTTATTTTGTGTACTCTGTTATCTACTATTTTGACACCATGATGCCATGCACTTGCTGCGCATATACTCCTCCTTGTTTTACAATGCATGCTGCACACTTGAAATTTACCATTGAGCACATGCATTTTCTTTGAATCATACTTATTAGTACATGTGTTAGACTTGCCGTATATATATATATATATACTACAATTGCAGTTGAATTTAGCAGCACAAAATAAATGAATATATATATATATGTATGTATGTATGTATGTATGTATGTGTATATGCAATAGTCTTTGTTGCATGTCATAATTGTTATATTTTTTTTTAGTTGTTGTGTGTGCCAAGACAGTGATTTATAATATTTGTCATTTACTTCCCTTTGCCATGAACATGAGCATTACCTTATTGTGCCTTGTATTCTTGAGCATGTTGCTTGAATGCATCATTTTCTTTTGTCGTTGGGTTATCCAATTTGTTCTTGCCCTATCCCATACTTGGTTATTGTCACCTGAAATAAATATGTACATGCAGTACTTTAATTGATTGTAACATATGCGGCTTAGATCTGTTTTAGTAACTTTAAATCTTATGTTAGGATCAACTATTATATCTTATGGTTAATTGAAGTTGATTTACTTGAATAAAGTTAATCATGATTCGAGAGTTTTGTGTTTTGCATGAAATGCTCGGATTAGATCCGAGTGTTTTGTGTTTTGCATGAAATTGATTTGGACAAATTCTTAGACAGTTAAATTTTGGGGCTTATTTTGGATTTCAATCGCGTTCAAAACCAAGGTGAGTGATTAAACCCACTCACACCTAACTAAAGTATTCGATTATTAGTTAAATTAAAATTATGTTATAATATGATTGTATTGATTGTTGTTCGATAGTTAAAATTGCATATTTCTATTAACTAGCTTCGATAGTGTAATTTAGTTTGACCGTTAGTTTAAATTTTACAGTTATGTTAAAATTGACATTTTATTTTAGTTCAAAAACCATCATTTGATAACTAGTAAATTTTCACGGTACTAAACTGGTCTTATGGATTGATGTGATGAATAGCTTGGATTTGATATGTTTAATATATAGATGTTTATTTGTGTAAAGTTACATGTTATTCACCTTGATTTTTATATGACCATCAGTTGTGCTGATTAATCCAAGCTATTTATCCTAAATGTTATGGGCATCCAATAAATCCGGGATTAATAACTAAAATGAATTAAAAACATTGGTTGAAATGATAAATACCTATGACCCTGATTTGGATTGAAATGATATATATCCTTTCCTAAAATACTAATTATTTGGCCATAGGATAGAAAATTATATACAGACACAAGTTGGTTAAATATAAATTGTTTTTAACCTTGAATTTTGGAATATTGTTTTAAAGACAATATGGATGAAATTATTAATCGGTTTTCTTTGAATTTGAACTTTGACCTTTGAAATTTAAAAATAAAGTTTAAAGAATTCGTAAATGTGGATAACCGAGGTTAAAAACTGAATTGATTATGAGATATATTTATCAAAATTTAGTCGAACTGATTTCAAACTGGAATATGATTTCCAGTTTGGTTAAATTTTGAAGAGACGGTTCTAATTCCAAATCTAGTATTTCAAACCATTTTATATACTATTTTAATTACTTTTCTTTATAAACTATTTACCTTATAACTATTTTATTTTTATTAATTATTTTAAATAAACCATTTTAATAATTAAATATTTATTTTATAAACTCTTTTATATTTTAACTATAGATTTTACTAAATCTGAATATTCTATTTTAAATATAAATTATTTATTTCAAACTATTTCAATTATATATCTACACTTTTTAAATATATTTTTCAACTATTTTAATATGCAAATTATTTTAAAGTTGGAATTGTTTCAAGATTTCAGTTGGTTTTAAATGGGGATTTTATTATGAAATATTCTATCTTGACTACTGAAACGAGGTTAATGAAAAATATGATATTTTGATATGAAGTATGAACATCTTTGAAATGTAAAAGAACTAACCGATGTGAAAAATGTAAACATTTGGTTGTTAAAGAAACCAGGATCGGATATTGTCATAATACCGAAAACCACTTTAGCAACTGTGTACGCGGTAGAGTTCCAGAATGAAGTAAGTTGATTTAGAGGCGATTACTGGATTTAAAGAAAGAGAACGATGATGGATGTCCTTGACCTTCGGGTCATAATTAAAATGCTAAAACAGGGCTATACCGGACCAAGTGGGTTTAGCTACCTCCATCAGCAACACTTCTTCCTTTATTACTATTGTCCCTCGGTTTGATTGGTTTGATGCGCTTTCATGATTTCAGAGTGTTGTTCCAGGTGGGCGGTTGTAACAACCCAAAAATCTGGGCCAGTTTAAAATTTTTATTTTGGCTAATTTAACGAATTTTGAATATTTAAAATGGATTATTTTAAATAAAAACGACGAGAAATTTAGTTTGAATAGAATTCGACGTATATATTATATACGTCGTCGTTAGAGTATAAATATTTGTATATAATTATAAATAGAATTGAAAATGGCGCGGTAGTTCGATAATTCGATTTCAAACTTCAATTGAATGTACCGGGTGCAAAACAATCCGGATTTTAGTAAAACCAAAAACATTAGGATCTAATTGTGAATATCTTTCCAACGAATCCGACAAATCAAGATTTCATTGCGGGAATCAAAAGATATGTCCAGTTGAAAATTCTGAATAGTCGCTATGGAATTCAGGCCCTTAAAAATTGACATTTTGCAAACGACCTCGGATTTCGACGAAACCAGTTTTGTTGGGTCCGCAGTGTCAAGTTATTGCTAGGTTTCAAATTTCATAATTTTTCGAATCAATATGTGAGCGTGGCAAAGGAAAACGCGTTTGACCAGTTTCAGTTGATTTTAATCGACTGGAAAACGACCATTTTTCAAACGGTCTCAGAATTCGACGAAACTAGTTTTGTTAGGACCGTATCGTCAATACGAAGCTAGAAAATATTTTTCTGGAATTTTTAAAGTTCATATGTGACCCCGGTAATTTGAAATGTACGGTCAAAATTCAATATAGCAATTTAAATGTAAATTCAACGGAAACTAATCGAAATAGTCGAACCAGCTTACGATACATATCCCATTGTGTTCGGAATGGGGGTGAAACGCCATGGACGACAGGCGGTGGGCCTCGTTTCGAGGTCGTAGGTGAAAGTCAACCTTTTTTGCAAAAAAAAAAAAAAGAAATTCTCTCCCTTTCCTTATATTCTGGCCCCCCCCCCCACGTTCAAAATCATTTCAAATAAAAAAAAAGAAAAAAAACCGATCTGTAAATCGCCGACCCCCCCCCCCTCTTCTTCGTCGACGGCGCCGCCACCAGGGGGGACCGCCGCCCTTCTTCCCTCTGCTCCGCCTCCCTCCTCCTCTCGCGTCTCCGTCGTCCTCCCTCCCCACCCACGCAACTACCACTGCCAATCCCTCCGAGACCCCACCGCAACCCTCCCCTGGCCCACGCAGGAAGACCCCCCCCACCATCCTCCGACGAAGCAGAAGACCCCCCCCCCCCCCCCCCCGCTGTAAGTTGATTTTAGTTTTTTTTTTATTTATTAGCTTTATTTTTTTTATCATTTATTATGTAATTTACATTCCTAAAACAAACTGCAAATTCAAGTCATTAGAGAAAAAATGGTTTTTATTTGAAAGCTTTGATTTTCTTTTCAGTTTTAATTTTTTTTATTTGCTTATAAATAGAAAAAGTTTGATTTTTTTTTTAATATAGGAAGAGACTGTAAAGATAGGATTTTTTATGTAATAAAAATATGATTTTTATATTTTTAAAGTATTAAAAATATGATTTTTATATTTTTAAAGTATTAAAAATATAGTCTTTACTATATAGGTGATGTCAAAATATGATTTTTGTTTATGTAAAGAGTTAAAAATATAATTTTTACATGATCGGAATATTAAAAGTATCATCTTTATATGTGTAGAAAAATAAAAATGAGATTTTTATAAAGATGAAATCTTTAAATTAGAAAAGGCGAAGTCTATGTTTTATAAAGGCGAAATCTATATTTTTTTTAAAAAAATATGATTTTTATATGTTGAACTTCGAAATCAAAATATGATTTTTATATATTGAACTTCGAAATAAAAATATGATTTTTATATATTGAACTTCGAAATAAAAATATGATTTTTATATATTGAACTTCGAAATAAAAATATGATTTTTATATATTGAACTTCGAAATAAAAATAGAATTTTTATATATTGAACTTCGAAATAAAAATAGAATTTTTATATATTGAACTTAGAAATCAAAATATGATTTTTATATATTGAACTTCGAAATAAAAATATGATTTTTATATATTGAACTTCGAAATAAAAATAGAATTTTTATATATTGAACTTCGAATTAAAAATGTGATTTTTATATATTGAAAAGCGAAGTAAAAAAATTTCGATTTTTACATATGTAGTGAAAGCGGATAACGAAGGTGACAAAAAAGCGAGAACGAAGAAGCTTTATATCAAAGAAGATTCAAGATGATTGGGTAGCTATCGGTGAGAACTCCTCACTCAAATTCTACTTTTCTAGTTATATATATATATATATACTAGGAGGCAGACGGTGCTTATTAGAAGCACCCGACACCCGTCCACAGACCATGGACTTGTTTGATTGGTTGTGTAGTTGGTTAGATTATTTGATTTGGATTGGATTGTTTTGGTGAAATTGAAATTGATATGATTGATGTGTGAATGGCGTGGGCCTTCACTAGACCGGGGATAAGGCTAGGCCTCGTCCCGTTTCTAGTATAGTGCCGTTATGCCGCCGAAATTTTCTAAAATATGTTAGAAAAATAAAAATATCATTTTATTTAAAGAATGAACTGAATAGAAATTCATAATTTGGAATAAAATGTTTTTTTTTATCGTTAAAAATATAATTTTTAACGTGAATGTAAATAAATAAATATTCATTTACAAACCAGACGGTTTGTTTATGTACACCTATTTGAAGGACATTGATTGGGTCGATAAATTTTACACATCGCCCAACTGCACAAATAAAATATGCGTTTGATTGTTTGAAACCCCACACGGGTGTTGGGATGAAATTTGAAGTTCACTCATCCTGATTGATTAAATATGTCGATCGATTGATTGACAGGCTGTTATAAGCGTTAGATATCTTTATTTGATGCTTATACAGTGTAGTGCACTTTGGTTGATGGTTGATCATTTTTCAATGTTATTATATACATGTGTTGTGTGAAAATCCATATAATTAATTTTATATGGTAATTGATTGGGCCTCATTCCAGTTTAGAAATGGAAATATTTGAAATAGAAATATTTGAAATAGAATATTTGAAAATAGAAATTTATGAAGTTGTGTTGATTAGTTTGACGCCATTTTGACGTGAACGATATTTATATCGATTTTAAATGATTTCAAAGTGAATTGAAAACGATTTCGAAATGAAGTGAATTGAAAACGATTTCGAAATGAAGTGAATTAAAAACGATTTCGAAATGAAGTGAATTGAAGACGATTTCGAAATGAAGTGAATTGAAAACGATTTCGAAATGAAGTGAATTGAAAACGATTTCGAAATGAATTGAATTGAAAACGAATTCAAATTGAATTGAAATTTGAATTGAATAGAAATGAATTTTAAAACGAATCTATAAAGAAGAATTCAATTGTGATTTGAATTGAAAAGGAAGTTGAAAATGTTTTTGAAACGAATTCAAAACTATTTATATAATTCGTTTTAAATAGAAATCGACGAAGTATATATTATATATATTATATATATTATATAATGGCCTGAATAGAACGCGCCGCGCCGTGGCAGTTCGTGAATTTCGACCATTTATTTCAAACGGACATTACGGGAGATCCGACCGTCGGATTCTCCTAAAACCGGAACCATTGGGTTCGTATCGAAAAGTGCTTTCTAACGAATATTAGAAATTAGAAATCTAACGGTTGGATTTGGAATTATGTCCAAATCAAATTTGAAAAAGGTCGCTATAAGTGCAGTTCGATGGCCATTGATGGAAATCGACTGTACGGGCCTTGATAAAATTATTAAAAATAGTAATAATTTGTGTAAAATCATAAGAAATGATTTGTGAAGATTTGGGATGAAAAACTCCATATTTGAAAAGATAAAAATAGATTTTTATCGAAATGAACTAGTTTTGAACTAGAATTATAATTCTATTTATTTTTAAATAAATAAATTGAATTTGAAAAGGGTTTTGAAAATAACCAAAATTTCCAATGATTGCATTGGAGTGGATTTGAATCGAAATTGTCTTCGGAATATTTCGATGTTGGAATTCGTGATTATACAGATGTTGTTATGGAAATTTGAAAGATATATATTTATATCGTTATTTCCAATACGACATTTGTTAGTCGTAGAATTTGATATTGAATATAAGCCGATATATTTTCTATTCAGAGCCTTGTATTGAATATCAAATGTGATTTGGGTTTGTCGCGAATGGTGTCTTCACTAACACTGTTCTTGAACCTAGTTGTGAAAAGATTAAATCTTTTTATTTAGATTTAATGAAGTGTACCAATTAAACGATATTTAATTGGAATTGAATTGGTATTGATTTTTGGGTTTATCGTGAACAGTGTTTTAAATAACACTTGTTCTTTAACCCGATAATTAATGGAATGTGATTTTGGGTTTATCGTGAACCGTGTTTTAAATGACACTGATTCTTTAACCCAGTTAACGATTAAAACTAAGTGGAGTTTTAATGAATCTTTAATTAGATTGAGATGATCGAAAATGGAGTATCACCAGTTTTGCTCCAGGCGATGGTTAAATCTTTAATTAGATTTGAACGTGAAATGGTAATTGAATTTACCGATAACACTGTGGTGTTAGATATGAAGTATTACCAGTTTTACTTCATGGGATGAATAGGTTGGGATTGGGAAATAAAATAAATGATTACTTCGGTGTGGTTCGCTAATCCCGACTAGTTTGAATTGATATTCAAAGGAGATTAAAGAATAAATTTAAAGAATTTATCTTGGATAAAATTAATGGGAACTTTTCCCAAAGTATAGTAATATTTGAATAAAAGAATATTCTGAATTGGAATGAGGCGTATGTTGTGTTTGTGTAACACTTATTTAAAATATACGCGAGTTATTCGGGAAGACCGGGTTTATCCCATTCTGAATAACTGATACGACGATAAGTCGAAGACGAAGACGATGGTCGAAGACCGGAGGTCTTCACGTCGTTTGGGTGATAACTGATGATCTTGATTGGGCTGTACACCCAAGAAGATGGAAACAATTAGTGATCGTCCAGACGTACTTGGAGATCGATGGATATGCGGGGTACTAGGTGCCTCCGGTTTCGTTTAGACCCAGAACGGACTTGTAAATGGACTGTGTGTCTGACATTGGATTTTAGTCTGTGTGATTGATCTCTATTAAATATATATCTGTTTGGCGGCGGAGAATTTATTCTCTTGCTTAACGCCCTTCTCTAAGACGTACGAGCTCAGGGGTTATATATTGATGGATATCAAACGCATGGAGTGAATTGCCTGTGTGGCATGCCTAAGTGGCAATTGATCGAGGCTTCTGTTGAAAAGCAAAGTCTTGTGGTGATGATCAAAGCACGGCCTTTGTGGCGCAGCTTTGTGTAACGTTTACTTCGCGAGTTTCACACCCGGTATGAACCAAAAACGGGAGACGGACCTCAGGGAGGGCCTGCGTTACCTCCTAGCTAGAAGTGGCGTCAGTGGTTTTACATGCCCTGACGAGTTTGACTTATGTGGTTGTTGCTGTTGCGAGGCGCCTCGGTTAGATCGGACGATCCGGGTCCGATGGAGTCATTCGTTGGCTCGCTTACGCCCCAAAGGGCGGCGAAACGCAGTGTCCAGGGTTTAAGTTTAATCCACATCGGTGGACCGGCCCTGACGATCCAAGGGTCGATGCGTTCTGATCCTGAGACTCGGGCTAGGCAGTCTCGAATCGGTAGAGGACTATCTTTTGCCTCGGTTCATAGATGGAAATCCAATTTCCAAATACGTGACATTTGCGGTTTTATGTGTAAACCTATATATGGCGACATGATATATGGTACCCATGCCGCCTATGATTGATACTTATGATTTGAAGTTGTTTTATACACTATGCACTTATAATAGTATCAAATGATTTGTTTTAAAACGTATCAAGCATTCTTTGGCTGTTATAAGGGAAAACCCTATCCCCCGGCTTGCGTTGCATTGTGTGATAGGACCTGGGTCTTATAACAGCTTCATTTTTCTTTATTTAGCATTGCGCTGTTTGTTTTATGCACTGGTATTCTTGGGAGGAAACCCGTTCCGTGTTATACGGCGTGGTCCCTTGATTTACCTATCTTTAAAATAAAGATTAATAACTGTTTTAGTTCTCACACCAGTCCCATGACTGACCTGGAGTTTATTGTTTTAACCTAAACTCTGGGTGCCCTTATTTTGACACGGGCAGCTAGTAGTTTTGGTTTTGCAGATTTATATTCACAGGATCCTGGTTTACAGCTGGAACGATATCCGGAAAGCTTTGTATCCGTATATCTCTTCTAGTTGTGTATTGTATTATTTTCCGCTGCTATGTATTTAAATGTAATTTAAATCTCTGATATTTCTGTGTAATATTCATTTATACTCTGTATATTCTTGTAATCTGATGCATTGATGTAATATACAATGAAATGTTCTTCTCTATGCGTTCTGTTGTGGCTTGTTCTCGAACTATCCGACGCTTTCCTTTACGGGGAAGTTTCGGGTCTTTACACGTGGTATCAGAGCTTTGGTTTACAAAGCTCAGAGAACAAGGCACATTAGAACCATACGAAAGAATTCATCAGATATTGGATTAGTAATATCCAATGAGAATGACTCGTTAGAGATGGGATCAGTAGTATCCTAGAACGAGTGTGAAGAGTAGTGTTTTTGATAAATAAAAATGAAAACAATTTTGGTTTTGAAAATTTAAATCGATTATTCGTATTTGATTATCTATTTATATTGATGTGGACAATCCAGTATATATAGATTTTGCGTATACGTCTGATCCGCGTGTATTCGAAATTTTAATATACTGGATAGATATAGAATTACACTCTAATCGCCCGGAGATGATTTTGATGATGGAGCTCCATCATTAGAATTTATGTTCGAGTGACGAAGTGGGCTTTCTATATATTTCCTATTGACTGGTGTGAGAACCAAAATTAGATAGGGCCTATTGTTGTGATTTGGCATCAAAAATTTGATTTTTGAATATATATCAAAGTTATGCAGTTGAAACTCTAATCAACTAATTGATTGATGTTTGTGTTGTTTGTTTATTTGTTTGCTAATTTTTAGCCATTTAGCCTAACTGAATCACATATTGAATTATATTGCAAATTGGTTGCATTTGCTTGCATATACATATATATCATTGAACAGGTCATAGCAAGGAGGCTAGAGCAGAGAATAAAATTTGTTTGCCCGACAAATAGGTACATGTTTACTACATAATTTCCTGTTTTGTTTGGGTGATGATGATTTTATGGGCCTATGGGCTAGCCGCTTGGCTTTTTCTTTTTCTTTTTGAGATCTGAAGGACCGGGGAAGCTATTTGAAATTCCCCGATGCTCCCGGTGCAGGGGAGGTTATGGCGAAATTTTTCAAAAATTTAGGGTGTTAGCCAAATTTTTGAAGTTTTGAAAATTCTCAGAAACTAAAGAGTTGGAGAATGGAAGCCAGATCGAATGTAGAGCTTATTAATCAAACCACTTTCGACTTTGTTCCTTTTCGGGGACGAAAAGTTTTAAGTGGGGGAGATTGTAACAACCCGAAAATCTGGGCCAGTTTAAAATTTTTATTTTGGCTATTTTAACGAATTTTGAATATTTAAAATGGATTATTTTAAATAAAAACAACGAGAAATTTAGTTTGAATAGAATTCGACGTATATATCATATACGTCGTCGTTAGAGTATAAATATTTATATATAATTATAAATAGAATTGAAAATGGCGCGGTAGTTCGATAATTCGATTTCAAACTTCAATTGAATGTACCGGGTGCAAAACAATCCGGATTTTAGTGAAACCAAAAACATTAGGATCTAATTGTGAATATCTTTCCAACGAATCCGACAAATCAAGATTTCATTGCGGGAATCAAAAGATATGTCCAGTTGAAAATTCTGAATAGTCGCTATGGAATTCAGGCCCTTAAAAATTGACATTTTGCAAACGACCTCGGATTTCGACGAAACCAGTTTTGTTGGGTCCGCAGTGTCAAGTTATTGCTAGGTTTCAAATTTCATAATTTTTCGAATCAATATGTGAGCGTGGCAAATGAAAATGCGTTTGACCAGTTTCAGTTGATTTTAATCGACTGGAAAATGACCATTTTTCAAACGGTCTCAGAATTCGACGAAACTAGTTTTGTTAGGACCGTATCGTCAATACGAAGCTAGAAAATATTTTTCTGGAATTTTAAAAGTTCGTATGTGACCCCGGTAATTTGAAATGTACGGACAAAATTCAATATAGCGATTTAAATGTAAATTCAACGGAAACTGATCGAAATAGTCGAACCAGCTTACGATACATATCCCATTGTGTTCGGAATGGGGGTGAAACGCTATGGACGACAGGCGGTGGGCCTCGTTTCGAGGTCGTAGGTGAAAGTCAACCTTTTTTGCAAAAAAAAAAAAAAAAAAAAAAAGAAAGAAATTCTCTCCCTTTCCTTATATTCTGCCCCCCCCCACGTTCAAAATCATTTCAAATAAAAAAAAAAAGAAAAAAACCGATCTGTAAATCGCCGACCCCCCCTCTTCTTCGTCGACGGCGCCGCCACCAGGGTGGGGGGACCGCCGCCCTTCTTCCCTCTGCTCCGCCTCCCTCCTCCTCTCGCGTCTCCGTCGTCCTCCCTCCCCACCCACGCAACTACCACCGCCAATCCCTCCGAGACCCCACCGCAACCCTCCCCTGGCCCACGCAGGAAGACCCCCCCCCCATCCTCCGACGAAGCAGAAGACCCCCCCCCCCCCGCTGTAAGTTGATTTTAGTTTTTTTTATTTATTAGCTTTATTTTTTTTATCATTTATTATGTAATTTACATTCCTAAAACAAACTGCAAATTCAAGTCATTAGAGAAAAAATGGTTTTTATTTGAAAGCTTTGATTTTCTTTTCAGTTTTAATTTTTTTTATTTGCTTATAAATAGAAAAGGTTTGATTTTTTTTTTAATATAGGAAGAGACTGTAAAGATAGGATTTTTTATGTAATAAAAATATGATTTTTATATTTTTAAAGTATTAAGAATATGATTTTTATATTTTTAAAGTATTAAAAATATAGTCTTTACTATATAGGTGTAGTGACCCGCATTTTTAGCTGTTGAAAAATTAATTTATTTAATTATTTAATATTGATTTATCGATATCGAGAACGTGAATTAAATAATATTGAATATTTAATTTATAATTATGATATAATAAAATATATTATAATGTCGAAATAGTCAAAAATAGCTGAATTCACAATACAGTGTGAATTGGGTTATATATAAGGTATAATTCAGGCTGGAATTGAATTTGAATAACGAATATATTCAATCAATGACAGTATGAACGTATAATTATAATATAATTAAAATAGAGCTTGAAACGACGCGGTAGTTCGCTATTTGGCGATTCAGACTTCAACTGGATGTACATGATTCATTTTAAGCCGGATTTCTGTGAAACAAGAAACGCGTAGAGCTGGTGGAGTATATCTTTCTAATGGAAGAGAAAAATCGGGATTTCGTCGTGTAGATTTTGAGATATGTCCAAATCAAATTTTAAAATAGTCGCTATAGAATCGTTTATCGAACATATCGGATTATTCGATATAACTAGAGATCGGGTGGGAATTTGGACAAGGTCCTTTTGGGAAATAGTGATAATTAAATTTTTAGAATTTTATGGTAATTTTTAATTAATTAAATAAACAACTTTTTATTTGGAGTATTTTGCACCCTGAAATCAACATTTTGAGGTTTCAAAATACGAGTTGAACTACCGATATTATTATATTTTTGGGATCGTTACACCGAGCTCATCACAAAGGTATATTTATTTCTGTCTGGAGCAGTTCATATATTAATGAAATTTGACGTAATCGGATAGGTAAAACAAGCCACGCACATCAAACTAAATGGACACTGCAAAGCCACGGTTCTACTCCTTCCAACCATGAGTTTCTCTTGGTCCTCAAAGAGAAACGTGGTACATCCTTCTCCAAAGAAATTACCTATAAATAAAATATAATCCTCCTATAAAATACCTTACACTTCTAAACCTAAACTGACCTTTTCTTGCGGTCAAAATATGAGCCGCCGCAAATGTCCCCTTCTCAAATAAACCATCCATCATTGAAAATTCATCTAAATTCATAGAAAAAACGTATAAATCCCAAACCAAATGTATTTGAGTTCGGTTGGTGATGCTCTCCAATCCAGTCTATGTTTTGCTGGGTTCTATTTCTCTTTCATTCGCTGTGAATGAAACCAGCGTTAGTTTACTGGAACTAAGGTTCGACTTTTTGGTAGAGGGAAGCATGGTTCGAAGAGTTGGTGATTGGATTTGGGTTCTTCATTGAAAACCGTGCCTCACTGAAGGACTTGGTGGAAAACGATGATTTTTTTCTGTTGCAAGTCCTAGGGGTTGACCGCAAAGACCCTCGATGAAGCAGGGTGATTCTTGGAGGCTAATTCACGATGAATGGTGGGAGGAGGAGGAGGTTACGCAACCGTGAGTGATGGGGGTTTTAATTTGTAAATCGGTGAGAGGTGGATGGGGTAGTATCGACTGTGTCATTTTGGGGGAGGTGGTTTAAGTCTGAAGTTTTCATATGAGGTAGTAGAAGCTGGTTATCTGCGTATGGAATGAAGGAGGAGAAATGAGCGGGAGGATTAGGAGTTGGAACAAGGTTAATTAATGTTATCCAAGTTGAACGGCTACAGGAGGATTTCGCTGCTTTGAATTTGAACAGGGAAGAAGGTATTTGCTTCGGGGCGGGTCTGGAATAATGGATGGGCCGACAAACGAAAATGGGTAAAGCCCATAATTTAATATAATTCAAGTTTTATATATAAAAAAAATAGTGTGTAACTTGTAACTCTTATAACTCGGTCATATGATATCGAAATTCAGCGAAACAAGATCCGACAGGATCGTATGGACGGGAGCAATACAATGAGACTGAACGGGAGTGAATCCGAGCTCGTTACAATTTATGGAGAAATAAATTGTCCGACTGAATCAAATAACGCAAACCGTTATTTAATGGTTAACGCGCAAATGTGAGTAAATCTCACTAACTCTGAACAGTTTATATTTTCATGTTGTATTTTTAGAACTGTTAAATATTGACTGATTGATTGTGTGTTGACTGTTTGATTGAACTGCTAGTCAGTTAGTTGAATTTCTATATTGATTCTGTTTGACAGAATATATCATATAGAACTGAAAGTGATGTTGATTTTATTGTGTAACATCTGTGGATGCAGGGAAACAGGTTGGAGGAATCCGACTGGATTCCTCAACAGTTATTTTATTATTTTTCATATATTTTGATATATGATGTGAATCATAACCTGTTGTTGATTGTGTGTGTATGGACGATATTGAACATCGTGATTTGATATGATTGAACACCGTGACATACCGGAATATTGAAAAGAGAATATTTATAAAATCAAGAGGATTTTATAAAAGAGAATATTTATAAATAAAATATTTATAAATAGAAATGTTTATAAATGGAATATTTATAAAGTGAATTATTTATTTGTTAAATAAATAAGATAAGAAGTGGATTGTTTATTTGTTAAATAAATAGGATAAGATAATGGATTTTTTATTTGTTAAATAAATAAGGGATATTAAATAAGATATTTATTTGATTAAATAAATAGGAGATATTCAAAAAGGAAATAACGGCAAATCATTTTCTTTTTGAATGGAAAGGCTTGTGTAGCGGTTTGGGGATTTTCCCGATGCTCCAGTTACAAAGGAGGTTATGGCGAATTTTTCTAGAAATTTAAGGAGATAGAATATTTTTAAGAATAAATTTGAAAAGGAGAATATTTGTAAAAACATTTACAAATGAAATCAAAAGAGAAATATTTGTAAAACATTTACAAATGAAATAGAAAGAGGAATATTTGTAAAACCGTTTACAAATAGAATTGAAAAGGAAATCATTTGAAGATCCGTTACTAAAATTAAATCTTTATAAATGAATAAACGTTGTTAAAAAGGAAATCCTTTTAAATGGAAAACGTAATTAGAAAGGAGTTAGTCGAATATGGTATTCGAAGTTAGTTAGTCGAATATGGTATTCGAAGTTAGTTAATCGAATATGGTATTCGAAGTTAGTTAATCGAATATAGACATTCGAAAGGGGTTAGTCAAGTCGAGTTAACCAAATAGAGTAAATCAGTTAGAGTTAACCAAATAGAGTAAATCAGTTAGAGTTAACCAAATAGAGTAAATCAATTAGAGTTAACTAAATGGAGTTAATCGATTAGAGTTAAATCAAATGAGTTGATCGAATATAGTTTATTCGAATAAAGAGAAAGGAGTTATCGAATATAGTTTATTCGACAGGAGTTAAGTGAATTAGTTAAGCTAAACTAAGTGAATTAGTTAAGTGAATTGGTTAAGTTAACCAAAGTGAATTAGTCGAGTTAATCAAAGTGATTAGTTCAGTTAATCGAGATAAGTAAATCAAGTTAGGTTAATCGAGTTGAATTAGTCAGTCGAGTTAATAAATTGAGTTAGTCAAACCAAGTAAAACCAGTTAAGTTAAATAAGTTGAGTTGATAGGGTGGTTCGACCAAGTTAGTCGAGCCTAGTTAATCGAATCGAATTGGTCGAACCAAGTAAGTCGAGTTAAGTTAGTCAAGTTAGTCGAGCCTAGTTAATCGAATCGAATTTGTCGAACCAAGTAAGTCGAGTCAAGTTAAGTTAGTCAAGTTAAGTTAGTCGAGTTAAGTTCGTCGAGTTAAATAAATCGATGTTAGTTTCATCGAAAGGAGTTATCGATGTTAGTTTCATCGAAAGGAGTTATCGATGTTAGTTTCATCGAAGGGAGTTATCGATTATAGTTTAATCGAAGTGAGATTTTCAAATATGAGATATTTGAAAAGGAAGAGTCATCGAATATTAGTTATTCAAAGAGAGATTATCGAATATCGTTTATTCGAGGAGTAATCAAGTATAGTATATTCGAAAGGAAGGAATAAATCGAATATAGGTTATTCGAAGAAGAGTTAATCAAATAGAGATTTCTCGAAGAGAGTTAATCGGCAAATTCGATTATATCGAATTCGGGAAAGTACTTATACTTTCCAGTGTTTAAATAGAGATTTATTTATTTATAAATAAATAAGTGTTAGGTTAATTATTCACTAAAAAGAATAGAAGTTATAATTAAAGTTAGATAATTCGAAAGTAGGGATTATAACGTTATCGTTATAACCAGTGTTTTAAATATAGAAGTAGATTAGTAAAATTTGATCTGAGAAAGGCGTAAAGAAGTTGTTAAAGATTAAAAGATAAACTTTGACCATTTCGAAGTTATAACGTTGTTCAGTTAAGGTCTGAGAGGTAATTATACCCCAACTTGAGTGACTTCCTTCTTAACTAAGAAATGGTAAGGTTTGATCGTAAAGGAGTTTTGGAAATGTTTTCCAAACGAGAATCAGAAATGTTTTCTGATAAAAGAAAATAAGAATTTATAATATAGGGAAACAGGAGATAAGTAAATAAATGAACTAAAGAGATTAATGTTTAATGATGTTTGTTCGATATAATTTCAATCTGGAAATAATATCGTTGTTTGCACACTTGTTTTTCTTTGATTGTTAACTCACAGACTATTGAAGTTTTGACCATTTTAACGTTGTTAATATGGAGAGACCGGTTGGATTATTATCCAAAGAACCACTCTGTATTAGCATAAGCGTCGCGAATCATATATGCCAAAGATAATTGAAGACGGAGTAAAATGCAAGGGCTATCCTGTTTACAGAATAGTGCCTTCGGTTTGTCCAGTCCCAGGACAACTTGTATAGACGAAGGTCTGACAGAGTATATCCAATAGATTGCGTAAGTTGATCTGTTCAAACGTATTCACGTTTGGTGGCGGAGGAATTCGTTTCTCTTAGCTGTATACCCGTGTTATTTTTGGATAAGTCAATTTGTGATTTGGCAGGTATGACGATGTGACATTTCTAAGTGAATGAAGATGGATGTCTGACATAGTATTTCCAAGACGGTCACGTACATTGATTTCTTCAACTATACCAAGAGTGGAAGCGGAGAAGGAAACTTCTTTTAGCTGACATGTAATGTATGGTTGTAGACGTCAATTAGTGATTCTGATGGATCTGACAATGTGGCATTCGAAGTGAATCTGATGTGATGATAAAGCGTAGCTTCTAGCCTCATCATCCGGTAAATGACAGAAATCGGGCAGGCAGCATGGCTAAGTCGGTCGCACCGAAGTAGGGTGTATAATCACCTATCTAGAGAATATTCATTTGTTTCTTAAATCTATCAAAGTTGTCCCATATATATACGGGAACGGTTGCTGATCCCAACCGTTGGTGATGTACATTCGATACACTCAAGCGAAATGAGTGGTCGGTCATGTGTGGCTGAGTTGCAAGATGTTCTTGTTGAACCCCAGTGTATCGTTCCTAGAGTACACTGATCGGAAGGTGATTCCATACCTTGTCATAGTTGGAAACCCAATCGTCCAATACGTGCTTGCGATTTTGGTTGTATACTATATATGTAGAATGTGAGATGAAAGCGTTTCTGCTAGTTGATATCTATTTGTACATAGACATTATTATAATATCAAAAGGTTTTTGATATAAAGATATTTTGGATTCTCATAAGGGAAAAACCCATTCCGTTCTGCGGCGTGGTCTTATGAGATATCGTTTACTTGTTCATATACCTGTTTTAAACTGTTTTACTCACACCAGTCCCATGACTGACCCGGAGTTTATTTGTTGTTTTCCCTAAACTCTTGGGTGCCTAAATTTGTACGGGCAGTCAAGTAGTCGGGTTTTACAGATATACTGGAAGAGCGTGGAGCAGGAGGCTTCAAGATCATATAGCTATAGTTATTTCCGCTGTGTTGTAAGTATTGTACTCTGATAAGTGCTATTGTATACATAACTGTTTATTTCAAAGTTATGTTATCTATTATATGTTATTCGTTCCGCTGTGAGGTTCGTGTTACTCTAATGTTGTGTTCTTCTTCTTCTTCTATTCTAAGTTTCTATCTTATCTATTCTCACCTTCTAATTTCTTTCATTAACTATTCGGTTATTTTCGATCCTTGGATGTTCGATATGTGTTGTATATCGGATAACCAAGATCGCATTTTTCCGGGTCGTTACAGTTGGTATCAGAGCTTAAGTTAAGAATTACTTGGCTCTGTGGCGTGACTCGGTAGATATAGGGTTAGTAAGACCCTAGATTGAGTTTGAGTGTATATATACGAGTGCGTATTTGTATTTGATATAAAAATGGTTTTATATTGTGGGGATTCATTGGCTGAGTTGTTTATGAGTTCTGGTCGATCAGTTTGATCCACTGTATCGGTAGGAGTAAATAAACACTTGAATACGATGGACCGACACAGTATGGATATGTGATATATTATCATATATAGGATATATTTGTTATTATTATAATCGAGTAAGATTATAAAATGTGAAATGGTTATATGTAACCAATCAGAATTTATACAAGTGAAGTATATGAAATAAGATGAATTAAATATGAATTTAAATCAGATTTGGAATTAAAATAAGGAAATTTTAAGTTCCTGGGAGATTTTGAGATATTTTCAAAATGGATGTATTTAGTAAGGGTTTTGAAATGATATAGTATTGAAATCACTTAGGTCGCTGGAAAATAATTCCGATGATGACTGCGCAGTATCATCAGTGTGATTTTCGAGTTCTAAGTGGTGGATTACTACAAAAGATTTTGATTTGAATTGTTTTGAGAAAACAAGCTGTTTGGAGATTCAAAGGTTTTGAATTGGCATTATGATTTCAAATTGATTTGAAATTTACCCAGGGGTTTAAGTTCTGGAATTAAAATTTAACGTATGAAGTTAAATAGACTGAGATGACAAATGTGAATAAGTGAATTAGAATTAAACTTGAACTAAGTTAAATAAAATTGAATTGGATTAAAGATAATCTAGAATGGAACCAAATTGATAAGTCAATAATTTGGAAATTGATATTGGGGTTCGAATGAAATTCGATTTGGATTTGAGGATATGAACTGATTGGAATTCAATTGAGATAACATTGGTATATGCTGAGTTGATAGCATATGGAAGTGATAGAGTTGATATGCCCGACAAAAAGGTACCAGTTTATATTATACATGGATATGAGATTTATGAGCCGAATTGGCAAGCCGTTTGGCGTTTGGGTTTTCTTTTGGGTTGAAGAAGGCCCAGAGAGGCGATTTGGAGTTTGAGATATTGACCAGTACAAAGGAGGTGCTGGCGAAATTTTCGAAAATTTAAAGTGTTAGAAAATTTTCAAAATTTTTGAAAATTTAGTTAGTCGGAATAAATTAATATTTTAGTCGATATTAATTGGTTCAGTTGGAATCAGAAATAAGGGGTAAACAAATCTTAAGAATTCCAATAGATAGGGTCATCCTCTAACTTAGCAATTTCGAGGACGAAATTATTTTAACTGGGGAAGAATGTAGTGACCCGCATTTTTAGCTGTTGAACAATTAATTTATTTAATTATTTAATATCGATTTATCGATATCGAGAACGTGAATTAAATAATATTGAATATTTAATTTATAATTATGATATAATAAAATATATTATAATGTCGAAATAGTCAAAAATAGCTGAATTCACAATACAGTGTGAATTGGGTTATATATAAGGTATAATTCAGGCTGGAATTGAATTTGAATAACGAATATATTCAATCAATGACAGTTTGAACGTATAATTATAATATAATTAAAATAGAGCTTGAAACGACGCGGTAGTTCGCTATTTGGCGATTCAGACTTCAACTGGATGTACATGATTCATTTTAAGCCGGATTTCTGTGAAACAAGAAACGCGTAGAGCTGGTGGAGTATATCTTTCTAATGGAAGAGAAAAATCGGGATTTCGTCGTGTAGATTTTGAGATATGTCCAAATCAAATTTTAAAATAGTCGCTATAGAATCGTTTATCGAACATATCGGATTATTCGATATAACTAGAGATCGGGTGGGAATTTGGACAAGGTCCTTTTGGGAAATAGTGATAATTAAATTTTTAGAATTTTATGGTAATTTTTAATTAATTAAATAAACAACTTTTTATTTGGAGTATTTTGCACCCTGAAATCAACATTTTGAGGTTTCAAAATACGAGTTGAACTACCGATATTATTATATTTTTGGGATCGTTACACCGAGCTCATCACAAAGGTATATTTATTTCTGTCTGGAGCAGTTCATATATTAATGAAATTTGACGTAATCGGATAGGTAAAACAAGCCACGCACATCAAACTAAATGGACACTGCAAAGCCACGGTTCTACTCCTTTCAACCATGAGTTTCTCTTGGTCCTCAAAGAGAAACGTGGTACATCCTTCTCCAAAGAAATTACCTATAAATAAAATATAATCCTCCTATAAAATACCTTACACTTCTAAACCTAAACTGACCTTTTCTTGCGGTCAAACAATGAGCCGCCGCAAATGTCCCCTTCTCAAATAAACCATCCATCATTGAAAATTCATCTAAATTCATAGAAAAAACGTATAAATCCCAAACCAAATGTATTTGAGTTCGGTTGGTGATGCTCTCCAATCCAGTCTATGTTTTGCTGGGTTCTATTTCTCTTTCATTCGCTGTGAATGAAACCAGCGTTAGTTTACTGGAACTAAGGTTCGACTTTTTGGTAGAGGGAAGCATGGTTCGAAGAGTTGGTGATTGGATTTGGGTTCTTCATTGAAAACCGTGCCTCACTGAAGGACTTGGTGGAAAACGATGATTTTTTTCTGTTGCAAGTCCTAGGGGTTGACCGCAAAGACCCTCGATGAAGCAGGGTGATTCTTGGAGGCTAATTCACGATGAATGGTGGGAGGAGGAGGAGGTTACGCAACCGTGAGTGATGGGGGTTTTAATTTGTAAATCGGTGAGAGGTGGATGGGGTAGTATCGACTGTGTCATTTTGGGGGAGGTGGTTTAAGTCTGAAGTTTTCATATGAGGTAGTAGAAGCTGGTTATCTGCGTATGGAATGAAGGAGGAGAAATGAGCGGGAGGATTAGGAGTTGGAACAAGGTTAATTAATGTTATCCAAGTTGAACGGCTACAGGAGGATTTCGCTGCTTTGAATTTGAACAGGGAAGAAGGTATTTGCTTCGGGGCGGGTCTGGAATAATGGATGGGCCGACAAATGAAAATGGGTAAAGCCCATAATTTAATATAATTCAAGTTTTATATATAAAAAAAAATAGTGTGTAACTTGTAACTCTTATAACTCGGTCATATGATATCGAAATTCAGCGAAACAAGATCCGACAGGATCGTATGGACGGGAGCAATACAATGAGACTGAACGGGAGTGAATCCGAGCTCGTTACAATTTATGGAGAAATAAATTGTCCGACTGAATCAAATAACGCAAACCGTTATTTAATGGTTAACGCGCAAATGTGAGTAAATCTCACTAACTCTGAACAGTTTATATTTTCATGTTGTATTTTTAGAACTGTTAAATATTGACTGATTGATTGTGTGTTGACTGTTTGATTGAACTGCTAGTCAGTTAGTTGAATTTCTATATTGATTCTGTTTGACAGAATATATCATATAGAACTGAAAGTGATGTTGATTTTATTGTGTAACATCTGTGGATGCAGGGAAACAGGTTGGAGGAATCCGACTGGATTCCTCAACAGTTATTTTATTATTTTTCATATATTTTGATATATGATGTGAATCATAACCTGTTGTTGATTGTGTGTGTATGGACGATATTGAACATCGTGATTTGATATGATTGAACACCGTGACATACCGGAATATTGAAAAGAGAATATTTATAAAATCAAGAGGATTTTATAAAAGAGAATATTTATAAATAAAATATTTATAAATAGAAATGTTTATAAATGGAATATTTATAAAGTGAATTATTTATTTGTTAAATAAATAAGATAAGAAGTGGATTGTTTATTTGTTAAATAAATAGGATAAGATAATGGATTTTTTATTTGTTAAATAAATAAGGGATATTAAATAAGATATTTATTTGATTAAATAAATAGGAGATATTCAAAAAGGAAATAACGGCAAATCATTTTCTTTTTGAATGGAAAGGCTTGTGTAGCGGTTTGGGGATTTTCCCGATGCTCCAGTTACAAAGGAGGTTATGGCGAATTTTTCTAGAAATTTAAGGAGATAGAATATTTTTAAGAATAAATTTGAAAAGGAGAATATTTGTAAAAACATTTACAAATGAAATCAAAAGAGAAATATTTGTAAAACATTTACAAATGAAATAGAAAGAGGAATATTTGTAAAACCGTTTACAAATAGAATTGAAAAGGAAATCATTTGAAGAACCGTTACTAAAATTAAATCTTTATAAATGAATAAACGTTGTTAAAAAGGAAATCCTTTTAAATGGAAAACGTAATTAGAAAGGAGTTAGTCGAATATGGTATTCGAAGTTAGTTAGTCGAATATGGTATTCGAAGTTAGTTAATCGAATATGGTATTCGAAGTTAGTTAATCGAATATAGACATTCGAAAGGGGTTAGTCAAGTCGAGTTAACCAAATAGAGTAAATCAGTTAGAGTTAACCAAATAGAGTAAATCAGTTAGAGTTAACCAAATAGAGTAAATCAATTAGAGTTAACTAAATGGAGTTAATCGATTAGAGTTAAATCAAATGAGTTGATCGAATATAGTTTATTCGAATAAAGAGAAAGGAGTTATCGAATATAGTTTATTCGACAGGAGTTAAGTGAATTAGTTAAGCTAAACTAAGTGAATTAGTTAAGTGAATTGGTTAAGTTAACCAAAGTGAATTAGTCGAGTTAATCAAAGTGATTAGTTCAGTTAATCGAGATAAGTAAATCAAGTTAGGTTAATCGAGTTGAATTAGTCAGTCGAGTTAATAAATTGAGTTAGTCAAACCAAGTAAAACCAGTTAAGTTAAATAAGTTGAGTTGATAGGGTGGTTCGACCAAGTTAGTCGAGCCTAGTTAATCGAATCGAATTGGTCGAACCAAGTAAGTCGAGTTAAGTTAGTCAAGTTAGTCGAGCCTAGTTAATCGAATCGAATTGGTCGAACCAAGTAAGTCGAGTCAAGTTAAGTTAGTCAAGTTAAGTTAGTCGAGTTAAGTTCGTCGAGTTAAATAAATCGATGTTAGTTTCATCGAAAGGAGTTATCGATGTTAGTTTCATCGAAAGGAGTTATCGATGTTAGTTTCATCGAAGGGAGTTATCGATTATAGTTTAATCGAAGTGAGATTTTCAAATATGAGATATTTGAAAAGGAAGAGTCATCGAATATTAGTTATTCAAAGAGAGATTATCGAATATCGTTTATTCGAGGAGTAATCAAGTATAGTATATTCGAAAGGAAGGAATAAATCGAATATAGGTTATTCGAAGAAGAGTTAATCAAATAGAGATTTCTCGAAGAGAGTTAATCGGCAAATTCGATTATATCGAATTCGGGAAAGTACTTATACTTTCCAGTGTTTAAATAGAGATTTATTTATTTATAAATAAATAAGTGTTAGGTTAATTATTCACTAATAAGAATAGAAGTTATAATTAAAGTTAGATAATTCGAAAGTAGGGATTATAACGTTATCGTTATAACCAGTGTTTTAAATATAGAAGTAGATTAGTAAAATTTGATCCGAGAAAGGCGTAAAGAAGTTGTCAAAGATTAAAAGATAAACTTTGACCATTTCGAAGTTATAACGTTGTTCAGTTAAGGTCTGAGAGGTAATTATACCCCAACTTGAGTGACTTCCTTCTTAACTAAGAAATGGTAAGGTTTGATCGTAAAGGAGTTTTGGAAATGTTTTCCAAACGAGAATCAGAAATGTTTTCTGATAAAAGAAAATAAGAATTTATAATATAGGGAAACAGGAGATAAGTAAATAAATGAACTAAAGAGATTAATGTTTAATGATGTTTGTTCGATATAATTTCAATCTGGAAATAATATCGTTGTTTGCACACTTGTTTGTCTTTGATAGTTAACTCACAGACTATTGAATTTTGACCATTTTAACGTTGTTAATATGGAGAGACCGGTTGGATTATTATCCAAAGAACCACTCTGTATTGGCATAAGCGTCGCGAATCATATATGCCAAAGATAATTGAAGACGGAGTAAAATGCAAGGGCTATCCTGTTTACAGAATAGTGCCTTCGGTTTGTCCAGTCCCAGGACAACTTGTATAGACGAAGGTCTGACAGAGTATATCCAATAGATTGCGTAAGTTGATCTGTTCAAACGTATTCACGTTTGGTGGCGGAGGAATTCGTTTCTCTTAGCTGTATACCCGTGTTATTTTTGGATAAGTCAATTTGTGATTTGGCAGGTATGACGATGTGACATTTCTAAGTGAATGAAGATGGATGTCTGACATAGTATTTCCAAGACGGTCACGTACATTGATTTCTTCAACTATACCAAGAGTGGAAGCGGAGAAGGAAACTTCTTTTAGCTGACATGTAATGTATGGTTGTAGACGTCAATTAGTGATTCTGATGGATCTGACAATGTGGCATTCGAAGTGAATTTGATGTGATGATAAAGCGTAGCTTCTAGCCTCATCATCCGGTAAATGACAGAAATCGGGCAGGCAGCATGGCTAAGTCGGTCGCACCGAAGTAGGGTGTATAATCACCTATCTAGAGAATATTCATTTGTTTCTTAAATCTATCAATGTTGTCCCATATATATACGGGAACGGTTGCTGATCCCAACCGTTGGTGATGTACATTCGATACACTCAAGCGAAATGAGTGGTCGGTCATGTGTGGCTGAGTTGCAAGATGTTCTTGTTGAACTCCAGTGTATCGTTCCTAGAGTACACTGATCGGAAGGTGATTCCATACCTTGTCATAGTTGGAAACCCAATCGTCCAATACGTGCTTGCGATTTTGGTTGTATACTATATATGTAGAACGTGAGATGAAAGCGTTTCTGCTAGTTGATATCTATTTGTACATAGACATTATTATAATATCAAAAGGTTTTTGATATAAAGATATTTTGGATTCTCATAAGGGAAAAACCCGTTCCGTTCTGCGGCGTGGTCTTATGAGATATCGTTTACTTGTTCATATACCTGTTTTAAACTGTTTTACTCACACCAGTCCCATGACTTACCCGGAGTTTATTTGTTGTTTTCCCTAAACTCTTGGGTGCCTAAATTTGTACGGGCAGTCAAGTAGTCGGGTTTTACAGATATACTGGAAGAGCGTGGAGCAGGAGGCTTAAAGATCATATAGCTATAGTTATTTCCGCTGTGTTGTAAGTATTGTACTCTGATAAGTGCTATTGTATACATAACTGTTTATTTCAAAGTTATGTTATCTATTATATGTTATTCGTTCCGCTGTGAGGTTCGTGTTACTCTAATGTTGTGTTCTTCTTCTTCTTCTATTCTAAGTTTCTATCTTATCTATTCTCACCTTCTAATTTCTTTCATTAACTATTCGGTTATTTTCGATCCTTGGATGTTCGATATGTGTTGTATATCGGATAACCAAGATCGCATTTTTCCGGGTCGTTACAATAGGTGATGTCAAAATATGATTTTTGTTTATGTAAAGAGTTAAAAATATAATTTTTACATGATCGGAATATTAAAAATATCATCTTTATATGTGTAGAAAAATAAAAATGAGATTTTTATAAAGATGAAATCTTTAAATTAGAAAGGGCGAAGTCTATGTTTTATAAAGGCGAAATCTATATTTTTTTAAAAAAAATATGATTTTTATATTTTGAACTTCGAAATCAAAATATGATTTTTATATATTGAACTTCGAAATAAAAATATGATTTTTATATATTGAACTTCGAAATAAAAATATGATTTTTATATATTGAACTTCGAAATAAAAATATGATTTTTATATATTGAACTTCGAAATAAAAATAGAATTTTTATATATTGAACTTTGAAATAAAAATAGAATTTTTATATATTGAACTTCGAAATCAAAATATGATTTTTATATATTGAACTTCGAAATAAAAATATGATTTTTATATATTGAACTTCGAAATAAAAATAGAATTTTTATATATTGAACTTCGAATTAAAAATGTGATTTTTATATATTGAAAAGCGAAGTAAAAAAAATTCGATTTTTACATATGTAGTGAAAGTGGATAACGAAGGTGACAAAAAATCGAGAACGAAGAAGCTTTATATCAAAGAATAGTCAAGATGATTGGGTAGCTATCGGTGAGAACTCCTCACTCAAATTCTACTTTTCTAGTTATATATATATATATACTAGGATGCAGACGGTGCTTATTAGAAGCACCCGACACCCGTCCACAGACCATGGACTTGTTTGATTGGTTGTGTAGTTGGTTAGATTATTTGATTTGGATTGGATTGTTTTGGTGAAATTGAAATTGATATGATTGATGTGTGAATGGCGTGGGCCTTCACTAGACCGGGGATAAGGCTAGGCCTCGTCCCGTTTCTAGTATAGTGCCGTTATGCCGCCAAAATTTTCTAAAATATGTTAGAAAAATAAAAATATCATTTTATTTAAAGAATGAACTGAATAGAAATTCATAATTTGGAATAAAATGTTTTTTTTATCGTTAAAAATATAATTTTTAACGTGAATGTAAATAAATAAATATTCACTTACAAACCAGACGGTTTGTTTATGTACACCTATTTGAAGGACATTGATTGGGTCGATAAATTTTACACATCGCCCAACTGCACAAATAAAATATGCGTTTGATTGTTTGAAACCCCACACGGGTGTTGGGATGAAATTTGAAGTTCACTCATCCTGATTGATTAAATATGTCGATCGATTGATTGACAGGCTGTTATAAGCGTTAGATATCTTTATTTGATGCTTATACAGTGTAGTGCACTTTGGTTGATGGTTGATCATTTTTCAATGTTATTATATACATGTGTTGTGTGAAAATCCATATAATTAATTTTATATGGTAATTGATTGGGCCTCATTCCAGTTTAGAAATGGAAATATTTGAAATAGAAATATTTGAAATAGAATATTTGAAAATAGAAATTTATGAAGTCGTGTTGATTAGTTTGACGCCATTTTGACGTGAACGATATTTATATCGATTTTAAATGATTTCAAAGTGAATTGAAAACGATTTCGAAATGAAGTGAATTGAAAACGATTTCGAAATGAAGTGAATTAAAAACGATTTCGAAATGAAGTGAATTGAAGACGATTTCGAAATGAAGTGAATTGAAAACGATTTCGAAATGAAGTGAATTGAAAACGATTTCGAAATGAATTGAATTGAAAACGAATTCAAATTGAATTGAAATTTGAATTGAATAGAAATGAATTTTAAAACGAATCTATAAAGAAGAATTCAATTGTGATTTGAATTGAAAAGGAAGTTGAAAATGTTTTTGAAACGAATTCAAAACTATTTATATAATTTGTTTTAAATAGAAATCGACGAAGTATATATTATATATATTATATATATATAATATAATGGCCTGAATAGAACGCGCCGCGCCGCGGCAGTTCGTGAATTTCGACCATTTATTTCAAACGGACATTACGGGAGATCCGACCGTCGGACTCTCCTAAAACCGGAACCGTTGGGTTCGTATCGAAAAGAGCTTTCTAACGAATATTAGAAATTAGAAATCTAACGGTTGGATTTGGAATTATGTCCAAATCAAATTTGAAAAAGGTCGCTATAAGTGCAGTTCGATGGCCATTGATGGAAATCGACTGTACGGGCCTTGATAAAATTATTAAAAATAGTAATAATTTGTGTAAAATCATAAGAAATGATTTGTGAAGATTTGGGATGAAAAACTCCATATTTGAAAAGATAAAAATAGATTTTTATCGAAATGAACTAGTTTTGAACTAGAATTATAATTCTATTTATTTTTAAATAAATAAATTGAATTTGAAAAGGGTTTTGAAAATAACCAAAATTTCCAATGATTGCATTGGAGTGGATTTGAATCGAAATTGTCTTCGGAATATTTCGATGTTGGAATTCGTGATTATACAGATGTTGTTATGGAAATTTGAAAGATATATATTTATATCGTTATTTCCAATACGACATTTGTTAGTCGTAGAATTTGATATTGAATATAAGCCGATATATTTTCTATTCAGAGCCTTGTATTGAATATCAAATGTGATTTGGGTTTGTCGCGAATGGTGTCTTCACTAACACTGTTCTTGAACCTAGTTGTGAAAAGATTAAATCTTTTTATTTAGATTTAATGAAGTGTACCAATTAAACGATATTTAATTGGAATTGAATTGGTATTGATTTTTGGGTTTATTGTGAACAGTGTTTTAAATAACACTTGTTCTTTAACCCGATAATTAATGGAATGTGATTTTGGGTTTATCGTGAACCGTGTTTTAAATGACACTGATTCTTTAACCCAGTTAAAGATTAAAACTAAGTGGAGTTTTAATGAATCTTTAATTAGATTGAGATGATCAAAAATGGAGTATCACCAGTTTTGCTCCAGGCGATGGTTAAATCTTTAATTAGATTTGAACGTGAAATGGTAATTGAATTTACCGATAACACTGTGGTGTTAGATATGAAGTATTACCAGTTTTACTTCATGGGATGAATAGGTTGGGATTGGGAAATAAAATAAATGATTACTTCGGTGTGGTTCGCTAATCCCGACTAGTTTGAATTGATATTCAAAGGAGATTAAAGAATAAATTTAAAGAATTTATCTTGGATAAAATTAATGGGAACTTTTCCCAAAGTATAGTAATATTTGAATAAAAGAATATTCTGAATTGGAATGAGGCGTATGTTGTGTTTGTGTAACACTTATTTAAAATATACGCGAGTTATTCGGGAAGACCGGGTTTATCCCATTCTGAATAACTGATACGACGATAAGTCGAAGACGAAGACGATGGTCGAAGACCGGAGGTCTTCACGTCGTTTGGGTGATAACTGATGATCTTGATTGGGCTGTACACCCAAGAAGATGGAAACAATTAGTGATCGTCCAGACGTACTTGGAGATCGATGGATATGCGGGGTACTAGGTGCCTCCGGTTTCGTTCAGACCCAGAACGGACTTGTAAATGGACTGTGTGTCTGACATTGGATTTTAGTCTGTGTGATTGATCTCTATTAAATATATATCTGTTTGGCGGCGGAGAATTTATTCTCTTGCTTAACGCCCTTCTCTGAGACGTACGAGCTCAGGGGTTATATATTGATGGATATCAAACGCATGGAGTGAATTGCCTGTGTGGCATGCCTAAGTGGCAATTGATCGAGGCTTCTGTTGAAAAGCAAAGTCTTGTGGTGATGATCAAAGCACGGCCTTTGTGGCGTAGCTTTGTGTAACGTTTACTTCGCGAGTTTCACACCCGGTATGAACCAAAAACGGGAGACGGACCTCAGGGAGGGCCTGCGTTTCCTCCTAGCTAGAAGTGGCGTCAGTGGTTTTACACGCCCTGACGAGTTTGACTTATGTGGTTGTTGCTGTTGCGAGGCGCCTCGGTTAGATCGGACGATCCGGGTCCGATGGAGTCATTCGTTGGCTCGCTTACGCCCCAAAGGGCGGCGAATTGCAGTGTCCAGGGTTTAAGTTTAATCCACATCGGTGGACCGGCCCTGACGATCCAAGGGTCGATGCGTTCTGATCCTGAGACTTGGGCTAGGCAGTCTCGAATCGGTAGAGGACTATCTTTTGCCTCGGTTCATAGACGGAAATCCAATTTCCAAATACGTGACATTTGCGGTTTTATGTGTAAACCTATATATGGCGACATGATATATGGTACCCATGCCGCCTATGATTGATACTTATGATTTGAAGTTGTTTTATACACTATGCACTTATAATAGTATCAAATGATTTGTTTTAAAACGTATCAAGCATTCTTTGGCTGTTATAAGGGAAAACCCTATCCCCCGGCTTGCGTTGCATTGTGTGATAGGACCTGCGTCTTATAACAGCTTCATTTTTCTTTATTTAGCATTGCGCTGTTTGTTTTATGCACTGGTATTCTTGGGAGGAAACCCGTTCCGTGTTATACGGCGTGGTCCCTCGATTTACCTATCTTTAAAATAAAGATTAATAACTGTTTTAGTTCTCACACCAGTCCCATGACTGACCTGGAGTTTATTGTTTTAACCTAAACTCTGGGTGCCCTTATTTTGACACGGGCAGCTAGTAGTTTTGGTTTTGCAGATTTATATTCACAGGATCCTGGTTTACAGCTGGAACGATATCCGGAAAGCTTTGTATCCGTATATCTCTTCTAGTTGTGTATTGTATTATTTTCCGCTGCTATGTATTTAAATGTAATTTAAATCTCTGATATTTCTGTGTAATATTCATTTATACTCTGTATATTCTTGTAATCTGATGCATTGATGTAATATACAATGAAATGTTCTTCTGTATGCGTTTTGTTGTGGCTTGTTCTCGAACTATCCGACGCTTTCCTTTACGGGGAAGTTTCGGGTCTTTACACGGCGGTAGTCGCGGCTATGCGTTACCGCCAGTTTGGGTGTTCAACTAGTGTATTCCTACCTTGGGCATTCCTCCTGTGCCTTGTCATATTATCCTAAACGAGCCCCTTACGATTTTGATTTAACGTTGTCGTATAACGGCGCATCCCTATTCACCGACTGTTACTGGTGTTTTATTTGGAATGTTTACGACAACGTATAAACGGTGTAAGGGTAAAAATGTAATCCAACTTACACTATTTTAATATGTTATATTTAACCATAGACACTATTATAATAGCGTATTATATTATATATAACTAGTTTAACGGATCCTTAGGAGATGGAAATTCCCGTAACATCTCTTAAGTTATTGCACTCATATTATCACATGAATTTGATTGAACTAATATGAGAATATTTTAGCTCTGATCCAAATATTTTTGTCTTTTCATTTGTGCTCGGGTCAGCCTGACTTTTTAGTTAACGAAGACACAATTACGAAGATGAAGATGGAGCCTGACCAACGTATTAATCTATATTATTCCACTGAATAAATGGGTAAGTTGTATGTTAATTAACTCTGATAATCGTTGTAAATGTACAATCAAATGTATGTTTTAACAACTTCATGAACTGTTATTTATTATTATATTTTGTCCTTCCGTTGTGAGATTCTGTGATTGTTTTTCTTCTTTTCTTATTATAATCCCAATAACTATCTGTATTTTTGATTTGTTTAAGTCGACATTTGTGGATCATTGTCGATTTGAATGGCCAAAAATCCAAGCTGTTACATTTGGTATCAGAGCTTTGGTTTAGTGAAAACCTTGGCTCTTCTTGGGATTAAATCATTAGAGATGGGGTAGTTATACCCTAGAATGAGTTTGAGTGTATATGAGAAAGCATACTTGTAATTTCGATATAAAATGATTTCGTATTGTGTTGGTTTGTTCCGTTGAGTAGTTATGAATTCTGGTCGGTACTTGGGATGCCAAGGCATCGATAGGGTTTTATACACACTCGAATATAGCTCATTGACATAATATTGTTTTGAATTATATTTTATATATAAAGAATTATTTGAAAATATATGAATTTTGATTTTGTTGATGTATATTTTCATCATTTATTATTCTACTAATCAATAATTTAAACTATTGGTTATTTAATGGTTTAAGAAAAATGAAATATTGAAAATTAATTGGTAACGAAATAAGAAGTTAAATATGAATTTGAGAATTTAATTTCGGGTGGTTTTGCAGTATTAATTTAAAAAAGGTTTTGAACTAATGTCATTATATGTTAAATTTTGTTTCATATAGAAATTGTTCCAATTGAATTTTAGAACTAAGTGTATACTCCTGTAACGACCCGTGTTTTTGGCACTCGAATATGTAATTTAATTTACTTAATTTAAATATTATATTTGGAATATCGATGGAATTAATATCTAATTCGCCATTTAAAACAAAGTTCGATGTTATATATTTATATAATTATAAATAGAGCTTGAAATATAGCGGTGCAGTTTGAAAATTCGAGTTTGAACTTCAACTGGACATACAGAGTCCGATATAAGTCGGATTTCTGTGAAACAAGAAACGTTGGCAGCATGTTGATGATAGATTTCATACGAAAGAGAAAAATCCAGATTCCGTGTTATTGGTTGCGAGTTAGGGTCAAATCAAATTTTGGAAAAAACGCTATGGAAATCGTTATTTGAAATAGCGACCTTTAAAATGATCGTTTTGCAAACGGACTCAGATTTTGACGAAATCAGTTTCATTGGAACCATATCATTAAATTATTGTACGGTGTTAGATGGCGTGGCAAACCAATGTCGTATGTGGCCACTGTAGCCGTAAACGCCCGTTCATTTTCTATAGCGCGTAATTTATATAATAAAGGGATATGTGGGTATAACATGAACAGACGATCGAACTAGACCATGAAACCAGTTCCGTTGAGTTCGTATCGTCGATTAGAGTGAGGATAGGTATATAGTTTGTTATTTTTAGAGATCGAAAAATTTGGCGTTAAAAAGGGTAGGGCGGTTCGGGGTAAAAACAGCCTATCGGGCAAACAGTCTCAAAATGCGACGAAACTAGTGCCGTTGGGTTCGTATCAAAAAGTTATTTTAGGATTTCAAGGTTTCAAGTTGATTTGATATATTTGGTGATCGTAAAAAAATTAAACACGTGTTCATTTCTGGTTTTATAAAGGAAATTTTTTCATATTAACTCGGATTTCGACGAAACTTGTCCCATTTGGTTCAGAATACCTTTTTACACCAAGCTCAGCCTTTTTATCAGTAAAACGTAAAAGCCATCAGCACATGCTTTCTTTCTGCAACCCGACCAAATAGTACGCTGCGTCAAATAAAATGAAAACACAACAATATACAGCTATACTCTAAGCCTAAAACCATATGTACAGACTACATCATGCAATTCTTTTGTGAAATTTCTTTTCAATATTACCAACCGTGCCGACCAAGGGTTACGTTTTCCGAAAATCCCTTTTTCCAACGCAACAGGTATCTATAATATTACAGCAGCCCTACTTAGCCATTTTCCTTTTCCAAACCGCCTACTTCTCTGCTTTGAATTTTCATTTCAATGTCGTCAATCAACCCAGCTATCCTACTCGACATATACCAGCCTATCATGTACCACAAAACGTGGTGACCAAACTTCCCCAGCTATAAATATAGCAGCCATTCTTGCTCGTCATTCTCAGATTTCTTCTCGCACCATTGTTATAATATGAAACTTAACCCTTTCTTTGTATATATATAAAACTGAAACTCATCAAAAAGAAAGAAAATTGGTCTTCACGAGAGACAGAAGGGGGTGTTCAAAATTGACGTCGCTGATGAGGGTACGGGTTTTCAAAGTTGGAGATCTCGGGTTGGATTTGCTGTTGGAGGGTGGGTTCAATTGTTTTAACGTGAGGACTGTTGGGTGGAGCGATGCAAAGCATGGCTTGCAGGTGGAAACGTAAGGACAAATGTATGGGTGTGGGGTGTTTGCATGAATAGTAGCCGGAGAAGATGAGTTTCATGCGTACGAATGAGTAGTAAAGGAAACGGTGAGTGTGAGGAAACGAAGTCAGTTGTGGCGGTGAGGTTCTTTGGTCTGTGTTGAAGTCTGGTGAAGGAGCAGTAAAAGAGGAGGAAGCCAAGTGCGGTGGATTCATGACTTGCGTTAAGGAAAGGAAGGGACGGTATCGGTGAAGGAGGCGCACCGTTTGTACACGAAGTGGAGGAGCAGGCCGCATGTTGCAAACATCGTGAGGCATAATTAAGAATAGGGGCGAGACTGAGTTAACGAAGGGGAGTAATGGGTTTGTTGAGGCGCTATGTTGTTTTAACGTGCATGGAGGAATTAATATTGGAGAGGAGCAGCTTTCGGAATTTATAAATGGGAAGTTTGATGTTAGTAAGAAGGAACAACATTGGAGTGCGAATTGAATAAGTAAAGAAGAGGGAGATGGAAATCTGGAGTTGAAATGCTTCAGAAAGGAAGACCAAAAACGTAAGCTTAGTTAATATTGTATATAACATACTAAGCTCTTTGCTAATACTCATAGCCTCATGTTTGTCCTTAATCCTAATTTTTAACGGTAGTTAAAGTCTTCGTTAATTAAATATTGCTTAAGTAAAATGGGACTAATCCAAGTTAAACGTGAACAATGGAGTTTTTAATACTGCTAAACTATATGTAAATTACACTGTAAATATATATATGTCTTTATAGTTTATAGTGCAGTCACCTGGATAGCGTAAGTGTTAAATATGCCTAACCGATCAATTATGCCCAATCCAACAACACTTGACGATCATAATAAACATTAATGCGTAGGTTAGTAATAATTATTATTTAGTTGTTAATAATATAAACTTTAATATAGTTGAATATCGTTTAATTTCATGACCGTGTCGTACAGTAACGAAATTGGACAAGACAAGTGACATTGGAATTATATTGACGGACGTAATATTTTGTAGCTGGTTTGGACAGAGCAGGGCACCATTACGAGTTATTAGACGGACTGTTTCGGCAACGATTGAAAATTAAGGTGAGTTAAACTCACTCAGTTACCCTTTTTATATTTTATATAAATTGGGTTTTTATTTTGTGTGCTCTGCTTGCCAATGGTTGACTGCTTTGCTAGTTATCTATTTAACTGTTGATTTAACAGATGAAATTAAACTGTGTTTAATTTCAGTGGAATACCAAATCGTTATTTTAACGATTGGATCCAACAGAGGTAACTCACCCTGTTGGTCACGTTTATTTATAAACGTGCTAAATTGTTTGAATTATTCTGTTATTTGGTTGATCTTAAATGGTTGTTATTTATCATCAGTTAATTGTGATTTATTTGATTGTTGTTTATTAACGAAATATTCAACATCTGTTTGGTTTGAACCAATGGGCGATATTGGTTAAGTGTTTGGCAGAGTATGGCCTATAAAATCAATCGGGTTATAAATATTGTTTCATCGTCAGGCGAATCAATAGAGCTGAAGTTATAAAATTTATTTTATAACTGAAGTTGGATTTTGAAATATATTATTTTGGATAAAGTCTGTTCAAGAGAAATAAACAAATATTTTATTTATTTAAGACTTTGATTTATTTTTAAGTTATCTTATAAAGTAAATTCTGACGTTAATCAGATTTGCAGGTATGAGAATAAGAATACATCGAGTGGTTAAACTCTGGTAATTGTTTTGTAAAGAAACAACTAATGGAATTAATCAAACTAATTATATTTGTAATTAATTTAAAGTGAGAACTAGTTGAATATGTTAACGAGATAATCGAGTTTTGTGTTAATTCAATCGACCGTTTGAATTGGATTTGATTAATAATGTGTTGTGATTAAAATAGTTAAATGAATATTGTTCGAGTTAAATAGGTTTTTAAAGAGATTTACTATTTATTTAGTTAACAAAGGAATTAACTACTTTTACACTAGCTAGTGAATTAAGGAAATTTTATTCTGATTAAGGAAAATTTATAGAAGTTCATTTTAAACGAAGATGCATTTAAGAAGATGACGAAGGTGAAATGTAATCCAATTGGATGGGGTAAGGAATGTATGGACGGGATTTATATTTGAAAACCCGAGCTTTATATAGCAAAGTTATAAGAGAATTTTAGGCAAAGGTAATAACTTTAAATTTAAATGTCACTTAATTATTTGAATTAAGTTAGAGAGAATTAAGATAAGAAGGTTTTGAAATAAACCAGGATGTTATAAATGGGATTTAAAGTGTTAAAGTGTAAATTTTGCATTAACACTACTTAATAATGGATTAAGTACGATCGAAGGAATGAAATGAGAATTTTCAAAGTAAGGAATGGTCGAATAGATTTGAAAGGGGATTGGAAATAAGGAAATTTGGTTAAAGAAGTGGATTATAGGGTTGTTTATCCAAATTCAAGTTATAAGGAGAATTGTTTTGAGACTGGAGTGGAATTTTGGTGTTTGGGTTACAACTGATATTTACCTGAGGATAAGAACGTTGTTTGATCAAGGACTGAGAGGTAATTAGAATACCCCAACTTGAACAACATCGGGATTATCTGAAGATAGTATTAGTTAGTAATCGTAAGAGACGTTAGTGAATATGTTTTGAAAATCTAAATAGCGATTTTAGCATTGTTGTTATAATATATGTTTTGTGAATCTAATAGCGAATTTAGCGTTGTTGCTATGGTAAATGTTTTGTAAACTTAACAGTGATTATAGCGCTGTTGTTTTGTAAATCTAAATAGTAATTATAATGCTATGGTTATGACATACGTGCTATAAAATCTAAACAGCGTTATAACATATGTGATATAAAATCCCTTACTAAAACTAATGGATTTCCCGATTTAAATAACAAAGAATGGTGTAACAAATATGTGGGAAGGGAGAATTAAGTGGGAATTGAATAAGGTTATAAGTTATTTTACTAAGTATTATATCGTAATGGATTCCGAAGACATTTGTACATAAAAATATAGTTACCCAAGATAGAGTCAGTCAAACATAGTATTCAAGATGAGTTGCCATTTTGTACGACTGCTAGCGTAATTCGCAGGGCTGCAGATAGCCTACGGCGGTCGGATGTTTCCTGAGGGAATCAGGCGTAACCATTGTGATTGCCACGATCTAGAGTCAAGCGAATGGAGTTAAGTAAAATAGTAGTGAATCGATAGGGTTAAAGAAGTCGAGTTAATCAGTTAGAGCTAACCACTTTGAGTTAATCAATTGGAGTTAATCAATTAGAGTTAAATCGAATTAGAGTTATTCAAATATCGTATTTTTAAATATTAACAGAGTTAGAAGTTTTGATTTAACAAAGTAAATCAAGTGTTAAAAGGCCAGGTAATGCTGAATACTTAACCAGTGAACTCATTGGAGTGTCATGATTGAAACACTGTATATTTTGATAGTTAAAACACCGACTATCAAATCATGTCCAATACGATTGTTGGTATGGAAAGACCGGGATCGAATTTATATTCGAAAACCATTCCGACCAACAAATACTTGAAGATATCAGAAGATGGTCGAGATGGAGCATTGAAGACCGAGGATTTTCATGAACGGAAGAACCACTAATTTTCTCTGCCTGGCAAGCAGAGATAAGCTGTGATTCTGTCGTGGTTGGAATCTACGGGTTGCAAGGACTTCTCGCTACTGATCCATGGGGTGATTCCTATGTGGATACGGTAGAAGAGTGCCTTCGGTTCATCCTGTTCCTGGATGACTTGTATGGACGGATGTCTGGCAGAGTATTTCCAAAGGGTCACGTACGTTGATTTCTTCAAACGTATTATAGTTGTTGGCGGAGAATTGCCGTTCTCTTAGCTTCCAGCTAGAGTATTTTTGTGGATGTCAATTAGTGATATCTAACGGATCTGGCGATGTGACATTCAAAGTAAATGGTGACCCAATGTTCAAAAGTAAATTCTGGCCTCAAAACTCATCAATTGGGAAATGACAAAAATCGGGTAGGCAGCATGGCTATGTGGATCGCTCCCATTAGGGTGTATAATCACCTATCTAGAGAAATTACTATTTGTTGTTAAATCTATGTTTCGATGCTGTCCCTTTTCGGGAGACGGTTGCTGATCCCAACCGCCAGTGATATACATTCGACACACTCAAGCGAAATGAGTGGTCGGTCATGTGATGGCCGGGTTGCAAGACGTTCTTGTTGAACCCAGTGTATTAGTCTCTAGAGATACACTAGCGGCAGGTGGTCCCATACCTTGTCATAGTTGGGAATCCAATCTCCAATAAGCGCCCGCGGTTTTGTTGTATACTATATATGTAGAGCGTGAGATGCAAGCGTTCTACTAGATTTCTATTTACTTGTATTTAGACATTATTATAATATCAGACAAGATATTGATTTCAAAACTGTTTTGGGTTATCGTAAGGTAAAAACCGTCCATGTTTATGTGTGGATTTGGTCTTACGATTATCCTTTTCTTTTTGAAAAGATTTTGAACTTTAAAATCATGGTTGGATGATTTACCCTTACTACTGTGCGAGTTTATCTCACTCTGGTTCACCAGACTGACCCGGTGTTTTGTAAATGCTTGGGTTAGACCGGGTGTACAGGTTCAGGTTATCGACGGCTGTGAAGAGACGAGCTGGAAGAGTCCAGACGTATGATATTATATAGCTACTATTCCGCTGTGTGTTGTATATGGGAACAGGCTATTATAACTGTCCCATGGTATGATGTACTCTGATACTGTAAGTATTTTAAAGCTTTCAATAAAGATTTATTTCTGTACTATATTTGTTCCGCTGCGATGTGAGACTCTGTGTGGTATTCTTCTTCTTCTTCTTCTATTCTCACCCCCTAACTTCTTTCTATTAATGATCTGGAATGTTCGATGTTTGAATGGTCAACACGGTAGTTTGATGTTGATTTTCGGAGTCGAAAACCCCAGTTCGTTACAGTGGTATCAGAACTGAAGGTTAAGTGATTACCTTGGCTCTGTGGCGTGATTCAGTAGAGATGGGGTTAGTAATACCCTAGACTGAGTTTGAGTGTATATATATGAGTGAACGTATTTGTAGATTTTATAAAAATTGTTTATATTGTGGAGATTTATCGGTTGAGTTGTTTATGAGTTCTGATCGATCAGTTTGATCCACTGTATCGATAGGGGTTTATAAACACTCGAATACGATGGGTCGTCACGATATGTTTTGAAAGAGGGTAAATGAAATAATTTTACCCAAATTATATTTTAATATAAAAGAATGATATATATATATGAAGTATTATAGTATATTGGATGTGTTGGTTGATTATAATTGAAATGGTTATATAAATAACAAATTAAAATTCGTATAATATGGAATCAGATGAATTAAATCTGAAATCTAAATCAGAATTGGAATTAAAATTCCTTAAAGTGGGATAAATGATTGTAAATGAACTTGAATTGAATATATGAGAATTTTAAAATCCTGGGAGATTTTAATTTTGTTACAAGCATTGAAAGGGATATTTTGAAATGGATTTCAAAATGAAAGTGTTTAGAACTGGTTTTGAAAGTGATATAGTATTGAACTCACTTCGATAGCTGGAAAATAGATTCCGATGATGATCCGGACATCATCGGTGTTCATTTTCGAGTGGTAAGTGACGGATTACTACCAAAGATTTTGTTCTGAATTGCTTTGAGAAAAACAAGTTGTTTTGGATCCTGAAAGAATATTTGACTGTGGAAAGAGCTGAACTGTTTAAAACTCCCAGGGAGATTGTTTGAACAAAAGTAAGATTAAATAGAAATTTGTGAAAGCAAATATGAAATGAATTGAAACCAATTAACTGGAAATTGAATCAGAATATAATATATCGAGTAGAATCAGATTTGGAATTGGGAGACAGGAATCTGAAATGGTGTGGACTGGTAAGTTAAGAGTTGAAATTGATAATGGATGGAAATTGAGTTAAGAATGAGATTTGGCATGGATGCATGAAAGGATTTGGTTCTGAGGATAAAATTGGAATTTTGTGTGGGAATGCATTTGTATATACTGATAGGGTAGCAGATGGAAGGGATATAATGATATGCCGACAAAAAGGCACACGTTTATTTTTATATGGATTTGGTGATTTGTGAGCCTATTTGGCAAGCCGCTTGGTTGTTTATTTTCTTTTGGATTGGAGAAGGCCTAGAAAGGCAAGTTGTAGTTGTACCGATTGAGCCGTACAGAGGAGGTGCTGGCGAAATTTTTTGGAAATTTAAAGTGTTAGAAAATTTTCAATATTTTTGAAAATATCTATATATAGTATTGAAATCGGTTTCAAATTTAAAAATAAATTGGATTTGGAAGTTAGTGGGTTTGTAATGTCTTTCTTACCTTAGCAATTTCGAGGACGAAATTATTTTAACGGGGTAAGAATGTAACGACCCGTGTTTTTGGCCCTCGAATATGTAATTTAATTTAAATATTATATTTGGAATATCGATGGAATTAATATCTAATTCCCTATTTAAAACAAAGTTCGATGTTATATATTTATATAATTATAAATAGAGCTTGAAATATAGCGCTGCAGTTTGAAAATTCGAGTTTGAACTTCAACTGGACATACAGAGTCCGATATAAGTCGGATTTCTGTGAAACAAGGAACGTTGGGAGCATGTTGACGATAGATTTCATATGAAAGAGAAAAATCCAGATTCCGCGTTATTGGTTGCGAGTAAGGGTCAAATCAAATTTTGGAAAAAACGCTATGGAAATCGTTATTTGAAATAGCGACCTTTAAAATGACCGTTTTGCAAACGGACTCAGATTTTGACGAAATCAGTTTCATTGGAACCGTATCGTTAAATTATTGTACGGTGTTAGATGGCGTGGCAAACCAATGTTGTATGTGGCCACTATAGCCGTAAACGCCCGTTCATTTTCTATAGCGCGTGATTTATATAATAAAGGGATATGTGGGTATAACATGAACAGACGATCGAACTAGACCACGAAACCAGTTCCGTTGAGTTCGTATCATCGATTAGAGTGAGGATAGGTATATAGTTTGTTATTTTTAGAGATCGAAAAATTTGGCGTTAAAAAGGGTAGGGCGGTTCGGGGTAAAAACAGCCTATCGGGCAAACAGTCTCAGAATGCGACGAAACTAGTGCCGTTGGGTTCGTATCAAAAAGTTATTTTAGGATTTCAAGGTTTCAAGTTGATTTGATATATTTGGTGATCGTAAAAAAATTAAACACGTGTTCATTTCTGGTTTTATAAAGGAAATTTTTTCATATTAACTCGGATTTCGACGAAACTTGTCCCATTTGGTTCAAAATACCTTTTTACACCAAGATCAGCCTTTTTATCAGTAAAACGTAAAAGCCATCAGCACATGCTTTCTTTCTGCAACCCGACCAAATAGTACGCTGCATCAAATAAAATGAAAACACAACAATATACAGCTATACTCTAAGCCTAAAACCATATGTACAGACTACATCATGCCATTCTTTTGTGAAATTTCTTTTCAATATTACCAACCGTGCCGACCAAGGGTTGCGTTTTCCGAAAATCCCTTTTTCCAACGCAACAGGTACCTATAATATTACAGCAGCCCTACTTAGCCATTTTCCTTTTCCAAGCCGCCTACTTCTCTGCTTTGAATTTTCATTTCAATGTCGTCAATCAACCCAGCTATCCTACTCGACATATACCAGCCTATCATGTACCATAAAACGTGGTGACCAAACTTCCCCAGCTATAAATATAGCAGCCATTCTTGCTCGTCATTCTCAGATTTCTTCTCGCACCATTGTTATAATATGAAACTTAACCCTTTCTTTGTATATATATAAAACTGAAACTCATCAAAAAGAAAGAAAATGGGTCTTCACGAGAGACAGAAGGGGGTGTTCAAAATTGACGTCGCTGATGAGGATACGGGTTTTCAAAGTTGGAGATCTCGGGTTGGATTTGCTGTTGGAGGGTGGGTTCAATTGTTTTAACGTGAGGGTTGTTGGGTGGAGCAATTCAAAGCATGGCTTGCAGGTGGAAACGTGAGGACAAATGTATGGGCGTGGGGTGTTTGCATGAATAGTAGCCGGAGAAGATGAGTTTCATGCGTACGAATGAGTAGTAAAGGAAACGGTGAGTGTGAGGAAACGAAGTCAGTTGTGGCTGTGAGGTTCTTTGGTCTGTGTTGAAGTCTGGTGAAGGTGCGGTAAAAGAGGAGGATGCCAAGTGCGGTGGATTCATGACTTGCGTTAAGGAAAGGAAGGGACGGTATCGGTGAAGGAGGCGCACCGTTTGTACACGAAGTGGAGGAGCAGGCCGCATGTTGCAAACATCGTGAGGCATGATTCAAGAATAGGGGCGAGACTGAGTTAACGAAGGGGAGTAATGGGTTTGTTGAGGCGCTATGTTGTTTTAACGTGCATGGAGGAATTAACATTGGAGAGCAGCAGCTTTCGGAATCTATAAATGGGAAGTTTGATGTTTGTAAGAAGGAACAACAGTGGAGTGCGAATTGAATAAGTAAATAAGAGGGAGACGGAAATCTGGAGTTGAAATGCTTCAGGAAGGAAGACCAAAAACGTAAGCTTAGTTAATATTGTATATAACATACTAAGCTCTTTGCTAATACTCATAGCCTTATGTTTGTCCTTAATCCTAATTTTTAACGGTAGTTAAAGTCTTCGTTAATAAAATATTGCTTAAGTAAAATGGGACTAATCCAAGTTAAACGTGAACAATGGAGTTTTTAATACTGCTAAACTATATGTAAATTACACTGTAAATATATATATGTCTTTATAGTTTATAGTGCAGTCACCTGGATAGCGTAAGTGTTAAATATGCCTAACCGATCAATTATGCCCAATCCAACAACACTTGACGATCATAATAAACATTAATGCGTAGGTTAGTAATAATTATTATTTAGTTGTTAATAATATAAACTTTAATATAGTTGAATATCGTTTAATTTCATGACTGTGTCGTACATTAACGAAATTGGACAAGACAAGTGACATTGGAATTATATTGACGGACGTAATATTTTGTAGCTGGTTTGGACAGAGCAGGGCACCACTACGAGTTATTAGATGGACTGTTTCGGCCACGATTGAAAATTAAGGTGAGTTAAACTCACTCAGTTACCCTTTTTATATTTTATATAAATTGGGTTTTTATTTTGTGTGCTCTGCTTGCCAATGGTTGACTGCTTTGCTAGTTATCTATTTAACTGTTGATTTAACCGATGAAATTAAACTGTGTTTAATTTCAGTGGAATACCAAATCGTTATCTTAACGATTGGATCCAATAGAGGTAACTCACCCTGTTGGTCACGTTTATTTATAAACGTGCTAAATTGTTTGAATTATTCTGTTATTTGGTTGATGTTAAATGGTTGTTATTTATCATCAGTTAATTGTGATTTATTTGATTGATGTTTATTAACGAAATATTCAACATTTGTTTGGTTTGAACCAATGGGCGATATTGGATAAGTGTTTGGCAGAGTATGGCCTATAAAATCAATCGGGTTATAAATATTGTTTCACCGTCAGGCGAATCAATAGAGCTGAAGTTATAAAATTTATTTTATAACTGATGTTGGATTTTGAAATATATTATTTTGGATAAAGTCTGTTCAAGAGAAATAAACAAATATTTTATTTATTTAAGACTTTGATTTATTTTTAAGTTTATAAAGTAAATTCTGACGTTAATCAGATTTGCAGGTATGGGAATAAGAATACATCGAGTGGTTAAACTCTGGTAATTGTTTTGTAAAGAAACAACTAATGGAATTAATCAAACTAATTATATTTGTAATTAATTTAAAGTGAGAACTAGTTGAATAGGTTAACGAGATAATCGAGTTTTGAGTTAATTCAATCGACCGTTTGAATTGGATTTGATTAATAATGTGTTGTGATTAAAATAGTTAAATGAATATTGTTCGAGTTAAATAGGTTTTTAAAGAGATTTACTATTTATTTAGTTAACAAAGGAATTAACTACTTTTACACTAGCTAGTGAATTAAGGAAATTTTATTCTGATTAAGGAAAATTTATAGAAGTTCTTTTTAAACGAAGATGCATTTAAGAAGATGACGAAGGTGAAATGTAATCCAATTGGATGGGGTAAGGAATGTATGGACGGGATTTATATTTGAAAACCCGAGCTTTATATAGCAAAGTTATTAAGAGAATTTTAGGCAAAGGTAATAACTTTAAATTTAAATGTCACTTAATTATTTGAATTAAGTTAGAGAGAATTAAGATAAGAAGGTTTTGAAATAAACCAGGATGTTATAAATGGGATTTAAAGTGTTAAAGTGTAAATTTTGCATTAACACTACTTAATAATGGATTAAGTACGATCGAAGGAATGAAATGAGAATTTCCAAAGTAAGGAATGGTCGAATAGATTTTAAAGGGGATTGGAAATACGGAAATTTGGTTAAAGAAGTGGATTATAGGGTTGTTTATCCAAATTCAAGTTATAAGGAGAATTTTTTTGAGACTGGAGTGGAATTTTGGTGTTTGGGTTACAACTGATATTTACCTGAGGATAAGAACGTTGTTTGATCAAGGTCTGAGAGGTAATTAGAATACCCCAACTTGAACAACATCGGGATTATCTGAAGATAGTATTAGTTGGTAATCGTAAGAGACGTTAGTGAATATGTTTTGAAAATCTAAACAGCGATTTTAGCGTTGTTGTTATAATATATGTTTTGTGAATCTAATAGCGATTTTAGCGTTGTTGCTAGGTAAATGTTTTGTAAACTTAACAGCGATTATAGCGCTGTTGTTTTGTAAATCTAAATTGTAATTATAACGCTATGGTTATGACATACGTGCTATAAAATCTAAACAGCGTTATAACATATGTGATATAAAATCCCTTACTAAAACTAATGGATTTCCCGATTTAAATAACAAAGAATGGTGTAACAAATATGTGGGAAGGGAGAATTAAGTGGGGAATTGAATAAGGTTATAAGTTATTTTACTAAGTATTATATCGTAATGGATTCCGAAGACATTTGTACATAAAAATATAGTTACCCAAGATAGAGTCAGTCAAACATAGTATTCAAGATGAGTTGCCATTTTGTACGACTGCTAGAATAATTCGCAGGGCTGCAGATAGCCTATGGCGGTCGGATGTTTCCTGAGGGAATCAGGTGTATCCATTGTGATTGCCGCGATCTAGAGTCAAGCGAATGGAGTTAAGTAAAATAGTAGTGAATCGATAGGGTTAAAGAAGTCGAGTTAATCAGTTAGAGCTAACCACTTTGAGTTAATCAATTGGAGTTAATCAATTAGAGTTAAATCGAATTAGAGTTATTCAAATATCGTATTTTTAAATATCAACAGAGTTAGAAGTTTTGATTTAACAAAGTAAATCAAGTGTTAAAAGGCCAGGTAATGCTGAATACTTAACCAGTGAACTCATTGGAGTGTCATGATTGAAACAGTGTATATTTTGATAGTTAAAACACCGACTATCAAATCATGTCCAATACGATTGTTGGTATGGAAAGACTAGGATCGAATTTATTTTCGAAAACCATTCCGACCAACAAATATGTGAAGATATCAGAAGATGGTCGAGATGGAGCATTGAAGACCGTGGATTTTCATGAACGGAAGAACCACTAATTTTCTCTGCCTGGCAAGCAGAGATAAGCTGTGATTCTGTCGTGGTTGGAATCTACGGGTTGCAAGGACTTCTCGCTACTGATCCATGGGGTGATTCCTATGTGGATGCGGTAGAAGAGTGCCTTCGGTTCATCCTGTTCCTGGATGACTTGTATGGACGGATGTCTGGCAGAGTATTTCCAAAGGGTCACGTACGTTGTGTAACAACCCGGAATTTTGGGGCCAATTTAAAATTTTTATTTTAAATAATTTTGCTAAGAAATCGAGTCAGAAAATAAAAGTATTCTATTTTTATTAAATTATTTTATTAATAATGGCTGGAATATTAAGTTTATTATTTTTGTTGCATTAAAATTTTATAAAACAAAATATATATTTTTGTTGAATGTGAACGGACAAAATAAAACTCATTAATTTAGTCGCATTAGAATTTCAAATGTACCATATTTATTTGCATTAAAAAGTTGCAATGAAATGTATCGTTTTTATCGCATTAAAAAGTTGCATTTAAATGTATCATTACATTGAAAAGATTGAAAGAAAAGTATGATTTGTTTATAGTAAAAGGGACAATGATTATATTAAATAACTTACATAAGGGGGGTTAAATTAATAGAATTACACATTTTGGGAAAGTGTAAGATATTAAATAAATGGGAATAGAATAAATATAGAATTTAATTTAATTATTGAATTAAAAATGGTATTAAAACATAATTTATGATTCATTAATTTATGACTCCAAAATTTATTTTGATAAACAATAACTTACATTGAGATGAACTGTGATTGATGATAATGGAAATTATTAAATTGTTTGTACATTTGGACTATCTAACTTTGAACTATTGTTGACAAAAGAAAAATTTGCAGTTGAACCTTGTCTTTATTTTAAAGATTCAATATAGGAATTAATACGATAATTGGAAATAAAATTATGAATGTTTCTAGTTTAATTTTGTATAGAAAGAATAGTAACAAAACAGTGTGTCAACGATATAATGTACGTTTAATTTCCACAGTTAATGGAAATTAATGTTAACATTTATTTTATAAAAAAAAACATAAGACATATGTATAGAAATTAATTAAAGAAATGCATGACTAAAAAAATATATATACATATAATGACAAAAACGATTGAAGAATTAATGGTAATCAATGTACATTACAATTACAATTAACATATGTTACAACAGTAATCAATGTGTGTTAATGGGTAATTGAGGTATATTACAAATATGATTAATGAGATGATTATATATATATATATCTGAAGCTTGAATCTTTAAATAATTCATTTATTTGCATTTATTTCCTTTCTCTTTCATTTATTTCCTTCCATTTATTCCTTTTTCTTTCTAACTATTAATTTCTTTTCTATCATTTATTTATTTTTCTTTCCCTAAACTTACTACCTACGTTCTCTCCACTTTATTTCTTATTAATAGAACATTCGTTTCTTTCCTCTAATGTATTAATTTCTTTTCCCACTTCTACCTCATGCACTTCTCCATTCCCATTTGTGAAAAATGAGATGCCTCTTTTTTTTTTCTTCCTCTCCAAGCCATGGCCGCCATTCTCTTCTTTCTTCCTCCATCAAAAGAAAAAAAAAAGAAAGAAAATAAGTTTCATTCTATTGTGATGATTTTGGAACGGTGACAAGTTCTACCTCTCTTTGATTTATCTATCCAAAGGCCTAGGTGAGTTTTCTAAGTTTAAATTTAATTAATTATTTAATTAAATCTGAAAATAATCTGAAATTATTGTATGAATGATGATGTCGAATTGTGTTGTTATTCTATTTAATTTATTGATGTTCATATGAAAAGTTCTGTGTGTATGTTGATCTGGTTGTGTATGACACTATGTTGAATTATCATTGAATTGTATTGGAAATTGGGTGTTGACATAACTTGAAAAATCGTTGGACTATGATGATGATGGATTTGGTTTTATAAATAAAAGATGACAAATTTATTTGTAAAAGTTGAAATATCATTTTATGATAAAGGTATTTTTGTTTATTTTAAAAATAGAGATTTGTTTAATTTGTTTTTGGTTGAACAAAAATGAAATTTTTTGTTTAATAAAAATAATGAAATCTTTTGTTTTATTATAAAAGAATCAAACTTTTATTTTATAAAGCAAAGATTAATTTTTTTTTTTAAAGAATTCATGTTTGTTTTAATTATAAAAGATTTAATCTTTGGTTTTAATAACAAAGACTCAACTTTTGCTTTTATTATTAAAAGGTAACTCTGTTGATTTGTAAATAAAAATCCAATTTTTATTTTGTTTTGATGACAATAGAGAACCAAATTTTTGTTTTGCTTTGTTGAAAATGTTGAATCAACTTTATTTGTTTTATTTGAAACAAGGTTGGAACATTTTATTTGTTTATTGAGATAAAAGATACAACCTTTCTTTTATTTTGTTTTTAAAGAAATAAAATGAATCTTTTTATCTTAGTTGGTTAAAATAGAATAAATCTTTATGGTGAGTTGTTGAAAACAAGGTAATTTATGATTCACGTCGTTGAAACAAAAATCAACATGTATATATTTTGTTGGAAACTAAATAAATCATTTCATTTTGTTTTTGTTGAAATAATGAAGCATATAAATCAATTGTTTTGTTTTATTTTGTTGAAGCATATAAACCAATTGTTTTGTTTTATTTTGTTAAAACGATATGAACCCAAGCATTATCATCATGTTAGTTGAAACGATATAAACCCAACACTATTATCTTGTTTAGTTGAGACAAAAGTAACAACACCTATTTTGTTGGTTGAAAACAAATGCTATATGAAACAACTGTGTATTGGAAACTATGAACAACAATATTGGTGAGATTTCTTTTATTTAAAAATAATTAGTTAATCGATTCAATTATTTTATTTGTTATATGATAACTATATGTGTCTAATCTAGATCTGTTTGTGCTGTAATCTGTATGTTGTTTTATCTATGATTTGTGTGTTCTGTAGACCAGTTAAAATTGATATTTGTGTAATTAGAATTGTCGTCTTTGTTGATTGGATTGGACAATAATTGAATTGTCATCTTTGTTGGATTGAAAAAAAATCATATTAATTGAAATAAAATAGTTAAAACCAAAATATCTTTTGTTTGATTAGAAATGGTTAATAAATAAAATTATCATTTTTGTTAAGCTAAATTAGAAATTTTTACAAATAAAATTGTCATCCTTTTATTTGTTAAGTAGAATACAAATGGCATATTAATAAATCACTCTTTGTTTGTCATTGAAACAAATAAAAATATTCTCTTATTTTGTCATTTGAATACGTAAGGGAATTGCATTTTTAATTAACATTTTATTTGTTGATTTAAAGGCATATTAAAATAACATTTTAAAAAGACGTGAATAACTTACCTTTTTAGATTAACCTTTTATTTGTTAATTTATAAGGCATGTTAAAAATAACTTTTATTTGTTAATTAAAAAGGGTTATATATTATTTGTCAATAAAGGGATTTATTTTTGTTAAACATGATTTGGAAATAAAAGACAAAGTTTTCCTTTATTTTGTTTATGAAATAAACCGCCAATTTTACCTTTATTTTGTTTACAAAATAAAAGGCAAGTGTTTGTTAACATTTAAAAGACTATTTTTAACATAGTTGTTTGTTAACATTAAAAAGACTAATTGTTAACATAGTTGTTTGTTAAAAATAAAAAGACCATTTTTAACATAGTTGTTTGTTAAAAACAAAAGATCAAATTTTTGTGTTTCTTTTGTTGACAAATTTGACGCTACTTTTATTATTAAAGTTAAACGAACAAATTTGACGCTACTTTTGTTGTTAAAGTTAAAAGAGTCATTTTGTTACTATTTTGTTGATTAAACAAAAAGAACCATCTTTGTCACCATTTTTGTTGTTGAAACAAAAAGACATTTTACTTAATTTTGTTGTTAAAACAAAAGACTTAATTTTTATGTTTCTTTGTCAAGATAAAAAGATTTACTTTTTATGTTGAGAATAAAAAGAATAACTTTTTATGTTAATTTTGTTGAGAATAAAAAGAATAACTTTTTATGTTAATTTTGTTAAGAATAAAAAGAATAACATTTTATGTTTATTTTGTTAAGAATAAAAAGACAAACTTTTTATGTTTCTTTTGTTAACATAATAATATGTAAGTTCAACCTTACTTTTATGTATAAATAAAAGGTGAGTTTTAAATCTTCATTTTCATTTACAAATAAAAGTGAAGTTTGGACTTTTATTGTTACTCATCAGAAATACACCCAATTATACTTGTGTTAAAATAGTTGTTATGACATCTATACCATCATTAGGTTAATTTGAGTACTAGGACACCAAAAAAAAACCATAGTTGTGAAAATTTGGGTATTGTGACACACATTCATCGTCATACTGTATAATTGAAATGGATTGGCATCAGAAATATAACTATTTAGAAATGCTAGCGCTAGTAAAGATATTTACATAAGCTATAGGTAACACATGTTTTAAAATGTAAAATAGATAAAAGTACATTTTACGTTGTAAAAATGTGAAATATGAAAGGTACATTTTATGTGATTAAAATGAAATTAAAATACACATTTTTCTTTGTTTAAGAAAAGAAGCAAATATAAACATTTTCTATGTTAAAAGAAAATAAAATATAAACATTTTCTATGTTAAAAGAAAATGGAATGAAAACATTTTCTATGTTAAAAAGAACATAGAAAGAAAACATTTTCTAATGTAAAGAAAATGAGATTAAAAAGAAATCATTTTTCTAATGTAAGTAAAATAAAAGAAATAAATAGAAAACATTATGTTTCTATGTGAAAGTATAAAACATTATTTTTCTATGTGAAAGAAAGAAATTGAAATCTTACATTTCTATTTAAAGGATTAGAAATAGAAAACATTTATTTCAATGTAAAAGAAATAAAGACATTTTCATTTATTTCAAATTAAACGAAAAGTTTACATTTGTCAATGTAAAGATTAAATAGTTAAGATTTACATTTGTCAAAGTAAAGATTAAATAGTTAAGATTTACTTTTGTCAATGTAAAGATAAAGAGAAATTAAGATTTACATTTTTCAATGTAAAATAAAGAGAAATTAAGATTTACATTTTTCAAAGTGAGATAAAATGAAACAAAGAATTACATTTTTTTTTTTTTTGTAAATAAATGAGGTAAAGAATTTACATTTTCAATGTAAAGCATAGTAAAGAGAAGAATTTACATTTTTGTTCAATGTAAATAAAGAAACATTATTTCCTAATCGATCGTAAAAGAAAATAATAAAAGCAATATCATTTTCTAATGTAAAAGAAAATAAAAGTTAAAATACATTTTTATGTAGTAAAAATGCAATAAAAGTCAACATACATTTTTATGTGTTAAAAATGTAATAAAAGTTAAAAGTACAATTTTGTTATCTAAATGTAAGTAAAGTTAAATATACATTATTAAAATGTAATTTTCGCCGCATTAGAACTTGCGGACAAAAACATACTTTTTAAAATGTATACGAAGTTAAACCATAATTTTTGTCGCATTAGAACTTGCGGACAAAAATATACTTTGTATAAATTTATATACATGGTTAAACATCATTTTTGTCGCATTAGGGTTGGAAAATATTGCAAGTATATTTATTTACATTTAGGTGAATAAAGCAAAATGTAGAAAAGTATAATTTATTTACACATAGGGTAAATAAATGATTAAATTAAAAGTCGAATTTTTAATTGAAAATTTATATTTGAAATCGCCAAGTATTTATATTTACATATAAATATAAATTATAAATTAAACAAAACGCGCGTGGTAGTTCGCGTATCGATGATCGTTACTTTAAACGGTTATACCGAGAGATCCGACCGTCGGATTTTCCCAAAACTGGAACCGTTAGGACCGCTTTGGGAAGATCTTTCCAATGACATAAATTTCGCCAAAATCCAACGGTTAGATTTCAAGATATATTTAAATCAAAATTTGGTTAAAAACAGCGCCAGGGTCGCCCATCGACCCGAAGCGTCGTTAAATTAATTTAGGCTATTTTTATATAAATAAAAATAGCGATAGATCGTTATCAAATATCAATAACGATATGAAATGTTTTCAAATTATATATATATATATATGCGAGAATCATTTGAAAAGACCGAGTTCAATCTCATTTCAAATGATTACACGACGTTCTAAATCTAAGAGTTGAAGACGGCGATTGAAGACCGACGATCTTCACATCGAATGGGTAACTAGTGTTGAGGTCCTTGATTGATTTGCTCCCAAGACGGGGCTAAGATGGTAGTTATCCGGACGTAGTGTTGATTTGTACGGATTTGACTTTCGTCCAGACCCAAGGCATAAGTTTATAAATGGAATGTATGTCTGACGTTGTAGTCCTTTATACTACATTCGTTGATCTCTGTTAATACATATCTGCTTGGTGATTAACACCCTTCTCTGAGACATATGAGCTTAGAGGTTATATATTGGCAGAAATCAATGGTATAGTATGGACTGACAATGTGGCATACTAAGATGCATTGATCAAGGCTTTTGTTGAAAAGCAGGGCCTTGTGGTTGATGATCAAAGCATAGTCTGTTTAGGCATAGCTTTGTGTATATCGTGACTTCGCGAGCCTCACACCCCGGTATGAGTCAAAAACGGGATATGGACCGTAGGGAGTGCACACGTTTCTTTCTAGCTAGAGTGGTGTCACTGACCTACCAGCCCTGACATTTTACTTATGTGGATGATGGATTTTGAGGCGCCTCATTATTTTTATAGGCCGTTGGTGGTCATACTATAGGTCCAAAGGGACCGAGAAACGTGTGTTCAGGCATAACTAATCCACTGCTCATTGGCGGGGACTGGCCCTACCGCTTCCAAGGGTTCACTGCGGGGGATCCTGAGGCATTTGCTAGAGTGTCTCGAATCGGAGAGGATCTTGCCCCTAGCCTCGACTCATGATGGAATCCAAATTTCCAATACGCCCTTGCGGTTTTGATTGTAGAACTAGTATTGGCGACATGCTATATGGTAACCATGCCGTCTAGGATTGATACTTATGATTCAAATCTTTTTATTAAAACATATATACACTAATAATAATATCAAATCCGTTTTATACGTATCAAGCATCTTTTGACCATTATAAGGTAAAACCCTATCCTCTGGTGTGCGTTGCATTGTGTGATGGGACTTGGGTCTTATAATAGTTTCATTTTTCCAAAAAGACATTGCGTTATTTCTCGATTTACTTTGGTTTATGCACTGGCAATCCATAGGAGTAAACCCGTTCCACGAAAGTGGCGTGGTCCTTGGATTTGTCTTATTAGTTATATTAGTTTAGAATTCTCACACCAGTCCCATGACTGACCTGTAGTTTGTTCACTGGCAAACTCGGGTGCCCTCTTTTCCACACGGGCAGTCGAGTAGCTTTTTGCAGATATCTTTCTCTTTAGCAGGATCCTGGATTGAAGCCTAAAGCTGTGTCCAGAGCTTTGTAGTCTTCCGCTGTTTAATGTATTAAAAGTATTGTAATTTTATCTTCCGCTGTAATTTTATTTCAATGTACTCTGATATATTCTGTACTCTGATGTAACATTATTATAATGTAATAAAAGTCTGCTGTTATTGTTCTGATGTATTGTATTCCCAAAGTTAAAGTATTCGAAAATTTCCAACCTTTGGGTCAGACCTGTGTGGTTTATGGTCGATTCAAAGAGCGGGAATTTCCGGGTCTTTACAGTTGGTATCAGAGCTCTGGTTAGCTCAAATCTTTGGGGTACAACTCGTTAGAACTGAACAAAGACTCATCAGAGATTGGATTAGTAAAATCCAATAAGAATACTCATTAGAGATAGGACCAGCAGTGTCCTAGAATGAGAAAACTCGTTAGAGATGGGGTTAGCAATACCCTAGAATGAGTTAAGAGTAACAAGTTTATAATTAGCGTATTTTTGATTATATAATCTATTTTTGGAAATATGATTTTTATATATATAAGAGTATATATATTTGATAAGTTAGCTAACAAATAAAATTAATAAAAGAAAATTAAAATTTAGTTAGTAAATTAAACAACTTTTACCTTAGTGCCTTTTCGAGGACGAAAAGATTTTAAGTGGGGGCGACTGTAATAACCCGGAATTTTGGGGCCAATTTAAAATTTTTATTTTAAATAATTTTGCTAAGAAATCGAGTCAGAAAATAAAAGTATTCTATTTTTATTAAATTATTTTATTAATAATGGCTGGAATATTAAGTTTATTATTTTTGTTGCATTAAAATTTTATAAAACAAAATATATATTTTTGTTGAATGTGAACGGACAAAATAAAACTCATTAATTTAGTCGCATTAGAATTTCAAATGTACCATATTTATTTGCATTAAAAAGTTGCAATGAAATGTATCGTTTTTATCGCATTAAAAAGTTGCATTTAAATGTATCATTACATTGAAAAGATTGAAAGAAAAGTATGATTTGTTTATAGTAAAAGGGACAATGATTATATTAAATAACTTACATAAGGGGGGTTAAATTAATAGAATTACACATTTTGGGAAAGTGTAAGATATTAAATAAATGGGAATAGAATAAATATAGAATTTAATTTAATTATTGAATTAAAAATGGTATTAAAACATAATTTATGATTCATTAATTTATGACTCCAAAATTTATTTTGATAAACAATAACTTACATTGAGATGAACTGTGATTGATGATAATGGAAATTATTAAATTGTTTGTACATTTGGACTATCTAACTTTGAACTATTGTTGACAAAAGAAAAATTTGCAGTTGAACCTTGTCTTTATTTTAAAGATTCAATATAGGAATTAATACGATAATTGGAAATAAAATTATGAATGTTTCTAGTTTAATTTTGTATAGAAAGAATAGTAACAAAACAGTGTGTCAACGATATAATGTACGTTTAATTTCCACAGTTAATGGAAATTAATGTTAACATTTATTTTATAAAAAAAAAAACATAAGACATATGTATAGAAATTAATTAAAGAAATGCATGACTAAAAAAAAAAATATACATATAATGACAAAAACGATTGAAGAATTAATGGTAATCAATGTACATTACAATTACAATTAACATATGTTACAACAGTAATCAATGTGTGTTAATGGGTAATTGAGGTATATTACAAATATGATTAATGAGATGATTATATATATATATATATCTGAAGCTTGAATCTTTAAATAATTCATTTATTTGCATTTATTTCCTTTCTCTTTCATTTATTTCCTTCCATTTATTCCTTTTTCTTTCTAACTATTAATTTCTTTTCTATCATTTATTTATTTTTCTTTCCCTAAACTTACTACCTACGTTCTCTCCACTTTATTTCTTATTAATAGAACATTCGTTTCTTTCCTCTAATGTATTAATTTCTTTTCCCACTTCTACCTCATGCACTTCTCCATTCCCATTTGTGAAAAATGAGCTGCCTCTTTTTTTTTCTTCCTCTCCAAGCCATGGCCGCCATTCTCTTCTTTCTTCCTCCATCAAAAGAAAAAAAAAAGAAAGAAAATAAGTTTCATTCTATTGTGATGATTTTGGAACGGTGACAAGTTCTACCTCTCTTTGATTTATCTATCCAAAGGCCTAGGTGAGTTTTCTAAGTTTAAATTTAATTAATTATTTAATTAAATCTGAAAATAATCTGAAATTATTGTATGAATGATGATGTCGAATTGTGTTGTTATTCTATTTAATTTATTGATGTTCATATGAAAAGTTCTGTGTGTATGTTGATCTGGTTGTGTATGACACTATGTTGAATTATCATTGAATTGTATTGGAAATTGGGTGTTGACATAACTTGAAAAATCGTTGGACTATGATGATGATGGATTTGGTTTTATAAATAAAAGATGACAAATTTATTTGTAAAAGTTGAAATATCATTTTATGATAAAGGTATTTTTGTTTATTTTAAAAATAGAGATTTGTTTAATTTGTTTTTGGTTGAACAAAAATGAAATTTTTTGTTTAATAAAAATAATGAAATCTTTTGTTTTATTATAAAAGAATCAAACTTTTATTTTATAAAGCAAAGATTAAATTTTTTTTTTTAAAGAATTCATGTTTGTTTTAATTATAAAAGATTTAATCTTTGGTTTTAATAACAAAGACTCAACTTTTGCTTTTATTATTAAAAGGTAACTCTTTTGATTTGTAAATAAAAATCCAATTTTTATTTTGTTTTGATGACAATAGAGAACCAAATTTTTGTTTTGCTTTGTTGAAAATGTTGAATCAACTTTATTTGTTTTATTTGAAACAAGGTTGGAACATTTTATTTGTTTATTGAGATAAAAGATACAACCTTTCTTTTATTTTGTTTTTAAAGAAATAAAATGAATCTTTTTATCTTAGTTGGTTAAAATAGAATAAATCTTTATGGTGAGTTGTTGAAAACAAGGTAATTTATGATTCACGTCGTTGAAACAAAAATCAACATGTATATATTTTGTTGGAAACTAAATAAATCATTTCATTTTGTTTTTATTGAAATAATGAAGCATATAAATCAATTGTTTTGTTTTGTTTTGTTGAAGCATATAAACCAATTGTTTTGTTTTATTTTGTTAAAACGATATGAACCCAAGCATTATCATCATGTTAGTTGAAACGATATAAACCCAACACTATTATCTTGTTTAGTTGAGACAAAAGTAACAACACCTATTTTGTTGGTTGAAAACAAATGCTATATGAAACAACTGTGTATTGGAAACTATGAACAACAATATTGGTGAGATTTCTTTTATTTAAAAATAATTAGTTAATCGATTCAATTAATTTATTTGTTATATGATAACTATATGTGTCTAATCTAGATCTGTTTGTGCTGTAATCTGTATGTTGTTTTATCTATGATTTGTGTGTTCTGTAGACCAGTTAAAATTGATATTTGTGTAATTAGAATTGTCGTCTTTGTTGATTGGATTGGACAATAATTGAATTGTCATCTTTGTTGGATTGAAAAAAATCATATTAATTGAAATAAAATAGTTAAAACCAAAATATCTTTTGTTTGATTAGAAATGGTTAATAAATAAAATTATCATTTTTGTTAAGCTAAATTAGAAATTTTTACAAATAAAATTGTCATCCTTTTATTTGTTAAGTAGAATACAAATGGCATATTAATAAATCACTCTTTGTTTGTCATTGAAACAAATAAAAATATTCTCTTATTTTGTCATTTGAATACGTAAGGGAATTGCATTTTTAATTAACATTTTATTTGTTGATTTAAAGGCATATTAAAATAACATTTTAAAAAGACGTGAATAACTTACCTTTTTAGATTAACCTTTTATTTGTTAATTTATAAGGCATGTTAAAAATAACTTTTATTTGTTAATTAAAAAGGGTTATATATTATTTGTCAATAAAGGGATTTATTTTTGTTAAACATGATTTGGAAATAAAAGACAAAGTTTTCCTTTATTTTGTTTATGAAATAAACCGCCAATTTTACCTTTATTTTGTTTACAAAATAAAAGGCAAGTGTTTGTTAACATTTAAAAGACTATTTTTAACATAGTTGTTTGTTAACATTAAAAAGACTAATTGTTAACATAGTTGTTTGTTAAAAATAAAAAGACCATTTTTAACATAGTTGTTTGTTAAAAACAAAAGATCAAATTTTTGTGTTTCTTTTGTTGACAAATTTGACGCTACTTTTATTATTAAAGTTAAACGAACAAATTTGACGCTACTTTTGTTGTTAAAGTTAAAAGAGTCATTTTGTCACTATTTTGTTGATTAAACAAAAAGAACCATCTTTGTCACCATTTTTGTTGTTGAAACAAAAAGACATTTTACTTAATTTTGTTGTTAAAACAAAAGACTTAATTTTTATGTTTCTTTGTCAAGATAAAAAGATTTACTTTTTATGTTGAGAATAAAAAGAATAACTTTTTATGTTAATTTTGTTGAGAATAAAAGGAATAACTTTTTATGTTAATTTTGTTAAGAATAAAAAGAATAACATTTTATGTTTATTTTGTTAAGAATAAAAAGACAAACTTTTTATGTTTCTTTTGTTAACATAATAATATGTAAGTTCAACCTTACTTTTATGTATAAATAAAAGGTGAGTTTTAAATCTTCATTTTCATTTACAAATAAAAGTGAAGTTTGGACTTTTATTGTTACTCATCAGAAATACACCCAATTATACTTGTGTTAAAATAGTTGTTATGACATCTATACCATCATTAGGTTAATTTGAGTACTAGGACACCAAAAAAAAACCATAGTTGTGAAAATTTGGGTATTGTGACACACATTCATCGTCATACTGTATAATTGAAATGGATTGGCATCAGAAATATAACTATTTAGAAATGCTAGCGCTAGTAAAGAAATTTACATAAGCTATAGGTAACACATGTTTTAAAATGTAAAATAGATAAAAGTACATTTTACGTTGTAAAAATGTGAAATATGAAAGGTACATTTTATGTGATTAAAATGAAATTAAAATACACATTTTTCTTTGTTCAAGAAAAGAAGCAAATATAAACATTTTCTATGTTAAAAGAAAATAAAATATAAACATTTTCTATGTTAAAAGAAAATGGATTGAAAACATTTTCTATGTTAAAAAGAACATAGAAAGAAAACATTTTCTAATGTAAAGAAAATGAGATTAAAAAGAAATCATTTTTCTAATGTAAGTAAAATAAAAGAAATAAATAGAAAACATTATGTTTTTATGTGAAAGTATAAAACATTATTTTTCTATGTGAAAGAAAGAAATTGAAAACTTACATTTCTATTTAAAGGATTAGAAATAGAAAACATTTATTTCAATGTAAAAGAAATAAAGACATTTTCATTTATTTCAAATTAAACGAAAAGTTTACATTTGTCAATGTAAAGATTAAATAGTTAAGATTTACATTTGTCAAAGTAAAGATTAAATAGTTAAGATTTACTTTTGTCAATGTAAAGATAAAGAGAAATTAAGATTTACATTTTTCAATGTAAAATAAAGAGAAATTAAGATTTACATTTTTCAAAGTGAGATAAAATGAAACAAAGAATTACATTTTTTTTTTTGTAAATAAATGAGGTAAAGAATTTACATTTTCAATGTAAAGCATAGTAAAGAGAAGAATTTACATTTTTGTTCAATGTAAATAAAGAAACATTATTTCCTAATCGATCGTAAAAGAAAATAATAAAAGCAATATCATTTTCTAATTTAAAAGAAAATAAAAGTTAAAATACATTTTTATGTAGTAAAAATGCAATAAAAGTCAACATACATTTTTATGTGTTAAAAATGTAATAAAAGTTAAAAGTACAATTTTGTTATCTAAATGTAAGTAAAGTTAAATATACATTATTAAAATGTAATTTTCGCCGCATTAGAACTTGCGGACAAAAACATACTTTTTAAAATGTATACGAAGTTAAACCATAATTTTTGTCGCATTAGAACTTGCGGACAAAAATATACTTTGTATAAATTTATATACATGGTTAAACATCATTTTTGTCGCATTAGGGTTGGAAAATATTGCAAGTATATTTATTTACATTTAGGTGAATAAAGCAAAATGTAGAAAAGTATAATTTATTTACACATAGGGTAAATAAATGATTAAATTAAAAGTCGAATTTTTAATTGACAATTTATATTTGAAATCGCCAAGTATTTATATTTACATATAAATATAAATTATAAATTAAACAAAACGCGCGCGGTAGTTCGCGTATCGATGATCGTTACTTTAAACGGTTATACCGAGAGATCCGACCGTCGGATTTTCCCAAAACTGGAACCGTTAGGACCGCTTTGGGAAGATCTTTCCAATGACATAAATTTCGCCAAAATCCAACGGTTAGATTTCAAGATATATTTAAATCAAAATTTGGTTAAAAACAGCGCCAGGGTCGCCCATCGACCCGAAGCGTCGTTAAATTAATTTAGGCTATTTTTATATAAATAAAAATAGCGATAGATCGTTATCAAATATCAATAACGATATGAAATGTTTTAAAATTATATATATATATATATGCGAGAATCATTTGAAAAGACCGAGTTCAATCTCATTTCAAATGATTACACGACGTTCTAAATCTAAGAGTTGAAGACGGCGATTGAAGACCGACGATCTTCACATCGAATGGGTAACTAGTGTTGAGGTCCTTGATTGATTTGCTCCCAAGACGGGGCTAAGATGGTAGTTATCCGGACGTAGTGTTGATTTGTACGGATTTGACTTTCGTCCAGACCCAGGGCATAAGTTTATAAATGGAATGTATGTCTGACGTTGTAGTCCTTTATACTACATTCGTTGATCTCTGTTAATACATATCTGCTTGGTGATTAACACCCTTCTCTGAGACATATGAGCTTAGAGGTTATATATTGGCAGAAATCAATGATATAGTATGGACTGACAATGTGGCATACTAAGATGCATTGATCAAGGCTTTTGTTGAAAAGCAGGGCCTTGTGGTTGATGATCAAAGCATAGTCTGTTTAGGCATAGCTTTGTGTATATCGTGACTTCGCGAGCCTCACACCCCGGTATGAGTCAAAAACGGGATATGGACCGTAGGGAGTGCACACGTTTCTTTCTAGCTAGAGTGGTGTCACTGACCTACCAGCCCTGACATTTTACTTATGTGGATGATGGATTTTGAGGCGCCTCGTTATTTTTATAGGCCGTTGGTGGTCATACTATAGGTCCAAAGGGACCGGGAAACGTGTGTTCAGGCATAACTAATCCACTGCTCATTGGCGGGGACCGGCCCTACCGCTTCCAAGGGTTCACTGCGGGGGATCCTGAGGCATTTGCTAGAGTGTCTCGAATCGGAGAGGATCTTGCCCCTAGCCTCGACTCATGATGGAATCCAAATTTCCAATACGCCCTTGCGGTTTTGATTGTAGAACTAGTATTGGCGACATGCTATATGGTAACCATGCCGTCTAGGATTGATACTTATGATTCAAATCTTTTTATTAAAACATATATACACTAATAATAATATCAAATCCGTTTTATACGTATCAAGCATCTTTTGACCATTATAAGGTAAAACCCTATCCTCTGGTGTGCGTTGCATTGTGTGATGGGACTTGGGTCTTATAATAGTTTCATTTTTCCAAAAAGACATTGCGTTATTTCTCGATTTACTTTGGTTTATGCACTGGCAATCCATAGGAGTAAACTCGTTCCACGAAAGTGGCGTGGTCCTTGGATTTGTCTTATTAGTTATATTAGTTTAGAATTCTCACACCAGTCCCATGACTGACCTGTAGTTTGTTCACTGGCAAACTCGGGTGCCCTCTTTTCAACACGGGCAGTCGAGTAGCTTTTTGCAGATATCTTTCTCTTTAGCAGGATCCTGGATTGAAGCCTAAAGCTGTGTCCAGAGCTTTGTAGTCTTCCGCTGTTTAATGTATTAAAAGTATTGTAATTTTATCTTCCGCTGTAATTTTATTTCAATGTACTCTGATATATTCTGTACTCTGATGTAACATTATTATAATGTAATAAAAGTCTGCTGTTATTGTTCTGATGTATTGTATTCCCAAAGTTAAAGTATTCGAAAATTTCCAACCTTTGGGTCAGACCTATGTGGTTTATGGTCGATTCAAAGAGCGGGAATTTCCGGGTCTTTACACGTTGATTTCTTCAAACGTATTATAGTTGTTGGCGGAGAATTGTCGTTCTCTTAGCTTCCAGCTAGAGTATTTTTGTGGACGTCAATTAGTGATATCTAACGGATCTGGCGATGTGACATTCAAAGTAAATGGTGACCCGATGTTCAAAAGTAAATTCTGGCCTCAAACCTCATCAACTGGGAAATGACAAAAATCGGGCAGGCAGCATGGCTATGTGGGTCGCTCCCATTAGGGTGTATAATCACCTATCTAGAGAAATTCCTATTTGTTCTTAAATCTATGTTTCGATGCTGTCCCTTTTCGGGAGACGGTTGCTGATCCCAACCGTCGGTGATATACATTCGATACACTCAAGCGAAATGAGTGGTCAGTCATGTGAGGGCCGGGTTGCAAGACGTTCTTGTTGAACCCAGTGTATTCGTCTCTAGAGATACACTAGCGGTAGGTGGTCCCATACCTTGTCATAGTTGGGAATCCATTCTCCAATAAGCGCTCGCGGTTTTGTTGTATACTATATATGTAGAGCGTGAGATGCAAGCGTTCTACTAGATTTCTATTTACTTGTATTTAGACATTATTATAATATCAGACAAGATATTGATTTCAAAACTGTTCTGGGTTATCGTAAGGTAAAAACCGTCCGTGTTTATGTGTGGATTTGGTCTTACGATTAACCTTTTCTTTTTGAAAAGATTTTGAACTTTAAAATCATGGTTGGATGATTTACCCTTACTACTATGCGAGTTTATCTCACTCTGGTTCACCAGACTGACCCGGTGTTTTGTAAATGCTTGGGTTAGACCGGGTGTACAGGTTCAGGTTATCGACGGCTGTGAAGAGACGAGCTGGAAGAGTCCAGACGTATGATATTATATAGCTACTATTCCGCTGTGTGTTGTATATGCGAACAGGCTATTATAACTGTCCCACAGTATGATGTACTCTGATACTGTAAGTATTTTAAAGCTTTCAATAAAGATTTATTTCTGTATTATATTTGTTCCGCTGCGATGTGAGACTCTGTGTGGTATTCTTCTTCTTCTTCTTCTATTCTAATATTTCTATCTTATCTATTCTCACCTCCTAACTTCTTTCTATTAATGATCTGGAATGTTCGATGTCTGAATGGTCAACACGGTAGTTTGATGTTGATTTTCGGAGTCGAAAACCCCAGTTCGTTACAACTCCCCTCTTGTCTTTGGGAAACGACTTCGGTGATGAGTGCACGCATCATCGACGTTTATTTTCGAGAGTCTGAGTAGGGGAGACCACTTAGAACTTTTTACCTTGATTTGAGAAAACCGAATTTATTTGGATCTTTTGAAGTATGGTTGAAAAAAGGTATTATATATTATGTTTCAAAAATGGATTTGAAAATGAACCTGAAATTTAATTCTTGAAATCTTCAATAACTAATGAAATGAAATAAACTTAAATTTAGAAACTTCTGAATATTATGAATCTAAGAGAGTTATAATTAAAATAAAACTCTTAAAAATTAGATATAATAAATTGAAACGATTGGTAACCATTGAACTTGTGTAATAATCAATTCTTTTCTATAGCATTAATAACTTACCAATTAATTAAGAAGTTAAATGTTACCAGAATAAGCAATTAAATAATACACGAGTATTAGAATGAATAATGAAAGTGAATTTTTTTGATTTTTTATAAATATAAATAAAATTTAAGTTATGTAATAAACGATATATACTTAGTTATGTTATGAAATTTAATTTAACTAAGTAACATGAATAAACTGAATCAATGAAAAATTAATTAAGCAAAATGTTGGTAATAAATTAAATGTATTGATATTAATGGTTGGAAGTTCGATGATTTAAAGTAGTCGATATATCCAGGTTAAATATGAAGGTTTAACTAGTTTAGTGAAATATAAGTGAATAAGTTTATAATTTATAAACTTAACGAAGGTTGAACGAATTAATTGAATTTAATTAAAAATGAGCTCGTCGTGTAGCGGCAGTTCATAATTTTCCGAATTGAAGTTTAAATGAATGTATAAAATCCAAAATAAGCCAGAATTCTTTGAAACAAGAATCTTCCATATTTATTGGATTATAGTTTTCTAATGAAGGAGAAAATTTTAAATTTCAACTTGTAGATTTTATGATAGGTGTAAACCAAATTATCGGAAAAATCGCGGTAGGGTAATTCGCGATTTAAAACTGAAGTATTAATAAAATAGATGGTTTGAAATATGGAATTTGAGAAATAATAAGTTAAACTCGGTTTTGAAATTTTTGAACCAATCAAGTTGAACAAAATGAATAGGTTAGTGTTTATAAACTTGCCTAATATTATAATATGTCGAAATTTGGAATAACTAAATTATTAACGTGTACGAAATGGACTATGCATATAATAGTGTTGATAAACTAAAATATTAACATTTGAAAATGTACAGTTATGCAAATGGAATATACCAAATGAACTTATATAAGTAATATATTGAGATTTAAAATTTTTATGTTACTTATTTCGATAAATGTGATTGTTGAATGTTTTATTTGTCGTTTTGACTGTATTTGCTATTATATATATATATATATATATATATATATATATATATATTTATTGTAGATATATAGATTTATTTCTTAAATTTATATGTTTTATTTGGTTGCTGACTGTTATAGTAGATACTGAAGGCAAATTGCTTGCTTTGGAGCTACTTGCGCCTAAAAATTAGCTTTTGCTTGCTTAAAAATAAGTTAAATCGCTAATAACGCAAATGAAAGGTATGTATATCGAACTATATATCGTATTTTGCCATTATATATTGTTTCCCCATAGTTTGGGATGCCTCATCACTAAGATGAGATGTATATTTGTGTTTATAATTATATTGTTGTTTCCGGAGCTAACTGTACAAAGGAGACTCTGCCAAAATTTTTCGTGAATTTATGACTTAGAAAATTTTGTGAAAAATTGAGTTTTCAAACCTATATTAAACTTTATGTATAGATAATTGTTTCTAAGTTGAATGGGAAATTATATGACTATATACATAAATCGACAACTTTCTTACTACGCCTTTTTGAGGATGAAATTTTTTAAGTAGGGAGGGTGTAACATCCCAAGATTTTACGACAATTTAAAATAATTAATTTAATGTAATTTTGTACAATGTTGGGTTAAATATTAAAATTTAATGATTTGTGTCGTGAATTGTTAAGATATGAACTAAATTTAACTTGTTAAACAATGATATGCAATAGCTATATATGATAATGTCTAGTGTTGATAATTTATTTATATTGAAATTTATATTGAATCAACAATATAAAATGGATTAACTAATTTTGAGGTTTATTTATATTGATAATTCAAAATTATGAATTTGAATAATATAAATCGGTTGATTATGTAATGAATTTATACCAGTTATAAAATGCAACAATTTATATTGATTTGAAATTGTTGAAATTTTAATTCACAATAAACGATTGTTGATTTATAAGTTTATATGAATTTTATTTTGATCTAAATAGAATTTATAAACCTTTGAATTTAATTTAAAGGTGAATACATGAAAAATGAATATTTTAATATGTTAATGAACACGTTTTCAATGGTAACTTTTGAAAATGATGGAACTAGAACTTGAGACATGTTCCGATTGATTCAAAAGTATCAAAAACGTTATTTTCAATATATAGATTGTCTGATTTCCGATCGGAATTATGAATGCGCAAAATATGACCGTTTTGACGATAAATGGTCTATTTTGGGTCAACTGGGTATATGCATCAAAACCCATTCAATGAACACTATAAATTATCATTACCAGTCCCTAACACATACTCTAATTCACTCTATTAACCCAAATCCCGAAATCAAAACCTAACTGAAAATTAATGGCGATTACAGATCTGAAACAACATCAAAAATTCAAATGTCTCAAACCATATCGAATCATATATTTTTGGAAAGGTTTCGATGATGCGAACTTACGGGAAGCGTCCGAATTGCAAAACAGTGCTCGAATTAACAGGAAATTACGGTCAAAGCAGCAAAAACGGGAAATTAGGGTTTAATTTCGGAGGTTTTGATTCGTGCGTCAATTGGCGATGGAACATAAAGTGAAGTTGTAGATAATCTTCATATGAGGCTAATGCAAGTGGTCTTGTGTCGATTGGTGCTCGGAAACTCCGGGAATTTACGATTCAACGTGCGAAAATCCGCAACTTTCATTGGATGGCGTGGGGTCCACATGCAACTAGAGGCGGAGCCATTGGAAGTGGAGGTGCGGCTCGTTGAGGGCTTCGATTTGGTTGTGGTCTTGCGTCAAACGGAGGTCGGAACGTGAAGTTATGGATGGTCAAAGGTTGCGGGTTTAGAGATGAAAATGGGTTCATTTTCACATGAAAAAGGGAATCGCCTGCAACTTGAAAAAGGAGTGTGTGACGTGGCATATGGGAGGTAGGTATGTGGCCATATTTTTTATTTAATATTCAAATCGCGTTAACACTTGTAACTTTTTCATACGAGCTCCAATTGATACACGGTTTGTTGCGTTATAATCATATCGACGAGCTCTTCGCGATGGTACTGATTTGGAAAAATTCCGAGATAGTTAAATTTTGGGGCTTATTTTGGATTCGCGTTCAAAACCTAGGTGAGTGATTAAACCCACTCACACCAAACTAAAGTATTTGATTATTAGTTAAATTAAAATTATGTTATGATATGATTGTATTGATTGTTGTTCGATAGTTAAAATTGCATATTTCTGTTAACTAGCATCGATAGTGTAATTTAATTTGACCGTTAGTTTAAATTTTACAGTTACATTAAATTTGACAATTTATTCTAGTTAAAAACCCATCATTTGATAACTTGTAAATTTTTACGTTACTAAAATGTTCTTATGTATTGATGTGATGAATGGCTTGGATTTGATATGTTTAATATATATAGATGTTTATTTGTGTAAAGTTACCTATTATTCACCTTGATTTTTATATGACCATTAGTTGTACTAATAAATCCCAGCTATTTACTCTAGATGTTACGGGCATCAAATAAATCGGGGATTAATCATTAAAATGAATTTAGAACGTAGGTTGAAATGATAAATACCTATGACCCTAACTTGGATTGAAATGATATATATCCTTTCCTAAAATACTATAATTAAATTTTTAGTAGTATTTGGCCATAGGATAGAAAATTATATACGGATACCGGTTGGTTAAATAAAAATTGTTTTTAACCTTGAATTTTGGAATATTGTTTTATAGACAATATGGACGAAATTATTAATCGGTTTTCTTTGAATTTGAACTTTGACCTTTGAAATTTAAAAATAAATTTTAAAGAATTCGTAAATGTGGATAACTGAAGTTAAAAAATGAATTGATTATGAACTAAATTTATCGAAATTTAGTTGAATTGGTTTGAAACTGGAATATGATTTCTAGTTTGGTTAAATTTTGAAGAGACAATTCTAATTCCAACTATAGTACTTCAAACCATTTTATAAACTATTTTGATTACTTTTCTTTATAAACTATTTACCTTATAACTATTTTATTTTTATTAATTATTTTAAATAAACCACTTCAATAATTAAATATTTATTTTATAAACTATTTTATATTTTAACTATAGATTTTTCTAAATCTGAAGATTCTATTTTAAATATAAATTATTTATTTCAATCTATTTCAATTATATATATATACTGTTTTAAATATATTTTTAACTATTTTAATATTCGAATTATTTTAAAGTTGGAATTGTTTCAAGATTTAATTTGGTTTTAAATGGAGATTTTATTATGAAATATTCTATCTTGACTACTGAAACGAGGTTAAAGAAAAATATGATATTTTGATATGAAGTATGAACATCTTTTAAATGTAAAAGAACTAACCGGTGTGAAAAATGTAAATATTTGGTTGTTAAAGCGACCAGGATCGAATATTGTAGTACTCTCTGTTGTAACACCCCACCTCCGTTAAGGACACTCGCAAGGGGAATGCCTTAACTTTGGTGGAGCATTTTAGTAAACAGAACAGAAACTTACAAGACAGATAAAACAGTACTTGAAATTTTTTAACTTTATTACAGCGGAAACAGAAATCAATATGGTTACATCCTTTCAAATCTCAGAATTCAAGTACAAAATATCAGTCTTGTACAAAAGCCTTCAAAATGCATGGTTTAAAATCATAATCCCCATAGAACGGAAGCTATGCAGAGCCAAGCCATACTTTAAGCACTTCAAGCAAAGAGAAATCCGGATCAAGCTAAAGTATTACCTCCTTGGATAACCTGGGGGGAAACGGAAGAAAGGAGGTGAAACAACAAGGGTCAGACAAAACGTCTGTTAAGTCCAGTGACTTTCAGCATATGAACAGATAATAATAATATGATATGAACATAAAACTGGATGTGAGATAACTGTAACAGGTGTAGCAGATATAACAGAAGAACAGAATGACATAAACTATTGCTTCACACTTCTTTGCACTAATACGAGTATAACAGAATTAGGTGTCACCCTAATGCCTAAACTGAAGCAGGAACGGGTACAGAATAATTTAACAGAAACATAATGCTAATAATGGGCCTTTACTACCCGATCAGAAACAGACAGAAGCAGAAACAGATTAATCTCTACGGAAACAGAATGTAGAATTAGGTGTACACTAGTAATGGGCCTTTACCACTCGAACAGACGGTACCACACAGAAACAGACAGGTGTTACCACCCAACAGAAACAGACGGTACCAACAGAAACAGACAGAACTAAGTGTACCCTAAAACCCTACCCCAAGTGATCGGCTCCCTAATACATAAATATCCTGTGTCGGCCCCACAATAGGGTGTATCACTCCCTAAAGTGACAACCAATTGGCATAGACCTATTTACAGATGTCACGGCGTCTTACATCCTCAGAGGCAGACCGGGACCCATGCACGCACATGACCCGGTTGGAACGCACCATCAACACCCCTCGCCATTATCAGAATGAACCACTTATAATTAGTTCAGTAAGCGTGCCCGGACCCAACCTACTGTTGGGTCAAAGTTTTGATACCAGAAAGGGTTACTGACTAATATGGGTCCCAAACAACAGATGACACAAGTAATTCCCCTCCTAACCTTGTGTCCCCAGACTAACAGATCTCAGATTAACTTGTTTACAAGTTCAGACATACAGAATTCAGATTTACTAGTTCACAGATTAAGTTAACAAGTTTTCAGACTAACAGATCAGATGTACAGATTTTTCAGATTTGTCTAACTTTGTATTGGGCCTACAGATTCATGGACGGGTTTACTACACGTATTAATCCAGTTGGTTTAACCCTATTTCCCCAAATACGTTTTAGACGTCATTCTTATCTTAGATTTGCATTAATTAATTATTAATGCCCAGACCTCTCACATTAGGTCGCTAGCTTGTGGCCGCTGGATGAGCCGGGCAGTTCCGGGCGGACTTCTGCCACAAGCCAGACCTAACCTCGTGTCTTAAGCAGGTTATGACTAACTTCTCACATTAGAACCTATTGTTTGCGGCCACTGGATGTGCCGGGCGGTTCCGGGCAGAATTACGCCGCAAACTCATTCTAACCTCGAGTTAGTCACGTTTATCTTTGCGGCCAATTAATTAATAATTTACCGTTTATGCGCACGCCCAATATATATGCCAATTCAGATTATATCAATAACAGGATGATTATATCAACACGGCAGATAACAGATTTTAGCAGATAACAGATCTTCCAGATTATATGACTTAACGGATTTAACAGATTTAGCAACTTAGCAGATTTTGGCATATAACAGGTTACGCATTTAAACAAATAAATTTAAAAGATTTAGGCATTTCAACAGACAAATTTAACAGATTAGGCACTTCAATCTAATTAGCAGTCTAGGCAATATAACAAAACTAGCAGTTTAGGCAACTTGGCAAATTAGCAGATTTAGCAAATTTAATATTTCTAAAGGTTCTATTTACATGCCTTGCCTAATCATAAATTAGGCCTAAATTCATATGCCTACATAATTGTCATGATTCACAATATGAACATATACTCCATGTTTGCATAAATTTACATAGCGCAGAATATGGACATTATTTACAATATAACATATGTTCCAATTTTTTTTTTTTTTTTTGTTAAACTAGCATTTTACAGCAAATTCACATATAAATTATACCAAATATAACCGTTAATTACAATGCATGCCATATATCCAAAAATCCCTATTTAGGTGTAATCGCAATAATAGATATCCTAATTAATGTAAATCTTTACACCTAAGTTTCCATATCTTCTTCTTTTTAAGTCATGAATCATTATGCAAACTATACCCAACAATCTAAATCTTTAAATCATATCTTCTAAAAAATCAGATCTTGACTTTTATATGCATTTTGTCCAAAGTCTCAAATCATATGTAATCTTACAATGGTTCCTCTCTTCTTTTATCACAGAATATGCATAGGTCTAAAACTAGTTTACAACATATGCTTATTTTTCTAATTAATTACAGATCTAAATAACATATGTTCATTTCTCTAATTAGTTACAGATCTAGATTACAATGTACACTATGCATACAACATATATAAATTACATGTTTACAGTCAAATTCATGCATCCAATCCCAAGTCATATGTCAATATATTTTATGCCTCAGATCTAAAGTCATCCGTTCAATTCAGTCTTGTCAAATTTCGCATCATTCATTATTTGTCCCAAAATTTGCGTTCATACGTTAATCTCTTATGAGATTAGGCACAGGCTCGTGGTAGCCTGGCTATAGAAACAGAAAGGAAGCAGAAAGGGATACAGAACAGTCACAGAAAAACAGATCTGACAGATATCCAATCTCAGATTCAGATTTAAAAGCATATCAGAATTATAATTAATGTTTATAGCAGAAAATAACTGTACTTGCCTTGATTGGATTAAAGAAAGAACTTTAATTGTTACAGAATTGTTGCAGAAGCTTTTATCCCAAATTTGAATTGAATTGCTTAGGTTGATGTTGATTAGCTTCTAGTTTTGATTCCAGCAGAGTAGCGACGCCATTTCTATGTTTACTGGAACAGAGGCAGAGAAGAAGCAGATTAGAATTGTGTGTAGAGGAGGCTAGGTCTTAGGATGTATTTATAGGTGTGTTTAGTTATTTTAGGCCTTTAGATAAACCCTAAAACAGATCAGAACCGTCAGAATTCGTCACAGGCTCACCAAAACAGCCCAAAAACCCATCCAGATGCACCCAGGCCGACCTGGCTCGACCAGGGAGGTCGACCCTAGGGTCGACAACCATGTCGACCTGGTCCCCTCCAGGTCCACCCCCAGGTCGACCTGGTCTGGGCAGGAATTTTCCCGCCTGGCTCGTTTTCTGCATTTTTGAAATCTGTTTCGTTTTTCTGATTTTTCGTGAAACTTCTGAAGGCCATATCTCGGTCATACTGACTCCGATTTACGAAATTTCGGACTCTATTTTGCGTATTTTTCCGAGACGAACGCAACCGCGAAACCCGTTTCCCTTAATTCTCACATCTGTAATTAGTTATTCTTTAATTTGTGGCTATTAATATTAACAGAATTACGGGGTGTTACATTCTCCCCTCCTTAAAGGATTTCGTCCCCGAAATCTTCAAGTTAAGAAGAATGTGTCCTACCTTCCAACATCCATCTACTAAATCATCAATCACTGGTATCCATTGTCCTTAGAAACTTCTAATGTTGTATGAACATATGCAAAGGTGTATGTATATGTTCCTTATCTAATGCAAAGATCAGGCGGTCCACTGATTCAGCTGACCTCCTTAATGCGAATTATGTCAGTGCCATGAGTCCAACATGTATGCAATTTTCCTACTTGATACATATCATTTCTATATGAGTGCACAACCATTCAGTCATATGCAACATCCATGTGCTGAGTCAAGCATTTTGCATCCACAAAAATTGAAATATGCTCACACATCCATATGCAGTATGAGAGTGTTTTCGAGCCGATCTAGTGCCTAGTGTGTGTATATGCATCCACGGGCAACCACTAGCAACCACTTGCAACCATCAAACATAACATGTCTCAAACACATGTTTACACCCATTAGTTTCTACCTAAATTCGAAGATTCGATCGATAGGATACAGTCGAATGATGGAGGCGAGTACAGATAGAACAAAAACTTGGTTCCCATTAGACATGGGTCCTAAGTATCGGCCCCAAAGACCGAAACCAACATCAAATTGACACCCAGAGGATTACCTTCTTTAGAAAATGTCAAAACTGGAAATCTTATCAGAAGTATTCAGATATTTACAGGCTACTGGTACAGATCAGGTTCCCTAATGACTCTTAGGAAGTTAAGCATGATAAAATCATACCCCACGAAAACTCAGAATGTATGCATCATACTTGACGCCTAACACAGATATCCCTCAAACCCCAATCTCAAACAGATGAGCCATAACCCTTATGGGTCTGAGTCTACAACAGAATTCAGAAATAATACTAGTATTAAAGTGCAGAGTATCGATTACAAAATCAAAATAGCAGAATCAGAAAAAGTCTTAACTCCATAATCAGATAAAGAAATTAAACCTACTATAGAAATTTTCCTATTTCTATCCTAGCCACTAGCCTCAAGATTATTCGCCTTCCCTCCTTGTCCTCGTCTCTTCGGGCAGTCCCTAGTGAAGTGTCCCATCTCCCCACAGTTGAAGCAAGCGCCCTTCCTTTTTCTGCAATCCTTGTTCAGATGAGTCGAGCTTCCACAAGTAAAGCACTTTTTCCCCTTCTTATCTTCAGACTTCTCATCCTTCTTTTGTGTTTCCTTTTTGGGCCCCACTTTATTATTCTGTGGTTCTTCCTTCTTTATCTTTTTCGGGCCCTTGTCTTCCTCGTGCAGTAGTGCCATGTCCACCAATTTCTCGTAAGTCGCTCCCATGGGTACATGGGTCATGGCTAGGCTGTGCAGTGGCTCGTTCAATCCTTTAACAAAGCGGAGAGCCTTTTTATGCTGAGTGTTGACTAAATCCAATCCGAACCTAGCTAGATGGTTGAACTGGTTGACGTATTCCTTGACCGTCATACTTCCTTGCTTAAGAGATAAGAACTTTTCCAATTGTAAACTTCGTTCAGCTTGCGAGAGGAATTTTGTCTCGAACCTTGTTCTGAAATCCATCCATGTCTCGACCGGCCTCTCGGCGTTAGTGACTTCCCACCAGTAGGAAGCTTAGTCTTTGAGCAGCCATACAGCCAACTGTACCTTTTGCCTATCGTCCACCTCGAAGATAACGAATAGATCCTCAGTTTCTTTGAGCCAATTCCTCGCTTCTACGAATGATTCAGTTCCTTTGAAATCCTTCCCACCCATGGCCCTAAAATCTCTACAGATCTTTGAGAAAGCAATTGCACGAGGAGGGGGTGGGGGAGGGGGATCATTTGCTGGACCTGCAGCGGCGGTCCTAGCCTCAAGATATTGACGAAACCAACCGGGTACATGAACACCCTCTGGTATCTCAGATGCTTCAGACATGCTGAAACAAAAAAGGAAAGGTTCAGTACAAAAAGGACTGAAAGAAAGATATATGGCTCTCGAGGATTATGTTTTTCAAAATAAGCTTTATTTTTGAAAAAACTTCCTTTTAAAACCTTTTTGGAAATAGCTTTCAAAAACTTTTATCTAATCTGGTAACCTTTAGCTCTGATACCAAGTGTAACACCCCACCTCCGTTAAGGACACTCGCAAGGGGAATGCCTTAACTTTGGTGGAGCATTTTAGTAAACAGAACAGAAACTTACAAGACAGATAAAACAGTACGTGAAATTTTTTAACTTTATTACAGCGGAAACAGAAATCAATATGGTTACATCCTTTCAAATCTCAGAATTCAAGTACAAAATATCAGTCTTGTACAAAAGCCTTCAAAATGCATGGTTTAAAATCATAATCCCCATAGAACGGAAGCTATGCAGAGCCAAGCTATACTTTAAGCGCTTCAAGAAAAGAGAAATCCGGATCAAGCTAAAGTATTCCCTCCTTGGATAACCTAAGGGGGAAACGGAAGAAAGGAGGCGAAACAACAAGGTTCAGACAAAAAGTCTGGCAAGTCCAGTGACTTTCAGCATATGAACAGATAATAATAATATGATATGAACATAAAACTGGATGTGGGATAACTGTAACAGGTGTAGCAGATATAACAGAAGAACAGAATGACATAAACTATTGCTTCACACTTCTCTGCACTAATACAAGTATAACAGAATTAGGTGTCACCCTAATGCCTAAACTGAAGCAGGAACGGGTACAGAATAATTTAACAGAAACAGAATGCTAATAATGGGCCTTTACTACCCGATCAGAAACAGACAGAAGCAGAAACAGATTAATCCCTACGGAAACAGAATGTAGAATTAGGTGTACACTAGTAATGGGCCTTTACCACCCGAACAGACGGTACCACACAGAAACAGACAGGTGTTACCACCCAACAGAAAAAGACGGTACCAACAGAAACAGACAGAACTAAGTGTACCCTAAAACCCTACCCCAAGCGATCGGCTCCCTAATACATAAATATCCTGTGTCGGCCCCACAGTAAGGTGTATCACTCCCTAAAGTGACAACCAATTGGCACAGACCTATTTACAGATGTCACGGCGTCTTACATCCTCAGAGGCAGACCGGGACCCATGCACGCACATGACCCGGTTGGAACGCACCATCAACACCCCTCGCCATTATCAGAATGAACCACTTATAATTAGTTCAGTAAGCGTGCCCGGACCCTACCTACTGTTGGGTCAAAGTTTTGATACCAGAAAGGGTTACTGACTAATATGGGTCCCAAACAACAGATGACACAAGTAATTCCCCTCCTAACCTTGTGTCCCCAGACTAACAGATCTCAGATTAACTTGTTTACATGTTCGGACATACAGAATTCAGATTTACTAGTTCACAGATTAAGTTAACAAGTTTTCAGACTAACAGATCAGATGTACAGATTTTTCAGATTTGTCTAACTTTGTATTGGGCCTACAGATTCATGGACGGGTTTACTACACCTAATCCAGTTGGTTTAACCCTATTTCCCCCAATACGTTTTAGACGTCATTCTTATCTTAGATTTGCATTAATTAATTATTAATGCCCAGACCTCTCACATTAGGTCGCTAGCTTGTGGCCACTGGATGAGCCAGGCGGTTCCGGGCAGACTTCTGCCACAAGCCAGACCTAACCTCGTGTCTTAAGCAGGTTATGACTAACTTCTCACATTTGAACCTATTGTTTGCGGCCACTGGATGTGCCGGGCGGTTCCGGGCAGAATTACGCCGCAAACTCATTCTAACCTCGAGTTAGTCACGTTTATCTTTACGGCCAATTAATTAATAATTTACCGTTTATGCGCACGCCCAATATATATGCCAAATCAGATTATATCAATAACAGGATGATTATATCAACACAGCAGATAACAGATTTTAGCAGATAACAGATCTTCCAGATTATATGACTTAACAGATTTAGCAACTTAGCAGATTTTGGCATATAACAGGTTAGGCATTTAAACAAATAAATTTAACAGATTTAGGCATTTCAACAGACAAATTTAACAGATTAGGCACTTCAATCTAATTAGCAGTCTAGGCAATATAGCAAAACTAGCAGTTTAGGCAACTTGGCAAATTAGCAGATTTAGCAAATTTAATATTTCTAAAGGTTCTATTTACATGCCTTGCCTAATCATAAATTAGGCCTAAATTCATATGCCTACATAATTGTCATGATTCACAATATGAACATATACTCCATGTTTGCATAAATTTACATAGAGCAGAATATGGACATAATTTACCATATAACATATGTTCCAAAAATTTTTTTTTGTTAAACTAGCATTTTACAGCAGATTCACATATAAATTATACCAAATATAATCGTTAATTACAATGCATGCCATATATCCAAAAATCCCTATTTAGGTGTAATCGCAGTAATAGATATCCTAATTAATGTAAATCTTTACACCTAAGTTTCCATATCTTCTTCTTTTTAAGTCATGAATCATTATGCAAACTATACCCAACAATCTAAATCTTTAAATCATATCTTCTAAAAAATCAGATCTTGACTTTTATATGCATTTTGTCCAAAGTCTCAAATCAAATGTAATCTTACAATGGTTCCTCTCTTCTTTTATCACAGAATATGCATAGGTCTAAAACTAGTTTACAACATATGCTTATTTTTCTAATTAATTACAGATCCAAATAACATATGTTCATTTCTCTAATTAGTTACAAATCTAGATTACAACGTACACTATGCATACAACATATATAAATTACATGTTGACAGTCAAATTCATGCATCCAATCCCAAGTCATATGTCAATATATTTTATGCCTCAGATCTAAAGTCATACGTTCAATTCAGTCTTGTCAAATTTCGCATCATTCATTATTTGTCCCAAAATTTGCGTTCATACGTTAATCTCTTATGAGATTAGGCACAGGCTCGTGGTAGCCTGGCTATAGAAACAGAAAGGGATACAGAACAGTCACAGAAAAACAGATCTGACAGATATACAATCTCAGATTTAGATTTAAAAGCATATCAGAATTATAATTAATGTTTATAGCAGAAAATAACTATACTTGCCTTGATTGGATTAAAGAAAGAACTTTAGTTGTTACAGAATTGTTGCAGAAGCTTTTATCTCAAATTTGAATTGAATTGCTTAGGTTGATGTTGATTAGCTTCTAGTTTTGATTCCAGCAGAGTAGCGACGCCATTTTTATTTTTACTAGAACAGAGGCAGAGAAGAAGCAGAGTAGAATTGTGTGTAGAGGAGGCTAGGTCTTAGGATGTATTTATAGGTGTGTTTAGTTGTTTTAGGCCTTTAGATAAACCCTAAAACAGATCAGAACCGTCAGAATTCGTCACAGGCTCACCAAAACAGCCCAAAAACCCATCCAGATGCACCCAGGCCGACCTGGCTCGACCAGGGAGGTCGACCCCCAGGTCGACCCTGGGGTCGACACCCATGTCGACCTGGTCCCCTCCAGGTCGACCCCCAGGTCGACCTGGTCTGGGCGGGAATTTTCCCGCCTGGCTCGTTTTCTGCATTTTTGAAATCTGTTTCGTTTTTCTGATTTTTCGTGAAACTTCTGAAGGCCATATCTCGGTCATACTGACTCCGATTTACGAAATTTCGGACTCTATTTCGCGTATTTTTCCGAGACGAACGCAACCGCGAAACCCGTTTCCCTTAATTCTCACATCTGTAATTAGTTATTCTTTAATTTGTGGCTATTAATATTAACAGAATTACGGGGTGTTACATCTGCCAATACCGAAAACCACTTTAACAACTGTGTACGCGGTGGAGTTCCAGAATGAAGTAGGCTGATTTAGAGGCGATTACTGGATTTGAAGAAAGAGAACGATGATGGATGTCCTTGACCTTCGGGTCATAACTAAAATGACTAAAACAGGGCTATACCAGACTAAGTGGGGTAAGCTACCCCCATCGGCAACACTTCTTCCTTTATTACTATAGTCCCTCTATTTGATTGATTTGATTTGATGCGCGCTCGTGATTTGGGAGTGTTGTTCGAGGTTGGCAGTAGTCGCGGCTATGCATTTCCACCGGTCCGGGCGTTCAACTAGTATATTGCTACTCTAGGCATTCCTTGTGTGCCTTGTCATATTATCCTGATCCAGCCCCCTACGATTTTGATTTACCGTTGTCGTATAGCGGCGCATCCCTATCCACCGACCGTTACTGGTGTTTTATATGCAATGTTTACAACAACGTATAAACGGTGTAAGGGAAAAAATGTAATCCCGCTTAAGCTGTTTTAATATGTTATATTTAACCATAGACACTATTATAATAGCGTATTATATTATATAGTATCTAGTTTAACTGATCCTTAGGAGATGGAAATTCCCGTAACGTCTCTTAAGTTATTGCACTCATATTATCGCATGAATTTGACTAAACTAATATAAGAATATTTTAGTTCTGATCTGAGTATTTTTGTATTTTCATTTGTGCTCGGGTCAGCCTGACTTTTTAGTTAACGAAGACACGGTTATGAAGATGAAGATGGAGCCTGACCGACGTATTCATTTATATTATTCCGCTGCATATATTGGTAAGTTGTATGTTAATTAACTCTGATAATCGTTGTAAATGTACAATCAAATGTATTTTTTAACAGCTTCATAAATTGTTATTTATTATTATATTTTGTCCTTCCGCTGTGAGATTATGTGATTGTTTTTATTCTTTTCTTATTTTTATCCCAATAACTATATGTAATTTTGATTTGTTTAAGTCGATATTTGAGAATCATTGTCGATTTGAATGGTCAAAAATCCGGGTTGTTACATATAAAATATCATATGGAATTGAAACATGTATATTTTTGTTGGGCACTCAAATTATAATCTTCATTCTTCTCATTCCATACCTGTTTAACATGCATATGCCAATTCCCAGTTTATTTCAATCAATTTAATCCTTTTCAACTCGGGTTCCTAATTAATTCGCTAATTATCTCTTTTGCCTAATACACTTTCGATTTGAACATATCATAATCAAATATAATTTAATTCTCTTATACACATGTTGAATTCCATTTCGAACTCGAGTTTCATACTTGATTTCAAACTTGAATTCATAAATCGAATTTACTTAACAAAGGTTAAGTTCAAGTTGAAATCCCATTAACTAATTTCTTTTCAAATTAGCGAATAATATACCACAATCCAAAATTCTGGTCTTTTATATCAAAAATCACTTCATTTACTCTAATTGAGTTTATATTTATTTTATAACTCAACTCCGGGTATTTCTAAAAAGATTCGGATTTTATTCACTCAAAATCCTTTTAATTTATTAAATAAACTGTTAAGGTTTAAAAACGATTATGGCGCTTTTTTCTGAAAATTTGATTTTGACATAACTCAAAATTGATAAGACGGAATCAAGATTTTTCTCTTCTATTAGAAAACTATTAATCCATAGGTCCGAGCACTTCTTATTTCATCGAATTCCGACTTATACTGAGTTCTATAAACTCAATTGAAGTTTGAATTATCAAATTACGAACTACTGCGCTGCAGCGAGTTCGTTTTAATTAAATTAAATATAAATGTTTAAACTTTGTTTATAAAATACATTTCAACTCCATTTTCAATATGTTAAAATAATGCAAGCCCATTATCCAAATCTAACTTAACAATTCAGGTTATTCAAGCTTGCCGATTATTTCGTTTCACATTCATAACTCAGTTATGAATTTATTCGAAACTCAAATTTCTATATTCAAGTCCAATTCACATGAAATTATAAAATATCGATACCATCAAATTCCAATTATAAATTCATTTTATACACATAATTAAGTAATTAACATCCTTTACCATTACAAACTAATATTATCCCTCGAAAATATTGAAGTCGTTCAAGTTGGGGTATTTTATTTACCTCTCAGACCTTGACCGACAACGCACTTATCTTGAGATAGATAAATGCTTGCAATACAAAACTCGATTAAAATATCACCATCTAGTCCATTAAAAAATATGGTTTATAAGCCATATTTACTTTGGAAAAGTCTATTTCCAAATTACCTGATGGAAATTACTTCATCACGTTGTTTTAAAAATCAACTTCCTCATAAAGGAAACTTCCATTTTAATAATCTAACTAAAATCAGTTTTCCATTTGGAATATTTTATTTAATAACACACATATATATATATATATATTAACATGGCATCAATTTTCATATTTAAATTTTAGTTTCTATCCAATAAAATCTCAATATCTTATCTGCAAATAATTTGGTTCATTTTATAAATTTGACGTGGTCAAATCCTAATCATAAATCAATATGGATTTATTTCAATTCATTTTATATTCCGAACATCGGAATAAATTCCATCGTTTCCTTTCCCTGAAACGATTTCAAATTATTAATCCCTTTTAAATTCATACTTGAATTTAAATAAATTATCTGACGTAAATTCTTCTCTTTTATTTATAAACATCGTTTATAAAATTCAATTCCTGTTTTAAATATTTAAAACAAGTTTCTATTTCAAATTCCATTTCTATTTTCGGAAAATATATTTCCCTTTTTAAATTAACACTTGTGTTTTCCATTTCTAAATTATCCAATGATAATTTTTCTATTCAAACTTAAATATCACTTATAATTTTGACTACTCATTTTATTATTAAAAACAAGTTAATATTTTCTAAACCACTTGAAATTCAATTTCTAATCCTAAAAATAAACTTCCCTTTTCAAAATCCAAAAATCCCTTTTTATGATATTTTTAAATATCAATATCTAGGGCCAGTGATATTGAAACATCCACAAACACCCAATTATCACTCATAGGTTTTTTAAACACATCATATATGAAATATATATGGAAACAAAGAATTATAAATCTTGAGGAATCCAGTTGAATTCCTCCAACCTGTTTTCCTGTATCCACAGATGTCAGACAACATAAATAATACCAATTCTACTTCAAGGTAGGATATCGCATTATAAAGGTCATCCACTCATATATGTGGGGCGATAGGGTCATTCGCTAATGATATCGCGGGCATCCGCTAATGGTACTGCGGGAAATATCATACATACGTACACACACACACATATATATATATATATATATATATATATAATAGCCACAACCACCAAGTCTAAAGAACTAATATATATAATCACCACAATTTTTCAATAAATTGAAATGTAACTAATTAGCCAACCAACAACATATAAATGTTTGTATTAAATAAAAATTTGATTATAATAAATTATAATCGAACAAAGGAGTGAGTTTACTCACTATGATTTTCATTTCCTGATTATCCAATTCAATTTCTGATTGTTGCGTCTACGAATCAGCTCAAATAAATCTATCACTTACGATTATTTATTTTTACTTAAAGATTAAATTCTATTTACTACTAAAATGAATAAATAAATTATTCTATGAATTTTTAAAATTACAAAATAACGTATACCTTGTCGTTATGCATCTCGACCAATTCTCGAAGTTACCTCAACGAATATTGGTCCATTTCCACTGAAATTAGCTCCAAAAACTACGGCTATCCATTATGGCATTTCATCGAACATCTACCAGTCACTGCCATTATAATGCCTTACAACTCGCAGTCCATATAGTATTTCGTTTATCTTCTCACATATGAAAAACAGTCAGTTTCCGATGCATTTTTTTCTTCATTCGAACTTCAGCTCTCCATCCTCAAGACACGGAATAGATCAAACTACAAATCCCCATTTAATAAATACACGTCGAACTCCAGGCATCGTTCTCCACCCCATCATACCTTCCCAGTCCATGGATCCTTACTTGAACCAACATCGGCTTCCAAAAAATACCATTGACTTTCACCCTATCGCGCACTACAACATTGAACTCGATGCCTCATTGTTCGAATCGTGGACCCCAAATTACCATCGCACTCAAGTTCGAACCCTCGCGACTGTTAAAAGCTCGAAATCCCCCAAAACCCATAACCCTAAATGATCGTTGAACTATCAAACGTCCCCAAGTACACCGCGTCGCATACCTTCCAGGTCACAACATCTTTGAGCACCACTCCTTATCGGGAGCGTCGCTTAGTAAAGGTCGAGTCTCAGGGTATTGGGAGGTTGTATCTTGGGGTCTCGATAGTGATTAGCGATCAGTAGAGTGAATGTCGATATCAATGAAAGAAGAGGGCAGAAAGAACCAAGGCCGCCATTTCTTTTTGAAGCTTTCAGGTTTGGATTTTGCTAAGGAAATGGATAGGGGAGGGTCACGATATGTACAAGTGGTAGGGAGGCATAAAGTACATAATAATAAATTACGGTTGGCTTGATTATGGAGGAAGGGAACCATTACTTCAGCTCGAGATATTCTGCGTTGGAAGGAGAAAATTAGATCGGCTGATAGGTGTAATTTGTTTGATTTTATTTTTATTTTATCCGTTTAAATTACATTTTGCTGTTGCGAACACTTATTTGAACATAACAATCGATGTTTCCAAGCTTATACGATATTATGAACTCAATGAGACCGGTTCTAGAATTTAATTCGACTCTATTTGGAAAAATAACAAATTAAATTAATGATTTAAATTAAATACACTATAAAATATAAATAAATTTCAAACAATTAAATTTATCGATAATAAATTATTATTATCACTTTAATTCAATATAGAATTTATATTAATCGACTAAATTGTTTAGATTTAGTTTTAAATTCTGAATTCAATCAATGATTTGTTTTCGTATATGATTATTCAATATATTCGATATTAAATCATATATTGATTATTAAATTGATAAATACAATAAAAAATCCATTTATTATTCCAAATCAATATTTAAAATAAATCTAAATACTCATGGTGTTGTGTGACGAAATAAACCATGATTGAATTCAAACTAGATAACTTTGATTTGTCCAAGATATTATGTTAACGGAACCTCAAGAAATGAGCTATTCATCGTAATTAAAGGCATTTGAAATATAGAATCCAAATTATGCAAGGAAATTGGATTTTTGAAATTATAATTTTGAGGATTGTTTCCTAAGATTTAAAGTCAATTTCTAATGTTTTGGAATGAATATTTGAAATAATACTAGTTTGAAACTTGTACATGCCATGATTGACATAGAAATGTGTTTATTTTATGCTCTTATTTCTTATCTTTTGTATATAAATAAATATTACTTGGGTATTGTTTTGTTACTTTTACAGATATTCCAACCCAGCCCGCATGCAACCAGAAAAATAGAGAAATGGAGATCAAATTGGTATATATTTACATTTTGAAGAATTGTAGATGAAGATCTCACATCTAGTTGCTGTTGGACAAGAAAATGATTGGTAGAAAGACCAAGAATTTCTCAAATCAAGGGAAGCTTGTCAAAGAACCAAGAGGAAAAGAAGAAAGGCCAAAAATTTAATAGATTTAACTAAGGCCCATTTGAAACTCTCATTGTAAACTCTTTTGTGAATACCCTAAGGCCCATCTATCATTGTATTAGGGTTAGGGTTAGGGTTTGGCTATCTATCCTATAAATACTCTTGTAATGTCATTGTAGCCACCATCCTATTCTGTATTCTCTTCTCCATTAATAAAAGTTCTTCCTTTTTACTATTTCTGCATTTTTCTTTCTTAGCAATAGGTGTTGTCTTCACAATTAGTTTTGGAAGAGCACCAATTGTATTTTACATTTGTTTCATTAGTGATTAGTCGTTTGATTAGTTTCAACGACAATCCTAATTTTATTTTTTTGTTGTTCTTCTTATTCTGCAGTTTTATTTTCTGCATTGCTCTTGTTTTGCAATTTACTTTCTTTAGTGATTAATCGTTGATTAGATTCAACGATAATCCTAAGTTCGCAATTTCAATTTGTTTTTGTTTCAACAAAATCTCCAAGCTTCGTCTAACTTGCCTAAGAGATTAGATAAATAATTTGATTTTAATTACACCTCCCTATGTTCGACCTATATGCTACACACCTATGCGCTTGCAGAATTTAATTTAAAATTCGCGCTTTTCTGATTCATTAGACTAGCGTCGATCATAGCATAATGGAAGCATGATGGTAATTTTGAATAGAAATATTTCAAGGGAATTTTGAGAATATAGGAAAATGTAACCTTTTCAAACATGGCTTGATACTGAAATAGGAATGAATAAAAATCCTACTTTGTCATGTAAAGGATTTGAATTGAGATATGTTTTGAACTAATGTTTGAAAGGAAATATATTCGACTATATGAATTGTAAATGGTTTCTAAGATAATGGATTGAAGCTCTTAAATTATTTATATTATGAGAATATGAAATTTATCTGGAAATCCTAGAAGTGTTTTGAAACAATTCGAAATAGAATTTGATCTAAAGAAAGATTGATATGACTTGTATAGATTATAAACGATTTTCTGAAGCATAAAAAATATTTTGATAAGCTTACTTGATTAAAGATGAAAAGAAAATCGTATTGATCAAATTTGATACCATTTGTTGAAAGGAAAATTTAAGGCGACATGAATCTCTTAGAAATATCAACTTATGTAAAATTGTTGGAAATCTTATTTCAAGGATGTTTCAAAATGATTCGAAATTATTTTCATGAAAGCTTAATATGATTTTAAAAGCCTATGGTTTGGATATTTGCAAAGTTTGAATTTGTACGATACTTGATTTAAGTAAAATTGTATTGTAAATTGATTTTTTTATTTTCCAATTATTTGGAATGTGGAAAATGGTTTGTAAAGTGTTTTATAAACAAAGAATATTCGATGACCTGAAATCTCGATATTTTGAAGTGTTTGAAAAACGATAATAATCCGATTTGAAAGTATTTATAAATTATTGTTGTTACAGAATAATTTGTAACTTCGGGATATGAAATGAAATGATTTTTTTTCCTGAGATTCGAGTGACCCGTGACTAGAAAAAGGTATATACGGTGTCCGGTTCTGGATGAAAACCGGGATATATACTTCGCGCTCTGTATTCGGTGTCCGTGTCTGAATGTTAGCTTGGAGACACTTAGCTTGTGTTTAAGAATAAGGTATATATGATATCCGATGTCTGAATGAAACCCGGGATATATACTTTGCGCTATGTATTCGGTGTTCGAGTCTGGATGTTAGCCGGGAGATAATTAGTGTTATATCGATACATGCATAGGCCGTGCCTAGTGGCCTTGTCGCTTTGAGAAACCTCTCGACTTGGGACATAAATGTTGTATGTCGTTTATCGTGAAATATTTGAAATGATTTTGGTTTTAAAAATCCCGAAGTGAGTACAATTTGATATAAATGAAATATATAGTATTTCAATGATTTTAAGACAAAATTGGGATTTTAAGTCGAAGAAATTATTTCATCCTTTAACTTTAAGTTTTATTAAGAAATAATTTTTATAAATTAAGTTTTATGGAATTTTGAAATTTAAAAGCCTGTTTTTATTTTGTTTAAACAAAATTTTGTATTAGTATGTATTTTATTGTATACATAGACATATTTTTAACCTCTCCTTTTTTAGGATGAAAAATTCTGAGTAGGGGAGATTGTAACTTCCCATAAATTTCGACCATTTAAGTTTTTGAATTTAATTTAATTATTGAGTGTAAAAATGGTTTTTAAATAAAGTTTTGTTGTTATTAATGAAATTTATTAATTTCTGCAGAATTTTTGATTTAAAATAATGTGTAGATTTTTGATGAAATAAATTCTAATAATATATATATATATATATATATATATCTTTGGCCATTGTCTTTAATTATTTTCTTGACTATTCAAAATGTAATGTGTAGAAATTTGAAACGGGGATTACATGTTCAAACCTTCATTAATTTATTTTGAAATGTGAATAGCTGCATTTATTTTAGTGTCCTCCTCTCTTCGTTGTTTCATTAATATTGCACCATTCATCTCCTTCCAAATTGACACATTCTTCTTATTTATCCTTTGATAAATATTGCATTGTATTTCCTTCTTCTCCTCTTCCCTTTTCACTTCCGTCTCATGCAATTTTTCCTCAATTTTAAAATAACGTTCTCCCGATTAATTATTTTCAAAGAAAAATAAATTATGCATAATTTATTTGTCCATTCACGTTTAATGCAAGTTATTTTCTTTCATAAACCATGCATTCATCTCTTTCCTTCATTCAATTAATTTATTATCCTTTATTCTTTTAATTTCTTTCCTTCAATCTATTTTTCACATCATGTTTCGTTTACATGATATCATTCCTTATATTTACATCCCCTTATTTCTCTTTACCCTTTTGTTTTCCAACATTATTATTTTCTTTAAGAATAAATCACCTCTATGTATATATATTTCTCTTCTATTTATACTTTCCTGCCAACTGAATAGGTTCCTTAAATTATGATATTCAATATTATGTGTTTTGAAATTTAAAAAGTTGCACAACTTAACAATTAGAGAAAATAAATCAAGTATTCATTTTATTCTTTTTCTCTTTGTTGCTTACTTTGAATGTTGAATGAGAAATAAGTATTTCCTTTTCAGCCTTAGTCAGCCACATTTAATTTGTTTGTAACTTGCATAATACAAAGAGGCATATCGAGAAAATAACTTATGCATTTATTCTCTCCTCTCTCTACTCTTCTATTTATCATTCAAATTCATTTAGAAATGAAACTATGCCCTTTATTCCTCCTTTTCTTCTCTCTTATCTTTTTATCTACAATCTTCATATCTCAAAAATAAATAAAAGAGTGTAGTGTAACAACCCAGAAAATTGGAACCAATTTAAAATTTTTATTTTGGCAATTTTAATGAATTTTGAATATTTAAAATGAAATATTTTAAATAATAACGACTAGAAATTTATTTTGAATAGAATTAAAACGTATATATTCATTTAAATCGAAGTTAGAATATAAATATTTATTTTAATTATAAAAGAAATTGAAAATGGGTCGGTAGATTGAAAATTCGATTTCAAATTTCAATTGAATCTACAGGATTCAAAATAAACCGGATTTTAGTGAAACCAAAAATATTTGAATCTGTTTGAAAATATCTTTCCTAGGATGTGAAAAATCCAAATTTCATAGCGGGAATAAAAAGTTATGTCCAGTTGAAAAATCAGAATAGTCGCTATGGAATTTATATAAAATATAGCCCTTAAAAATAGCGATTTTGCAAACGACCTCCGTTTTCAACGAGACCACTTTTGTTGGATCCAGAATGTCAAATAATGGCTAGATTATAATTTTCATAATTTTTGGGATCAATATGTAAGCGTGGTAAATTTAAACGTGTTTGGTCAATTTAGTTTGAATTTAATCGATTGGAAAATGACCGTTTTTCAAACGGTCTCTAAATTCGACGAAATTATTTTTGTTAGGACCGTATCGTGTAAACATAGCCAGATTTATTTTTCTGGAATTTTTGGAATCAGTATATGGCCCCGGTAAATTAAAATGTACATTTAAATTCAATATATCCTGATTTATATTTTAAATTTGATAAAAACTTATCAAAACAGCAGAATTGGCGAACGAAACATATCCCATTGTGTCCGGAATGGGGTTATTTAGTTAGGGGCGACAGTCGTTGGAGTTCGTTTGGGGTTCAGACCGATTAATTCCTAAATAAAGTAAAATGGAATAAAATATTAATAAAAATAATTGTTATAAAATGGGCTCTACCACTAAACCCTAACCCTATTACTTCAGCCGCCGTCAACCCATTTGAACGAACGATGTGCTCCGGAATTCGATCCCAATTCGCTCCACCCATAGGCGATTTTTGGGCAAACATTCAAAGCGAAAACTAAAGTACTCTCCTCACTCTTTCCAACCCTACCCGTATAATGAAGTATGGTTGAGGATAGAGCTCGAATTTCGAGCAGAAAGTCAGCGGCTTTGGGGACGATTTCGCGGTCAAAGGGGGCGCGAGTGGCTAGGTGTTCAGGGGGTAGGGTGGCGTCGGTGGCGGCTTCATCGTGATGGGGCTTGATCGGGTCTTGGGCCATGGAGGAGGCGGCGCGCAGGGGGTTTGGGAACCGACGGTTTGGGTGATAACTTCTCAACGATGAAGGAGATGAGTAATTTAAAAATAATTAATTTATTTTATCAATTATGTAATCAAAGTTCTAAAGGCTATAACTTTTCAAATTTTGTCAGAATCTTGCAAATCCAGATGCGTTGGATTTGCAGCGACGAGATCTTCACAATGAAACAGACTGGAATGGAAATGGAGCACCTTAGAATATCGGGGAAATTTGAACGCGAACAGAAATTCAATAATTAAAACCGGTCAAAGTGAGAACTTCTCTCTAAAATTATTTTTGTACAGTTATTTATTTTATAACTGCATATATGAACTACTCCCCATCGTCCACAGACCATGAACGACTTGTTTGATTGTATTATGTTGTGGAAATGGACTGTATTGTGATTGTTGATTGTATTGTATGAATAAAATATTTAAATAATAAAAATATCATTTTTATTGTATATATAAGCTGTGTAAAATATTCATGTGATGAATAAAATATTTGAATAATAAAAATATCATTTTGATTGTATATATAAGCTGTATAAAATATTCATGTGATGAATAAAATATTTGAATAATAAAAATATCAATTTTATTGTATATATGTGTTGAAATAAATATTCATTTACAAATCAGACGATTTGTTTATGTACACCCGTTTGACTGATATTGATTGGGACGATAAATTTTACACATCGCCCAACTGCACAAATAATGTTCAGTATGTGTTGTTTGAAAACCCCACACGGGTATTGGGATGATATTTGACATACACTAATCCCAATATTTAGTTTTATGCCAATTGATGGATTGACAGGCTGTGATGAACGTTAATTATTTATTTTTAACGCTTATACAGTTGTAAATTGCACTCTTGATGATGGGTGACTGTGTTTGATTATTGTTTTGTACATGTGTGTATGAAATCCATATAAATGAAATTATATGGTAACTGACCGTGCCTGATTCCAATTCGGAAAGAATTTATATTTTAAAATAACGAATATTTTAAAATGATGAATAGTGAATATTTTAAAATAAATAAAATTTTAAAATAATATTCAATAATGGATCAAAATATGATTTTGATGTCTGATTTGGGATGGACACGAAAATATTTAAATATATAAAGCCGTGTTGATTAGATTAACGCCATTTTGACGTGAACGATATTTATATCGATTTTATTCATTTTCATAATGAATATCGAAGAGGAAGTGATTTCAAAATCTAATGTTTCGAAAATATTATCATTTATATATTAATGATATGGAATATTCAATTTTGATTTAAAATTGAATATAAAGTTTAAATCGTTTTAAAACGAATTTAAAACGATTTATAAAATACGTTTTAAATGGAAATCAAAGAAATATATATAATATATATACGTATATATATATATTTATTTAATGGCCTGAATGGAATGCGTCGCGCCGTGGCAGTTCGCGAATTTCGACCATTGACTTCGAATTGACATTACGGGAGATCCGACCGTCGGATTCTCCTAAAACTGGAATCATTGGGTTCGTATCGAAAAAAGCTTTCCAACGAATATAAGAGATTTGAAATCTAACGGTTGGATTTGGAATTATGTCTAAATCAAATTTGGAAAAGGTCGTTGTAAGTACAATTCGATGACCGTTTTTGGAAATCGACTGTACGGGCCTTGATAAAATTATTAAAAATATTAATAATTTGTGTACAATAATAATAAATGATTTGGAAAGAGTTGGATGAAAAATTCCATATTTGAAAAGATAAAAATATTTTTTTATTGAAATGAACTAGTTATGAACTAGAATTATAAATCCAATATTTTTAAATAAATAAATTGGATTTGAAATGGTTTTAAAAATAACCAAAATTTCCAATATATGAATTGGAATGGATTTGAATTGAAATTATCATCGGAATATTTCGATATTGGATTCCATAATTATACGAATATTGTGGAGGAATTTGGAAGATATATATATCGTTATTCCCAATACGATATTTGTTGATTTCAGAATTTGATATTGAATATAAGCCGATATAATTTCTATTAAGAGGTTTGTATTTAATATTGAATTGGATTTTGGGTTTGTCATGAATGGTGTCTTAAATAACACTGTTCTTAAACCCCGTGTGAAAAGAATAAATCTTTTAATTAAGATTATTAGAGTTTCCAGTTAATTAACATTTAATTGGGATAAAATGGGATGTGAATTGGGTTTATTGTGAACTGTGTTTTTAACGACATTCGTTCTTTAACCCGATTTACAGTTAAATGTGATTTGGAATTTATAAATCTTTTTATTAGAATTTAATGGAAACTTTCCAAAGTAAAGTTTTCAAATTTAATATATTAAATTGGAATTGAATGGAATTCGATTTGATAATAATCGGAATGAGCTTCTGTGGAGGAAGACTATTAATATATATATATGGAATTTAAAAGGCTTTGTCGTTATTCCATTTATATTATTAGTCGGATACGGAAATTGATATGGATTATATATTGATCTGTTTTTCTGTGAAGATTCCATAGTTAATGGAATATGTTTTTGGGTTTATCGTGAACTGTGTTTTAAATTACCTTAGTTCTTTAACCCAGTTAAAGACAGGATTATATGTCTAACATTGTATTTCGAACTGTATGGTTGATCTTTGCTAAATATATATCTGTTTGGTGGCGGAGAATTTATTCTCATGCTTAACACCCTTCTCTAAGACGTACGAGCTTAGAGGTCATGTAGAGGCAGAAATCAATAGTACGGTGTAGATTGTCGATGCGGCATGTTAGATTTTCCAAAGTTAAATAATCATTAATATTGATTTTTGGGAAGATTAAAACCAACTGGAGTTTTAATGAATCTTTAACTAGATTGAAATGAAAATGTGATAATTTTAATTATCAAATTCGGAAAATGATCGAGAATGGGGTAGCACCAGTTTTGCTCCAAGTGATAGTTAAATCTTTAATTAGATTTGAACGGGAAATGGTAATTAATTTTATCGATAACACCGTGTTGTTAGTTATGGGGTAATACCAATTTTGCTCCATGGGATGAATAGGTTGAGATTGGGAAATTAAATAAATGATTACTTCGGTAAGGTGCGTTAGTCCCGACTTGTTTGGAAAACCTTAATTTGGTTTAGAATGGATATCCAAAAGAAGATTAAATATTAAATTTAAAAGAATTTATCTTTGATAAAATTAATGAGAACATATCCCTAAAGATGTGAATATTTGAATAAAAGAATATTCTGAATTGGAATGAGACGTATGTTGTGTTTTTATAGCACTTTTTTATTATATACGCGAGTTATTCACAAAAACCGGGTTTATCCCATTCTGAATAACCGATTCGACGATGAAGACGGTGATTGAAGACCGGAGGTCTTCACATCGTGTAACGACCCGGAAAATCCGAGCCAATTTAAAAAATTTATTTTGGCAATTTTAATGAATTTTGAATATTTAAAATGGATTATTTTAAATAATATCGATGAGAAATTTATTTTTAATAGAATTCGAACGAATATATTTATATAGATCGTCTTAGAATATAAATATTTTAAATAATAAAAGGAATTGAAAATGGCGTGGCAGTTCGATAATTCGATTTCAAACTTCAAATGAATGCACAGGATTCAAAATAAACTGGATTTTAGCGAAACCAAAAATATTAGAATCTATTTGAGAATATCTTTCCAACAAATCCGAAAAATCAAAATTTCATAGCGGGAATCAAAAGTTATGTCCAAATGAATTTTCAGAATAGTCGCTATGGAATTCTGGCCCTTAAAAATGGAAATTTTGCAAACGACCTCGGATTTCGACGAAACCACTTTTGTTGGATCCGTGATGTCAGGTTATTGCTGGATTCCAATTTTCGTAATTTTCCGAATCAATATGTGAGCGTGGCGAAGTTAAACGTGTTTTGACAGTTTCAGTCAATAAGTGTTGATCTGAAAATGGCCATTTTTCAAATGGTCTCAGAATTCGACGAAATTAGTTTTATTAGGACCGTATCGTCGATACGAAGCTAGAAATAATTTTTCTGGAATCTTTCGAGTTAGTATGTGGCCCCGGTAAATTGAAATGTATGTTTAAATTAAATATACACTGATTTATATTTTAATGTGGATAAAAACTAATCGTGACAGCCGAATCGGGGTACGAAACATATCCCATTATGTTCGGAATGGGGGTATTACGCTATGGGCGACATTCGTTGGGCCTCGTTTGGTGTTCGAATTAAAAGTCAACCTTTATGGATTTAAAAATTTAAAATTAAATAATATAAATATTAATAAACCCCCTATATCCTTCCTCCTTCTCCCCCCCCCCCCCCGTTAGTTCAGATCTCGAATAGAAAAAAAAAGGGAAAACCGACTTCGTGACAGCCGGCCTCCACATCGCCTGACGCCGGAGCTTCGCAACCCACCGCCGACCTCTGGCTCTTCCTTTACTGCACCTCCTCCCGTCCATCTCCCTCTCGCCTCGTCGAAGCACCCAACCCTCAAACCGCGTTTTCCCCAAGCCCTGAAACCCTGAGCAGCCGCCGCCTCCACCCCCTGACCGACGCGCAGACGCCTCGCCCCGCCTGAAGGACGCCAACACCAGCAGAAGAAACCCCCATCCTTAATTTGAAAATGTAAGTTTTAATTTTTTCCAGTAGTTATTTATTTTCTTCTATGAAAAGATTAGAGTTTTAACGCTACCAAGATTAGAGTTTTAACGCTATGAAAGTTTAGATTTTTAATTTAGACAAGTTTAGATTTTTAACCCGGTGGAGTTTTGATTTTTATTCTACTTAGAGATCATATTTTTATTTACTTAAAGTTTATATTTTTAATTAGGGTAAAGATTACATTTTCATGAAGTGGAAGATTACATTTTTATGAAGTGAAAGATTACATTTTTTTTTGAAATTAAATTAGATTTTTATGCAAAGAAAGATTAGATTTTTATTTCTCAGAAGACGAGATTTTTTACATAGCAAAGTTGAGATTTTTATTTATAAAAAGCTTTGATTTTTATTTTATATATAGTTATGATTTCGATTTGAATAAAAATATAATCTTTATATAATAGAAGATATAAAAATATTATTTTTATATAGTAGAGTATTAAAAATAGGATTTTTATATAATAGAGAAAATAAAAATATAATTTTTATATTATAGAAAGGTTAAAAATATATTTTTTATATAATAGGCAGGATAAAAAATATGATTTTTATTAAGTAGAGATATTGAGAATATGGTTTTTATCAAATTAGAAATATAAAAATATATTTTTTATATAGCTATGATAATAAAAATTCAATCATTATATAAGGAGTAGAAATATAAAAATATAATTTTTATATAGAAAGAAGCGTTGTAAATATATGAAGTGAAATAAAAATCTGAACTTTATTTTATCGTGAAGTAGAAAGGATATATAAATGTGATTTTTATATATGTAGTGAATATGGGCAACGAAAGTGACAAAAGACGAAAAGGTGAAGATTTCCTAGATATGAAGTGTCGTGGAGTTGGGATAGCTTTGGTGAGAACTTCTCACTTTTATTTTATTTTCTAGTTAAAATATATACTAGGATGCAGACGGTGTTTAGTAGCACCCGACACCCGTCGTCCACAGACCATGGACGGCTTGTATGCTTGTTTGTTTGATTTTGATGTGTAGTTGATTGTGTGATGTGATGGGAAATGAAATAAAATATTTATATAGTTAAGAATATTTTATAGTTGAAAATAGAATTTTTAACGTGTATATAAAATGAAATAAATATTTATAAACAAATCGGACGATTTGTTTATATACACACATTTGACTAATATTGATTGGGACGATAAATTTTTGCACATCGCCCAACGGCCCAAATAAAATATGTGTTTGATTGTTTGAAAACCCCACACGGGTATTGGGATGATATATGACATACACTAGTCCCACTAATTAGCTGTATGTCGATCGCTTGATTGACAGGCTGTTATAAGCGTTAAATATTTATATTTGATGCTTATACAGTGTAGAACGCACTCTGGATGATGACTGATTATTTATCGTTGTTATTTTATACATGTGTTGAAGAAAATCCATATAATTAACATTATATGGTAACTGATTGGGCCTCATTCCAGTTTTGAAATAGAATATTTGAAATAGAATATTTGAAATAGAATATTTGAAAAAGAAATATTGGAAACAAAATATTTGAAAATAGAAATAGATGAAGTCGTGTTGATTAGATTTACGCCATTTTGATGTGAACGATATTTATATCGATTTTATTCATTTTATAATGAATATCGAAAGTGACTTCAAAATCTGATAAATTGAAATGAATTGAAATTCGAATTAAATTGAAATGAATTGAAATTCGAATTAAATTGAAATGAATTGAAATTCAAATTAAATTGAAATGAATTGAAATTTGAATTAAATTGAAATGAATTGAAATTCGAATTAAATTGAAATAAATTGAAATTCGAATTAAATTGAAATTGATTCGAAATCGATTTGAATGGGATTTAAAATGAATTTATATTGAAATTTTCAATTTTGATTTGGATTTGAGATGGAAGTTGAAATCGTTTTAAAAACAAATTTAAAACGATTTATAAAATACGTTTAAAAGGGAAATCGACGAAATATATATAATATATATATATTATATATATAGTGGCCTGAATAGAACGCGTCGCGCTGCGGTAATTCGCGAATTTCGACCATTGACTTCGAATGGATATTACGGGAGATCCAACCGTCGGATTCTCCTAAAACCGGAACTGTTGGGTTCGTATCGAAAAGAGCTTTCTAACGAATATTAGAAATTAGAAATCTAACGGTTGGATTTGGAATTATGACCAAATCAAATTTGGAAAAGGTCGTTGTAAGTGCAGTTCGACGACCGTTGATGGAAATCGACTGTACGGGCCTTGATAAAATTATTAAAAATAGTAATAATTTGTGTAAAATCATAAGAAATGATTTGGAAAGAATTGGGGTGAAAAACTCCATATTTGAAAAGATAAAAATATATTTTTATCGAAATGAACTAGTTTTGAACTAGAATTATAATTCAATTATTTTGAAAAATAAATAAATTGGATTTGAAATGGTTTTAAAATTAACCAGAAATTCCAATAGTTGAATTGGAATGGATTTGCATCGAAATTGTCTTCGGAATATTTCGGCGTTGGATTTCGTGATGCTACAGATATTGTTATGGGAATTTGAAAGATATTTATATCGTTATTTCCAATACGATATTTGTTGGTCGCAGAATTTGATATTGAATATAAGCCAATATATTTTCTATTCAGAGCCTTATATTTAATATCAAATGGGATTTTGGTTTGTCGTGAATGGTGTCTTCATTAACACTGTTCTTAAACCCAGTTGAGAAAAAGATTAAATCTTTTTATCTCGATTAATGAAGTGTACCAATTAAATAATATTTAATTGGAATTGAATTGGAATTGATTTTTGGGTTTATCATGAACGGTGTTTTAAATAACATTTGTTCTTTAACCCGACAATTAATGGAATGTGATTTTGGGTTGTCGTGAACGGTATCTTTAATAATACTGTTCTTAGACCCAATGGAGTTAAGAAAATCAGAAATTAACTAAAGATTAGTTAAGTTGAATGGTTTCTTGGGTGTTGATCTGATGTTGGTTTCGGCCTTTGGGGTTATTACTTAGGGAATTGTTCACTTGCTAATTTACGGTTAAGGGCTGATGGAATAGAATGTGATTATGGGTTTATCGTGAATTGTGTTTTAAATGACATTGGTTCTTTAACCCAGTTAAAGATTAAAACTAAGTGGAGTTTTAATGAATCTTTAATTAGATTGAAAAGTGAATTTGATAATTAAAATTATCAAATTCAAGAAATTATCGAGAATGGAGTATCACCAGTTTTGCTCTAGGCGATAGTTAAATCTTTAATTAGATTTGAACGTGAAATGGTAATTGAATTTACCGATAACACCATGGTGTTAGATATGAAGTATTACCAGTTTTACTTCATGGGATGAATAGGATGGGGTTGGGAAATTTAACAATTGATTACTTCGGTAAGGTTCGTTAATCCCGACTAGTTTGGATAAATCATAATTTGGTTTGAATTGATATTCAAAAGAAGATTAAAGAATAAATTTTAAATAATTTATCTTTGATAAAATTAATGGGAACCTTTCCTTAAGAATGTGAAATTTAGAAATTACCTGTAGGTTAGCTAAGAAGTATGGTTTTCTGGGTATTGATCTGATGTTGGTTTCGGCCTTCGGGGTTAATATTTGGGGAATTATTCTCTGGCTAATTTACGGTTAGTGACTGATGAATTGGAATGAAGCGTATGTTCTGTTTGTGTAACACTTGTTTAATATATACGCGAGTTATTCAGAAAGACCGGGTTTATCCCATTCTGAATAACTGATACGACGATAAGTCGAAGATGAAGACGGTGGTCGAAGACCGGAAGTCTTCACATCGTTTGGGTGATTACTGATGATCTTGATTGGGCTGTACACCCAAGATGAGGGAATCAGTTGGTGATCGTCCAGACGTACTTGGAGATCGACGGATTTGCGAGGAAAGTGCCTCCGGTTTCGTTAAGACCCAGAATGAACTTGTGAATGGACTGTGTGTCTGACATCGGATTTCATTCTGTGTGATTGATATCTGTTGCATAGCATGAATACCTATATGTCATGCTAAGATGCAAATGATCAAGGCTTCTGTTGAAAAGCAGAGTCTTGTGGTTGATGATCAAAGCACGGCCTTTGTGGCGTAGCTTTGTGTAACGTGAATTCTCGAGCCTCACACCCCGGTTGTGAACCAGAAACAGGAGAGGACCTCAGGGAGGGCATGTATCTCATTCTTGCTAGGGTGGTGTCAGTGACCTACCAGCCCTGACATTTATATACTTTTCACCAGTGTGGTTGTTGCTGTTGCGAGGCGCCTCGGTTAGATCGGACGATCCGGGTCTGATAGAGTCAGTGGACTCATTTACGCCCCATAGGGCGGGGAAACACATTGTTCAGGCATAATAATCCACTCCGTGCGGACCGGCCCTGATGATCCATGGGGCGTTGCGGCTATTCCTGAGACATGGGCTAGATTGTCTCGAATCGGTAGAGGACGATCCCTTGCCTCGGTTCACAAATGGAAATCCAATTTCCAAATACGTGAATTTGCGGTTTTGATTGTAGAGCCTAGTATGGCGACATGATATATGGTACCCATGCTGTCTATGATTGATATTTATGATTGAAATTGTTTTGACACTACACTTATAGTAATATCAAAATAATCTGTTTTTAAACGTATCAAGCATTCTTTGGCTATTATAAGGTAAAACCCTATCCTCCGGCTTGCGTTGCATTGTGTGATGGGACCTGGGTCTTATAATAGCTTCATTGTTCTTTATTTAGCATTGCGCTGTTGTTTTATGCTTCTTGGGAGGAAACCCGTTCCGTGTTATACGGCGTGGTCCCTTGATTTACTGAACTTTAAAATAAAGAGTAATAACTGTTTTAGTTCTCACACCAGTCACATGACTGACCTGAAGTTTATTGTTTTAACCAACGACGGATCCAACGAGTTGACCGGGTGGGCAATTGCCCATCCCAATGTTTCCTAACAAGAAAACACCTCAAAAATCATAACCAAGAACTAAAAACATCACTCGGAAAAAAGAAAAAAAAACCTAACGCGCTCCACAAATTCGATTGAGTAACGAAAATCGAAAGAAAACCTCACCTTCCCTCATCTTAGAAGTTAGAGCATCTCCGCTTCTTACTTCCTCAGCCGCCTCTTACGTCTTGCTTCCTCTTTCAGTCAGCTCTTAGGTCTATTTTGTAGAAATTTTAAGGTACTGTTTTCATATTTTATTTTGCTTGCTTGTTCGAAATTGAATCTGAAAATTGAAATTATCTTGTTTGAAGTTCATGGTGAATTTATTTTTTAGCGAATTATGTGAATTTTCCTGTGTGTCGCGGTGAATTTTGTTTGCAGCGAATTGTGTGAATTTGCCTATGTCGCAGTGTGAATTTTATCAGAAATCATCTGGAACTTTGCTTGTCTGAATTTTGATTGTGCGAATTTTATTTGTGTGATTTTTTCCTGTGTGAAATCATCTGAAATCATCGCCTATGTGAATTTTGTTTGTAGGTAAAAGTTTGTTTGTGTGGCTCTGTGAATTTTGCCAATTTACAAGACAATAAATATTATGAAAAACAATTCAAAGCATTTTGTTTGTTGGAACTGTGCATGTTTGTTTGTTTTGCTTGCTTATTTGATACCGAAATTGTTTAAAATTGAAATGGTTAGTTTCAGTGTTATATAAAACAAATACTTCATTTTTTGAAGCTATGTCGAAGAAACCATCCAAGACCTTATTTTTTATGCAAAAAAAAAAAAAAAAAAAAACTGATGTTGTCGGGATTTTATCTTCTAGTCTTCCTTTGAATTTGGGGAAAAATAGCTCATATCTTGTAGATCGCCCCACAAAAATTCAAAAAAGTGAAGATAGTATCAAATATGATCCAGGATTACGACAACAAATATGGATGTATCATTTTAAAGAACAAGATGCAATTTGTCGTCGTTATATCGTAATGAGCCCATGTCAACCCAATTTAAAAGAAAATTTCAAAATAAAAATAAAAAATTAAAGATGGTTGTCGTATGTGATTTGAAATTGATTTTCATGAAGTTCGTAAAGCACGCCTTAAATAGATTATCTAGTATTTGATGTTTTTGTATGCAAACTAGCCAATATTGGCTAAACTAATGCGAATTTGTAAGCTTTTCTATTTCTATGCATGTACAGTAGTTTCATATTCCACTACATTTTCATTAGTTTAATTGTTTTTTTAAATCAATTTAATATTATTTTAGTTTTGCCCACTACAAACTAAAATCCTAGTTTCGTCGCTGGTTTTAACCTAAACTCTGGGTGCCCTTATTTTGATACGGGAAGCTAGTAGTTTTGGTTTTGCAGATTTATCTTCACAAGAACCTGATTTACAGCTGGAATGATATTCGGAAATCTTTGTATCCGTATATCTCCTTCGGTTGTATTTTGTATTATTTTCCGCTGCTATGTAATGTATTGTAATCTCTGATATTTTATAATGTGTAATATTTATTCATTACTCTGTATATTCTTGTAATCTGATGAAATTGTTGTAATTAACAATGAAATGTTCTTCTGTTTGTGTTCTGATTCGTCTTGTCCTCAACTCTATACGTGCTTTCCTTCACGGGGAAGTTCGGGTCGTTTCATTTTTGTATGAGAGCTTTGGTTTACAGAGCTCGAGAACAAGACACATTAGAACCATACGAAAGAATTCATCAGAGATTGGATTAGTAATATCCAATAGGAATGACTCGTTAGAGATGGGATCAGTAGTATCCTAGAACGAGCGTGAAGAGTATATTTTTTTAAAAATGAAAACAAGTTTGTTTTGAAAATTTTAAATCAATTATTCGTATTTGATTATTTATTTTATATTGAATTTGGATAATCAAGTATAAAGAGATTGTAACAACCCGAAAATCTGGGCCAGTTTAAAATTTTTATTTTGGCAATTTTAGCGAATTTTGATTATTTAAAATGAATTATTTTAAATAATATCGACGGAAATTTATTTTGAATATAATTCGAACGTATATATTATACGCGTCGTCGTTAGAATATAAATATTTATATATAATTATAAATAGAATTGAAAATGGCGCGGTAGTTCGATAATTCGATTTCAAACTTCAATTGAATGTACCGGGTGCAAAACAATCCGGATTTTAGTGAAACCAAAAATAATGGGATCTAATTGTGAATATCTTTCCAACGAATCCGAAAAATCAAGATTTCATATCGGGAATCAAAAGATATGTCCAGTTGAAAATTCTGAATAGTCGCTATGGAATTCAGGCCCTTAAAAATGGACATTTTGCAAATGACCTCGGATTTCGACGAAACCAGTTTTGTTGGGTCCGCAGTGTCAAGTTATTGCTAGATTCCAAATTTCATAATTTTTCGAATCGATATGTGAGCGTGGCAAAGGAAAACGCGTTTGACCAGTTTCAGTAGATTTTAATCGACTGGAAATTGGCCATTTTTCAAACGGTCTCAGAATTCGACGAAACTAGTTTTGTTAGGACCGTATCGTCAATACGAAGCTAGAAAATATTTTTCTGGAATTTTTAAAGTTCGTATGTGACCCCGGTAATTTGAAATGTACGTTTAAAATTCAATATAGTGATTTAAATGTTAATTCAACGGAAACTGATTGTAACAGCCGAATCAGCGTACGATACATATCCCATTGTGTTCGGAATGGGGGTAGAACGCTATGGACGACAGGCGGTGGGCCTCGTTTCGAGGTCGTATGTAAAAGTCAACATTTTGAAATTAAAATAATAATAATAAAAAAAAAAAAAAATAATAATAAGAAAATAAAATTTTCTCTTTCCTCCCTTAACTTCCCTCTGGCCCCCCCCCGATCCATTTTGAATCAGAAGAAAAAGAAAAAAAAAGAAAAAAAAAAGAGACGGAGGCGCGCCCCACCGTCCAACCACCACCACCGCTGCTCGCCGCGACTCCCTCCTCAGCTTCCCCTTCCACCGCCGCTTCTCTCCTCCTCTCCACCTCGCCGCCCTCCCCTGCGGTCCCTTCTCTCTCCTCTTATATCCCAAATCGCCCAAAGACGCTGCCGCGCCCTAACCCCGTAGACCGCCACCAAATCGCCACCGCACTCCCCCCTGGCGCCGCCCAGACGCCCTTCCCCCTTCTCCGATTTCCCCCCCCCTCCTCCAGCGAGGATCTCGACTCCCTTCCCCCCCTTTTTTTTTATCGAGCACTGTAAGTTTAGGTTTTTATTTTATTTTTATTTTAATTCGTTAAAACTAATTTCCAGTTTTTTTAAAGGTTTAAAACAGTTTTTTTTTTAAAAAAAAAAAGATTTAAAACAGTTTTTTTAAAGGTTTAAAACAGTTTTTTTTTTGGTTTAAAACAGTTTTTTTAAAGGTTTAAAACAGTTTTTTTTAAAAAGGTTTAAAACAGTTTTTTTTAAAAAAAAAAGATATAAAACAGATTTTTAAAAGGTTTAAAAACTGATTTCTTTAGAAAGAAAAATCATATTTTTATGTATTGAAAGTCGAGATAAAAATCAGGTTTTTATATGTTGAAAGCAAAAGTAAAGATTCGATTTTTATATATGGAACTTTGAAGTAAAAATTCGATTTTTATATATGGAACTTTGAAATAAAAACTCGATTTTTATATATTGAACTTTGAAATAAAAACTCGATTTTTATATATTGAATAGCGAAATAAAAATTCGATTTTTATATATATAGTGGCTACGGGCGAAGGTGACAAGGAGGCGAGAACGACGAAGTTTCTGCAAATGAAGAGCCGTGGAGCTAGGATAGCTATATGTGAGAACTTCTCACCTTTCAATTTAATTTTTCTAGTTATATATATACTAGGATGCAGACGGTGTTTAGTAGCACCCGACACAATCGTCCACAGACCATGGACTTGTTTGTTTGACTGTTTGGTGATTGATTGCGATATTGGTTTGAATGTGGTTTGTGGTGTGAAAAATCGAATCGATAAATTGGTTAGGATTAGACGTGCGCCGTTATAAGGCGAAGGAGTAAGGCTAGGTTAGACCCTTACTCCAAATTTTGTGGTTTGCATAACGAAAGTGAATTTGATTGATATGTGAATGGCGTGGGCCTTCACTAGACCGGGGATTAGGCTAGGCCTTGTCCCGTTTCTAGTATCGTGCCGTTATGCTGCCGAAATTTTCTAAAATATGTTAGAAAATAAAAATATCATTTTATTGTGTAAATGAATAATAGAAATTCATATGATAGAATAAAATGTTTTATCGTTAAAAATATATTTTTTTACGTGAATATAAATATAGTGAAAGTGAATAAAATAAATATTCATTTACAAACCAGACGGTTTGTTTATGTACACCTATTTGAATGACGTTGATTGGGTCGATAAATTTTACACATCGCCTAACTGCACAAATAAAATATGTGTTTGATTGTTTGAAACCCCACACGGGTGTTAGGATGAAATTTGAAGTTCACTCATCCTGATTGATTAAATATGTCGATCGATTGATTGACAAGCTGTTATGAGCGTTGAATATCTATATTTGATGCTTATACAGTGTAGTGCACTTTGGTTGATGGTTGATTATTTTCAATGTTATTATATACATGTGTTGTATGAAAATCCATATAATTAATTTTATATGGTAATTGATTGGGCCTCATTCCAATCGTGAAAATAAAGAATATTTTGATAATAACAAATATTTTGACAATAGGAAATATTTGAAATAGAATATTTGAAAATATAAATTTATGAAGCCGTGTTGATTAGATTTACGTCATTTTGACGTAAACGATATTTATATCGATTTTATTCATTTTAAAATGAATATTGAAAAGTAATCTCGAAATCGAATATTTCGAAATGAATTGAATTGAAAACGATTTCGAAATGAATTGAATTGAAAACGAATTCAAATGGAATTGAAATGAATTCAAATTGAATTGAAATTCGAATTGAATAGAAATGTTTTTGAAACGAATTCAAAACTATTTATATAATTCGTTTTAAATAGAAATCGACGAAATATATATTATATATATTATATATATAATAAATGGCCTGAATAGAACGCGCCGCGCTGCGGCAGTTCGTGAATTTCGACCATTTATTTCAAACGGACATTGCGGGAGATCCGACCGTCGGATTCTCCTAAAACCGGAACCGTTGGGTTCGTATCGAAAAGAGCTTTCTAATGAATGTTAGAAATTTGAAATCTAACGGTTGGATTTGGAGATACGTCCAAATCAAATTCGAAAAAGGTCGCTGTAAGTGCAGTTCGATGGCCATTGATGGAAATCGACTGTACGGGCCTTGATAAAATTATTAAAAATAGTAATAATTTGTGTAAAATCATAAGAAATGATTTAGAAAGAATTGGGATGAAAAACTCCATATTTGAAAAGATAAAAATAGATTTTTATCGAAATGAACTAGTTTTGAACTAGAATTATAATTCTATTTATTTTTAAATAAATAAATTGAATTCGAAAAGGGTTTTAAAAATAACCAAAATTTCCAATGATTGCATTGGAGTGGATTTGAATCGAAATTGTCTTCGGAATATTTCGATGTTGGAATTCGTGATTATACAGGTGTTGTTATGGAAATTTGAAAGATATATATTGATATCGTTATTTCCAATACGACATTTGTTAGTCGTAGAATTCGATATTGAATATAAGCCGATATATTTTCTATTCAGAGCCTTGTATTGAATATCGAATGTGATTTGGGTTTGTCGTGAATGGTGTCTTCACTAACACTATTCTTGAACCCAGTTGAGAAAAGATTAAATCTTTTTATTTAGATTTAATGAAGTGTACCAATTAAATAATATTTAATTGGAATTGAATTGATATTGATTTTTGGGTTTATCGTGAACAGTGTTTTAAATAACACTTGTTCTTTAACCCGATAATTAATGAATGTGATTTGGGTTTGTCGTGAATGGTGTCTTCACTAACACTGCTCTTGAACCCAGTTGAGAAAAGATTAAATCTTTTTATTTAGATTTAATGAAGTGTACCAATTAAATAATATTTAATTGGAATTGAATGGATATTGATTTTTGGGTTTGTCGTGAACAGTGTTTTAAATAACACTTGTTCTTTAACCCGATAATTAATGGGATGTGACTTTGGGTTTATCGTGAACCGTGTTTTAAATGACACTGATTCTTTAACCCAGTCACAGATTAAAACTAAGTGGAGTTTTAATGAATCTTTAATTAGATTGAAAAGATCGAGAATGGAGTATCACCAGTTTTGCTCCAGGCGATAGTTAAATCTTTAATTAGATTTGAACGTGAAATTTAGAAACTAACTGTCGGTTAGCTAAGTAGAATGGTTTTCTGGATATTGATCTGATGTTGGTTTCGGCCTTCGGGGTTAATATTTGGGGAATTATTCTCTTGATTAATTTACGGTTAATGACTAATGAGTTGGAATGAGGCGTATGTTGTGTTTGTGTAACACTTTTATAATATATACGCGAGTTATTCGGAAAGACCGGGTTTATCCCATTCTGAATAACTGATACGACGATAAGTCGAAGATGAAGACGATGGTCGAAGACCGGAGGTCTTCACGTCGTTTGGGTGATAACTGATGATCTTGATTGGGCTGTACACCCAAGAAGATGGAAACAGTTGGTGATCGTCCAGACGTACTTGGAGATCGATGGAGATGCGGGGTACTAGGTGCCTCCGGTTTCGTTCAGACCCAGAACGGACTTGTAAATGGACTGTGTGTCTGACATTGGATTTTAGTTCGTGCGATTGATCTCTATTAAATATACATCTGTTTGGCGGCGGAGAATTTATTCTCTTGCTTAACGCCCTTCTCTGAGACGTACGAGCTCAGGGGTTATATATTGATGGATATCAATCGCATGGAGTGAATTGCCTGTGTGGCATGCCTAAGTGGCAAATGATCAAGGCTTCTGTTGAAAAGCAAAGTCTTGTGGTTGATGATCGAAGCACGGCCTTTGTGGCGTAGCTTTGTGTAACGTTGATTCGCGAGTATCACACCCGGTATGAATCAAAAACGGGAGACGGACCTCAGGGAGGGCCTACGTTTCCTCCTAGCTAAAAGTGGCGTCAGTGGTTTTACACGCCCTGACGAGTTTGACTTATGTGGTTGTTGCTGTTGCGAGGCGCCTCGGATTGATCGGTCGTTCTCGAACCGATGGAGTCATTTAGTTGGCTCGCTTACGCCCCAAAGGGCGGCGAAACGTAGTGCTCAGGTATAATAATCCACATCGGTGGACCGGCCCTGTCGCTCCAAGGCTTGCCTGCGCGCTTGCCTGAGACTCGGGCTAGGCAGTCTCGAATCATTGAGGATCTTGCCCCTAGCCTCGGTTCATACCATAAATGATAACCCAACTTCCAATACGACATTTGCGGTTTTGATTGTAAACCTATATATGGTGACATAGTGTTATGGGCCGTTCATGCCGCCTATGATTGATACTTATGATTTGAAGTGTTTTATACACTATGCACTTATAATAGTATCAAGTGATTTGTTTTAACCGTATCAAGCATTCTTTGGCTGTTATAAGGGAAAACCCTATCCCCCGGCTTGCGTTGCATTGTGTGATAGGACCTGGGTCTTATAACAGCTTCATTTTTCTTTATTTAGCATTGCGCTGTTTGTTTTATGCACTGGTATTCTTGGGAGAAAACCCGTTCCGTGTTATACGGCGTGGTCCCTTGATTTACCGAACTTTAAAATAAAGAATTATAACTGTTTTAGTTCTCACACCAGTCCCATGACTGACCTGGAGTTTATTGTTTTAACCTAAACTCTGGGTGCCCCTATTTTCCGCACGGGCAGCTAGTAGTTTTGGTTTTGCAGATTTATATTCACAGGATCCTGGTTTACAGCTGGAACGATATCCGGAAAGCTTTGTATCCGTATATCTCCTTCTAGTTGTGTATTGTATTATTTTCCGCTGCTATGTATTTAAATGTAATTTAAATCTCTGATATTTCTGTGTAATATTCATTTATACTCTGTATATTCTTGTAATCTGATGCATTGTTGTAATATACAATGAAACGTTCTTCTGTATGCGTTCTGCTGTGGTTTGTTCTCGAACTATCCGACGCTTTCCTTTACGGGGAGGTTGCGGGTCTTTACACGTGGTATCAGAGCTTTGGTTTACAAAGCTCAGAGAACAAGACACATTAGAACCATACGAAAGAATTCATCAGATATTGGATTAGTAATATCCAATGGAATGACTCGTTAGAGATGGGATCAGTAGTATCCTAGAACGAGTGTGAAGAGTATATTTTTCAAATGAAAACAAATTTCGTTTTGAAAATTTAAATCAATTATTCGTATTTGATCATTTATTTATATTGATTTGGACAATCCGATATATAAAGATTTTGCATATGCGTCTTGCAAATGTGTATTCGAAGTTTCAATATATTGGATAGATATAGAATCATACTCTAGTTGCCCGGGGATAATTCTGGTGATGGGGCACTGTCGCCAGTGTTTACTTTCGAGTAACGAAAGTGAGATTTCTATATATTTCCTATTGACTGGTGTGAGAACCAAAATTAGATAGGGCCTATTGTTGTGATTTGACATCAAAAATCTGATTTTTGACTATGTATCAAAATTATGAATTTGAAACTCTAATTCACTAATTGATTGATGTTTGTGTTGTTTGTTCAATTGTTTGCTAATTTTGAACCTTTATGCCTAACTAAACCAAATATTGAACTATATTGAGAATTGGTCGCATTTGCTTGCATATACATATACTTACATTGAACAGGTCATAGCAAGGAGGCTAGAGCAGAGAATAAAATTTGTTTGCCCGACAAATAGGTACATGTTTACTACATAATTTCCTGTTTTGTTTGGGTGATGATGATTTTGTGAGCCTATTGGCTAGCCGTTTGGCTTTTTCTTTTTCTTTTTGAGATCTGAAGGACCGGGGAAGCTATTTGAAATTCCCCGATGCTCCCGGTGCAGGGGAGGTTATGGCGAAATTTTTCAAAAATTTAGGGTGTTAGCCAAATTTTTGAAATTTTGAAAATTCTCAGAAACTGAAAAGTTGAAGAACTTAAGCCGTAATCAAAAACAATGGAAGTTGAGTTGAATTGTTAAACAACTTTCGACTTTGTTCCTTTTCGGGGACGAAAAGTTTTAAGTGGGGGAGATTGTAACAACCCGAAAATCTGGGCCAGTTTAAAATTTTTATTTTGGCAATTTTAGCGAATTTTGATTATTTAAAATGAATTATTTTAAATAATATCGACGGAAATTTATTTTGAATATAATTCGAACGTATATATTATACGCGTCGTCGTTAGAATATAAATATTTATATATAATTATAAATAGAATTGAAAATGGCGCGGTAGTTCGATAATTCGATTTCAAACTTCAATTGAATGTACCGGGTGCAAAACAATCCGGATTTTAGTGAAACCAAAAATAATGGGATCTAATTGTGAATATCTTTCCAACGAATCCGAAAAATCAAGATTTCATATCGGGAATCAAAAGATATGTCCAGTTGAAAATTCTGAATAGTCGCTATGGAATTCAGGCCCTTAAAAATGGACATTTTGCAAATGACCTCGGATTTCGACGAAACCAGTTTTGTTGGGTCCGCAGTGTCAAGTTATTGCTAGATTCCAAATTTCATAATTTTTCGAATCGATATGTGAGCGTGGCAAAGGAAAACGCGTTTGACCAGTTTCAGTAGATTTTAATCGACTGGAAATTGGCCATTTTTCAAACGGTCTCAGAATTCGACGAAACTAGTTTTGTTAGGACCGTATCGTCAATACGAAGCTAGAAAATATTTTTCTGGAATTTTTAAAGTTCGTATGTGACCCCGGTAATTTGAAATGTACGTTTAAAATTCAATATAGTGATTTAAATGTTAATTCAACGGAAACTGATTGTAACAGCCGAATCAGCGTACGATACATATCCCATTGTGTTCGGAATGGGGGTAGAACGCTATGGACGACAGGCGGTGGGCCTCGTTTCGAGGTCGTATGTAAAAGTCAACATTTTGAAATTAAAATAATAATAATAAAAAAAAAAAAAAATAATAATAAGAAAATAAAATTTTCTCTTTCCTCCCTTAACTTCCCTCTGCCCCCCCCCCCGATCCATTTTGAATCAGAAGAAAAAGAAAAAAAAAGAAAAAAAAAAGAGACGGAGGCGCGCCCCACCGTCCAACCACCACCACCGCTGCTCGCCGCGACTCCCTCCTCAGCTTCCCCTTCCACCGCCGCTTCTCTCCTCCTCTCCACCTCGCCGCCCTCCCCTGCGGTCCCTTCTCTCTCCTCTTATATCCCAAATCGCCCAAAGACGCTGCCGCGCCCTAACCCCGTAGACCGCCACCAAATCGCCACCGCACTCCCCCCTGGCGCCGCCCAGACGCCCTTCCCCCTTCTCCGATTTCCCCCCCCTCCTCCAGCGAGGATCTCGACTCCCTTCCCCCCCTTTTTTTTTATCGAGCACTGTAAGTTTAGGTTTTTATTTTATTTTTATTTTAATTCGTTAAAACTAATTTCCAGTTTTTTTAAAGGTTTAAAACAGTTTTTTTTTTTAAAAAAAAAAAGATTTAAAACAGTTTTTTTAAAGGTTTAAAACAGTTTTTTTTTTGGTTTAAAACAGTTTTTTTAAAGGTTTAAAACAGTTTTTTTTAAAAAGGTTTAAAACAGTTTTTTTTAAAAAAAAAAGATATAAAACAGATTTTTAAAAGGTTTAAAAACTGATTTCTTTAGAAAGAAAAATCATATTTTTATGTATTGAAAGTCGAGATAAAAATCAGGTTTTTATATGTTGAAAGCAAAAGTAAAGATTCGATTTTTATATATGGAACTTTGAAGTAAAAATTCGATTTTTATATATGGAACTTTGAAATAAAAACTCGATTTTTATATATTGAACTTTGAAATAAAAACTCGATTTTTATATATTGAATAGCGAAATAAAAATTCGATTTTTATATATATAGTGGCTACGGGCGAAGGTGACAAGGAGGCGAGAACGACGAAGTTTCTGCAAATGAAGAGCCGTGGAGCTAGGATAGCTATATGTGAGAACTTCTCACCTTTCAATTTAATTTTTCTAGTTATATATATACTAGGATGCAGACGGTGTTTAGTAGCACCCGACACAATCGTCCACAGACCATGGACTTGTTTGTTTGACTGTTTGGTGATTGATTGCGATATTGGTTTGAATGTGGTTTGTGGTGTGAAAAATCGAATCGATAAATTGGTTAGGATTAGACGTGCGCCGTTATAAGGCGAAGGAGTAAGGCTAGGTTAGACCCTTACTCCAAATTTTGTGGTTTGCATAACGAAAGTGAATTTGATTGATATGTGAATGGCGTGGGCCTTCACTAGACCGGGGATTAGGCTAGGCCTTGTCCCGTTTCTAGTATCGTGCCGTTATGCTGCCGAAATTTTCTAAAATATGTTAGAAAATAAAAATATCATTTTATTGTGTAAATGAATAATAGAAATTCATATGATAGAATAAAATGTTTTATCGTTAAAAATATATTTTTTTACGTGAATATAAATATAGTGAAAGTGAATAAAATAAATATTCATTTACAAACCAGACGGTTTGTTTATGTACACCTATTTGAATGACGTTGATTGGGTCGATAAATTTTACACATCGCCTAACTGCACAAATAAAATATGTGTTTGATTGTTTGAAACCCCACACGGGTGTTAGGATGAAATTTGAAGTTCACTCATCCTGATTGATTAAATATGTCGATCGATTGATTGACAAGCTGTTATGAGCGTTGAATATCTATATTTGATGCTTATACAGTGTAGTGCACTTTGGTTGATGGTTGATTATTTTCAATGTTATTATATACATGTGTTGTATGAAAATCCATATAATTAATTTTATATGGTAATTGATTGGGCCTCATTCCAATCGTGAAAATAAAGAATATTTTGATAATAACAAATATTTTGACAATAGGAAATATTTGAAATAGAATATTTGAAAATATAAATTTATGAAGCCGTGTTGATTAGATTTACGTCATTTTGACGTAAACGATATTTATATCGATTTTATTCATTTTAAAATGAATATTGAAAAGTAATCTCGAAATCGAATATTTCGAAATGAATTGAATTGAAAACGATTTCGAAATGAATTGAATTGAAAACGAATTCAAATGGAATTGAAATGAATTCAAATTGAATTGAAATTCGAATTGAATAGAAATGTTTTTGAAACGAATTCAAAACTATTTATATAATTCGTTTTAAATAGAAATCGACGAAATATATATTATATATATTATATATATAATAAATGGCCTGAATAGAACGCGCCGCGCTGCGGCAGTTCGTGAATTTCGACCATTTATTTCAAACGGACATTGCGGGAGATCCGACCGTCGGATTCTCCTAAAACCGGAACCGTTGGGTTCGTATCGAAAAGAGCTTTCTAATGAATGTTAGAAATTTGAAATCTAACGGTTGGATTTGGAGATACGTCCAAATCAAATTCGAAAAAGGTCGCTGTAAGTGCAGTTCGATGGCCATTGATGGAAATCGACTGTACGGGCCTTGATAAAATTATTAAAAATAGTAATAATTTGTGTAAAATCATAAGAAATGATTTAGAAAGAATTGGGATGAAAAACTCCATATTTGAAAAGATAAAAATAGATTTTTATCGAAATGAACTAGTTTTGAACTAGAATTATAATTCTATTTATTTTTAAATAAATAAATTGAATTCGAAAAGGGTTTTAAAAATAACCAAAATTTCCAATGATTGCATTGGAGTGGATTTGAATCGAAATTGTCTTCGGAATATTTCGATGTTGGAATTCGTGATTATACAGGTGTTGTTATGGAAATTTGAAAGATATATATTGATATCGTTATTTCCAATACGACATTTGTTAGTCGTAGAATTCGATATTGAATATAAGCCGATATATTTTCTATTCAGAGCCTTGTATTGAATATCGAATGTGATTTGGGTTTGTCGTGAATGGTGTCTTCACTAACACTATTCTTGAACCCAGTTGAGAAAAGATTAAATCTTTTTATTTAGATTTAATGAAGTGTACCAATTAAATAATATTTAATTGGAATTGAATTGATATTGATTTTTGGGTTTATCGTGAACAGTGTTTTAAATAACACTTGTTCTTTAACCCGATAATTAATGAATGTGATTTGGGTTTGTCGTGAATGGTGTCTTCACTAACACTGCTCTTGAACCCAGTTGAGAAAAGATTAAATCTTTTTATTTAGATTTAATGAAGTGTACCAATTAAATAATATTTAATTGGAATTGAATGGATATTGATTTTTGGGTTTGTCGTGAACAGTGTTTTAAATAACACTTGTTCTTTAACCCGATAATTAATGGGATGTGACTTTGGGTTTATCGTGAACCGTGTTTTAAATGACACTGATTCTTTAACCCAGTCACAGATTAAAACTAAGTGGAGTTTTAATGAATCTTTAATTAGATTGAAAAGATCGAGAATGGAGTATCACCAGTTTTGCTCCAGGCGATAGTTAAATCTTTAATTAGATTTGAACGTGAAATTTAGAAACTAACTGTCGGTTAGCTAAGTAGAATGGTTTTCTGGATATTGATCTGATGTTGGTTTCGGCCTTCGGGGTTAATATTTGGGGAATTATTCTCTTGATTAATTTACGGTTAATGACTAATGAGTTGGAATGAGGCGTATGTTGTGTTTGTGTAACACTTTTATAATATATACGCGAGTTATTCGGAAAGACCGGGTTTATCCCATTCTGAATAACTGATACGACGATAAGTCGAAGATGAAGACGATGGTCGAAGACCGGAGGTCTTCACGTCGTTTGGGTGATAACTGATGATCTTGATTGGGCTGTACACCCAAGAAGATGGAAACAGTTGGTGATCGTCCAGACGTACTTGGAGATCGATGGAGATGCGGGGTACTAGGTGCCTCCGGTTTCGTTCAGACCCAGAACGGACTTGTAAATGGACTGTGTGTCTGACATTGGATTTTAGTTCGTGCGATTGATCTCTATTAAATATACATCTGTTTGGCGGCGGAGAATTTATTCTCTTGCTTAACGCCCTTCTCTGAGACGTACGAGCTCAGGGGTTATATATTGATGGATATCAATCGCATGGAGTGAATTGCCTGTGTGGCATGCCTAAGTGGCAAATGATCAAGGCTTCTGTTGAAAAGCAAAGTCTTGTGGTTGATGATCGAAGCACGGCCTTTGTGGCGTAGCTTTGTGTAACGTTGATTCGCGAGTATCACACCCGGTATGAATCAAAAACGGGAGACGGACCTCAGGGAGGGCCTACGTTTCCTCCTAGCTAAAAGTGGCGTCAGTGGTTTTACACGCCCTGACGAGTTTGACTTATGTGGTTGTTGCTGTTGCGAGGCGCCTCGGATTGATCGGTCGTTCTCGAACCGATGGAGTCATTTAGTTGGCTCGCTTACGCCCCAAAGGGCGGCGAAACGTAGTGCTCAGGTATAATAATCCACATCGGTGGACCGGCCCTGTCGCTCCAAGGCTTGCCTGCGCGCTTGCCTGAGACTCGGGCTAGGCAGTCTCGAATCATTGAGGATCTTGCCCCTAGCCTCGGTTCATACCATAAATGATAACCCAACTTCCAATACGACATTTGCGGTTTTGATTGTAAACCTATATATGGTGACATAGTGTTATGGGCCGTTCATGCCGCCTATGATTGATACTTATGATTTGAAGTGTTTTATACACTATGCACTTATAATAGTATCAAGTGATTTGTTTTAACCGTATCAAGCATTCTTTGGCTGTTATAAGGGAAAACCCTATCCCCCGGCTTGCGTTGCATTGTGTGATAGGACCTGGGTCTTATAACAGCTTCATTTTTCTTTATTTAGCATTGCGCTGTTTGTTTTATGCACTGGTATTCTTGGGAGAAAACCCGTTCCGTGTTATACGGCGTGGTCCCTTGATTTACCGAACTTTAAAATAAAGAATTATAACTGTTTTAGTTCTCACACCAGTCCCATGACTGACCTGGAGTTTATTGTTTTAACCTAAACTCTGGGTGCCCCTATTTTCCGCACGGGCAGCTAGTAGTTTTGGTTTTGCAGATTTATATTCACAGGATCCTGGTTTACAGCTGGAACGATATCCGGAAAGCTTTGTATCCGTATATCTCCTTCTAGTTGTGTATTGTATTATTTTCCGCTGCTATGTATTTAAATGTAATTTAAATCTCTGATATTTCTGTGTAATATTCATTTATACTCTGTATATTCTTGTAATCTGATGCATTGTTGTAATATACAATGAAACGTTCTTCTGTATGCGTTCTGCTGTGGTTTGTTCTCGAACTATCCGACGCTTTCCTTTACGGGGAGGTTGCGGGTCTTTACAGAGATTTTGCGTATACGTGTGATCCGCGTGTATTTGAAGTTTTAATATACTTGATAGATATAGAATCACACTCTAGTCGCGCGGGGATAATTCTGATGATGCGGCCGCATCATCGGTATTTATATTCGAGTGCCGAAAGTTTGATATTTATATATTTCCATAGACTGGTGTGAGAACCAAAATTAGATAGGGCTTATTGTTGTGATTTGGCACCAAAAATGTGATTTTTGACAATATATCAAAATTATGAGTTTGAAATGATAATTCACTAATTGATTGTTGGTTGTGTTGTTTGATTATTGTTTGAATCAATTATATGTTGAATCTTTAGCCAAATTGAACCAAATAGTGAATTGTATTGAAAATTAGTCGCATTTGCATGCATATACATGTACTTACATTGAACAGGTCATAGCAAGGAGGCTAAAGAAGAGGAATAAAATTGTTTGCCCGATAAATAGGTACATGTTTATTGTATTTCTTGAGTTTTGGGTGATTTTATGAGCCGATTGGCAAGCCGCTTGGCTTTTTCTTTTTCTTTTGGATTGAAGAAGGCCATGGGAGGCTATATGAAATATCCCGAAGTCCCCGGTGCAGGGGAGGTTATGGCGAAAAATTTCGAAAATTTAGGGTGTTAGCCAAATTTTTGAAAAATTTGAAAAGTTCTTAGAAACTGAAAAGTTGAAGAACTTAAGCCGTAATGAAAATAATGAAAGTTGAGTTGATGTGTAAAACAACTTTCGACTTCGTTCCTTTTCGGGGACGAAAAGTTTTAAGTGGGGGAGATTGCAACGACCCGGAAAATCCGAGCCAATTTAAAATTTTTATTTTGGCAATTTTAACGAATTTTGAATATTTAAAATGGATTATTTTAAATAATATCAATGAGAAATTTATTTTTAATATAATTCGAACGAATATATTTATATAGATCGTCGTTAGAATATAAATATTTATTTTAAATTATAAAAGGAATTGAAAATGGCGCGGTAGTTCGATAATTCGATTTCAAACTTCAAATGAATGTACAGGATTCAAAATAAACCGGATTTTAGTGAAACCAAAAATATTAGAATCTATTTGAGAATATCTTTCCAACAAATCCGAAAAATCAAAATTTCATAGTGGGAATCAAAAGTTATGTCCAAATGAATTTTCAAAATAGTCGTTATGGAATTCTGGCCCTTAAAAATGGAAATTTTGCAAACGACCTCGGATTTCGACGAAACCACTTTTGTTGGATCCGTGATGTCAGGTTATTGCTAGATTCCAATTTTCGTAATTTTCCGAATCAATATGTGATTGTGGCGAAGTTAAACGTTTTTTGACAGTTTCAGTCAATTAGGGTCGACCTGAAAATGGCCATTTTTCAAACGGTCTCAGAATTCCATGAAATTAGTTTTGTTAGGACATTATTGTCAATACGAAGCTAGAAATAATTTTTCTGGAATCTTTCAATTTAGCATGTGGCCCCGGTAAATTGAAATGTACGTTTAAATTAAATATACACTGATTTATATTTTAATTTTGATAAACACTAATCGTGACAGCCGAATCGGGGTACGAAACATATCCCATTATGTTCGGAATGGGGGTATTACGCTATGGGCGACAGTCGTTGGGCCTCGTTTGGTGTTCGAATTAAAAGTCAACCTTTATGGATTTAAAAATTTAAAATTAAATAATATAAATATTAATAAACCCCCTATATCCTTCCTCCTTCTCCCCCCCCCCCCCCGTTAGTTCAGATCTCGATTAGAAAAAAAAGGGAAAACCGACTTCGTGACAGCCGACCTCCCCATCGCCTGACGCCGGAGCTTCGCAGCCCACCGCCAGCCTTTGGCCCTTCCCCTACCGCACCTCCTCCCGTCCATCTCCCTCTCGCCTCGTCCAAGCACCCAACCCTCAAACCGCGTTTCCCCCAAGCCCTAAAACCCTGAGCAGCCGCCGCATCCACCCCTGACCTACGCGCAGATGCCTCGCCCCGCCTGAAGGACGCCAACACCAGCAGAAGAAACCCCCATCCTTAATTTGAAAATGTAAGTTTTATTTTTTTCAGTAGTTATTTATTTTCTTCTATGAAAAGATTAGAGTTTTAACGCTACCAAGATTAGAGTTTTAACGCTATGAAAGTTTAGATTTTTAATTTAGACAAGTTTAGATTTTTTTAACCATGTGGAGTTTTGATTTTTATTCTTCTTAGAGCACATATTTTTATTTACTTAAAGTTTATATTTTTAATTAGGGTAAAGATTACATTTTCATGAAGTGGAAGATTACATTTTTATGAAGTGAAAGATTACATTTTTTTCGAAATTAAATTAGATTTTCATGCAAAGAAAGATTAGATTTTTATTTCTAAGAAGACGAGATTTTTAACATAGCAAAGTTGAGATTTTTATTTATAAAAAGCTTTGATTTTTATTTTATATATAGTTATGATTCCGATTTGAATAAAAATATAATCTTTATATAATAGAAGATATAAAAATATTATTTTTATATAGTAGAGTATTAAAAATAGGATTTTTATATAATAGAGAAAATAAAAATATAATTTTTATATTATAGAAAGGTTAAAAATATAATTTTTATATAGTAGGCAGGATAAAAAATATGATTTTTACTAAGTAGAGATATTGAGAATATGGTTTTTATCAAATTAGAAATATAAAAATATAATTTTTATATAGCTATGATAAGAAAAATTCAATCTTTATATAAGGAGTAGAAATATAAAAATATAATTTTTATATAGAAAGAAGCGTTGTAAATATATGAAGGGAAATAAAAATCTGAACTTTATTTTATCGTGAAGTAGAAAGGATATATAAATGTGATTTTTATATATGTAGTGAATACGGGCAACGAAAGTGATAAAAGACGAAAAGGTGAAGATTTCCTACATATGAATTGTCATGGAATTGGGATAACTTTGGTGAGAACTTCTCACATTTATTTTATTTTCTAGTTAAAATATATACTAGGATGCAGACGGTGTTTAGTAGCACCCGACACCCGTCGTCCACAGACCATGGACGGCTTGTATGCTTGTTTGTTTGATTTTGATGTGTAGTTGATTGTGTGATGTGATGGGAAGTGAAATAAAATATTTATATAGTTAAGAATATTTTATAGTTGAAAATAGAATTTTTAACGTGTATATAAAATGAAATAAATATTTATAAACAAATCGGACGATTTGTTTATATACACACATTTGACTGATATTGATTGGGATGATAAATTTTTGCACATCGCCCATCTGCCCAAATAAAATATGTGTTTGATTGTTTGAAAACCCCACACGGGTATTAGGATGATATATGACATACACTAGTCCCAATAATTAGTTGTATGTCGATCGATTGATTGACAGGCTGTTATAAGCGTTAAATATTTATATTTGATGCTTATACAGTGTAGAACGCACTCTGGATGATGGCTGTGTAACACCCCACACCCGCTATGGTCACTCGCTAAGGGAATGCCATAACATCGGTGGAGTATTTTAAGTGAATATAGAACAGAAAAATTACAACAAGACAGATATAAGTAATACTTGAAATCTTAAAACATCATTTCATTGCAGCGGAAAGTAAAACATGTTTGGTAACATCACGAAACCATAATAAGAGTTAAGTACAAAATATCCATCCTGATAAACAAAAGTACATAATCCCAATACATGAACTGATAGCCATAAAAGAAAGGGTAAGCCGAGCTCTCTACATCTATGGTCCAAGCTCCAAAAGAGAATAAAGCAGCCTGATCTAAGCCCACTCGTACCGGGCCCACTCTAATAACCTGAGGGTTGGGAAAAAAGATAAAAACAACGGGGTCAGACATAAGTCTGAGTGAGTCCTATAACCCTAACAATACAACCATTAAAGTAATTAGGGTATGACATAAACAAGGTACGGTACCTCTGGGGATAATGACTACACTAAGTAGCCAACAAAACACAGGATGTACTACGATAACCGAAAAGACGCATTTATCCACCCAAGGATAATTACTAGCTTACACCACCCCAGATCTACCCACCCAAGGGTAATTCCTACACTGCACCACACCAGTTCTACCCACCAAGAGTAATTCCTACTTAAAGGTTGATCCCCCCTAAAGATTTAGAAAATATAACCAGTAGTTTCTGGTACTTCTAGCTGACCACGTAGGTGCCGTCTGCCCCTACCTCCACTAGGTGTACCCCACTACTCCCAAGCGATCGACTCCCTAACGTAGATACCCGTGCTGGCCCCACAGTGGGGTGTATCACTCCCCTAAAGTGGCAACCAATTCTATCAACGGTGCACGGCTTATATCTACACGATGCAACAACGGCTTATCTACCAGCCCGGGCCCACACACGCATATGAAGCCCGTTGGACTTGCGTTGCCACCGCTAACCCATTTTGGCCACTTATAGTCAAGCCCAATATGCGTGTCCCGTCACTCGACTAGAGTCGAGCCCACAAAGATACGTTTGGGATATTGGTTGAAATGGGCCCCCACAAGCTACTACTTAAGCTTGCTACTTTTATCTAGTGCATCCCACTTAACCCCTTTTTATAATCATGCCCCCTTACATGTTAAGGTTTGGTTAAGTCATCTAATTATATTTCAATTGCCACTTAAGGCACCCACTAGATTTCCGCATGCCACCCAAGGCACTTACTTGATTCCCACATGCCACCCAAGGCACTTACTTAACCCTTTAATCATGTTTAATTACATGTTCCACTTTGGTTAAGTATTCTAATCGTATTTCCTATTGCCACCCAAGGCAACCCACTAGTTTCCTCATGCCACCCAAGGCACCCCCACTAGTTACTACATGCCACCCAAGGCACCCACTTAACCCCTCATGCCCCTTTACATGCTAATATGGTTAAGTGTTTCTTAATTCATTAATGAAGATCATGACCTCATAAAGACCTCTCACATTAGACCGTCTTTTATGACTGCTGGATTTGCCGGTTGGTTCCGGGCAGACTTCTGTCATCAAAAGGGTCTAACCTCGTGTCTTTACTTTAATCATGTATTTAATTTATGACTAAGACCTCTCACATTGGGCCAATCATTTGTAGCCGCTGGATGGCCGGTCGGTTCCGGGAAGACTTCCGCTACAAAAGGGTCCAACCTCGTGTCTTAGTTGATTAATTACACCTAATTAATCACCCCCACAATTAATTATCCCTAATTAATTACACATTTTTCATAACATGGGTAGACCTAACTCAATAGGTAAATTCCCATGGGGTAGACCTAACTCAATAGGTAAATTCCCACTTATGTTAATTTATTTTTATGGTATGCTTAATCATACCCAATCATACTTTTATTAACATATTTATTACCCCATCGTTCCCCACGTAAATCGTTCTCATTTCACGACATAATAAAGGGAAAGATCCATCACAAATATCATGGGTTTAGCATATAACTTTGTCATGGGTTAAGAGGATGTCAACTTGCATATATGAGCATATATTAACCCAACTACATTTAACCCAAACTTGCACATTATCATACACATGATTTGCGTAACATGTTTCATATGAGCTTGCATATTATCATACACATATCTTGCATAACATGTTGAACTTGCATATAAGCATTCTCATAACTTGCATAACATGTTAAACATGCATTTAAGCATACACATAACTTGCATAAGCATTCACATACTTGCATAAGCATTCACATACTTGCATAAGCATGCATAACTTGCATATCACATTAAACTTGCATTTAAGCATATACATAACTTGCATAACATCATGCACATAACTTGCATAATCTCATAAACATAACTTGCATAACATCATGCACATAACTTGCATAATCTCATAAACATAACTTGCATAACATCATGCACATAACTTGCATAACATATTGAGCTTGCATATAAGCATACACATAACTTGCATAACATGTTGAACTTGCATATATGACTTGCATCTTAAAGGAGGGTAAATATGCATAGCATATAAAGGTGTCATCTTGCATATGTATGCATCACATTTTAAAAGGGTAAACTTGCATGTCATGATTTATGCATAATACCAACCACTTAGCATGCATAAAACCCAATACTTAGCATGCATACAATCAAATACTTAGCATGCATAAAATCAAGTACTTAGCATGCATAACACCAAATACTTAGCATGCATAAAATCACATGCATAACTTGCATATCATGTTACATATAACTTGCATATACTCTCACATATAGTTTGCATAACATGTTACATATGCATAAATGTTCAACATAATGTTTTGCATCATAAAACATGGCATTAAACTTGCATGTAGCATAAAACTTGCCAAACACATAACATACAATATACTAAACTTGCATAAACATATTTATCCACAAACATAGCCATGTCTTATCATATCCTACCATAATCAATTTAACAATTGATTATTAAATCTATAGGAACTCACCAAAACCAAAATTAGCAAACTTATGAAGTAAACTAGTTGCCAAATATGAAGAAGAAGATGATTAGAGGTTGATTAGCTTGCAACTCTCTTCATTGATTTGTGGAGGCCATGAACAAGTTTCATTTTGCCATTGTTTAGTTACAAGATCTAATTATGAATGAATTAGGGTAGGGTTAGGGTCTTATTTATAGGATTAGGTAGTGTTTTAGGCCCTTAGATTAACCCTAGATTAGTTTAGGTCCGTCAGATTTAGGAAATCTCTAGAACCCAGCCCTCCAAGCCAGCCTAAAACCCAACCTGGTGCACCCAGGTTCCCTGGACGCCGCGCCCCTGTCGACAGGCAAGTCGACAGGCAAGTCGACACCCCTGTCGACAGGCCTGTCGACAGCCCTATCAACATGGTTAGGGCAGGAACTTTCCCGCCTGACCCCGCTGGTTCTATTTTCAAATCTGAATTTAAATTTTTAAATCTGTTTTTAGCTTAAATTTTCCTGCAAACTTCTTTGGGCCATAACCGGGCCATACGGACTCCGATTCTCGAAAACTCGGACTCTATTTCGCGTATTTTTCCGAGACGAACGCAATGACGCATCCCGTTACCCCCAATTCCCATATCTGAGATTATTTATCCTGTAATTAGTGAATTTTAGTATTAACTAAAATTCGGGGTGTTACATTCTCCCCTCCTTAAAGGATTTCGTCCCCGAAATCTCCAAGCTAAGGAGAATGCATATCCTACCATCCAAACAACCATCTACTCAAACCATCAACCACGGGCATCCATTGTCCTTAAATAGTTTCTAATGATGTATGAGCATATGCAAAAAGTGTGTGTATATGTTCCCTATCTAATGTATGAACATATGCAAACCATGATAGTGCCATGCATCCATTATGTATGCGAGAGAACCCTATCGACACATACAATATCTACATGAGTGCACAATCGTTCACCAAAATGCATCATCCATATGATAACACAATCATTATACATCCATAGATATAGCTTCCTACACACAATTTTATGCAATATGCAATATGAAGTGACTGAGCCGATCTAGTGCCTAGAGTGTGTGCATATGCATCCACGAGCAACCACTAGCAAACACTTGCATCCACTTGCATCCATCATACATAACATGTCTCAAACACATGTTTCAACCATAGGACTATCCTATCTGAAGGTCAAAGGTACTAACGAGAGGACATACTAAGGATAAGATAAGCACAAGATATGCGATGAAGGAGAAGCAAAAGGACATACCCTCCGAAAGAAAAGGGTACCTCGAACGCATCCTCGCTTCCGTCTCCCAGGTAGCGTCGCTCTCTTCATCTCCCCTTTGTACTTTGACTAGTTGAACCTCTCTGTTTCTCATCTTCCAAATCTCTGACCCAAGGATGCAAGTAGGAGCTCGTCGAATCGTCGCATCACGCTCTACTTCCACTTCTAAGAAAACTCGGCCCTACCACCTCTGCGGTCTTATGTAGGCCCTTCCTCCCATGGAATACATCATGTACACCACTAAGTCTGTCGGGCAACTCCACCAATGGAAGATGCTCCTCCCATGTACCTCCAAAATCCAAGATACATAGCCTCAAAAAGGTCTTCCAAAACATGATTCACCCTCTTGGTCTGGCCGTCCGTCTGAGGATGATACCGCCTCTTGCAAACTCTTCCAAAACTCTCTAGTGAAGATAGGATCTCGATCACTCACTATGCTAGAGGGTACCCCATGCAATCGAACTATCTCTCGAAGATATACAGAAGCTAGCCATGGAGCGGTCCTCTTGCTCTTCACGGGTATGAAATGGGCGCTCTTAGTAAGTCTGTCTACCACCACCCAAATTCCCGTATTACTCTTTCTCGATCTGGGTAACCCGTCAATAAAATCCATCGAGACGCTATCCCACTTCCGTTGCGGAACCTCCAATGGGTGAAGCGACCCACCTGGTTTCTTTTGCTCCGCCTTCACTTGTTGGCACACCAAGCATCGAGCGACATACTCGGCCACATCTTTCTTCATACCGGCCCAGAAGAAAACCCTCTTCATGTCTTGGTACATCTTGTCCCCACCGGGATGAATGGTCATCCTAGAATGGTGTGCATCATCAAGAATAACCTTCCTCAAACCCTCGTCTTGCGGTACACAAAGTCTACCGTCTCTACGCAAGCACCCCCTATCGTCTAGGGTGTACCTACTCAAATGGCTGGACGACTCCCCCCTTATGAGCTTCTCTACCAACTCCACCAACTGTGGGTCGTCCCTCTGTGCTTCTCCAATCCGCCCCAAAAGAGTAGGCCTAACCTCCAAGGAGGCTAGCAAACCGGGTACAAAGTCAACGGAAGGTCTAAAGTCAAACATAGAAATAAACTCTAAGCTCCGTCGTTCAACGAACCACAAACTCGAGGACAACCTTTTTCTACTTAAGGCGTCCGCTACCATGTTACCCTTACCGTGGATGTACGCTATCTCAAACTCATAGGACGCTAAGAATCCTATTCACTTTTGTTGTCTTAAGACTATGCGCCTGGAGAGTCTCCAATACTTCCCTAAGATGTAGGGCAGGTTTTTCTCCACTCCTAGAGAAAATCAGGATATTCTCCCATGCAAAATCGTCACAACTATCCATCCCTCACGCAGACCACCCTGGTCGAACTCGACATCCCCTAAATGCAAGCCCCAAAGGCCTAAACCAATATCAGACAAACACCCAAGAGATGCCTCCTTCGAACCTAGACGTCCTACGTGAGATGATACTAGTAAAAACGGCTAAATAATTAAGCCCTTGTCCAGCTCTGGATGTCCTCGCTAGTCTCGCTCCAAAACCACCGTTTATCCCATACTGGCTTTGCTCAGCCTATTGAGCACACACGAAAACTCATTTCGCTCCTAGAAAAGACCAAGATGTCATCCACAAAGACCATCACAACTTATTTAGGTACTCCTTGAACACCCTTCTCATCAAATCAACAAAATATGCGGGGGCGTACGTCAAACCAAATGGCATCACCAGCCACTCATAAAAACCATTCGGAGTCCTAAAGGTAGTCTTCTCTATACTATCCTCAGCCACTCTCAACTGATGAAACTCCGTGGCTGAGTCCACTACTAAAACACTAAGGCGCCAACCAACTGATCAAAGAGATCATCAATCCTCGACAATGGGTGTCTAGTCTTCTTTGTGAGTTTATTTAGCTCTCTTTAGCCTACACAAAGTCTGAGGGACCCATCCGCCTTTGTGGCAAAAACTACCGGAGCACCCTACTCCGGTATACTTCGCCTTCTAAACCCCTTCTCAAGCAAATTGCCTACTTGCTTATGGAGTTCCCTCCTCTCACGAGGAGCCACGTGGCACACTGGTAAAGATACAGGTTTAGCATTATCCACCAGATATATTCGGAAGTCAATCTCCCGCTTCGGAGGTAAGCCCTTCACCTCCTCATACACATCCGAGTATTCCCGGACCGCTCTAACAGATCGCAAACTCTAGACCGACGTGTCAAGCGATTCTAGATAACTTAGCATAACAGATTCTATGGGATTACAAGAGATCTTGAGAGTGTTGCCCAAGCGGTCATAAGCCTAACAACTCTCCCTTCAAAATCAAGAACGGCACCCCTACTGGATAACCAGTCCATGCCCAAAACTAACCCATAGCCCGTGAAGCCCAACAAGCATCACATCTAAACTCAACGCTAAGTATAGAAACTTTCAAACCCAAACACATCATGGAGCCCCAATTGGGTTTGAAACAACTAAGGGATCATCTACCAAACTGGTGTCTAAGTGCAGTGACTCAACTAATAATGATGAGATAAACGAACTCGATATATCAGAATCAAATAAAGTTTGAATCGGATAATAAAGAAATCCAAATTCCAACCTAGACGGTCTTATCCCCATCTGGTACCCTAGTCGTGAGGGAATACAACCACTCTCCAGGAGATTCCATACCTTGCCCTTGCTTCTTTGGACAATCCTAATAAGGTGTCCTATTCCTCCCAAAAGGATAACAACTAACCCCCTTCTTCCCATTCTCCATTCATAACCTCCCATCAAAATGAGGTTTCGTCCTTCATTAAACATCAACTATTTGAGCCTTCCTCCCATCGTCTATCTAATAGGTACCTACCAGTCCTCCTCCTTCTTGAACCAACTTCTAATCCGACTAACGTCTAAGTCCCTTGAAGTGGTTTTCCATTCTTATCTATCTTAGAAAGATCATCTACACACGGAGGGGAAACTCAAAACGAGAGAGGAAGTAATTCCAACGGAGTATTCGAAAGATAAAGATATGGCTATCGGGGATTATGCTTTTCTTAAAACTTTTCTCTTAAAAGACATGTTTTTGAAAATACTCCTTTCCAAAAATATTCTTAGAAAATAGTTTTTCTAAATATTTTATCTGTTCTGGTAACCTTAAGCTCTGATACCACGTGTAACACCCCACACCCGCTATGGTCACTCGCTAAGGGAATGCCATAACATCGGTGGAGTATTTTAAGTGAATATAGAACAGAAAAATTACAACAAGACAGATATAAGTAATACTTGAAATCTTAAAACATCATTTCATTGTAGCGGAAAGTAAAACATGTTTGGTTACATCACGAAACCATAATAAGAGTTAAGTACAAAATATCCATCCTGATAAACAAAAGTACATAATCCCAATACATGAACTGATAGCCATAAAAGAAAGGGTAAGCCGAGCTCTCTACATCTATGGTCCAAGCTCCAAAAGAGAATAAAGCAGCCTGATCTAAGCCCACTCGTACCGGGCCCACTCTGATAACCTGAGGGTTGGGAAAAAAGATAAAAACAACGGGGTCAGACATAAGTCCGAGTGAGTCCTATAACCCTAACAATACAACCATTAAAGTAATTAGGGTATGACATAAATAAGGTACGGTACCTCTGGGGATAATGACTACACTAAGTAGCCAACAAAACACAGGATGTACTACGATAACCGAAAAGACGCATTTATCCACCCAAGGATAATTACTAGCTTACACCACCCCAGATCTACCCACCCAAGGGTAATTCCTACACTGCACCACACCAGTTCTACCCACCAAGAGTAATTCCTACTTAAAGGTTGATCCCCCCTAAAGATTTAGAAAATATAACCAGTAGTTTCTGGTACTTCTAGCTGACCACGTAGGTGCCGTCTGCCCCTACCTCCACTAGGTGTACCCCACTACTCCCAAGCGATCGGCTCCCGAACGTAGATACCCGTGCTGGCCCCACAGTGGGGTGTATCACTCCCCTAAAGTGGCAACCAATTCTATCAACGGTGCACGGCTTATATCTACACGATGCAACAACGGCTTATCTACCAGCCCGGGCCCACACACGCATATGAAGCCCGTTGGACTTGCGTTGCCACCGCTAACCCATTTTGGCTACTTATAGTCAAGCCCAATATGCGTGTCCCGTCACTCGACTAGAGTCGAGCCCACAAAGATACGTTTGGAATATTGGTTGAAATGGGCCCCCACAAGCTACTACTTGAGCTTGCTACTTTTATCTAGTGCATCCCACTTAACCCCTTTTTATAATCATGCCCCCTTACATGTTAAGGTTTGGTTAAGTCATCTAATTATATTTCAATTGCCACTTAAGGCACCCACTAGATTTCCGCATGCCACCCAAGGCACTTACTTGATTCCCACATGCCACCCAAGGCACTTACTTAACCCTTTAATCATGTTTAATTACATGTTCCACTTTGGTTAAGTATTCTAATCGTATTTTCTATTGCCACCCAAGGCAACCCACTAGTTTCCTCATGCCACCCAAGGCACCCCCACTAGTTACTACATGCCACCCAAGGCACCCACTTAACCCCTCATGCCCCTTTACATGCTAATATGGTTAAGTGTTTCTTAATTCATTAATTAAGATCATGACCTCATAAAGACCTCTCACATTAGACCGTCTTTTATGACTGCTGGATTTGCCGGTTGGTTCCGGGCAGACATCTGTCATCAAAAGGGTCTAACCTCGTGTCTATACTTTAATCATGTATTTAATTTATGACTAAGACCTCTCACATTGGGCCAATCATTTGTAGCCGCTGGATGGACGGTCGGTTCCGGGCAGACTTCCGCTACAAAAGGGTCCAACCTCGTGTCTTAGTTGATTAATTACACCTAATTAATCACCCCCACAATTAATTATCCCTAATTAATTACACATTTTTCATAACATGGGTAGACCTAACTCAATAGGTAAATTCCCATGGGGTAGACCTAACTCAATAGGTAAATTCCCACTTATGTTAATTTATTTTTATGGTATGCTTAATCATACCCAATCATACTTTTATTAACATATTTATTACCCCATCGTTCCCTACGTAAATCGTTCTCATTTCACGACATAATAAAGGGAAAGATCCATCACAAATATCATGGGTTTAGCATATAACTTTGTCATGGGTTAAGAGGATGTCAACTTGCATATATGAGCATATATTAACCCAACTACATTTAACCCAAACTTGCACATTATCATACACATGATTTGCATAACATGTTGCATATGAGCTTGCATATTATCATACACATATCTTGCATAACATGTTGAACTTGCATATAAGCATTCTCATAACTTGCATAACATGTTAAACATGCATTTAAGCATACACATAACTTGCATAAGCATTCATATACTTGCATAAGTATTCACATACTTGCATAAGCATTCACATACTTGCATAAGCATTCACATACTTGCATAAGCATGCATAACTTGCATATCACATTAAACTTGCATTTAAGCATATACATAACTTGCATAACATCATGCACATAACTTGCATAATCTCATAAACATAACTTGCATAACATCATGCACATAACTTGCATAATCTCATAAACATAACTTGCATAACATCATGCACATAACTTGCATAACATATTGAGCTTGCATATAAGCATACACATAACTTGCATAACATGTTGAACTTGCATATATGACTTGCATCTTAAAGGAGGGTAAACATGCATAGCATATAAAGGTGTCATCTTGCATATGTATGCATCACATTTTAAAAGGGTAAACTTGCATGTCATGATTTATGCATAATACCAACCACTTAGCATGCATAAAACCCAATACTTAGCATGCATACAATCAAATACTTAGCATGCATAAAATCAAATACTTAGCATGCATAACACCAAATACTTAGCATGCATAAAATCACATGCATAACTTGCATATCATGTTACATATAACTTGCATATACTCTCACATATAGTTTGCATAACATGTTACATATGCATAAATGTTCAACATAATGTTTTGCATCATAAAACATGGCATTAAACTTGCATGTAGCATAAAACTTGCCAAACACATAACATACAATATACTAAACTTGCATAAACATATTTATCCACAAACATAGCCATGTCTTATCATATCCTACCATAATCAATTTAACAATTGATTATTAAAGCTATAGGAACTCACCAAAACCAAAATTAGCAAACTTATGAAGTAAACTAGTTGCCAAATATGAAGAAGAAGATGATTAGAGGTTGATTAGCTTGCAACTCTCTTCATTGATTTGTGGATGCCATGATCAAGTTTCATTTTGCCATTGTTTAGTTACAAGATCTAATTATGAATGAATTAGGGTAGGGTTAGGGTCTTATTTATAGGATTAGGTAGTGTTTTAGGCCCTTAGATTAACCCTAGATTAGTTTAGGTCCGTCAGATTTAGGAAATCTCTAGAACCCAGCCCTCCAAGCCAGCCTAAAACCCAACCTGGTGCACCCAGGTTCCCTGGACGCCGCGCTCCTGTCGACAGGCAAGTCGATAGGCAAGTCGACACCCCTGTCGACAGGCCTGTCGACAGCCCTGTCGACATGGTTAGAGCGGGAACTTTCCCGCCTGACCCCGCTGGTTCTATTTTCAAATCTGAATTTAAATTTTTAAATCTGTTTTTAGCTTAAATTTTCCTGCAAACTTCTTTGGGCCATAACCGGGCCATACGGACTCCGATTCTCGAAAACTCGGACTCTATTTCGCGTATTTTTCCAAGACGAACGCAATGACGCAGCCCGTTACCCCCAATTCCCATATCTGAGATTATTTATCCTGTAATTAGTGAATTTTAGTATTAACTAAAATTCGGGGTGTTACAGGCTGATTATTTATCGTTGTTATTTTATACATGTGCTGTAGAAAATCCATATAATTAACATTATATGGTAACTGATTGGGCCTAATAGAATATTTGAAATAGAATATTTGAAATAGAATATTTGAAAAAGAAATATTGGAAATATAATATTTGAAAATAGAAATAGGTGAAGCCGTGTTGATTAGATTTACGCCATTTTGACGTAAACGATATTTATATCGATTTTATTCATTTTATAATGAATATCGAAAGTGATTTCAAAATCTGATAAATTGAAATGAATTGAAATTTGAATTAAATTGAAATGAATTGAAATTCGAATTAAATTGAAATGAATTGAAATTCGAATTAAATTGAAATGAATTGAAATTCGAATTAAATTGAAATGAATTGAAATTCGAATTAAATTAAAATAAATTGAAATTCGAATTAAATTGAAATTGATTCGAAATCGATTTGAAAAGATTTTAAAATGAATTTATATTGAAATTTTCAATTTTGATTTGGATGTTAGATGGAAGTTGAAATCGTTTTAAAAACGAATTTAAAACGATTTATAAAATACGTTTAAAAGGGAAATCGACGAAATATATATATATATATATATATATATATATATATATATAATGGCCTGATTAGAACGCGCCGCGCTGCGGCAGTTCGCGAATTTCGACCATTCACTTCAAATGGATATTAAGGGAGATCCGACCGTCGGATTCTCCTAAAACCGGAACCATTGAGTTCGTATCGAAAAGATCTTTCTAACGAATATTAGAAATTAGAAATATAACGGTTGGATTTGGAATTATGTCCAAATCAAATTTGGAAAAGGTCGTTGTAAGTGCAGTTCGATTACCATTGATGGAAATCGACTGTACGGGCCTTGATAAAATTATTAAAAATAGTAATAATTTGTGTAAAATCATAAGAAATGATTTGGAAAGAATTGGGGTGAAAACTCTATATTTGAAAAGATAAAAATAGATTTTTATCGAAATGAACTAGTTTTGAACTAGAATTATAATTCAATTATTTTGAAAAATAAATAAATTGGATTTGAAATGGTTTTAAAAGTAACCAGAAATTCCAATAGTTGAATTGGAATGGATTTGAATCGAAATTGTCTTCGGAATATTTCGGTGTTGGATTTCGTGATGCTACAGATATTGTTATGGGAATTTGAAAGATATTTATATCGTTATTTCCAATACGATATTTGTTGGTCGCAGAATTTGATATTGAATATAAGCCGATATATTTTCTATTCAGAGCCTTGTATTTAATATCAAATGGGAATTGGGTTTGTCGTGAATGGTGTCTTCATTAGCACTGTTCTTAAGCCCAGTTGAGAAAAAGATTAAATCTTTTTATTTAGATTTAATGAAGTGTACCAATTAAATAATATTGAATTGGAATTGAATTGGAATTGATTTTTGGGTTTATCGTGAACGGTGTTTTAAATAACATTTGTTCTTTAACCCGACAATTAATGGAATGTCATTTTGGGTTGTCATGAACGGTATCTTTAATAATACTGTTCTTAGACCCAATGGAGTTAAGAAAATCAGAAATTAACTAAAGATTAGTTAAGTTGAATGGTTTCTTGGGTATTGATCTGATGTTGGTTTCAGCCTTCGGGGTTATTACTTAAGGAATTGTTCACTTGCTAATTTACGATTAAGGGCTGATGGAATAGAATATGATTATGGGTTTATCGTGAATTGTGTTTTAAATGACATTGGTTCTTTAACCCAGTTAAAGATTAAAACTAAGTGGAGTTTTAACGAATCTTTAATTAGATTGAAAAGTGAATTTGATAATTAAAATTATCAAATTCAAGAAATGATCGAGAATGGAGTATCACCAGTTTTGCTCCAGGCGATAGTTAAATCTTTAATTAGATTTCAACGTGAAATGGTAATTGAATTTACCGATAACACCATGGTGTTAGATATGAAGTATTACCAGTTTTACTTCATGGGATGAATAGGTTGGGGTTGGGAAATTTAACAATTGATTACTTCGGTAAGGTTCGTTAATCCCGACTAGTTTGGATAAACCATAATTTGGTTTGAATTGATATTCAAAAGAAGATTAAAGAATAAATTTTAAATAATTTATCTTTGATAAAATTAATGGGAACATTTACCTAAGAATGTGAAATTTAGAAACTACCTGTAGGTTAGCTAAGAAGGATGGTTTTCTGGGTATTGATCTGATGTTGGTTTCGGCCTTCGGGGTTAATATTTGGGGAATTATTCTCTGGCTAATTTACGGTTAGTGACTGATGAATTGGAATGAGGCATATGTTGTGTTTGTGTAACACTTGTTTAATATATACGTGATTTATTCGGAAAGACCGGGTTTATCCCATTCTAAATAACTGATACGACGGTAAGTCGAAGATGAAGACGGTGGTCGAAGACCGGAAGTCTTCACATCATTTGGGTGATTACTGATGATCTTGATTGGGTTGTACACCCAAGATGAGGGAATCAGTTGGTGATCGTCCAGACGTACTTGGAGATCGACGGATTTGCGAGGAAAGTGCCTCCGGTTTCGTTCAGACCCAGAATGAACTTGTAAATGGAATGTGTGTCTGACATCGGATTTCATTCTGTGTGATTGATATCGGTTGCATAGCGTGAATACCTATGTGGCATGCTAAGATGCAAATGATCAAGGCTTCTATTGAAAAGTAGAGTCTTGTGGTTGATGATCAAATCACGGCCTTTGTCGCGTAGCTTTGTGTAACGTGAATTCGCGAGCCTCACACCCCGGCTGTGAACCGGAAACGGGAGAGGGCCTCAGGGAGGGCATGCGTTTCCTTCTAGCTAGGGTGGTGTCAGTGACCTACCAGCCCAGACATTTATATACTTTTCACCAGTGTGGTTGTTGCTATTGCGAGGCGCCTCGGTTAGATCGGACGATCCGGGTCCGATAGAGTCAGTGGACTCATTTACGCCCCATAGAGCAGGGAAACGCATTGTTCAGGCATAATAATCCACTCCGTGTGGATCGGCCCTGACGATCCATGGGGCAGTTGTGGCTGTTCCTGAGACATGGGCTAGATTGTCTCGAATCGGTAGAGGACGATCCCTTGCCTCGGTTCACAGATGGAAATCGAATTTCCAAATACGTGACTTTGCGGTTTTGATTATAGAGCCTAGTGTGGCGACATGATATATGGTACCCATGCCGTCCATGATTGATATTTATGATTGAAATTGTTTTGACACTACACTTATAGTAATATCAAAATAATCTGTTTTTAAACGTATCAAGTATTCTTTGGCTATTATAAGGTAAAACCCTATCCTCCGGCTTGCGTTGCATTGTGTGATGGGACCTGGGTCTTATAATAGCTTCATTGTTCTTTATTTAGCATTGCGCTGTTGTTTTATGCACTGGTATTCTTGGGAGGAAACCCGTTCCGTGTTATACGGCGTGGTCCCTTGATTTATCGAACTTTAAAATAAAGATTAATAACTGTTTTAGTTCTCACACTAGTCACATGACTGACCTGGAGTTTATTGTTTTAGCCAACGACGGATCCAACGAGTTGGCCGGGTGGGCAATTGCCCATCCCAAGGTTTCCTAACAAGAAAATGCCTCAAAAATCATAACCAAGAACTAAAAACATCACTCGGAAAAAAGGAAAAAAACCTAACGCGCTCCACAAATTCGATTGAGTAACGAAAATAGAAAGAAAACCTCACCTTCTCTCATCTTAGAAGTTAGAGCATCTCCGCTTCTTACTTCCTCAGCCGCCTCTTGCGTCTTGCTTCCTCTTTCAGTCAGCTCTTAGGTCTATTTTGTAGAAGTTTTAAGGTACTGTTTTCATATTTTATTTTGCTTGCTTGTTCGAAATTGAATCTGAAAATTGAAATTATCTTGTTTGTAGTTCGTGGTGAATTTTGTTTTTAGCGAATTATGTGAATTTGCCTGTGTGTCGCGGTGAATTTTGTTTGCAGCGAATTGTGTGAATTTGCCTATGTCGCAGTGTGAATTTTATCAGAAATCATCTGGAACTTTGCTTGCCTGAATTTTGATTGTGCGAATTTTATTTGTGTGATTTTTTCCTGTGTGAAATCATCTGAAATCATCGCCTATGTGAATTTTGTTTGTAGGTAAAAGTTTGTTTGTGTGGCTGTGTGAATTTTACCAATTTACAAGACAACAAATATTATGAAAAACAATTCAAAGCATTTTGTTTGTTTTTCTTATTTTGTTTGTTGGAACTGTGCATGTTTGTTTGTTTTGCTTGCTTATTTGATGCTGAAATTGTTTAAAATTGAAATGGTTAGTTTCAGTGTTATATAAAACCAATACTTCATTTTTTGAAGCTATGTCGAAGAAACTATCCAAGACCTTATTTTTTATGCAAAAAAAAACTGATGTTGTCTGGATTTTATCTTCTAGTCTTCCTTTGAATTTGGGGAAAAATAGCTCATATCTTGTAGATCGCCCCACAAAAATTCAAAAAAGTGAAGATAGTATCAAATATAATACAGGATTACGACAACAAATATGGATGTAACATTTTAAAGAACAAGATGCAATTTGTCGTCGTTATATCATAATGAGACCTTCTTAACCCAATTTAAAAGAAAATTTCAAAAATAAAAATAAAAAATTGAAGATGGATGTCGTATGTGATTTGAATTTGATTTTCATAAAGTTCGTAGAGCACGCCTTAAATAGATTATCTAGTATTTGATGTTTTTGTATGCAAACTAGCCAATATTGGCTAAACTAATGCGAATTTGTAAGCTTTTCTATTTCTATGCATGTACAATAGTTTCATATTCCACTACATTTTCATTAGTTTAATTGTTTTTGTAAAACAATTTAATATTATTTTAGTTTTCCCCACCACAAACTAAAATCCTGGTTTCGTCGCTGGTTTTAACCTAAACTCTGGGTGCCGTTATTTTGACACGGGAAGCTAGTAGTTTTGGTTTTGCAGATTTATCTTCATAGGAACCTGGTTTACAGCTGGAATGATATTCAGAAAGCTTTGTATCCGTATATCTCCTTCGGTTGTATTTTGTATTATTTTCCGCTGCTATGTAATGTATTGTAATCTCTGATATTTTATAATGTGTAATATTTATTCATTACTCTGTATATTCTTGTAATATGATGAAATTGTTGTAATTAACAATGAAATGTTCTTCTGTTTGTGTTCTGATTCGTCTTGTCCTCAACTCTATCCGTGCTTTCCTTCACGGGGAAGTTCGGGTCGTTTCATTTTTGTATCAGAGCTTTGGTTTACATGGCTCGAGAACAAGACACATTAGAACCATACGAAAGAATTCATCAGAGATTGGATTAGTAATATCCAATAGGAATGACTCGTTAGAGATGGGATCAGTAGTATCCTAGAACGAGCATGAAGAGTATATTTTTTTATAAATGAAAACAAGTTTGTTTTGAAAAATTTAAATCAATTATTCGTATTTGATTATTTATTTTATATTGAATTTGGACAATCAAGTATATAGAGATTTTGCGTATTACGTGTGATCCGCATGTATTTGAAGTTTTAATATACTTGATAGATATAGAATCACACTCTAGTCGCCCGGGGATAATTCTGATGATGCAGCCGCATCATCGGTATTTATATTCGAGTGCCGAAAGTGTGATATTTATATATTTCCATAGACTGGTGTGAGAACCAAAATTAGATAGGGCTAATTGTTGTGATTTGGCACCAAAAATGTGTTTTTTGACTATATATCAAAATTATGAGTTTGAAATGATAATTCACTGATTGATTGTTGGTTGTGTTGTTTGATTATTGTTTGAATCAATTATATGTTGAAACTTTAGCCAAATTGAACCAAATAGTGAATTGTATTGAAAATTAGTCGCATTTGCATGCATATACATGTACTTACATTGAACAGGTCATAGCAAGGAGGCTAAAGAAGAGGAATAAAATTGTTTGCCCGATAAATAGGTACATGTTTATTGTATTTCTTGAGTTTTGGGTGATTTTATGAGCCGATTGGCTAGCCGCTTGGCCTTTTATTTTTCTTTTGGATTGAAGAAGGCCATGGGAAGCTATATGAAATATCCCGAAGTCCCCGGTGCAGGGGAGGTTATGGCGAAATTTTTCGAAAATTTAGGGTGTTAGCCAAATTTTTGAAAAATTTGAAAAGTTCTTAGAAACTGAAAAGTTGAAGAACTTAAGCCGTAATGAAAATAATGAAAGTTGATTTGATGTGTAAAACAACTTTCGACTTCGTTCCTTTTCGGGGACGAAAAGTTTTAAGTGGGGGAGATTGTAACGACCCGAAAAATCCGAGCCAATTTAAAATTTTTATTTTGGCAGTTTTAATGAATTTTTTAATATTTAAAATGGATTATTTTAAATAATATCGATGAGAAATTTATTTTTAATAGAATTCGAACGAATATATTTATATAGATCGTCGTTAGAATATAAATATTTATTTTAAATTATAAAAGGAATTCAAAATGGCGTGGTAGTTCGATAATTCGATTTCAAATTTCAAATGAATGTACAGGATTCAAAATAAACCGGATTTTAGCAAAACCAAAAATATTAGAATCTATTTGAGAATATCTTTCCAACGAATCCGAAAAATCAAAATTTCATAGCGGGAATTAAAAGTTATGTCCAAATGAATTTTCAGAATAGTCGCTATGGAATTCTGGCCCTTAAAAATGGAAATTTTGCAAACGACCTCGGATTTTGACGAAACCACTTTTTTTGGATCTGTGATGTCAGGTTATTGCTAGATTCCAATTTTCGTAATTTTCCGAATCAATATGTGAGCGTGGCAAAGTTAAACATGTTTTGACAGTTTCAGTCAATTAGGGTCGACCTGAAAATGGCCATTTTTCAAACGGTCTTAGAATTCGACGAAATTAGTTTTGTTAGGACCGTATTGTCAATACGAAGCTAGAAATAATTTTTCTGGAATCTTTCGAGTTAGTATGTGGCCCCGGTAAATTGAAATGTACGTTTAAATTAAATATACACTGATTTATATTTTAATTTTGATAAAAACTAATCGTGACAGTCGAATCGGGGTACGAAACATATCCCATTATGTTCGGAATGGGGGTATTACACTATGGGCGACAGTCGTTGGGCCTCGTTTGGTGTTCGAATTAAAAGTCAACTTTATGTATTTAAAAATTTAAAATTAAATAATATAAATATTAATAAACACCCTATATCCTTCCTCCTCCCTCCCCCCCCCCCCCGTTAGTTCAGATCTCGATTAGAAAAAAAGGGGAAATCCGACTTCGTGACAGCTGGCCTCCCCATCGCCTGACGCCGGAGCTTCGCAGCCCACTGCCGGCCTCTGGCCCTTCCCCTACCGCACCTCCTCCCATCCATCTCCCTCTCGCCTCGTCCAAGCACCCAACCCTCAAACCGCGTTTCCCCCAAGCCCTAAAACCCTGGGTAGCCGCCGCCTCCACCCCTTGACCGACGCGCAGACGCCTCGCCCCGCCTGGAGGACGCCAACACCAGCAGAAAAATCCCCATCCTTAATTTGAAAATGTAAGTTTTATTTTTTTCAGTAGTTATTTATTTTCTTCTATGAAAATATTAGAATTTTAACGCTAACAAGATTAGAGTTTTAACGCTGTGAAAGTTTAGATTTTTAATTTAGACAAGTTTGGATTTTTAACCCGGTGGAGTTTTGATTTTTATTCTACTAAGAGCTCATATTTTTATTTACTTAAAGTTTATATTTTTAATTAGGGTAAAGATTACATTTTCATGAAGTGGAAGTTTACATTTTATGAAGTGAAAGATTACATTTTTTTTAAAATAAATTAGATTTTTATGCAAAGAAAGATTAGATTTTTATTTCTAAGAAGACGAGATTTTTAACATAGCAAAGCTGAGATTTTTATTTATAAAAAGCTTTGATTTTTATTTTATATATAGTTATGATTTCGATTTGAATAAAAATATAATCTTTATATAATAGAAGATATAAAAATATTATTTTTATATAGTAGAGTATTAAAAATAGGATTTTTATATAATAGAGAAAATAAATATATAATTTTTATATTATAGAAAGGTTAAAAATATAATTTTTATATAGTAGGCAGGATAAAAAATATGATTTTTATTAAGTAGGGATATTGAGAATATGGTTTTTATCAAATTAGAAATATAAAAATATAATTTTTATATAGCTATGATAATAAAAATTCAATCTTTATATAAGGAGTAGAAATATAAAAATATAATTTTTATATAGAAAGAAGCATTGTAAATATATGAAGTGAAATAAAAATCTGAACTTTATTTTATCGTGAAGTAGAAAGGATATATAAATGTGATTTTTATATATGTAGTGAATACGGGCAACGAAAGTGACAAAAGACGAAAAGGTGAAGATTTCCTACATATGAAGTGTCGTGGAGTTGGGATAGCTTCGGTGAGAACTTCTCACTTTTATTTTATTTTCTAGTTAAAATATATACTAGGATGCAGACGGTGTTTAGTAGCACCCGACACCCGTCGTCCACAGACCATGGACGGCTTGTATGCTTGTTTGTTTGATTTTGATGTGTAGTTGATTGTGTGATGTGATGGGAAATGAAATAAAATATTTATATAGTTAAGAATATTTTATAGTTGAAAATGGAATTTTTTAACGTGTATATAAAATGAAATAAATATTTATAAATAAATCGGATGATTTGTTTATATACACACATTTGACTGATATTGATTGGGACGATAAATTTTTGCACATCGTCTAACTGCCCAAATTAAATCTGTGTTTCATTGTTTGAAAACCCCACACGGGTATTGGGATGATATATGACATACACTAGTCCCAATAATTAGCTGTATGTCGATCGATTGATTGACAGGCTGTTATAAGCGTTAAATTTTTATATTTGATGCTTATACAGTGTAGAACGCACTCTGGATGATGGCTAAATATTTATCGTTGTTATTTTATACATGTGTTGTAGAAAATCCATATAATTAACATTATATGGTAACTGATTGGGCCTCATTCCAGTTTTGAAATAGAATATTTGAAATAGAATATTTGAAAAAGAAATATTGGAAACAGAATATTTGAAAATAGAAATAGATGAAGCCGTGTTGATTAGATTTACGCCATTTTGACGTGAATGATATTTATATCGATTTTATTCATTTTATAATGAATATCGAAAGTGATTTCAAAATCTGATAAATTGAAATGAATTGAATTTCGAATTAAATTGAAATGAATTGAAATGAATTGAAATTCGAATTAAATTGAAATGAATTGAAATTCGAATTAAATTGAAATAAATTGAAATTCGAACTAAATTGAAATTGATTCGAAATCGATTTGAAATGATTTTAAAATGAATTTATATTGAAAATTTCAATTTTGATTTGGATTTGAGATGGAAGTTGAAATCGTTTTAAAAACGAATTTAAAACGATTTATAAAATACGTTTAAAAGGGAAATCGACGAAATATATATAATATATATATATTATATATATATAATGGCCTGAATAGAACGCGCCGCGCTGCGGCAGTTCGCGAATTTCGACCATTGACTTCGAATGGATATTACGGGAGATCCGACCGTCGGATTCTCCTAAAACCAGAACCGTTGGGTTCGTAACGAAAAGAGATTTCTAACGAATATTAGAAATTAGAAATCTAACGGTTGGATTTGGAATTATGTCCAAATCAAATTTGGAAAAGGTCGCTGTAAGTGCAGTTCGATGACCGTTGATGGAAATCGACTGTACGAGCCCTGATAAAATTATTAAAAATAGTAATAATTTGTGTAAAATCATAAGAAATGATTTGGAAAGAATCGGGGTGAATAACTCCATATTTGAAAAGATAAAAATAGATTTTTATCGAAATGAACTAGTTTTGAACTAGAATTATAATTCAATTATTTTGAAAAATAAATAAATTGGATATGAAATGGTTTTAAAAGTAACCAGAAATCCAATAGTTGAATTGGAATGGATTTGAATCGAAATTGTCTTCGGAATATTTCGGTGTTGGATTTCGTGATGCTACAGATATTGTTATGGGAATTTGAAAGATATTTGTATGGTTATTTCCAATACGATATTTGTTGGTCGCAGAATTTAATATTGAATATAAGCCGATATATTTTCTATTCAGAGCCTTGTATTTAATATCAAATGGGATTTGGGTTTGTCGTGAATGGTGTCTTCATTAACACTGTTCTTAAACCCAGTTGAGAAAAAGATTAAATCTTTTTATTTAGATTTAATGAAGTGTACCAATTAAATCATATTTAATTGGAATTGAATTGGAATTGATTTTTGGGTTTATCGTGAACGGTGTTTTAAATAACATTTTTTCTTTAACCCGACAATTAATGGAATGTGATTTTGGGTTGTCTAGAACGGTATCTTTAATAATACTGTTCTTAGACCCAATGGAGTTAAGAAAATCAGAAAATAACTAAAGATTAGTTAAGTTGAATGGTTTCTTGGGTATTGATTTGATGTTGGTTTCGGCCTTCGTGGTTATTACTTAGGAAATTGTTCACTTGCTAATTTACGGTTAAGGGTTGATGGAATAGAATGTGATTATGGGTTTATCGTGAATTGTGTTTTAAATGACATTGGTTCTTTAACCCAGTTAAAGATTAAAACTAAGTGGAGTTTTAATGAATCTTTAATTAGATTGAAAATTGAATTTGATAATTAAAATTATCAAATTCAAGAAATGATCGAGAATGGAGTATCACCAGTTTTGCTCCAGGCGATAGTTAAATCTTTAATTAGATTTGAACGTGAAATGATAATTGAATTTACCGATAACACCATGGTGTTAGATAAGAAGTATTAACAGTTTTACTTCATGGGATGAATAGGTTGGGGTTGGGAAATTTAACAATTGATTACTTCGGTAAGGTTCGTTAATCCCAACTAGTTTGGATAAACCATAATTTGGTTTGAATTGATATTCAAAGAAGATTAAAAAATAAATTTTAAATAATTTATCTTTGATAAAATTAATGGGAACCTTTCCCTAAGAATGTGAAATTTAGAAACTACCTGTAGGCTAGCTAAGAAGTATGGTTTTCTAGGTATTGATCTGATGTTGGTTTCGGCCTTCGGGGTTAATATTTGGGGAATTATTCTCTGGCTAATTTACGGTTAGTGACTGATGAATTGGAATGAGGTGTATGTTGTGTTTGTGTAACACTTGTTTAATATATATGCGAGTTATTCAGAAAGACCGGGTTTATCCCATTCTGAATAACTGATACGACGAAAAGTCGAAGATGAAGATAGTGGTCGAAGACCAGAAGTCTTCACATCGTTTGGGTGATTACAGATGATCTTGATTGGGCTGTACACCCAAGATGACGGAATCAGTTGGTGATCGTCCAGACGTACTTGGAGATCGACGGATTTGCGAGGAAAGTGCCTCCGGTTTCGTTCAGACCCAAAATGAACATGTAAATGGACTGTGTGTCTGACATCGGATTTCATTCTATGTGATTGATATCGGTTGCATAGCGTGAATACCTATATGGCATGCTAAGATGCAAATGATCAAGGCTTCTGTTGAAAAGCAGAGTCTTGTGGTTGATGATCAAAGCACGGCCTTTGTGGCAAAGCTTTGTGTAACGTGAATTCGCGAGCCTCACACTCCGGTTGTGAACCAGAAACGGGAGAGGACCTCAGGGAGGGCATGCATTTCCTTCTAGCTAGGGTGGTGTCAGTGACCTACCAGCCCTGACATTTATATACTTTTCACCTGTGTGGTTGTTGCTGTTGCGAGGCGCCTCGGTTAGATCGGATGATCCGGGTCTGATAGAGTCAGTGGACTCATTTACGCCCCATAGGGCGGGGAAACGCATTGTTCAGGCATAATAATCCACTCCGTGAGGACCGGCCCTGACGATCCATGGGGCAGTTGCGGCTGTTCCTGAGACATGGGCTAGATTGTATCGAATCGGTAGAGGACGATCCCTTGCCTCGGTTCACAGATGGAAATCCAATTTCCAAATACGTGACTTTGCGGTTTTGATTGTAGAGCCCAGTATGGCGACATGATATATGGTACCCATTCTGTCTATGATTGATATTTATGATTGAAATTGTTTTGACACTACACTTATAGTAATATCAAAATAATCTGTTTTAAACGTATCAAGCATTCTTTGGCTATTATAAGGTAAAACCCTATCCTCCGGCTTGCGTTGCATTGTGTGATGGGACCTGGGTCTTATAATAGCTTCATTGTTCTTTATTTAGCATTGCGCTGTTGTTTTATGCACTGGTATTCTTGGGAGGAAACCCGTTCCATGTTATACGGCGTGGTCCCTTGATTTACCGAACTTTAAAATAAAGATTAATAACTGTTTTAGTTCTCACAGCAATCACATGACTGACCTGGAGTTTATTGTTTTAACCTAAACTCTGGGTGCCCTTATTTTGACACGGGAAGCTAGTAGTTTTGGTTTTGCAGATTTATCTTCACAGGAACCTGGTTTACAGCTGTAATGATATTCGGAAAGCTTTGTATCCGTATATCTCCTTCGGTTGTATTTTGTATTATTTTCCGCTGCTATGTAATGTATTGTAATCTCTGATATTTTATAATGTGTAATATTTATTCATTGCTCTGTATATTCTTGTAATCTAATGAAATTGTTGTAATTAACAATGAAATTTTCTTTTGTTTGTGTTCTGATTCGTCTTGTCCTCAACTCTATCCGTGCTTTCCTTCACGGGGAAGTTCGGGTAGTTTCACATCGTTTGGATGATTACTGATGTCTTGATTGGGTGGTACACCCAAGACGAGGTAATAAGTTGTGATCGTCCAGACGTACTTGGAGATCGACCGGATATGCGAGGACCTCTCTCCAGTATTGGACACAGGACGTGGAATAAGGTGCCCCCGGTTTCGTTCAGACCCAGAACGGACTTGTAAATGGATGTGTGTCTAACATTGGATTTTATTCTGTGTTGATTGATCTCTATTAAATATATATCTGTTTAGTGGCGGAGAATTTATTCTCTTTCTTAACGCCCTTCTCTGAGACGTACGAGCTCAGAGGTTATATATCGATAGACATCAGTCGCATGGCGTGAATTGCCTGTGTGGCATATTGAGATGCAGATGATCAACGCTTCTATTGAAAAGCAGAGTCTTGTGGTTGATGATCAAAGCAAGGCTTTAATATAGCATAGCTTTGTGTATATCGTTAATTCGCGAGCCTCACACCTTGGTATGAGTTAAAAACGGGATAAGGGACCCAAGGAGGACATGGCATTTCTTTCTAGCTATGGGTGGTGTCAGGGTTTTGCAAGCCCAGACATTTTTATATTTTTACCTATGTGGTTGTCGGAATGCGAGGCTCCTCGGATATATCGGTCTCTACGGAGCCGATGGATATTGAGTCATCTGGCTCATAGACGCCCTATAGGGCGGGGAAACGTGTGTTCAGGAATACTAATCGTCAAACGTAAGGGAGGACCAACCTTGGAGCATCAAGGGTCTAATGCGGGAGATCCTGAGGCATTTGCTAGAGTGTATCAAAGCAGGCAAGGAGTACATCCCTTGCCTTGACTTATGATGGAAATCCAATTTCCAATACGTGACATTTCCGTTTTGATTGTAGAGCCTAGTATTGGTGACATAGTGGGATGGGGCACTATGCCGTCTATGATTGATACATTTATATTTAAAGTTGTTTTCATACACTTTACAATATAATAGTATCAAAATGATTTTTTTTAAACGTACCAAGCATGTTTGGCTATTATAAGGGAAAACTCTATCCTCCGGCTTGCGTTGCATTGTGTGATGGGGCCTGAGTCTTATAATAGCTTCATTTTTTCAAAAAGCATTGCGCTGTTTATAACTGTTTATGCACCGGTATTCTTGGGTGGAAACCCGTTCTGTGTTATACGGCGTGGTCCCTTGATTTACCGAATTTTAAAGTAAAGTCTTAAATAACTGTTTTAGTTCTCACATCAGTCACATGACTGACCTGGAGTTTATTGTTTTAACCTAAACTCTGGGTGCCCCTATTTTCTACACGGGCAGC